>OX457079.1:14898419-16098419 GCA_949752815.1 Conops quadrifasciatus
ATTGTTTTTCTTCTTTTTTTTTGCTCTGTGAAGGCTTTGCTCATTCCTCCTTAGTGGATCTAGCCCTATCCATCTGTCTGACATTGGATCCAAATGGGCATCATGCGCCTGCATTTCCATTATCGATTCGAGAGCTACAGAAGCATACCAAAGAGGGAGATGTACCCTAGGATGTGCTGCCTATGACAATTGCTTTTTTCTTTCTTTTGTATTAAGCCAAAGTAAAGCTTCCTATCTGAATAAGACATATCAGTTAGGACTCCACTGATATCCTTTCAGTTCCTCCTTTCAGTTTCCTCTGCTACCAATGGCTTTATTGTTAGTATATTATATCTAACCTAATGAAGAAGACATAGTGAATGGCCGAGATAACAATGATTTTAGCTGCTCCAGTTAAGAAGAGATACGTCTTTTTAAAAGAGGTTGTTCTATAATGTTCACTATATTATGTTCTATCAATATATCTGCTTTAATATTACTGAATATTAAATTATGAATATTATGAATATTAAATTCGGCTTTCCAATGTCGAAAAAGTTTTGAAAGTAATCTAATATAACACCTCTTGACAGTTCCACGAGTGCATGAAGGGCTTCTATGGACCGTTTTTTTAATCCACACATATAAGTTGCTGATTTTCTTTAAGCTACTCGGAATGTAGACAACTACGTAGGGTGATTTGTATGTACTGTAGATAAGTAGCTCTCTGAAGTGAGCAATTTTCAATTATGGAGAAACTGGATTAACAAGGTTTAGATGTGTTCAAGCGAAATCCGTATTCGATTCGTCACTGTTGATTAAACATGAATCCGTCACACACATCAGCCTCTTCATTGGTCTAAACATCGGTGCTCATAAGTCACCATCATTGCAGTCAAGTAAAATGAAACGACATCACATAGGCCTATAACCTATTACTTCAGCCCACTATTTCATTCAATCCGCTTCCACATACTGAGGTCCAATAAATGTATGCTGCTTAGGTCTGGCCGAAGTTTATGCTTTCCAGTTAAAAGTATTTAAATATATACGTATATACATATTTACAGCCTTGGGCTGCTTACTGAAGTACTCGTATATCCATATACACTAGCATACTTGTATAAATCTAAAAAAATCAGTGATCATATCTACAGAACCAATTTACCATATTTATGTATTTATCATATTCGAATGTCTCTGGGTAATGTAAGTACCTACATAATGAATACATAATGAATACGTAGTTATATATATACATAAGTACGCCTTCATAGTTCAAAGTCACCCGTTATTGGAGCAACAAACTATAATAAACTCAGTGATCAGATATACAGAACAAATAACTGTTTTTCTGATTTAACATATTCAGCTGCCGCCTCTGGACACTGTCGAGATTTCTAAATGTGTATTTTTTAAATTTTGATACATATAAATGCATACATAAATACATAATGTACTGTAACATAATCGTTCTAACTCAAGCGCAATCTGTTCAAAACCAATGTTCCGCATGATAATTGAACACTTGCGATTTTACATACTCGTATGTAGATACATATACATATGCAGAGGTGTTTGTTTTGCTTACATACATAAGAGGGTTACATAAACATAAGAAAGTATGTGAAATGTTCCTCCCTTTTGGCTCATCCTAGGAAATTAGCATTTTCTTTTAAAGATTTGTTTTATATTTTCTGCTTAGTATGTTTTATACCATACACCCGAAGGTATGAGGGTAGTTTCACTTTGTTATACCCTACACCCGAAGGGATGAGGGTATACATTCATACCTCTCTATACGGCCGCTCTTTATACGGCATTTCTCTATAACGGATTTCTATAATTGTTATTATAGGCTGTTTGGTATTAGAGAAAAATTGACAAAATCGGACCACGCCTACTTTTAATAGCGAATATGGGTTCATCCGTGCTTGAAGCTAATTTTCTCAGCTTGTGAAGAAAATTTTGAGCTATAATTTTATTTCCGAGTCAACCATCTTAGACTGAAATATACTCCTAAAAATAGGCGTGGTTCGCCCACTGGTATACCATATCATATAATGAGGTGTTTGTTGAGAAAAGCGTTGTTGTAAACGAGTTAATATATCCAAATTTACTACCTGTAAATAAAATAAAAGTAGGTGTCACACGCCCATTTTTGTCATCACTTCAAAAAATACGGGTGTAGGGTATATGAGCTTCGGCCAGGCCAAAGTTAACGCTCTTACTTGTGATTGTACATACGTAAATGTTATTTTAAAACACAATTATATAATACTAGGTGTACCCAGTTCCGCGTTGCTGTGGCTCACTCTGGTTAAATTGTTAGAAAGCGTGTGTTGCTTCCGACCACAAATGAAATATTCCTCATACAAACGTTGCAACCCCTTTTCACCCCCCTTACGGGTTGAATTTCGAAAAACCCTTGTATTTATTTGTATTTTATTTCTTGTGGACATCATGAAGGAAACCTCTGTGCAAAATTTCAGCTCTAAGTCCAAGGGCTTAGCCTGGGCGTTGATGAGTCAGACAGGACTTGTATTTTTTATATATTTTTTGAGAAATAAATAAATAAATATATACAATAAATAAATTTTCTCAGAGATTGTATTGTATATATTGATTGTATAACATATATACAGAGATTGTATAACACTGTATAACACATATGACACATAACACATATTAATAACACATATATAATATACATATATAGATAAGCAAATATCGGCAGTGTTATTATTCTTTTAGGAAATCTATTTATTTATTTTATTTATTTATTTCTCAAAAATTAATGCTTTTCGGAATTAATGCTTTTACCAATTTTTTCATTTTAGATTATACGACAATTACGAACCCTTATAAATAGGTTTCTCTATTGCTTAGAATACCGCAAAATCCACCAATTGCGCAACAGATGATTTAAAACTAATTGAAAGGGGGCAGCAGCACTTCAAATTATCGGTTAGTCCAAGGCTTTAAAGTGTGTAGCCGTCATCAACCCTTTGACACCAGTGCCGCACTCGAACTCGGTCCTCTGACTGAAGCTTTTTTGTTGGGGGTGCAAACAAGTTATCGAGTGGGTTAAGAACTCAGACGGAAACATATAATTACCGTCGATTGTTACACAGATAAACCTAAGCGAGCAAATCAACAAAAATCTTGAAGGTTTGCCAACGGTCTCACAAGTGCAAACAGAAATGTTGCAATGAAACCATAAATTTTGACAGATGGTTGCATTTTAATTTGTGTTTTCCTTTCCGTGGGTCTTTAAACATTTTTTAATGCGCGATTAAAGGGTAATTTGTGCTCATACAAGGGTAATCTCTTTGCATTTTGTAACGATTTCCATTTTCAATTTGACGTTTCCTGGTGAGCACAAAGCAAATATATAGTCAAAATATTTTTACTTAATTCGATATCATCAACTTGCGCAACTCAGTCACATCACACAGAAAATTAAGCCCTTTGTTCCATTCTTCATGACCATGAGAGTGAGTGCGGATCAGGCACCTTTAAGAAGCTAATTTTTTTTTTTCAATTACAAATAAAGAACAAACATACAAACAAACATTACTTCACAAAAGTTATAAAAATGACCAAAGTCAAAACCGGATCAACCTCTTAATGAGGACAGGCCACAATAACCCCCTTCCATTACTATATCCTTGAACTTCGATGTCTTGGAAGGTTACTACTCTGTTTCTAAAGACGAATGAGGAATCAACTTTAATCCACGGCTAGTTCAATGACCATATTTCTTTATTACTATGTTGGCATAGTGTTCCAATTTTTATTACAGCTTATTAGATTTCGTGATTATGCGTATCATAACACCGACGAGCCAAAACTTTGACACCTTCAAAATAATGATTTCTGTCCCCATCTGAACCACTTATTTAACAATTTTATGAATATACCATAGTTAGAAATTATTGGAGGACCTCAGCAAGCAAACGATCTCTTGCCACATGTTCATTTAGTTGTCGGCAGAGTTTTAGTCTCCTTCCCTTTGGTCCTGTTAATAAGGGTAAAAAACAGGCATTTCGAAAATGTCACGCATGCCGCTCTCCGTTGCGGACACTTAGTCGCAAACACAAAGAACTCGCCCTCGAGCATCGAATAATAAGAAAGAGCCAGGCTTGCACAGCATACGCAGCACATGGATTTTTGAGGAGGGTGCCTAAACGGCCGTGTAATTTACAGTTTAGTTTTGGTAAGCCGCACAACTTCCACCGCGTCAATATCAATTATGTATTTCGTTGCAATGATTTTTTACTAACCATAGAAAACCTTGTACTCCCGGCCGAGACTGAGAAATCTCCTAACAGTCAAGCTCTAATTTCTTTCACCCCATGCGTAAATGTACGTATATGTATGTATGTATGTACCGACATAATGTCGGATACGTACATATTTATGTCCACAACTTCAAGGTGCTGCTCTTACAATCGGGGTCCTTTTTTTAACCCGCAGTTATATACAATATAGCAAGCAGGTGCATCGAGATCCATTTCGCGGATTGAAAACTAATAAATTCAAGATTCATCCATCGCAATTGGACAAAACCAATACTTGCAAACACGCAACCGGATACATACTTCGTGCTTATGGTTAACTTAGCCTGAGGCAATTTAAGAGAGCACAGAATATGAGCTGCAATCACTTCCACACATCCTTTTCCTCAGCAAGGTCATTGAAAGCAGAAGTCACTATAAAATATTTATATAATGCATAAATATAAAACTTTCTCATACCATTCCCCAGTTGATATTAAAAACTAATAGAGGTACTAAACGATTCTTAAACTACACTCTCTTTTATATAAAACGATTTGAAATACAAGGAAATATATTACAAAGTACAAATTAGCTGTTGCAAATGAAGTGATATATTGTGAAAATTGAAGCTTTATTGTGAAAAAGTGTAACATACTCAAAGTATTGTCGATCGCTAGCCAGTACCTTTACCGATCTCTATGATTTTTCCGATCGAACATTGAATTCCACGTCGGAGAATTGACACGATAAAGAGAAAAACACAATATCAAAATCGTAAATTTTGAACCATCTAAAGAAATCTCTGCATATTATGTCTTAGAGAGCATGGTCGCTCTCTCAGAATGAATAATGTCGAAGAAAAAAATACTTCGACAAAATTAAGCGTACTGAAAACTAAAACCAGTGCCCACCAAGTTAAAAATTTGTAGTTTGTAAAAATTTTTTCACAATTTTGTAAAAAAGAGATGGAATTTGGTAAAACCATTTGGTGTAATTGTAGAAATTACAAGCGAATATATGTAAATATTGTACTTAGGTGTTCCGTTTCACCATACCAAGGTTACAAGTTACAAACTTGTGTGTTTACAATCACAATTTTGTGAAGATGTCCCTTTTTTTGGAGAACTCTGTTTCACAAGAAAGAAACGCTGTTACAAATGTTGTAGGATTGTAAGAATTTTTCACAGGCGATCGTTCGGTGCCTTTATCCAACTGGCGGATGTCCTCTAAAAAAGTAAGACTGACATCACCGCCACAGAGGAAATGCGATGGAGAGGACAATGTTGTGCTAAGCGAAACACCGACAAACGATATGTACTATAGCTGCCATGCGGAGAGACGCAAATTCGAATGCGGATTCGTGGTTAGCAGAGCTGGGGAGTACCAATTCCTTTGTAATTAAATTCCACCTCAATTCAAATTCCAAGGAATTAGGACTTTGAAATTGAGTCCCATTCAAGCAAAAGGAATAAAATTGAGCGAACTTCAGGAATTTGCTTCAGGAAGGGAATCAAGAAAGGAATTTATTTGCTCAATTCCAAAGTACAATTCTTTTCAAAAGGAATTGAGGCTTGCTCAATTGCATTCCTTTTGCTTGAATGGGACTTAATTCTAAAGTCCTAATTCCTAAGGAAATTACTTGGACGTTAAAAAAACGCCCATGACGTTAAAATTATTCTCGGGGATTTTAACGCAAATATCGGAAGAAAAGGTGTTTTTGGTCGTAGTGAATACAGATCCCCCTACCTCGACATCCATAAGGCACATGGCCTCATGGCATGATCCAGATCATTCAACCCGGAACCAGATTGATCATTTCGTGATTGAGAGAAGGCATGCTTGCAGTGTGCTAAACGTATGCTCGTTTCATGGTCCGAACGTCGATTCAGACCACTACCTTGTCGCAGCCAAGATAAGAATACGGATTAAGGCCGCAAATAACGCGCGCTCTATACGCGCCACTGCTGAGAGCGTCCTTGGTTGCCCCGTGGCCCCGTAAGCGAAACCAATAGTATAATAAGGAGTGTCACCAGTCCACTGCTGCGAAGAGTGTGGCCTGCAAAAAGAGCCTGCAGTGGTTCCACCATTGACAAGATATTCACACTACGGCAAATTCTAGAATAAGCCCATCAGTATATATCGACACACACTACCTCTTGTTCGACTATAAAGCAGCATTCGATAGCTCTTTAAGGGACCGCGTTTCCACCGCAATGTCTGAACTCGGTATCTTTTGATATCGTGCGAGGTTTCTGACAGGGCGATCCTTTATCCTGCGACCTATTCGACTTCGTTTAGACCACGAAAAGAACGTCCAACGACCAAGCATGGGTGAGAATTTTTTTTATATTAAAAGGAAGAAACTTTAGCTAACATTTTTTTATCATTTATGATGCCGTTTATGACCATTTGTTATTTGTAAATTAAACAATTAAATCAAATTTTTTACAAATCAACTGGATATTACAATTTCATTGTTCCATTCCAGAATATGACTAATTTTAATTTAAAATTATTTTAACTATTGAAACATAAATTAATCATAAATCCATTATCAAACATAAATTATTAATAAATCAAAAAGTTATTTAGACGATAATCTAAGATAGTTGCAGTTTCCGAGATGCATTGTTGAATATTTTCAATAGCTTCATTTTCATTTGGTATTTTATTTAAAATTTCTTTTTCAGCTGCTAACATACGTAGTGTTGGTGACGTTATCTCGGGAAAGTCATTCCTCGTCTGGAAAGGGCTTAATATGCGATTCAGGAAGCTAGCTTCACATCGCGCTGAACTGCAGCCAAACGTAGCCACGGTTGCAAACATAAATATAATCTCCCAAAGCAATTTTATACCCTACACCCGAAGGGATGAAGACATATTCACTTTGTGCTTTCGTTTGTAACGCATTAAAGGAGTTGTGGCAGGTATAGAAAAGTATATATAATCTGGTTCAAAATCACCTCCTAAGTCGTTTTATCCATGTCCGTCCCTCTATCCGTCTGTCTGTGGAAATCACGATTACGGGAAAACGAAAACGAATACAGCTATCGCCATGAAATTTAGCAGGAATATTCTTTGTCATTATAACGTAGGCTGTTTGGTATTAAAAAATTGTATTAAAGAAAATCGGAACAATGCAGAGAGCGGAATTTCTCAGCTTGTAGTCTGGATCTGAAGCGAAAATCTCACCGTATTAGTGGAAATCATCACACCAAAAATGGGCGTGACACGCCCACTATTAACCAGTCTATATAATATAAAGTGTCTGTTAAAAAAAGCGTTTTTGTAAATGAGTTAATAGATCAAAATTGACTATCTGTAAGTGTTATGAAAGTAGGCGTCACTCGCCCACTCTTTATCTCCACTTCGACAGATACGGGTTTAGGGTATAGAGGCCAGGGTATATGAGGTATATTTGGCCAGGCCAAAGTAAACGCTATTACTTGTTTTGTTTATAAAGTTCGGATGATGATTAAAAAAAAATCATGTTTTTTAATGTTGTATATCTGAACATACCGTTTTAGACATACTATCTTCCTACCTTCGTCGGTAGGACGACGTTAAATTCGTTATGCAAAAGCTAATTTTTTCCATATCATTTGTGAAAATTAGCTTTTCGTGGAGATTATCTTTTCGTGGAGAGGTTTAAACCCGTATTCCTATAGTCACGAACGCTTGCAATCATTTCAAAAAACAGCTCTGAACCAAATGTTTTCGCCTTTTGGTATTCGCAGTCACCTTAGCCAAACCTAAACGTTTATTACGTAGTTTATTATCGACTTTCGGTATACCCAAGGCGATACCATTAGGTTTATCGTTAAAATCTTAATCTTATCTTAAAAGATCGCAATTTAGCTGTAGTTACCTATTGAAATTGCAATATTTCAATGAAAAATCTTGTTATATTTTTTGTATTTAACTTGTATAGTTATTTCTTTTCTATTTTTATTTATAAAATAGATATTAAATAATAAATAAATAAATGTTATAAATAATAACAATTTTGAAATTTATTTCTTTTTAATTGCAAAATGTGTAGGTAGGCATGGGGAAATTAGTAAGTGGGTGCCATATTGTGGGGAAAAATATCTTTCTCTTTCCACTATGTTCCCTTTTCTTTTTAAAAAAAAAAAACGAATTCAAAAAAGCAACCGTGCGAAAATGTCAGTTAAAAGTTTATTCGAAAAGTTCAAATGCAGTAAAAGCCATTTTCAAAATCGCGTTGCTATTGACTATTCAAATTTTCAAATGGAGTCACGATTTGGAATGCGGATAATTTCCTTCTCGACGCCCTCATCAACGTCCTCCTCAACTAGAATTTCACAAACAATTTTACAGAATAAAATTTTTCCACTTGTTTGCAATCGTTGGAATTTTCAAATCCAATTTGCTTACAATTTTGTTCACAATTTGCTTCCGTGTTGGAAAATTTCAAACAGAAAAGCCAATGGAAAATTTTTTTTTGCTGAAATCTGAGCGAAATGATATTCCATTCCATTTTTGAAAGTATATTTTAGTCTAAGACGGTGGACTCGGAAATAGAATTTTAGCCTCAAATACCCTCTACAAGCTGAGAAATAAGCTATAAGCACGGATTAATGAATATTTGCTACAAAAAGTACTAACACTAAAAATTTTATCTTGTGCACAAACCGTCTACTAAAAATTTCAACACATTAAAATCAAATCAAAACCTCGTTCGCGAATAGTAATCAACGCGTATAAATAGTAATAAGAGCAACGAGTATAAGTAGTAATAAGAGCAACGATATAAATGGTAATAAGAGCTTACATGAGGTTTCAGTTTGATTCAAAAAACTTGCAGGAAGCGAAACATTTTATTCGAATTTTATTCGAACATTTTTGGACGGACGGCAGCGACGCTGGCAGAGCAATCTGCCCCTATCGTTCTTCCTTCACGTCATTTGGCATCAGCAGTTCAGTGTTTTGTTGCTCTCTGCCAACGGTTTCATTTATGGCTCGTTTACACAGTGCAAGCTGCTGCCTGGCCAGTAGACAGCTACCAGGCTTGTCTAATTCCTAGGCAGCAGCAGAGATGAGGAGATAGGAAACTGCTGAAATATGCTAAAATATGCAACTCTGACGTAAAGTAGTGTTTGTGAAAAACCTGAAAAATGCTTTTCAGAAACTCAACTATCAGACCCTGGATGAAGAGTGTGAAGGAAAGGGAACGGGGTTTTTCGTATAGGAAAGTCATTGTTCGTTCCGTTGTGTTAGGCGCCGCGTTCGCGGGGGAGGGGTTAATTGAAAATAGAAACTCAACTATCAGACCTGGATGAAGAGTGATCGGGTCGAAGAGGGTTCAGCTTTGAGACCCCAATGACAATTCAGATTTTTAAGTCAAATCGTTTGTATTGAGATAGCAACTTAATTAATTATTCATATAAGTAATGAATTCGACGACATCAATTTTTATTTATTTATTTATGCCAATATTTAGTTTATTTAATATCCATTTTACTTTTAAATATTTGTTTACTTAATTAGAACCCATTTGGGAATAGTATTTTAAGGTTAAATATCATTGCAAGTGCAGATTAACATAAAAACATCTAATGTAAATTGTTTTATACGCTCAAATCCGCCACTATTTTTTACCAGAAACTGTATGACCTATTTTTTTAACAATTCACGCAAAATAAAACATTATAAAATCAAATTGATTATCCAATTAAAATAAAAGAGCAGACATAAAATGACGTTGGTATACTCTCATATTTTCGTTCACCTCGCCATTGAATTTGCCGATACTAGTGTTGCCCGTTTGTATAGAACGCACCTATTTTTGCGCCTCTTATGAATTCTGGTACCAAAGCAGTGTTGCGGTATGCTACAATATGAAATAAAGTTAATGTTTTTTTTAATTACCAAATATATAGGTGCATAAATGTGCTTGAACTGTTAACAAAACGTTCATTCTTGCTTCACGGAGTACAAATTACTTCCTAGAATAGAAAATTATAGTGTTCTTTACACCGAGTGCTACAAAAAGTACTTTTACCTTTTTCGTACTTTCTAAATTTCGTTTTGTTAACGTAAAATGTAACGCTGCTTTATAATATGATTGATTTTTTCACCACAATTGAAGAAATGAATAAATTTTAGATGAAATCTTCTATTTTATTTATGGATATTGTATTTAACGATACAAATAATGTTAATTACATGTACAGAATTCCGCCATTTGTTTGTTTAGAAGTATTCCTTATTTTCAGTAGTTATGAGTAATTTTCTTTCCTTTTATTTTTGCTGCAATAGCTAAACATCCTAGCAAAATTTCAAAAGTTCGATAACGAACATGGTTGCGAAGTTATAAATCTCCAGGACGCAAGATTGCATATGTGTTCCAAACAACCATGTTGGTATTGTATTTAACCCTAGTTCGGCTGACCAATTTTTAAACATATTTAGGCTGACACGGTCACCCCGGTGACTGACTATTCACACGAATCTATGTGCACATTGGTGAATTTCAAATGTGGAAATCTACACAAATAACAGTATTGCAATGTTACCGAGTGTTACCGAGTGTTTTTGTCGTAACATAACATGACATAACAGGTTTTGGTGCGTTTGAATACATGTATGTGTATATCAGTGAATTTGAAAAGTGTGAATCTTCGCAAATAAAGCTGCTAACCCAATGGCTGGATCCGTGACGCGACCCAAGTTACCCTCATTTACGCTCTTCATAAGAGCGACTGTTGCAAGAGAGATTTTTCTTTGTTTCTACTCAAAACAGAGAACCACGGTTGAATAATTAATTAAATTTTTGTGGCTTTACGGGCGAAAAAAGGGCGAAAAATTATTATAAGGACGTGAGTGGGGTAGAAGTTGAAAACTAGATGTTTAAAATAAAAACTTGAAATATATCAATTCTTTCAAGTAAAAAGCATGCTTATACTAGTTTATATCTAGTTATCCGTTATCCGTTAAATCATTAAATCATTAAACTGAAATTTATCAGATTTTTATTAAATAATTATAAATCCTCTTTTATCTGATTTTTGTGAACTAAAATTAAAAAGGATTTTGGAACAAGTTAGGAATAGGTGCCTTTTTTTTAAATGAATTTTTATTATAACCCTAAAACGTGCTTTTTTGTCATAGAACGCACTATCACATTTGCTAAAGAATACAAAAGATATCTAAACATATTATATACCGTTTGAAAGGTATTATTATGGGCTATAAAAATTGTGATTCTATTTTATACCTTAATTGTCATTTAAGGAAGAAAAAAGTTATTTTGTAAAACGAATTAAAAATTTTTTTAAAAGTTAAATTATCTCCATAATAGTAGCAGTAATCAAAAAAGTTCTTATTAGATAAAAGAACTGCCCTAAAATATCCTTTTAAACGGCGCCAATTTTACGTTGATATCTCAAATCGTTTTGAAGATATAGCACTTAATTTTTTTGCTATCCAAGGCCTATAACTTCTAAACTACACGAGAGTGGTAAAAACTTTCATCACCTTTGGACTAGAGGCGATGAGGGTTATACCCGAAAAATTAAAAAAAAAATCGGAGCTTTTAACCTATTGTTTACTTATACCAAATTAATTTATTTTATAATTCTATATAACAAGCAAAGAATAGTCTTAGTTAAAAGCGCATATTAACCCTGCAATTTTTTACAACAATATTTATTTTACATTGATTTTGTAATTAAAAATAAGTTCAAGACAAAAAACGCAACACTGCTTCGTTCTTTCTTTATTTGACGCAAAAAGCAACATTCTTTAATTGGTTCAGAGAGAAAAGTCTGAATATTTTGTAGTATTCTGCCCGAAGCTCTGCCAAAGCTCTGCCGTGCTGTTTGTGCCTCTTGAGCAAGAAAGCAAAATAGCTCCTCTCCATTTTTCCATAAGAAATACACGTAATCTGCTCTTTTTGTTCTCTCTGGCGCGCTGCAATGCCGTTATGGGTTTCGGCCATAACAGTATTGCAGCGTTATGAACAGCAAGTGCCATTGCTCACAAAATGTTTCGGCGTGTCTTTGCATTGGGCTAGTAATTACAATTTGATAAGTTGGCGCTCAAGTTTGCGTTCCCTGACGACATGGTCCTGCTGAGCTACAAAGCCGAAGCAAAAAAAAAATGTTTTTCAGCCACTAAAATCAAGAAGAAAAAAACGAAAAAAAAATTTTAAACCATAAATCCATATTTTTTCTACTCAAAAATCATTGGTTTGAGATGTCAAAGAGGCTCAGAAAAATAAAGTGCTTAGAAGACACTTTTTTTTCGTGTTAAAGTTGAAATAGTCACCCGGGTGCCCTGTCAGCCGAATGAGGGTTAATACCAAGCAGCCTATTATGACAAAGTATATTCGTCCCAAATTTCATAGCTCTATTCGTTCTCCCCTAATCGTGATTTCTACAGACGGACGGACGGACATGGCCAAATCGACTTATGAGGTGATTCTGAGCCAGAATATATATACTTTTCTATACCACGCCTCCTTTAATGCGTTGCAAACGAAAGCACAAATTGAATATAACCTCATCCCTTCGGGTATAAGAAGCATTCCTTTTAAATAATAAGAATTTAATGCCTTAAGAATTTAACTCCTTCGACGTATTTATTTATTTATGCATGCAACCATTTAAGTTTTTATACGATACATAACATTTAAGTTATTAGATGAATCATTTTGCTTATAATAATCTGCAATTATATTCCGGTTCGTATTCGGGTGTGCCATAAGGGCCGCGTGCACCTATGCCAGATACGCTAATACTACTGTTCTGCGGTCCGTGCAGAAGAGCCGCATTTGTTGCAGCATGTCCGTAGCTATAGCTATCATAAGCTTGTTGCTTGTAAGCAACGTGTTCGTCGTATCCTCGTCTGCAATGAAAGGAAGGAAAATTTACTTTCACAATAAAAATTCACATCTTTCGGTCTCTAAACTCAGTCGACTTGACATTTTTTATTAGCCAAAGAAGACAGAATATACATATATTTTGATCATAAAACATACCCGTACGTTTCGTCCATAGCACTTCTGGCCTTCTCTAGTATGGACATAACATTCTGTTTTGGCGGTATGGAATTTTTGGCAAAAGGGCTAAGCCAAAGTCCTAAAAACCCACAAAAAATTATGAAATTCAAAATTCCGCAAGCATGCCATTCACTCTACCTGTAGCCATGATGTGGTGGTAAGCTTTTACCAATTTGTGATGCGCCGTCGCCGCCACCATCACCACTTCCAGTAGTTGCAACTCCACATAATCATGCAACTTAGCCATCATGATCGGTTATGCTGGTATTGTCCATTAGCTCGCGCAGTTGCTCTTGACGAATGACATCATTGCTGTCCGGAATTAATAATTCCTAATACTTGCCGTGCCTCTTGCACAGTCCAGTGCATGATTTAACTTCATTAAAAACCCTAATTTCTTTGCGAAATAGCTAAACAATTTTCGCAATCTAATAAATTTTTGTTCTCATAAAATGATAAACAAAGAAAACGTCAAATAAACGTGACGACATGCGGTGAACTTCACATACAGCACACATATGCTATACGTGTGTCCCCACGTAAAAATTAACGAAGAAATTCAGTCTTTGTTCGACATATTTTTTGGCGGGAACGAAGTTTCCTATCTCCTTATCTCTGGCAGCAGCTCGGCTCGCCTTTGCTGTCTACACGACACCTAGCTACTGCCCAGTCCTAGTCGAGTCGCGATGTCGAGTGAACTTGTTTTAATCAAAAAAACGATAGTACGCTCTATGACAACAATATTATGTCAGGAATTGGAAAATATCTATAACCATAGCCAAAACCATAGCGCTAGCGCCACTCTCCTTGCTTTTTTCGATTTTATTCACTTCTTGATTGTAGGTGGATCGTAAATTTTTTTTTTTTTTGGTTACCTCAATGGTGTTACCTAGGTGCATTTCTTTTGCGATATGTTCCAAAGATGATTTTCTCATATCTCTATTTCGATAGTTTTTATCGAAACAATTCCACAGGTTTTCTTGGTCTCTATAGAGTTTGATGAATAAAATATTATTGTCAGAAGACCATCTATCCGCAGCCATTTCGAACGATTCGGCGTAGTACACAAAAAAAAAACAGCTGTTTCACGCACAGCTGTCCGGCGAGCAGGCGAGTGAAAACAAAAAATGTTGAAGTAACTCGGATGCGAGCTACTAACCAACTCACACGTACGAGTTACTCGTAAGTTACGTCCAAACGTTGCGAGTTACTGCAGTGCAGCTACTCGGAAGGCTGACTCGTACGCTACCTCGCACTGTGTAAACCAGGCATTATTTGTAGTAACTTATAAGTTACTACATATATTATTGATTAATACCAATCGTGTAAACCTACCAAACCAATTTTTATCAGCTGATTCAATCATCTCTGGCAATCTGTATCCCGTCACTGATGATTGACGAAAACTTTCGCCTTATGCTGTAAACCAGAGATAAGGAGATACGACACTCGATGACTCATCTCAAAAAATTTCGTTTGACGCGTATTTTTTATACTCTGTTGAATTCACGTACACAATATGTGAAAGCTTGTCCTGTTGTTGTTTTTGCTTATTGTCAATTTCATAGCGAATCGTTGAAATGGGTATCGAGTATGTTGAAAAACTTTTGTTCACCATCGTTTACAACAACATTGTGCAACAACAACCGCAAAAGTTGGACGCCAAGCACAATTTGTGAAATTAAAATTTTGTAGTTGGACAGTCGAATTACTAATTTTCAATTATTACAATTATTTGTTGATTACTGAAAATCTGTAAATAAAAAGTCTATCTGTAGCAAAAGCACCACAGTAATAAATATAATGCGTGAATTTGATGTTGAACATCCCGCAGCGAAATTGATTAAAATGGCCAGCCAGATGTAAGACGCTGAAGTGGGAGATAGCACCAATTTTGTGGTTATATTTGCTGGGGCATTGTTAGAGGCTGCAGAAGAATTGCTACATCTATAACCACATTGGATTCCTATGAAAACGCATTGGATAAGCCAGAGAGAAACTGGTTTGTCATGAAAATAAAGATTTCCGCGGCATTTCAAAAGTCAAAGAATATCTAACTGCTGCAATTACGTCGAAGCAATATGGACAAGAAGAATTCCTTATGAATTGACATTTTGGCTGACTGCTTGACATCCAAATTTGATTCCCTCGTTTGACTCGCGCTGTCAATGCTACTATATTACCCCGAATTACTGGGTTATTGCGATAAAGTGTGCCTTGAGGAATTAGGTGAAACAACAGTTGCTGTTTTCAGGTAGTCAATAATAATGAAATATTACTAGTTTTAAATTAATATAATTAATATTACTTTGCAGAAAAGAAGGCGTCGATTTACGTATTGCTACAATTGTCGTACGCGGCGCTACCGATAATTTCATCGGTGACATTGAACGATCCATTGATGCTGACGTTAGTAATTTCTACTGTAGTTTAATCTGTAAAAATCGCTTGTTTCGGAACGGATTATATAATGTGTTAAAAGGAAATGGAATCTGGCTAAGAAAATTTAGGATTGTAACAATATTTAATAAACTAATTTCTGACTGCGTGCCAAATTGGGCTGCAGACACGTTAGTTAGTCCCTCACGAACACGGCTCAACCTCTGCTTCACTGATTTGCAACTTCTTGGTGAGCGTTTCAAAAGACATTTCCGGATTACTCTCAGCCAACAGCATCAATGCATCATCTCATCTCATACATACAGCATCTCATCTCATAATCTCTGCTGTAAACAAATCTAAATTAGTTGAGAAACTTTGTTCGAAGCAGAGATTATGAGATGAGACACTCGTTACTAATACATGCATTTTTCTCGATACAATCGCAAAATCGGCCAAAATTAGTCGGAATTTTTTTCCTAGGAAACCTGCATCGGCGTCTTTTGCAATGGTATCGATTCTAGGGGGTGTTTCTAATTCAAAACGTCAAAAACTGTGGTCAATTTTTTCGTTGTTTTAAATAATTGTTAATGACTTTTCTCCCTAGTTTTGTTTCCTTGCAAATAAAAAAGAAACAAATGGTAAATAGAAACTTATGCAGTCGCAGTTTATTTGACTAATAATAATAATACAAAATATATGTATCTCTTATATGACTCTTCTGTTATATAAGAAAAAATTGGTAAATAAAAGTGAATAAAAGTTGTCCATTTTTGTCGTTTTTTTCTTGTATTTGTGCTTCGTTCCTGACCCCAACAAGCATAAAAAAAATTGTCGCTCTCTCTTGGGGGCGGGGCTGGAGCCCTTTGAAATTTAAAATATAAACAGCGATATCTCCGAAACTACAAAAGATATTCAGATTATATTAGTACCGTTAGAAAGCTAATATAAATATCATTAATTCATGTAAAAAGACATTTCATCGAAATGTTAACAGTTTTTGAAATAAGCGCAATTAAACATTTTTAGTACAATTTTTTTCCATTAAAAAATTTTTTCTGAAATAAAATGTGTAATTAATGCATGCAATTATACTTATAATAAGAAAGTATATAATTTAAGCTTTCTTAGAAAATTTATTTCATTACGATCGGTGCTTTATTTACGGAGAAAAGCGATTTTTAAAGTGGCAACGAACTACTTTCTGCAATTAATTCTTAATACACTTTTTCAAGAATGCGACTCTGGTACTATGCACTGTAGCTTAATGGTGTTGGTGTTGTTTTGAAGTGATAGAGCGTAACCTGCGGCGCTTTACTGACACACAAAAATTTTTAAGAAAAATCGCGCGATTTTTCTTAAAAATTTTTCGCTTGCGGCACTATACTGAAAAAAAAAAAAATTTAAGAAAAAACATTAAAAAAAAAACAACAATAGAACATCAACAATGGCGGTAACTCCCGCCATAGCTTAAACTTTCTAAGACCCAACGTTGCATACGTTGTAAAGTCGTACTATTAAAAGACTGCATAGTAGCAAAATTCAAAAAGGGTAGTTTATACTTACTCTAAAAAATGCGTTTTCTCCGTAAAAGCAGCACCAATTTGAATAAAAAAATTCTCTAAGAAAGCTTAAATAATCTACTTTCTTATATTAAGTGTAATTGCATGCATTAATTACACATTTTATTTAGAAAAAAATTTTTTTACGGAAAAAAAAAGTATTAAAAATTTTAAATTGCGTTTATTTCAAAAACTGTTAACATCGATAAAATTTCTCTTGACATGAATTAATGATATTTATATTAGCTTTCTAACGGTACCAATATAATCTGAATATCTCTTATAGTTTCGGAGATATCGCTGGTTTTATTTCAACTTTCAAAGGGCTCCAGCCCCGCCCCCAAGAGAGAGCGACAATTTTTTTTATGCTTGTTGGGGTCAGGAGCAAAGCAAAAAAACACCATAAAATCGACAAAAAAATTGGGGCTGGTAAGGAGATGTAAATTTGTTCCGTGTTTTACTGCAACAAATTGAATGACCCCATAATGTATATAAATTAGATATTTTTTCTATAAACTTTTGAAAATAAAAAATTTGGGGGACATCATACTCCATCGCACCCGCTTATATTGACTGCAAAAATTTTACCTTTTTTGTTTATGTGTGGTGAAAATGATAATTGTCAAAACACGGTACAAAAATTTACTACATTTGCAAAAGTTTGTCTGCAATCGTAAGTAAAAACATATATTATAGCTTATGGTCTCTCTTTTGATATTCTTTATTTTCTTCTAGATTGCGGCGCTTATTCAATAATTTGGATACCACATCGCCTCAACGTTATCATGTTTTTAACATCTTGCGCAAGTTGCCAAACAATGCGACCAAGTTTTGGAAGTCTTCTTCGGAGTAGATCATCTTATAGCCCCGTTTTTCAATTGTCCTCCTTTCAATTGTCTAATGTTTAAATTACCAGAAACATGTACTGCAGAAACGGCTTGTGTTTCTCGCGAAGTTGGTATGAAATGTGTTGTCACTGCCTTCGCTGATTCCAAACAATTTTTATTGAATACATTACTGGCATTTAAGCCAGTGCGTTTCCTAGAAGGGGACATAATACACGATCTACCCGATTCTTGTGTCGGATAAATTGCCATCGTATATACAATTCTATGAGGATCACAAGGAGTTTGTAACGTCCCAGGGCCTCAATCATAAGCAAAACATGAAGAAAATGCGCTTGCTGACATTGATGCTGTTGGCTGAGAGTAATCCGGAAATGTCTTTTGAAACGCTCACCAAGAAGTTGCAAATCAGTGAAGCAGAGGTTGAGCCGTGTTCGTGAGGGACTAACTAACGTGTCTGCAGCCCAATTTGGCACGCAGTCAGAAATTAGTTTATTAAATATTGTTACAATCCTAAATTTTCTTAGCCAGATTCCATTTCCTTTTAACACATTATATAATCCGTTCCGAAACAAGCGATTTTTACAGATTAAACTACAGTAGAAATTACTAACGTCAGCATCAATGGATCGTTCAATGTCACCGATGAAATTATCGGTAGCGCCGCGTACGACAATTGTAGCAATACGTAAATCGACGCCTTCTTTTCTGCAAAGTAATATTAATTATATTAATTTAAAACTAGTAACATTTCATTATTATTGACTACCTGAAAACAGCAACTGTTGTTTCACCTAATTCCTCAAGGCACACTTTATCGCAATAACCCAGTAATTCGGGGTAATATAGTAGCATTGACAGCGCGAGTCAAACGAGGGAATCAAATTTGGATGTCAAGCAGTCAGCCAAAATGTCAATTCATAAGGAATTCTTCTTGTCCATATTGCTTCGACGTAATTGCAGCAGTTAGATATTCTTTGACTTTTGAAATGTCGCGGAAATCTTTATTTTCATGACAAACCAGTTTCTCTCTGGCTTAACCAATGCGTTTTCATAGGAATCCAATGTGGTTATAGATGTAGCAATTCTTCTGCAGCCTCTAACAATGCCCCAGCAAATATAACCACAAAATTGGTGCTATCTCCCACTTCAGCGTCTTGCATCTGGCTGGCCATTTTAATCAATTTCGCTGCGGGATGTTCAACATCAAATTCACGCATTATATTTATTACTGTGGTGCTTTTGCTACAGATAGACTTTTTATTTACAGATTTTCAGTAATAAACAAATAATTTTATTAGAAAATTAGTAATTCGACTGTCCAACTACAAAATTTTAATTTCACAAATTGTGCTTGACGTCCAACTTTTGCGGTTGGTGTTGCACAATGTTGTTGTAAACGATGGTGAACAAAAGTTTTTCAACATACTCGATACCCATTTCAACGATTCGCTATGAAATTGACAATAAGCAAAAACAACAACAGGGCAAGCTTTCACATATTGTGTACGTGAATTCAACAGAGTATAAAAAATACGCGTCAAACGAAATTTTTTGAGATGAGTCATCGAGTGTCGTGTCTCCTTATCTCAGAGATTATGAGATGAGACACTCGTTACTAATACATGCATTTTTGTCGATACAATCGCAAAATCGGCCAAAATTAGTCGGAATTTAGTGCAGATTTCCTAGGAAACCTGCATCGGCGTCTTTTGCAATGGTATCGATTCTAGGGGGTGTTTCTAATTCAAAACGTCAAAAAGTGTGGTCAATTTTCTCGTGTTTTTAAATAATTGTTAATGACTTTTCTCCCTAGTTTTGTTTCCTTGCAAATAAAAAAGAATTAAATAATAAATAGAAACTTGAAACTTATGTAGTCGCAGTTTATTTGACTAAAAATAATAATAAAAAATATACGTGTCTTTTATATGACTCTTCTGTTATATAAGAAAAAATTGGTAAATAAAAGTGTTTCACTGCAACAAATTGAATGACCCCATAATGTATATAAATTAGATATTTTATCTATAAACTTTTGAAAATAAAAAATTTGGGGGACATCCTACTCCATCGCACCCGCTTATATTGACTGCAAAAATTTTACCTCTTTTGTTTATGTGTGGTGAAAATGATAATTGTCAAAACACGGTACAAAAATTTGCTACATTTGCAAAAGTTTTTCTGCAATCGTAAGTAAAAACATCATATTATAGCTTATGGTCTCTCTTTTGATATTCTTTCTTTTCTTCTAGATTGCGGCGCTTATTCAATAATTTGGATACCACATCGCCTCAACGTTATCATGTTTTTATCATCTTGTGCAAGTTGCCAAACCATGCGACCAAGTTTTGGAAGTCTTCTTTGAAGTAGATCATCCATCTTAAAGCCCAGTTTTCCAACTGTCCTCCGTCCGGCGAACAAAAGCAAAAACTTTAACGTCTTCTGCATGATGTTACTAAGGATACAAATCTTGACTTTTACGCCAAAGTAATGTTTAAATTACCAGAAACATGTACTGCAGAAACGGCTTGTGTTTCTCGCGAAGATAGTATGAAATGCGTTGTCACTGCCTTGGCCGAACCCAAAAAATTTTTATTGAATCCATTGCTGGCATTTAAGCCAGTGTGTTTCCTAGAAGGGGGCATAATACACGATCTAATCGATTTTTGTGTCGGATAAATTGCCATCTTATATAGAATTCTATGAGGCTCACAAGGAGTTCGTAATGTCCCAGGGCCTCAATCATGAGCAAACAATGAAGAAAATGCGTTTGCTGACATTCATGCTGTTGGCTAAGAGTAATCCGGAGATGTCTTTTAAAACGCTTACCAAGCAGTTGCAAATCGGTGAAGCAGAGGTTGAACCCTGTTCGTGAGGGCCTAACTAACGTGTCTGCAGCCCAATTTGGTGCGCAGCCAAATAAATTAGTTTATTAAATATTGTTATAATCTTAAATGTCAGATTGATTATGATGATTGATTGATTGATTGATGTGTACATATGTACACTTCATTATATGTATGTATATCTAAAGTAAAGCATATAAATATAAAAAATAAAGAAAGTAAAATTTTTCCTAATATAAACCGATTTTATTTGTAAAATTCTACACTTTAATTTTATCGGAATTGTGTATTAGCTAGCAGGCAAAGTAACGTTCCTTTTCCTTTGGATAGGCCTAAAAATAACTTCAAATATTCTCTGCTAATGCCTTCGAAAATACTTTCAAAGCAACCGCGAATTTTCCCACAGCATATTGCTCGAATCCGGGGAGTGTATCAGCGTATGCCGCCAGATGGGTGGCAAGTTCAATTCCAGTGGCCCGAGCACCAGGCACATAGCGGCCATCACGAAAAAGTTCGCTCAAATTATTAACGTTATCATATAACGGCAGCGCCGCGTACGGACAATTGTAGAAATACGTGAGTCGACGTCTTCGTTTCTGCAAAGTAATAAGTATATTAATTTAAAACTCTATGTTTTATTATTACTGGCCATTACCTGAAAACAGCAACTGTTGTTTCACCTAATTCCTCAATGCCAACTTTATCGCAATAAACCAGTAATTCGGGATAATATAATAGCATTGACAGCGCGTGTCACAAGAGGCAAGTCGAATTTGGAAGTCAAGCAGTCAGCCATAATATCAATTCGTAAGGATTTCTTTTTGTCCATATTATTTGACTTTTCAAATGTCGCGGAAGTCTTTGATTTCATAACACACCAGTTTCGGTAGTATCTCTGACTTATCCAATGCTATAAAAAATCCGATGTGGTCCAGATATAGAAATTCTTCTGCAGCCTCTAACAGTGCCACAGAAATATAACCAAAAAATTATTCCATCTCCCACTTCAGCGTCTTGCATCTGGCTGGCCATTACCATCAATTTTGCTACGGGATGTTCAACATCAAATTCTCGCATTACATTTGTTACCCGCTTCACTTGTTGCTTTGATACACTTGGTGCTTTTGGCAGTTAGACATTTTTATTCACAGATTTTCAGTAATAAATTTTCGTGCTAGAAAATTTGTAATTCTTCTGCCCAACTAAAAGATTTTAATTTCACGAATTGTATGTGACGTCTACTTTTTCGGTTGTTGTTGCACAATGTTGTTGTAAACAATGGTGAACAAAATTTTTTCAACATACTCGGTACACATTTCAACGATTCGCTATGAAATTGGCAATAAGCAAAAACAACAACAGGGCAAGCTTTCACATATTGTGTACGTAAATTCAACAGAGCATAAAAAATACGCGTCAAACGAAATTTTTTGAGATGAGTCATCGAGTGTCGTATCTCCTTATCTCTGGTTGTGGCTAATGAGTCTAAGGGGGTTATTCCTGAACGCCCGGGCCCTTAACTCCCATGAATTCTTCTCAATTATGCTTTGTTATTTTCGCTGAACAGATGCTTTGCTTTTTTGAAAAAGAAGAACAAGCAAGCGAGTACCGATTTTACGTATGTTGTTGATTTTCTTACATGCTTTTCAGGTCTGTAGATAAAAACATACGAATTTCAACCACTTTTAGAACCTGATGTGATTCGTCTTTCACATGTCATACAAGGCCCATCGCAAAACCATTTGTTTACAGGCGGCCATTTTTTAACCAACAACAATCTTCGACATTAGCTCTGATCACTTTATCTCTTTTCCACGCGTTTATTTATACCCATGAACACAGCCGAAACAAAGTTCCATTGAAGTCTCTTTTCTACACCTAGGTTTCTGTATACCACCTCACATAGCTGATAAGACATGTCAGCAAACCGATGTTAACCAGATGCAAACCAGATACCACTAAAGCGAATTTTTGCTGCAATATGTTTACATTTTTAAAAATTACTTAAAGGAATATGTAAAATACTTACTAGCTTGGTAACAATGTTTCTTCTGAGTTGGTATAGTGAAATACAACAAATGACAGACAAAGAAAAATAAACAAAAAACCTTACGCTCCCATACGCTCGAAATATGTATGTTTTAACTGATGTGACTCGCCAGTCACGCGTTCAGGAATAACCCCCTAAAATTGATTCACTTTTAAAGGTTCATTTTGGTTAGGCGAACAGTGTTTCCTTGGAGCGAAATAATCAGTTTTCTATGATTTTAAATAAAACTAAGTTTTTTGCACAACGTCAACACTTAGTTTTTATATCTGCTTGCCGGGTACATTTTATATTATTGGGAAAAGTTTTGTAAGTTTTAAGAAAAATTTTAATCTCTTTTATTTATTGCGGTGTAATTTCTATTTTTTCAGCGAAATATTAATATAGTAATAAGCTAAAGTCCAAGGTCGTCTATATACAAATTATTTTCCATTTTTCGTTTTCGAAATAGTGTCTATACATCTATATAAAAATGCTAGTAAAAAAGTAGTAATATTTTAAACACTGATCATTTACTCGTTTTGGCTTCACTTGCACGTAAAATTAGTAGTGGAGATTATAGAGATGGTGAGTAGTGGATTAGTGGAAGATTCGGCCGAATCTTCGAACCAGATAATCTCTGGCCACAACGAAAAGACGGCGAATTCGCTGACTGAAACTTTCAAACAACAAATACATTTGACTCATCTATCATCAGTCACCGTGTAAGACTACCCTATTTTCCATGGTAGTGCAATTTCTTTCACCCGGTGAAGAAAAATTTTATATCTTTTACCTATGGATTTGCTTCTTTAAATGAAATACACTGGCTTATGATTTTGCCGGTTGCGTTTAAAAAATAATAAGAAAAATGTATCCACAAGTAGCGCCAATAGTGGTGCACCCCTCGCAGTCATCGCGGGTTCAATGTGGTGTCGGCAAAATAAAATCTGTTCTTTGCAAAGATTTTGTGTAAGTCGCTTATATTATAAATTTGTTTTATTTCAGTTTTCTAACTTTTTAACATAACTAGAACTTACGACGAATGCGCTTTTTATCCGACGGAATATTTAAATGTAATAATTGGTCCAAACGGTACAGGAAAATCTACGTTGGTGTCAGCAATTATCCTGGGCTTGGGTGGGGAATCGAAGCTTCTTTCACGAGCTTCTTCTGTACAGGACTATATTAAGAATGGTAAAAAGATCGCTCAAATTGAAGTAGAAGTCTTCGCCGATGATGAGGGAAAATTCGTCATTTTTCATCGAAATTTTAATGAGACTGGCAAGTCCGAATATAAGGTAAAATTAATATAAGTAATTATAGATATATCGTAGCGTAGTACGCATATATTTGAGAAATAGTATTTGTATATACATAAATCGTAGAAAAGAAATAAAATAATTATAAAGAATGTTTATTATCATTATTAAATCATTATTATCTTCAATTATTGAAGATTGGTCAAAGATGTCCAATTAATAAATTTCGACCTTATAACTTGACACCTTCAACGAAAACTTTCTTATATACATACGCGTATGCTGACTGTTTTCACTTGTGTCTAAAGTAATGACGCAGTAAATTTGGGAAGAGTATTTTAACTTTGGATCAATATTAATAAATTTCCTGTAAAAAGTATGGGCTCATTTTCAATTGAAACATATTCAATTGAGTTGAATTTTAATTGACTTCTACAGTTCATAAAGACATAGTAATTACTTAACAATCTTCATTTTATGGAAAGCTATTTAACGGTCAAATATGAGTAACCTACGAAATGTAAGTTGTCTTAAAAAAATCCAATGCTATAACCCAAGGAAAATGATCGATAGATATAGAAAAGTATACAAATAGGATATTAAGGTAGAAAGACAGTGTCGATTTTGTCCTGTCCGTTTAAAACACGATTATGGAAGAGTGACGATATAAAACCTAACCCTCATATATTTAGACCCAAGAGAGGTCTTTGATTCCTTGTTCGGTTGTATTTGTCAAATGCCGCTTTTATTTTAAGGTTAATGGTGAAGTTGTCACAAAGAGTAATTTTTTAAAAGCAGTTGCTGAGTTCAAAATCCAAATTAACAATTTGTGTCAGTTCTTGCCCCAGGATCGTGTTCAGGTAATTTAATTCCGATTAATATATTTACGTTGCTTAAAGTTAGGCTCGCCTTTAGGATTTTACCAAAATGAATCCTCCAGAGCTGCTGGCGAACACTATAACATCTGTCTGCAACAAGACTATGATCGATAATTTTGAAAAACTCAAGGAACTTCGTAAAAGCCAACTAAATGGGAAGAAGATTCTAGAAAGTAATTTGCAAAAACTGAGGGAATCGACCATACGACAGGAAGAGTAAAGAGAAAATTCACAAAATTCAAAACCTTTCCAAGTCTTTTTCTTCTTTGCTTTCTGAATTAAGGTTGAAACAAATTTTGGAGCGTTACAATACTAGAAAGGAATTCTTGGAGAAGCTGGAAATTTGTACTGCAAAGAAACAGTGGCTGGAGGTAGATGAAATCGATAATAAAATTCTTGAAATTAACAAGGATCTAGAGGACGCGAAAAAAAGACTTGCTGAACATCAGAGAGCATTTGATGAAATAACAAAAAATCGAGAGGTCATATTAAGCACCAGAAATAAATTAAAAGAGGATGCAAAAAAAAAGGTATTTATATAAATTAATTTTTAGCCAAATTTTTTACGCGTTTTTTGTCAATAGTATTAAAAGAACCTTTGTACTTAACCACACACAATAGTTCACAAATATTTATTCGAAATTGTTTTTCTACCGAATTTTTAAAATAAAGTTTTATGTAATTATGAAGGCTTTAAAACTTCTATTATAATTAAACAAATTAAAGAGAAAAAACAAAATAAAAAAAGAAATTATAAAAAACGTAGTTGCTTAAATAGTTAAGTACATAATTACTACAAAACAGCTTAAAATTTTCATTTTCGATGATACACAGTTCAAACTTTAAGTTTCGGAAAAGATAAGTAAACAGTGCGTTGTTTTTAAAGGTCAAGTCATCATACTGATGTGATTACTACTGAGCTCAGGGTTGGTGAGCTAAAACCAAATAAGATAGCTCTGGTTTTGAAGCAATGGTTTTCTAATATTTCGTTTAGTTCTAATATTTAGCTCCGTTGCCGAAGTGAAAATTTTTTTAAATTTGGGGACAAAAACTAACTAAAAATGATACTTGCATCAAAAGTAACATACGCTGTGAGTATGAAGTCAATCTGTGGGATGGTTCAGCCGTGAAGGTCGGACATACATACGCACCAACGTTTTTATATATTAAGATTACCTCAAACAAAACTCTTCCCTGCAGAATGTTGCAGTGTGTTTTTATGCTACATGAATTTCTTCTGATTAGTAAAATATTGGAAAATTTATTTTCAAAACGTCCGGAGGTGGACTGCTAAGTTCTAAGATGGCTCCTTTATAGTTGTAGTTAAGTCTGCCGACTTAAAGAAATTTAAGTATAGAGGTGTAATTTTACTTTAAAAGGTAATTTATGAAGATATTTATTATACACACACTATGTTAGAAAGGAAGCCCTTTAAATTAACGTGAACAAACATTTTAAAATAAAATTTGACAAATTAATTAACGCAATCTACGAAAAACAAAACAAATTTTCTCCCAATCGGAAATTTGCGTGTTTATAAAAAAAAATGCCGAATCTGTTTGGATTTTTTAATCATAAAACAATAATTTCATAATAATTTTTAATCATAAAACAATAAATTAATAATAATTTTTAATCATGGTTTCCACATATTCACAGAATGATGCATTGAAAATTGTAAATGAACAGAAGAACAATGTGTGCCAGCAAATTGAAGAGTCTAAGAAAATAATTAGGGAGGCCAAAAGAAAATTTGATGTATGTTCAAAATATAATCACGTGTAGATCTTGTGTGCTGATTTTTTCGTTAATAGAAAAAGAAGTGTGAATGCAACGATAGACAGACCGAACTGCGCCACGAAGCAACGATGTTAGAGGTAATCGTGGAAGACCTTAAGATTGCCACCGCTAACCTAGGCCGGGAATCAGATCGAGTCGCCAAACTGCAAACTCTCCAAGATGAACTGGAAAACTTTAAACATGATATTAAAAATAGTATCAAAAAGCGTGCAGACATAAATAAAAGGCTAGATGAAGAATATTCGTCAGAGATCCAGGCGCTAAAAAAAAGCATTGAACGGTCGAAAAATGTTGCTGTACAAAAAATGGAGGTAACTAATATAGTAGCAAAAAATAAACAATATACAGAACGCGCATCTCATATAAGCTAAGTTTTTCATGACGGGCTCCAATATCAGGACCCAGACTTAAATTTCTATGGCGGCTCTCTCGCATATCGCTACCCATGTTTTCAATTTATATGACGACCCAGTCGGACTTTTTCCGAGTACTTACAAAAGTGTTCAGTGATTCATAGCATATTTTGTGTCACTTACGTGGGACACACTTTGTAACCTGAAGATGACAATGAACATTTAAGAAATGTTTCTCTAATATACAAACGCTATACACATTGTGTGTTCATAGTAAGCGATTGATACCTCTAACACACATTGTAAGTGGCATTTGTATATTAGATTTTAATAAAAATTCCCCAACTTATGCCTAACATACTTTGTGTGTTCATTTGTAAGCGATCGATACCTCTAACACACATTGTGTGTTCATAGTAAGCGATTGATACCTTTAACACACATTGTAAGTGGCATTTGTATATTAGATTTTAATAAAAATTCCACAACTTACGCCTAACACACTTTGTGTGTTCACTTGTAAGTGGTATAATTGAAACTCTACACAGTATTTTAATAATTTTTAAATCTAGTTGTTTTGGATCTCAAATCTAAAATAGAAAATTATAGAAAATTTATTGATTGAAAATATCGTATACAAATCAGGTCGGATCACTAATTTTTTCCTGCTTCTGCTGCTCGCGTTGCAGTACACGTGTATGTATGTACATATAAGTTTGTGCTGTCGTTTCGTTATGATGCAGCATCATGTCCTTATGCATGAGTTTTGAAAAACATTGAGTTTTTGTTTGTTTTGTTATATTGTTTTTATTTTTATAATTTTAAAATTTGTAAGAACTGTAAAATTCTAGTCCTCACAGCATACTTTTTCACCGCTTACCACATGCCTACTTTGTAGTAAGGGGATCTCACTGCTTACCACGTACCCACTTTGTACTGAAGGGACCTCACCGCTTACCATGTGCCCACTTTGTAGTGAAGGGACCTCACCGCTTACTACACGGCCATTCACTTGAAAAAGTAAGCGAGGGTTGTATATGGGGTTCCGAGTACTCAGTCCTACGCCGTAAGGCTTCCTTCACTGCTTACGTAAGTAACACTGTCGCGCACTCAGTACATACTTCCCGCTTCTTTGTAAGCGAGAAATGGATACACAATATAAAAATCCCATAGCTTACTTCTGATATACTTTGTAGTGAGGAGATCTCACTGCTTACTAGGCGGCCATTTCTATGGAAATGTAAGTTAGGTTTGTGGAGAAAGTTCCGAGTACTCCGTGTTGCTTTGTAGGTATGCTTTCATTGCTTATGTAAGTAACACAAGTCCGACTGGGGAATCTCTCACACAAGCGACCCTCTCTCACTATTCTCTGTGTATATTCAATCATGCAGCAATATGTGTATGCACGCAGGCGCACACTTCTATAAAAATTACGGTTCTCTCTCACAGCCTCCAAAACAGAATTCATATGACGACAGAAGCTTTGCCATTTCTATGGCGACTCTCGCACAGTTACGATAACTACCAGTGCTTACACTTTTTATCGCGCTCACTCACACAATGGTCACCTGCTCTTGTGTCATTCATCGCTCTACACATAAGCGTTTTCTTAAAGCAATCGCAAACTCTAAAAAATTGCAATGGCGATTTTTGCATGGACACCTTGAGTATTAATATTTAGAGGGAACTTAAAGGAAACTATTTGTTTGATATCTTCGAATTAATAATTAATTATCTTAATTGATAATAATAATAATTCTTAATCTCTATATATGAAAATGAAAGTCCTGACTGACTCATCAACACCCAGGCTAAGCGCTTGGTCCTAGAAAGCTGAAATTTTGCACAGACGTTTGCTTTATGATGTATACAAGCACTAAGAACGGATATTTCGAAATTCAACCCCTAAGGCGGTGAAAAGGGGTTGCAAATTTTGTATGAGGAATATTTTATTTGTGGTCAGATTTGCTTGAAACTTGGTCTTAATGCTCTTTGGTATAATTAATCAAATACATATTTCGGCATTTTTCAAAATCCAACCCATGAAGGGGTGAAACGGGGTTGCAACGTTTGTATGAGGAATATTTCATTTGTGGTCGGAAGCAACATACGCTTTCTAACCATTTAACCAGAATGAGCCACAGCAACGCGGGGTCGGGTACATCTAGTTAATAATAAGAATTAATAATCTCCGATTAATAATTTTTTTTGGAACTTTTTCTAACTTTTATCTTTTAAAGTATTCTAAGAAAACATAATCTTGAAACTATTGTCGTTTCTATCTACTTAGCTACATCATCATGGGGGACTTCTACCTCCTTTGCACCTACATCTAATAAACCAATTTCTTATCAGACTTGAATTTTTATTATTTGCCCTAAAAAGAAAAAAGCCAGAGCGCATTCTTTATATTGTATATTCTTTGGTAGTAGTTATTTCCGATCTTTACCATAGACTATAATTCGCTTATTTTTTAAGCTTTTACGAAATAACTTCCCTGATGTACACAAAGCCGTGTTTTGGTTAGAAAAGAATCAAAATCTCTTCGAAGGAAAAGTATACAATCCAATACTTCTGGAGGTCTGGATCGAATTTTAAACATACCGTCCAAATGAAATTTATTTAATCTTTCGTGTTCCTGTGCAGTTAAACGTGCCTGATCCGAGAAAAAGTCAGTATTTCGAAAACACTATTCCAATACGAGACCTTCTATCGTTTGTGTGCGATAATAAGGCAGATATATCAATTCTTGTTGACGAATTGTGTATCAAGCAGAAATTATCAATAAATTTTGCTCACTCGCCCCCTGCTAACGAATGCAGATTTAAACCGGATGAGCCCATAACGAATCTAGAGTAATAGACACGTATATTATCCATGCAAATGGACAGCATTCTTTATAAAGTTTCTTTTAGAAAATTTGGGTTTACCGCGTACCTCATTGATCTATTGGATGGTCCTCCAGCCGTATTAAATTATATTTGCTCCTTGTTTAAACTACATTGCATCCCAATAGGTACTGAAAATGTTGACAGGTATACAGATTCCATCCCAACTCACATCCGACAATATTTTGGAGGTAATTAGTCCATAATCTTAATTCAATTGTATTTTTTAATGTTCTTTTGTTTTTAGGGAATCAACGATATAATGTCTCTATATCTAAGTATTCTAAGGAACCTTCGTTAATGCAGCATCGAATACAAGGAAAAAATTTGCTTCTCAGTTGTGATATGAATTTAGTTCAAAACCTGCAACAAAGGTAAGAAGAATTTTATTCTGGTGTATTCCTTTTAATTTATGTTTTAGAGATGAATGCCTTAATAAACGCCATGATCCGAAAAATTTTTAATTTTAAAATTACATTTATGCCCTGATCCACAAGTTCACTTTCAGGTGTCGTTGTCGTCTAAAACAGCTGCCGTCGTTTTTTGCTATTCACAAGCACGACGCCGTGTTTTTACCTAGAGACGACACCTAAATGGCTGTCGTCTTAAATAAGACGTCTGCGGTGGTACTTGTGAATTGCTTTTAGTGACCTTAAGGTCACCTAGTCGTGCCACTGCAATTTACGTACTACTAATACTGATAATTTTATCTAATATACAAACCTCTTAGCACATTGCAACTGATGTCAGCGTAATTTAACACAAGTAATTTTTATAAAAAGTGAACTTGTGAATACCAATGTCTCCAATGTTTCAATGTCTTCAAAGGTGACTTTGAGATGACGACGTCCGACTCACTTTTGGTGAGCTTGTGAATGAGCACGTTAATCTGATTTAAGAGGAGGAAAAGAGGGTTTTTTCGTCAAGCTTTTTAGATCTACACCATTTCCAACTGTAAATGAGAATAGGTCAACTGTAAATGAGAATAGGTCATTTGAGAATGAGATTTTCCATTTGTTAATGAGATTAGGTCAATTGAAAATGCGATATTCCATTTGAAAATGAGAATAGAACAAATGTAAATGAGAATACATCAATTGAAAATGAGAATAGAACAAATGTAAATGAGAATACATCAATTGAAAATGAGAATAGAACAAATGTAAATGAGAATAGAACAATTGTAAATGAGAATGTTTAATTTGTATACACTTTTTTTTTTATACGAGTGTATATAGCGTAGTTACATTTACTAAATATATTGTATTATTAGCTTGCTGTTATCTATGGGTACTTATTTTAAAATTCATTATTAATTAAATATTCATATATTAATAAAAATTGGAAACTTGTTTTAATTAAATTCAATTGAATTGAATTGAATAATTTAGCGATAACTATGTACATACATTATTAAACACACTTATATTTAAAAATTTAACATTCTCATTTATATTTGTTCTATTCTCATTTTCAATTGACGTATTCTTATTTACAAATGGAGAATCGCATTTACATTTGTTCTATTCTCATTTACAAATGGAAAATCTCATTTTCAATTGACGTATTCTCATTTTCAAATGGAATATCTCATTTTTAATTGACGTATTCTCATTTACAAATGGAAAATCTCATTTTCAATTGACCTATTCTTATTTACAATTGAAAATGGTGTAGTTCACAGCACTAACTGTTTACTTTTTAATTTTCTGTATTTATTTGTACATTATATTTTTTTTTAATACTTAGGCTAAATCAGTTATTGAAAGAGTCGGATATATTGAAAAATGAACGAACAGTTATTGAAACAAAAATTAATGAGATTGAGCTTCAGTGTCAAGAAATAAATAATAAAAGACGTGTAATTGAATCCACTGTATCACGTTTTAATCAGCTAAAGGATCAGTGTAAAAGGCAGGAACATAAAATTGCAAATTTAAGGGCGAGTATAATGAGTAAGTTTTGACTTTATTCTATAACTTCTTATCTTTAATATCACTAATAATACAAGGTATTCCGGATATGGAAAAGGTATTTAAAGAAACGGTTGGGCTACACTTAGAAAAAATAATTAAGCTGCATAAAGAAAAAATTCAGATTTTGAAATCATATCAGAAGGTAATTGTAAAGAGGAACCTAGCTGACGTTATTGTGCAGTTACACAAAGAACAGACTGATGAGCTGATAAATGCCGTCAACGATGTTACTGAACATTTAAAACAATCTCAGGTAAAAAACATATATTAAATAACAGTACTTTACGTACGTATAATAATTATATATATGTAAATAAAAATGTAAATGTTCGTTTGCTCATAGCCATAAATCTCCAGAAGTTCTACAACGATTGCTTTCAAATTTGGACGCAACGTCGTTGCATTCGCATATGCACGTGTTATTATAGTAGAAAGTAGAATACATACATATATATAACAATATTTTTAACAATTCATAAATAAAATCTAAATAAAGGGTGCGCAAATTTGTGTTTAGTCAGTAAATTGGCTTAAAAACACACTTTTTTCACAAATTCAGTTTTAAAGATACCAATATAAAATAAAAGTATGGGAATTAATAATGGAATATTATTTCGGGCAAATGTCCACCTCTAGCACGTCGGCAGACATCCGCTCTTTTCACATAATTTTTAATCACATTTTGCAACAAAGCTTCGCTTATCTCGTCAATGCAACGCCGAATTTAATTTTTTAAAGCGTCAGTTGTTTGTGGTTTGTTCACGTAAACCCGGTCTTTCAAATGGCCCCAGAGGAAATAATCTAGCGGCGTTAAATCACAAGAACGAGGCGGCCAATTGACATCGCCAAATTACCATCTCGAGAATTTACGAGACCAGGAAATTTCTCATGCAATAACTGAATTGTTCGGCCGGCTGCGTGTCTCTGTGTGGCGCCGTCTTGCTGAAACCAAAGGTCACTGTTGTCAACATTAGCCAATTGTGGCTACAAAAAATCGGTAATCGGTGCTAAGAATTTACGGTGACGGCGTTTCCTTGCTCATTTTCAAAATAATAATGGCCGTTGATGCCGCCTGACCACAAACCGCACCATACGGTCACTTTCTATGGATGTAATGGTTTTTCGAGGACTCTTTGTGGATTTTGTGAGCCCCATATGCATCAATTTTGTTTGTTTACATAACCGCCTAATTAAAAATAGGCTCATCACTAAAGATGATTTAGTTGAAAAATGCGTTGTTTTCGTTAGGTTTTTCAAACACCCAATTCACAAACGTTCGACGCAAACAATGGTCGGCCGGCGTTCCATGGTTAAAATTTCACAAGCTTTACTAAATAAATGTCAAAGGATGACAGCTCAATTCTTTACATTTCATCATTTGACAGCCAATTTACTTCCTAAGCTCAAATTTGCCCACCCTTTATTAAAATATTTTTAATTTAATTTTTTTAAAGTCTGTCATGAGGTTCAAATTTTCATTATACCCTACACCCGAAGGGATGAGGGTATATTCACTTTGTTCTTCCGTTTGTAACGCACTAAAGGAGGCGTGGCAGATATAAAAAAGTATATATATTCTGGCTCAGAATCACCTCCTCATTCGATTTAACCATGTCCGTCCGTCTGTCTGTCTGTCTGTAGAAATCACGATTACGGGAGAACGAATAAAGCTATCGCCATTTGGCACGAATATACTTTGTCATCATAGGCTGTTTGGTATTGAAAATGAGGAAAATCGGATTATTGCCACGCCTACTTTTTATAGCAAATGTTAATTTTCCCATGCTAATAGCTCAATTTCTCAGCTTGTGGAGCGAATTTAAAGCTAAAATTTTATTCCCGAGTCCACCGTCTTAAACTAAAATATATTCTGAAAAATGAGCGTGACACGCCCACTTGTATACTATACCATATAATGAGGTGTTTGGTAGGAAAAGCAGTGTTATAGACGAGTTAATAGATCAAAATTTTCTCCCTGTAAATTAAAAAAAAGTAGGTGTCACCCGCCCACTTTTTATCACTTCGACAGATACGGGTGTAGGGTATATGAGCTTCGGCCAGGCCGAAAATAACGCTCTTACTTGTTTCATATTAGAATGAGCCACAGCAACACGTGGCCGGGTATAACTAGTCTTGACACGCTTATTCACACGCACGACGCCGTCTTTTTAGCACAAGACGACACCTAAATTGCTGTCGTCTTAAAATAGACGTACGACTTGCGTACTACTAGCACGGAAAATTTTATCTGGTACACAAACCTCTTAGCACATTGTAACTGTTGTGAGCGCAATTTAACCCAAGTCACTTTTAGAACAAGTGAGCTTGTGAATATGTACAAATTCTGCCAAAAAGTGACTTTTCAGAGACGACGACGATAAGTGACTCGGTGAGCTTGTGAGTAAGCGTGTTAATATTAATATTACGCATTTCCGCATAACCCAAGCACATTATGAATTTTGGGTGCACATAACAATACATAATAATTATTAATGTACTGATTAATAAATTAAAATAAAAAATTAAATTAATATTTTAACAAAAATAATTTAAAAAAAAAATAATAAAATAAATAATTATTATTAATTAATGTTATACATTTATTTATTATTATTTTTTTTTAATTAAAATAAATAATAATTTAATTATTTATATTAAATAATTAATAAATTTTTGAAATTTAACAACGATACATTATAATTTTTCTTAGAAAATTGTAGATACAATTGGTTTCGCCTTGGATAACTGCCAGAAGAAACGACAAGTTAAAGCTGTTCAAGCTCTTAAATCAACCAACAACTGTAAACCGTCCGATATAAATTTTCCATACTCCGAAATGTTTCAAGAGTTACCGAATGAATTAGAACAATTAAAGGAAGTAATGAATGAGTTTTCTGCTCGTTTGGATTGCATGGGTGATGTCAATCAGGAGGTACCATTTCCACGAACATGAAAGAATGTATTTCCCAACTGTTATTTTTTCCTTTTACCCATTTCAGATTGTGACGGAATATGACCGCAGATGTGAAGATATTGAAGCGCTTCAGAAGAGTATTTCAGAAAATGTTCACTGTGAAAAAGGCCTTACAGAAAAAATAACCTCTATATATGCCGATTGGTATCCAGAGATAAGTAGTCTGATTGAATCCTTAACGGAACATTTCGGAAATTTCATGGATTCCTTAAACTATGTTGGAGAAGTACTTTTGACGAAGAAGGAAGACGTACGTATATACATACATATATTCTACTACATTCAGACCCGGTGCTAACTACTTATTTAGAGAAAAAATATTTCGATGTTAAATCCTATCGTCAATTTTCAACTTACCCATATATAATTTTTTTCTCTTAAATCTTGATTTCATTCTATATAAAGGATTAGAGTGAAATTCATGCAAAAATACGCTACTACGCTGTTATTCGGGCTAATATTTTTTATACCCTACACCCGAAGGGATTTACTTTGTTCTTCCGTTAGTAACGCATTAAAGGAGGCGTGGCAGGTATAGACTATATATATTCTGGCTCAGAATCACGTCCTGATTCGATTTAGCCATGTCCGTCCGTCCGTCTGTGGAAATCACGATTACAGGAGAACGAATAAAGGTATCGTCATGAAATTTGGCACGAATATTCTTTGTTATCCTACGCTGTTTGGTATTGAGAATGGGGAAAATCTGACCAGTGCCACGCCAACTTTTTATAGAAAATATGCACTCATCCGTGCTTTTAGCTCAATTTCTTGTCTTGTAGACCGAATTTTTAGCTAAAATTTTATTTCCGAGCTCACCATCTCAGACTAAAATATATTCTCAAAAATGGGCGTGACACGCACACTTACATACTATCCATATAATGAGGTGTTTGGTAGAAAAAGTGGTGTTGTAGATGAGTTAATAGATCAAAATTTGCTCCCTGTAAATTAAAAAAAAGTAGGTGTCGCCCGCCCACTTTTTATCACTTCGTCAGATGCGGGTGTAGGGTATATGAGCTTCGGCCAAGCCGAAGATAACGCTCTTACTGGTTTTTATTGTAATCGTTAAATAGTTGGAAATTATGACGATGATTTCAGTAACGATAATTATGATGGTGGCGATGACCACAACTGGTTCAGTTATAAGACGTTAGTTATAAATTTTTTTGCTTATTTCACATAATTTTATATGTCGGTATGGTTGGGTTAAGCTTAACTAAGTGAGTGACAACAAGTACTTTGTCTTCAAGGTATTGCAAGTGGGAATTGCATTCCTTTTCGTCTCCTTTATAATTTTAGAGTTAAGTCTATGTCTCCTTTTCGTCTCCTTTATAATTTCGGAGTCAAGTCTATGTCTCAGTGTCTCCAAAAGTACCAGAGCGTCAACTATTCTGTCACTTGGCAATCGCCGTAAATCCGTTTATCCAATTTGGGAGTTATTGTATGAGAGTTTCCGAATGAAATAAAGAAAATTTTAGCCTGTATCATTTAATCTAATTTATCCTAACATTTTGTGAAGTTTATCTCTGTAGTTTAGGTGCATTTCATTTCAATAAATTCATTTCATTTTAATAATTTCTACACTAATACTCCAAATCCTTAAATCATTTTTTGAAATGTGCTCAATAAGTGTGCCATTTTCAAATGGGTTTGGGTACTGAAATCCATACTAATATCCTGAAAGTCATGAAAAATGTGGCAAGCATACTATATATTAAGACAGATATGGGTGTAATGGCTCCTAGAATGGATGAACCTTGACGATTACTCGGAAAACAGTACCTGACATTATTATATGTATTTGTTTCAGTTCGATTTTGATTCATATGGGATTCAAATTATGGTTCAATATCGGAAAAACGTTCCACTTCAGGCCCTTGACCGGCATGTCCAGTCAGGTGGAGAGCGTGCTGTGGCTATTGCTGTATACACATTGTCACTACAGCACATAACGCATGTGCCATTCCGGTAGATTTAAAGATTTAAACTACACATTTGAATATACGCTTGAGCTAGTTTCTTTCTGTTCATTTCTCAGCTGCGTGGATGAAATTAATCAGGGAATGGATGCTCGAAACGAAAGAAAAATATTTGAAATGCTTGTTGATGAAACCACGAAGTCTGGAAGAGCTCAATATTTCTTTGTGACACCCAAGGTAAAAAATTATGGGGGTGGAGGTTGTATTTTATTTAGGATGTTTACAGTTTTTTAAATTGCAAATATTTTGGACATACACAATACCACTATGTGAATCTGACATTCACCAAGAAAATGTCGACATTGCCAATTTCAGTCTTTAAGGGTACACCGTTGAGAGTTCTGACTTATCCTAATTTCTGATTTAACCATTAATAGACATTTTCTTTAATTAATATTTAAATTAAATTTTTAAAAATACATGCATGTATTTTAACGCATTAACAATTTATTGAAATATAATTTTTATTACAGTTACTTCCAAACTTGAGAGATCACGAACGAATGACTGTTCACATTGTTTTCAATGGAAAAATGGTACAAGCAAAGGATACATTTTCATTTGCAATGTAATCTTTTTTTAAAACTTAATTATGGAATAAATGTGAAGTGTTCACACAGTTTTATCTTTTGTTGTGTTAATAGTGATTTTAGTATATTCTGTTTCCCGTTAGTGTTTTCTCTTCTTTCATATATTCCAGTTTGTTGTCAATGTCAAGAGCGGGTAACGGCACTTTTTTAACACAATGAAACAACCATATAATAAAATGCTGAATTTTAGTTCCGTGCTAAATTTTCAAAAGTAAGAAGTGGACAAGAAATATTGTGCACTATAGTAAAAGACAGTATAATGTAATAGCGATACAGCTACTGGCATTCATTGTTGATATTGGTTGCATTCAGAACGGTCAGGCGGTGTAAGCGAAATGATAGTTTGCTTTCTGAGAGGGTAGAAAGGTTAGAAGGGCTGACGAAGTTGTTAAGGTTTTCGTCAGCCCTTCTGTCGTTTCTACCCCCTCAGAAAGCAAACTATCATTTCGCTTACACCGCTTTACTGTTCTGACGCAGCCATTGAAGAGCATTTTGATACGAGTAGTTTGCAGTAGGATGGAGAAAACGAAGATAGTGCGCAATCCCAAAACAAAAAAGATTGAGCTTTTATTAAAAAAGCGAAATTATCCATGGTCTAATGAAGTTGTCGGGGTAAGCTTTTCAATTCATTTATTATAGAATTCCTTGAATTCGGAAAAAGTCAACCACTTTTCCGCAGCAGTGTATCATGAGATTCCTAAAGTGCGCCGCCTCAGCGAATACCCATAGAAAGACGGTGTCAGAGAAGTAGTTCGGTTCTACATTTCTAATAGCTCGAACACAGTCAGGTCGCTGAAATCAGAGACCAGCGACTAAAGTCAGACGCCAGAAGTTGATTACGATTAAGTCGCTCGCTATAGCGATAAAAGCTATAATTTGCTTGGCGAAACAAAATATTTATTGTGGTTGTGTGTGTGGTACTTGTAAACAAACCAAAAAGAAGAACTATCAAGCGACCAATTTAGCAAGAGGGCAGTCGCTGCAAGTGTAGTCGCAACGACTGAGGGGAAATTATATTTGTTTCTCATTTACCATAAGTACCAATTTAATTTTGACAGCAACTAGTCGCCAGCGACCTGACTGTGTTCGGGCTATAAGGCAGACTGACAGCCGCCAATTCATTTCATACATTACCCAATCAACCCAATCAACCAAGTACAATTCCTAGAAATGTATGTTAAGTTGACTCGCTGATTTACAAGCACACTTTTACTCGTCGTCGTCGTCTAAAAGAGCCGTTTATCGTCTTTTGCTATTCACAAGCACGATGCCGTGTTTTAGGAAACCGTCACTCGCAAATAGCTGCTTAGAAAAGCATGTTTTCCAGTTCTGTCATTCAGACACATTTAAAAAAGTAGTCGACCAATTTTCGTCTTGTTGTTAGCTTTATATCAATATAAAGCTAAAGAACTAAGCTTTAAAAAATATATAGTTTTATATACGAGTACATCGGCTTGACCATTTTTGAAAAAACAACTTTATATGCGCACTGGGTTGATTCAATTCAGTTGCTCGCGACCTATTAATCTTATCTCTGCTATTAATAATCTATAATCAAGTATTTTTCTTTAAAATCTGCAAAGTAGCACTACATTCTAAAATTGTTTGTTTTACAAATTCTTCTTCTGAAAAAGGTTTTACGTGGCGATCAATGTAATAGACAACTAGCAGCTGTAATGTTATGTTTTGGAATCAAACAAGTTTTTTCAACTGGTTTGTGAATGATTCCCGTTTTTATTTTTTATAAAAAATATGTTCTTTCTTCCTTTGTTGAAAGGCCTAGATTCAAATGTAACATTATAATTTGTTTACATTGTATGTACCTGAAGTGACGAAAATCAGCTAGCTAATGTTCTCTCGGAAATATAAGTATTATTTTATAAATTCGACATGAGGTATGTATGTATTTTTTTAATATTTTTTTAATATTTTTGGTTGTCTGTTCTCGTTTATGATATAACAAAAATTTTATAAAAATTAAAGGCGTGGGTCACTTAAAAAGCCTGCCTGGGTCAGTGTCTGGCTCGCGGGTCAAAGGCTCGATAAAGAACCTAAAGAAAGGTTAAATAAAGAAGAAGCCATAAATTACGTGATTTGGTGCCTCTCCGAACATGCTATAAGATGATATTCACATTATGCCGAGCTTAAGCATTAAGTTTTAAGAAAAAAGGTATAATGTATACCTTTCGGTATTTTTACGGTACCGGTAACTGTGTTTTACCCGTCCCGATAACGCACTTAGTTGCAGAGATATAAAGCTTTTACTAGTTGCATTTATTTTACATAAATGCTTTTTTATTGGTTTTTGCTGATTTTTTTTTTTAATGCTTCTAAATCCCAGATGGCTTACTTCCGTTAAAAAATGTGTACTTCCGGTCCTAACAGTGAATTGTAACTGTAAAAAAATGAAAAAAATCAGAGCTGGGCACCTATTCTTAACTTGTTACAATTTGGGAAAAAGCTAAATTATTTTGTGCCTACCACAAGGTTCTTCGTCAAAATCCGCCAAAGTGCTTCTTCATATGCATTTTTTTCAATTGTTTCATTTTAGCTAACGGTTAACGATGGTACAGTAGTCCCCATTACTTACGGCGACAGATTTATTCCGCGGCGTGTTTTAGTGCGCAAGCTTGATCATAATACCAAATACGCGAACAAAGAAAACACAGAGGATGTCCTAAAGATGGTAAAACAAACAGCATGCAATTATGCCTACCCAGTTTTAATTTTTCTTTGTAAGCGTTTTTCATTACAACTGACCAGGCAGTGCAACTTTTCATTAGTACTCAATCACATTTTGGATATAGAAGACCACCGTATTTTGGAATTTAGCGATTTAAGGGCAAGGAGCTCAAGTATTTGGAATGATAAGACCGAAAAATTTATACATGGACGCATCGGCGCCTACGATTGGCCGTGCAAGCCTCGTTCAAAACCTTCCGTTTTCACCGATACCACACACGATTTACCTGGGTTCGACTTTTCTTCCGGTAATACAGTATGGTAAGACGTCTGAAGAGAGGGTTGAGTATTCCTTGTTTTACAGATTTGAACTTAGTGGATTGGTCTGTTAATGAGCAAATAGTGGCCTCATTCGGAAGGGATCTAATTGTATGGAAGCGTTCCGAGGATTTAACCATGATCTTTAGTATAAAAAGGTCTAGAGCTATTTCATACAGTCCGAATGGAATATATTTAGCGATTGGTTGCAAATCAAGATGCTGGCCAAGTAAGCTAGGTCTCAAAGCCATAAAACCTTTTATATATTTATGTACACTATGATTACGTCTTGGTATTGGTTTTTGTCTGTATATTTATCTGGTTCCCCTTTTGGTTTTTCCTATTTTTCTGCCTAATAGAATTGATGGCTGTCGCTTGTACTGTTTTTTGTATTATTAGAAACTAACACATGGTCCATACGATTTTACATTATTACATACTTCGTTTGATGAAAACTCACAAGTTCACAGCGATCACAGTTTACATTTTTATACTTATAGTCTTGGAGTTATGGGACACAAGCACCCATAATGACTTTGTTGTTAAAAATGGCAAAGTTTTTGGCCAGAAACACGTGAATATACTTTGTATAGAGTGGAGCAAGTCGGGAAATGAAATCGTTTGCGGCACGAACAACGGCACACTGTATGCCCTCTCAGTACCCGGTTTAAAAACGATTAAGAAAATTCAAAAACATAAGCTGCCGATAACAATGATAAAGTTTTCACCTACCATGCGTTACTTGGCCTGCAGTGATGTCGAGGGAAACATTACTATAATTAATTGGAACACCCATGAAGTATACTTACAGGTCCGCTCCAGGCGGAAATTAAAAGTCAGTTTCGATTGGCACCCATGGAATGACGTCGACCTAGCTATTTGTAAGATCACATTGATTTAATTAACGGAGTGCAAGTTTTCCCCACATCTTTAGAATTCTTAATGGTTCTTGTAAAATTCTAAGCTGACTTCCATTCAGTTAATCTGTTGCTTGAAATCAACGTCCTACTTTTCCTTACTATTACATTAACGGCAGGCACTAATAATTCGGATTTTTTTTTATGTAAGGATTTTTATATTGTCGAAAAACTGGAGAGTGTGATAACCGTCTTTCGTTATATTTTCCTTTCCTTTGGCGTTCTAACAAAGGACATACAATATACAAAATGCGCATCTCAGCACTAAACTCAGTCAGTTTGCGCGACAGCTTATAATTAAGGGATGGAGCATGTTTAATAGTAAAGCAAAGGGCAGCAGAGATAAATCTTAAGGCCAAGCAGAGTTGGGCAAAATTTTTATTCGTTACATCCTCGTTAAAGTTACTTTAACTTCGTTACTTTTAACGAAGTCCTCGTTACTCCAAAGTAACTAGTTACTTTGCTATCGTTAAAAGTTACTTTGAGTAACGAAGTAACGAAGAAGTAACGACGTTAACTGAAAGTAACGAAGTTACTTTTGTTCGCGTTAAAGTAACGCGTTACTTTGCTATCGTTAAAAGTTACTTTGAGTAACGAAGTAACGAAGAAGTAACGACGTTAACTGAAAGTAACGAAGAGTAACGAAAAGTAACGACGTTAACTGAGAGTAACGACGTTACTTTCTCAGTTACTTTTGCTCACGTTAATTTAACGGCGTTACTTTTCAGTTAAAGTTACTCAAGTAACGCCACGCAAAGTAACGCGTTACTTTTTTCGAATTTAGTTACTTTTTTTAGTTTCACCCAAAGGAGTGAAAATGTGGGTGAAAAATTTTTTGTTTATACCACAAAAATTTTATTGCGTCAATCGATAGGAAATATCATGAAACGGATTTTGGACATGGTGGGCGGTGGGTGGGGACCCCCTAAAGTGGTCACACGGGGGTGTTTTGACCCAAAAATTTGTATTGCGCAAATCGATAGGAAATATCATGAAACGGATTTTGGACTTGGTCCGAGGGGCATTGGGTGGTCACACGGGGGTAAATTGACCCCAAAATTTTTATTGCACAAATCGATAGGAAATGCCACGAAACGGATTTTGGACTTGGTCCGAGGGGCGTTGGGTGGTCACACGGGGGTAAATTGACCCCAAAATTTTTATTGCACAAATCGATAGGAAATGCCACGAAACGGATTTTGGACTTGGTCCGAGGGGCGTTGGGTGGTCACACGGGGGTAAATTGACCCCAAAATTTTTATTGCACAAATCGATAGGAAATGCCACGAAACGGATTTTGGACTTGGTCCGAGGGGCGTTGGGTGGTCACACGGGGGTAAATTGACCCCAAAATTTTTATTGCACAAATCGATAGGAAATGCCACGAAACGGATTTTGGACTTGGTCCGAGGGGCGTTGGGTGGTCACACGGGGGTAAATTGACCCCAAAATTTTTATTGCACAAATCGATAGGAAATGCCACGAAACGGATTTTGGACTTGGTCCGAGGGGCGTTGGGTGGTCACACGGGGGTAAATTGACCCCAAAATTTTTATTGCACAAATCAATAGGAAATGTCACGAAACGTACAACGTACATGTCACGAAATGTACGTATACATACATACATACATATGTGTATGTATGTGCATATACACATGTATGTATGTATGTATGTACATATACATACATGTATATATACGTACATACGTATATACGTACATGTGTAAAATTTGTTTTGTGATATATTCTATGGATTTCAACACTAAAATTTTTCTGGTGAAATTATCCCGTGTGACCACTTCGGCGGTACACCTTCTGCCAAGTCCAAAATCCGTTTCGTGACATTTCCTATTGATTTGTGCAATAAAAATTTTGGGGTCAATTTACCCCCGTGTGACCACCCAACGCCCCTCGGACCAAGTCCAAAATCCGTTTCGTGGCATTTCCTATCGATTTGTGCAATAAAAATTTTGGGGTCAATTTACCCCCGTGTGACCACCCAATGCCCCTCGGACCAAGTCCAAAATCCGTTTCATGATATTTCCTATCGATTTGCGCAATACAAATTTTTGGGTCAAAACACCCCCGTGTGACCACTTTAGGGGGTCCCCACCCACCGCCCACCATGTCCAAAATCCGTTTCATGATATTTGCTATCGATTTGCGTAATAAAAATTTTTTGGTAAAAAAACCCACGTGTGACCCCCTTGGGGTGGCCCCACCCACCGCCCACCATGTCCAAAATCCGTTTCATGATATTTCCTATCGATTTGTGCAATAAAAATTTTTGGGTCAAAACACCCCCGTGTGACCACTTTAGGGGGTCCCCACCCACCGCCCACCATGTCCAAAATCCGTTTCATGATATTTGCTATCGATTTGCGTAATAAAAATTTTTTGGTAAAAAAACCCACGTGTGACCCCCTTGGGGTGGCCCCACCCACCGCCCACCATGTCCAAAATCCGTTTCATGATATTTCCTATCGATTTGTGCAATAAAAATTTTTGGGTCAAAACACCCCCGTGTGACCACTTTAGGGGGTCCCCACCCACCGCCCACCATGTCCAAAATCCGTTTCATGATATTTCCTATCGATTGACGCAATAAAATTTTTTTGGTATAAACAAAAAATTTTTCACCCACATTTTCACTCCTTTGGGTGAAACTATAAAAAGTAACTAAATTCGAAAAAAGTAACGCGTTACTTTGCGTGGCGTTACTTGAGTAACTTTAACTGAAAAGTAACGCCGTTAAATTAACGTGAGCAAAAGTAACTGAGAAAGTAACGTCGTTACTTCTTCGTTACTCTTCGTTACTTTCAGTTAACGTCGTTACTTTTTCGTTACTCAAAGTAACTTTTAACGATAGCAAAGTAGCGCGTTACTTTAACGCGAACAAAAGTAACGAAAGTAACTTCGTTACTTTCAGTTAACGTCGTTACTTCGTTACTCAAAGTAACTTTTAACGATAGCAAAGTAACTAGTTACTTTAGAGTAACGAGGACTTCGTTAAAAGTAACGAAGTTAAAGTAACTTTAACGATAACTAGTTACAGAGTTAACTAGTTAATGCCCAACTCTGAGGCCAAGCGCACATATACTTATACGAGTGCCTATGTGTGCATGTGTTGAGTCTGTCCGGAAAGCAAATTCTTTTGGCTTTTTTGGCTCTTTCTTTTTAAGAAAAATAAGGAAAATTTAAGTTCTGGTAAGAAAGTGGTTCAATTAGATGTAGGTGCAAAGGAGGTAGAAGTCCCCCGTGATGATGTAGCCAAGTAGATACAAACGACAGTAGTTTCAAGGTTATGTTTTCTTAAAAAATTTATCGGACAGATGTTCGAAGATATCAAATAAATTATTCCCTCTAAAGGCTCAGGATTTGGTATAAGTAAAGAATAGGTCTAAGGTATAAAATGGAATCACCTTTTTTTAGCCCATAATATTACCTTTCAAACGGTATATAATATGTTTAGGTATCTTTCGTATTCTTTAGCAAATTAGAGTGTGTTCTATGACAAAAAAGCAATGTTTTTGGTTATAAGAAATATGCTTTTAAAAAAAAATGGAAGCTAGGCACCTATTCTTGTTCCAAAATCCTTTTTAATTTTAGTTCATAAAAAGCAGATAAAAGAGGATTTATAATTATTTAATAAAAAAACAGATGAATTTCAGTTTAATGATTTCCCGGATAACAGATATAAACTATACCTTTTCAACTTCAAATTGGGACTAAATAATTTCAAAAGATCCTAGCGAAAAATTCTCCACGTAGCAGACAGACATAGCCTCAATTCCTGGCGATGGACGAGGAATCGATAAATTTGGACCTTCTTCCACACACCTTTAATATACAGTGTTCGACCGATGCTAATTATAGATTGGGCGAATCGAGTGATTTTCAAAGTAAATTTTAATAATTTTGTAGCCTTATTTAAGCGTGAGTCTGGGACGATTTGCCAGAGTATAGAGATAATAAGCGTTAACTAGTGAGCGCAGTATAGCAGCTTGTGAGACAGTCAGCCCTTCAGTAATTTCTATCTAAGCAAATCAAAAGCAACCTATATTTTGCTTATATGTCTCCCCAAAAAAATTCCGGTCTTTTTGACCTGACTTGGGATTTGTCTTGAACCGTTTGTAGATTAATTTAAGCGGGCTTGCAGCAATTATTACATTATTCCTATTACATAGCAAAATGAATTTAGTACAAAAAATATAAAGTTAGAAAAAAATTTAAATTTTATATATACATATATAGGGGTGTTGCACCACCACTTCCGCCCCGGGTGTCACCCTTGCTAGCTACGTCGCTGGTTTCTGATGCAAAAAATTAGATTAGAAATTTTAGAACTAAATTAAAATCTAAAAGTTGAAACTATTTATAATAGTATCTACATATGTTCCTTTTTAAATTTGCTAGCTACGTCGCTGGTTTCTGATGCAAAAAATTAGATTAGAAATTTTAGAACTAAATCAAAATCTAAAAGTTGAAACTATTTATAATAGTATCTACATATGTTCCTTTTTAAATCTTCTTGAATTTATTTTATTTTTCTTCATTATTTATTTAATAAATAACAAGTAAGAGCGTTAACTTCGGCCTGGCCGAAGCTCATATACCCTACACCCGTATCTGTCGAAGTGACGATAAAAAGTAGGCGGGTGACGCCCACTTTCATTTAATTTACATATAGTAAATTTTAATATATGACCTCATTTACAGCACCGTTTTTCTCAACAAACACCTCATTATATGGTGTGGTGTATCAGTGGGCGTGTCACGCCCTGTTTCTGTAAGATAACTTTTTACAGCTTTTTATAACTTTTAACATTTTATTATTATTGTTTAGAATATTTTACGAGAAGAAAAGAGAATGCAAGAATCGTGGCAAATCTCAAGACTATCATTATTTGCTCTTCTCTTACCGTGATTTTTGTCACCAATGGGCGGACCACGCCCATTTTTGGGAGTGTATTTAAATTTGACACCATGAACTCGGGAATGAAATTTTACCTTTAAACTCGCTCTACAAGATGAGAAATTGAGCTAAAAGCAAGGGAAAATTCATATTTTTTATAAAAAGTAGGCGTGGCACTGGACCGATTTTCTCCATTTTCAATACCAAACAGCCTATGGCGACAAAGAATATTACCAAATTTTATGGCGTTAGCTCTATTCGTTCTCCCGTAATCGTGATTTCTACAGACAGACGGACGGACATGGCAAAATCGACTCAGGAGGTGATTCTGAGCCAGAATATATATACTTTTCTATACCTGCCGCGCCTCCTTTAATAAGTTACAAACGGCAGAACAAAGTGAATATACCCTCATCCCTTCGGGTGTAGGGTATAAAAATAGTCAGAGGGTCGCCATATCCGGGTGACGCCTACTTTCATATCACTAACAAATAGTAATGTTGATCTATTAACTCATTTGCAACAACGCTTTTCTCTACAAACAATTTATTATATGTACCGACTATGACGTGTAACGCCCATTATTATTGCGATGACTCTCACTAACACGGTAAACGCGGCACTGAAATTTTAGCCTCGGATCCGGACAAGCTAAGCTAAGAAATTCAGCTCTCAAATTGGATTCATTAATATTTACCTAAAAAATGGGCGTGGCAGTAGTCAGATCATTTTCGACCTCAGAGAGCTCTATTTGGAAGAGAATATTCATGCTAAATTTCATGATGATGCTTCCACTTGTTTTCCTGTAATCGTGGTTTTTGTCACCAGTGGGCGAACCACGCCCATTTTTAAAAATTTATTTAATTCTGAGACAGTGGATTCAGAAATAAAATTTAGCTTCGAATTCGCTCTACAAGTTGAGAAATTAAGCTGTAAGCACGGGAAATTTTATATTTTCTATAAAAAGTAGGCGTGGCAATGGTCCGATTTTCTTAATTTTCAATACCAAACAGCCTATGATGACAAAGAATATTCGTGCGATTCATGGCTCTATTCGTTCTTTCATAAATTTTAAGCCAGAATATATATCTTTTCTATATCTGTTTTTAACGAGTTTTAAATTACTCGTGGACGAGGCCCTTATTGATGAAGTCAGAAGTACGCAGATGCATTTTCGACCTGGCGTATCTTATGACAGATTGACCGGCCGCACCCACCATCGTCGACGCATTTTCTCCTCAACCTACAAATAAGTTATGTACGCTATGCAACCCATTGCCGCAAATTGGGAAATAATTTGCAAAGTTTTCATTGCCATTTTTTCATCCATATTTTACTAAATTATGTATACTTTAAAGAAATATACCTTCAAGTATATTTTTCATATATTCATGCAATTCACATTTTTCTACACCTTTTCGAATTGTAGTTCAAAAAGCGTCAAATGTATTTCAGAAATCTACATTTTTATTTCAGAAATTGTCTTTTTTATTTGAGAAATGGTCATTTTTATTTCAGAAACCGTCAAATATATTTCAGAAATCATCATTTGTAGTTCAGAAACTACACCTTTTTCAATTGTAGTTCAGAATTTTTCAATTTTAGTTCAGAATTTTTCAATTGTAGTTCAGAAATTCCATTTGTATTTCAGAATTTTTCATTTGTAGTTCAGAAATTCCATTTGTAGTTCAGAAATTTTCAATTGTAGTTCAGAAATTCCATTTGTAGTTCAGAATTTTTCAATTGTAGTTCAGAAATTTACAATTGTAGTTCAGAATTTTTCATTTGTAGTTCAGAATTTTTCAATTGTAGTTCAGAATTTTTTAATTGTAGTTCAGAATTTTTCATTTGTAGTTCAAAATTTTTCATTTGTAGTTCAGAATTTTTCATTTGTAGTTCACAATTTTTAAATAGCACATAATTTATGTAGAAAAATGTAAATTGCATGAATATATGACAAAGGTATACACAGTAGACCATTTATTTTCATATAAATAAATAACAATAACAAGAACAGAAACAGAAACAAGTACAGGATCAAGAACAGGAACAAGAAAAAACTCATTCCCCAACAACCATGTCTTCCATGGAAAGCGCTGTCGCGTGATGCGTAGAGCAGTGTTGCACTGCTCTGGCACAATCACCATTGGTTATTGCCAATTTGACACTGTCTATTACCTCTTCCAAGTAGGCAAGCCGCTGCTCGGTCAGACCTGGACCCACCGTGGGTGGAACAGAAATTTGAGACTTGGCTAGAGTCTTTATCTTGGACCATATTATCTCAATGGGATTGAGCATTGGCGAATATGGCCCAAGACGTAAAACTTTCGCCCGATCCCCTGAGTGTAAAGCCACTGCAGTATCTAATGAACAGTGACAGGGCGCGTTATCGCTAAAGTATTGCCATTTTCCTGCCATTTCCGGTATTTGTTAAAATGTCTTTCGACATTATTATTACATTAATATTAATATTAAGATAAGGATAAATATTACTATTAGGATACTTGGAAACTCTGTACATATATGTACATATGTACATTTTTTTGTATTTATTAATCCACTTCATATTTTTCTGAACTACAAATGAAAAATTCTGAACTACAAGTGTAAATTTCTGAATCACAAATGAAAAATTCTGAACTACAATTGTAAATTTCTGAACTACAATTGAAAAATTTTGAACTACAAATGAAAAATTCTGAACTACAAATGGAATTTCTGAACTACAATTGAAAAATTCTGAACTACAAATGGAATATCTGAACTACAAATGAAAAATTCTGAACTACAATTGAAAAAGGTGTAATAAATGTAGTTCAGAAACTATCAAATGTAGTTCAGAAATTATCAAATGTAGTTCAGAAACTGTCAAATGTAGTTCAGAAACTATCAAATGTAGTTCAGAAACTATCAGATGTAGTTCGAAAAATTTTAATTGTATAGGGATTTTGTTTTCGGTGGACCTATTCTATTGATGAAGTATTTTTTAAATTCCTGTGTATATACGTATGTAGAAAGGAAACACCATTGAACATTTGCTATTTCATAGGATTTATGGTTTTATATAATTTACAACATTGTTATAACAGCAACATTCTTATATAATTAACAACAAAGGTTTACTGCCCGATAGACAGATGAAGAGATTCATTCAGAGCTTTGCCACTGTCCTGCCACTTTTGGATAACAGTCGCTATTCATTCATTGTAGAGATGAGCGATTCAGTGATTTTTTAGGAACGGTGACAGCAGTGACAGTGACATACGGGTCACCGTGATTTTAACCAGTGAGTTTTAGTCACCGTGACATGGATATAAGTAAACGACGATATCAGAAGTTTTAGGGGTAGATTTTTAATCTATGAACGTTTTGTTTATAGCCCGTTCTGCATTGCCATTTTCTTGTTTTGAACGGTAATGGTAGACACCGTTGGATGCCTACGGCTCATATGCTTTGTCAAATTTTAAATTCTTGTCTTGTACGACAATTTAATTTTGCAAATTTTATCTTGCGTAGATTCTACTATACTTGTTAAAGCTCAACCTAAAATACGCCAAGAGTGCCAACCTCTAAAATATTAAAAAGCTTGGCCCTCTTGGAGAGATATAAAAAGTGTAGAAAAATCTCCGTAAAAAAACAGGCTTCCGTTTTCCGCTCCCGCTCTTACGATTGCAGCAGGCAAACATGACAGTACCTTGTTCTTAATAGCATCTTGTTAAATTATTATTTTGGAATTACATACGTTCAAAAGCATATTTTTATATTGGAAACATTTCAACATTTTTCGTTAAATAAACATTGGTCCTTCGAGCCGGATTTGCCGAACAAAAAACGGATTTTTTTGGATTGTTAAGCCAACAAATCAACATTTCATCGAAATCAACAATTCATCGAAATCATCAATTCATCTTAATCAAAATTTCTTCTGAAGCGACGACTTGACATACACACTACATTATTTTCGTAAAGCAGTTCACCGAAGTTAATCGCCGAATAAAGGTGCGTAAGTGTATATATGCATATGTAGAAGGAGCGTTTTTTTTTTGTATTAAAAAAAAAAAAAATAATAATAAGTGGCAATAAAATTCACTTTCAACGTGTTCTTAATAATACATTTACATAGTAGTGTGATCAGTATATTCAATCACGACTCGATTTCACGTAATTTCCTACCGGGGTTTGATTTTTCCGTTGCTCTGAGAAACTATATAATTTATGTAATTACATCGAGACTCGAATCTACTTGTTAGATTAGCGGCACAGAAACTCGTTTGCGAGATCAATGTCAACACCTCTCTTCGTTTGCGTCGCGTTTTATATACATTTGGTTTGTACATAAAAATTTCAAGATCAAGGTCAGCAGATTTACGTTTGGTGTTCTTTTACATACTTGTTCAAAGTAAATTAATTATATTTCAAGATCAAGGGCAAGCAGATTATTTCTTTCTTTCTTTCTTTTGAAAAAAGGAAAAAGAAGTAAAAATTGACGCCTTGATTCGTTAACCCTTGTCTGCAGGTTCGAAAAAAAAAACAATAAAATAATAATATTATCATGTCTGTTTATTCGCGCTACCGACCTTGTCATTGAGTTCGATGCTAATTTTAATGACTCTCTAACCAAGAAGCATAATAGCATTTCATTAAACATTTTAAAGGATGAACTCCAAGAAACGTGGAAAGCCGTTAAACAATTATACAATGAATGTTTAGAATATTTAGAAACCCATGAAAGCGAGTCAAACGCAACTGATGTTGAGGTTGTCAAAAATAAATACACAATGACACTGCGTGCATATGTGTTGTGCTCCTCTCGAATAAGCACTTGCATCCAATCTTCAACCGATGCAGCAGATTCTGAATCTAAATCGAAGCCGTCAACGTCTAATAACTATTTAGAGAAATTAGAAGTTAATAGCAACTTTCATGTCCCACCCTGCGATACTGAGGTGTTCAAGGGCGACTACTTATCGTGCCCAACTTATAGGCGTATATACTACAAAATTGCATGTATGTAGATGACGTGTTTGTTTGGACAAAACTCAGTGGGATTAGAGTCTTGCTTCAAACACACTAACAAAGTGGAGAAAATTTGTAGAGAATTATCAGTTTATCAATACCATCCGAATCAGAAAACAGTTTTATGATATCCACAAATTTGCTTATGGGTAAAACAAAAGTGGAACCAGTCAAAACAATTTCTCTCCTTCGTTTAGAACTCTGTGGTGCGCTTTTGGTAGCAGAAACCCTTGATTCCTTACTACCAGAGCTTCACATCGAAATTATTGAGATCTATTGCTGGACTGACTCGAGTATTGTCCTTGCTTGGTTACAAAAACCACCCTGCGCATGGACGGACTACTTTCGTAGCGAATCGCGTTGCAAAAATTCAGGAGAAAATCGGTAGTCAAAACTGGTACCATGTTGACACCCACGAAAATCCCGCTGATTTGGGAAGCCGTGGAGTCTATCCACAAAATCTAAACCAAAATAAGCTATGGTGGCGTGGTCCAGAATGTCTTCAGCTTCCTAAACCTTGTTGGCCGTATTCCGCACTTGGGTTTTCCGGCATAGTTCCAGAAGCTAAAGAAAATAGCGCAGCTGCTTGTGCGACGCTTCTTCATCGTTCAGAGGACATACTCGCTAGATTTTCCTCGCTCACAAGAGCACTTCGGGTGTTAGCATACGTTTTCCGTTTCTTTCATTCGACTCTCGAAAGAAAAAGAAACTCCATTTCTTACAACTCTAAAGCACTCTCAACCCAAGAAATCACAAACACTAAAATTCGTCTCATCTGGCTTTGCCAAAAAAAACACTTTTCATATTTACTCATATTTACTCATATATTAACTCATATTATACTCATATTATACTCATATTTAGACAATGGTATTATGAGAGTCAACGGTCCATTAGTAAATGCACCTGATTTAACGTTTGAAGAAAAATACCCAATCATATTACCTTATAGTTGCGCATTGTCAAAATTAACTGTTCAATTTAAGGCTCTGTTTCATAAACTCCGTTTGCGTGCGTATCCGTCAGAAATCTATTACAACTATTTACAATTGTTGTTGTAAACGGGTTGGTAGCGAAATCTAGAATTTCAATATCTTGCATTCAAAATCTAGAAAAAAAAATCTTGAAACCCAAAATCTTGAAAAAAAAATCTTGAAAAAAAAAATTTGGAAAAAAAAAAATCTAGAAATTTGCGCAAATAAATAAAATACATTTATGGATATTTTGAAAAATTTTATGTAAAACGATTTTATTAGGTCGCTTTCGTACATGTTATGAAATGTTTTACTCTCATTTTACTTCTCTAAAATTATTATTAAAAAATTAAAAAAATCTTAGCAGAGCCCTCTCGGTAATGTGAGGTTTTTTGCATAGAGCTTTTTCCGCGTATTGGCAGCCTTCGGCTGCGGCAGGGATCATAATCCCCAATCAGTAGAATCCTCAAGGTCATGTGAAGTTTTCTGCATACAGGTTTTTCCACGTATTGGCAGCCTTCGGCTGCGGCAGGGATCATAATCCCCCATCAGTAGAATCCTCAAGGTCATGTGAAGTTTTCTGCATACAGGTTTTTCCACGTATTGGCAGCCTTCGGCTGCGGCAGGGATCATAATCCCCAATCAGTAGAATCCTCAAGGTCATGTGAAGTTTTCTGCATACAGGTTTTTCCGCGTATTGGCAGCCTTCGGCTGCGGCAGGGATCATAATCCCCAATCAGTAGAATCCTCAAGATCATGTGAAGTTTTCTGCATACAGGTTTTTCCCCGTACTGGCAGCCTTCAGCTGCGGCAGGGATCATAATCCCCCATCAGTAGAATCCTCAAGGTCATGTGAAGTTTTCTGCATACAGGTTTTTCCGCGTATTGGCAGCCCTCGGCTGCGGCAGGGATCATAATCCCCCAATCCGCAGAATCCTCTGGGTAATGTGAAGTTTTTCTATATAAGGTATTTCTACGCGGCCTGTATCCAAAAATATCAATAAAAGATATTAAAAATAGTGCTCAATTTCACCCCAAATTTTTTCAAGATTTTTTCAAGATTCACTTTATCTTTCGAAATTTTTTTTTCAAGATTTTTTACTTTCAAGATTTTATTTTCAAGATTTTCATTTTTCAAGATTTTTGGTCAATTCAAGATTTTGTCATTCCAGATTTTGATGCGCTCCGTTGGAAACGCACGGACTCTATGAAACTTATCCCATATGTTTACATATACATATTTCAACTTTTCTTGCGTCAGATTTCTGACGGATACGCACGCAAACGGAGTCTATGAAACTGAGCCTTTAATGCTGGGTTTACATTGTATGAATCAATTGATATGATGTATGAATTCTACTATAATTGCTAAAGTGAAAGAGAAATATTTGCAAACGAGACAGATCTATTTGTTGCTATAACTCAAACAAACAAACAAATAAACAAGTGGCATTTTCATTCATTATTAAAAAATTGAAAATTTTACAATGGATATGTTTGGATTGTTAGACGAAGATTTTTTAGATTTTCTAACGCCGCCAAAATAATTGTAAAACGTACTCGCGTGTATGTAAAGTATCATCTAAAAACATTATTTTATCCGCAAAAGGGAAATGTTTCTTCTCTCCGCTGGAACCACTTCGGGAACCAAAGTCCTTCCACTGGCTATAACGGTAGCGCAACGAACTCCACTTTTTTCCGGCAATTTTAATGTTTTCTTGGGTGATTGGAATTTCTATAAAGGGAGTTATTTAATTCCGTTAAATAAAAGCAATAATTTATTACCAAGTTCCTCTATAACTTCTTGCCACCATTTTGCACGCGAAATATTGTTTTTATATGATGCATCTGAGATGTCCCACAATGCAGGCTTAGCACGTACCAAATCTGAATGAATGAATGAATCTTTTTTATATAAAAGAAAATTTTTAAATAATATCCATTCAATTATTAAAGAATTATTTATCGTACAAAATAAACATAGGTATGTAGACGATATCCTCGCACTTATTGCTCTACCCAATTTTTTAAATAATTTCAATTGAAATTAAATTTAGCACTACTCTAATTCTATTTACCAATATTAAGATGCGACCAATCTTCCGAATTCATTGCTGTCACAACAAAAAAAACACGAAACGGTTTAAATAATTCCAGAGATACGACGTTCAGTGTTATTACAATTTCAATAAGTTTCAGTTACTTTTATGGAGAATTTATAGGACGTCATACAATTGATACAAAAAGTTAAGCTAGTGTATCTTTCTGTATCAACTCCTATAACATTGATATCGAATTCATACAGAAATGTGTAACAATTTTATAGCGAATCGGTACTTTTCTCTCGCTTACTCCAATGTTAAACCACATTTGACTTCGAGTGGACTCTCATTCTTTATACAGCGTATCAACTGATTCATACAACGTAAACCCAGCATAATGCTTCGTACACTGAGACAAAAATATTGGATTGTGAAGGCTAAAAATCTTGTAAAGACTGTGATTCATAATTGTTAAACCTGTATTGTGTACAGGAAGAAAGAACATCAACAAATAATGGCTGCATTGCCTATTGAGCGCAGCACCCTATCTAGGCCATTCAACGTTACGGAAGTCGATTTTTGTGGTCCGTTCGAAATAAAAAGCTACACGGGTAGAGCATGCTTAATTACTAAAGGATATGTTTCTCGGTTAAAGCCCTACATTTAGAGGCTACTAGTGACCTTTCAACCACTACCTTTATTGCAGCATTCCATCGTTTTGTGTCTAGAAGAGGTTGTCCACAAAGAGTATATTCTGATAACGGAACTAACTTCGTAGGCGCATCATAAGCTCTTCAGAGACTTTACAACCTTACTCAACTCAATCAAAGAAAAAGTCAAGGATCAATATAGTCATCAAAATATTTCTTGGAATTTTATTCCTGCACCACTTATGGGCGGCTTATGGGAAGCAGGGGTAAAAAGCTTCAACAACATTTTCGAAAAAAAGTAGGCTCTCATAGATATACCTTCGAAGAAATTTCAACTTTGATCTGTCGAATAGAAGCATGCCTCAATTCACGGCCGCTCAGCTCCGTGTTCAATAATCCAACGGATAGTACGGCTCTTACTCCAGGCCATTTCCTAATTGGAGGACCGATTTTGGCCCCTGTTGAGCCTAACATTGCTGAGTTGTCTTTGTCACTTGTGAACCGATGGCAAAAGCTTAAACTTTTTAAGTCAACAGCTGTCCATGCGAAGGAGGAATATTTGAAAAAACTCCACAAGCGATATAAGTGGAAAAATCCACAAAGAGATATACAATTGAATGCTTTAGTTATTGTCAAGCCGAAAAACCTTCCACCGACTGAATGGCGCCTCGGTAGAGTTATGAAAGTTTACAAGGGACAAGACTGTCGTGTAAGAGTCGCGGACTTACATACTCAGAATGGTACTATTACGCGCCCTCCTGTCGAATTAGTAATCCTTCCTAATTAATTGCTGCCCTCAACAAATTTCCGTCGCTTTCAGGTTCATCATAGAAACGTTTTCACAATCATCACGCGTTAACAACTACCAAAGGCCGTTGTGTAGAGTTTGTTCGAATAATCATCTTCTACGATTCTGTAAAAGATTTCTTTCTATGAGCTACGAAAAGCGCCTTCGTACTATACTTTTGTTTCGCTATTGCTCCCGATGCCTAGCATCCAGCCACATACAAAGAGATTGTAAGAGCCAAAAATCCTGTGCGCACTGTGATGGAAAGCATCACACTCTCCTGCATTCCAGACCGGATGCAGTTACTATCAGAAAACCCAAAAATATCCAACCTCACATCTCATTCCAAGTAAATCAGTTTGTAACTCTAATTCCAACCGGTGTCATTAAAGTCATGGTCGATAATCGCTTTCACTTAGCTCGTGTATTATTTGACTCATGCTCTGAATCAAGCAAAGTTTGCAGAGGCCTACTAAATAGCCTGAAAATTCATTCGTACTATTTAGGGCAACAAGAATTCTGTACCCTTCGCTTGTGCTCGAGATATGACCCAACCGTGCGTCTAAACTGCACCGCAAAAGTCCTTTCGCTGACTTATTTGAAAACGCCAACACAACATGCTGACGAAGTCATCGAGGGAAAGTTCACCAACTTACAGTTGGCTGATCCAACCTTTTATACATCGTCTGCAGTCTCTATTATATTAGGAGCCGACGTCTATCATTCCATAATGCGACCCAAAATGATAAACACTCCCGGCATACCTCTAGCGCAAAATACAATTTTTGGCTGGGTCCTTTCTGACCCATGTGTCCTTTAAGACACTACATCCTTAATGATGCTTTTCCTCGTTACAGAAACCTTGATACATCATTGCTTTCAATGTAATACAATCTAAAGAACGCTCCTACTGGCATAAAATATACACCCTACGCATAATTTGAAAATTTTTGAATTTATTATCATATATGTATAATTTGTATCATACAATCTCTATATATAAAAATGAAAGTCCTGACTGACTCATCAACGCCCAGGCTAAACGCCTAAATGCCTAAAGTTTGTATGAGGAATATTTTATTTGTGGTCAGATTTGCTTGAAACTTGTTCTTAATACTCTTTGGTATAATTAATTAAATGCATATTTCGGCATTTTTCAATCCAACCCCTGTAGGGGTGAAAACGGGTTGCAACGTTTGTATGAGGAATATTTCATTTGTGATAGGAAGCACACGCTGTCTAACCATTTAACCAGAATGAGCCACAGCAACGCGGAGACGGGTACATCTAGTAGCTTATAAGAATGAATTTGTAATCAAAAAGTGCTGGAGCATAATTTTTCCAAAGAGGAAAAATAGCCAAAAGAAAAAAATTAATATCTGGCGAAAAGTAAAATCTCGGCCTGTAGGATGTGTACAGGGTGTTAGCTGGTAGTCTTCTCTACCCGATAAAATTTATTTTAGTAAAAAATCACCCAAGTTTTTTTTTTTTTAAATCAAAAAGTGCTGGAGCATAATTTCTCCAAAGAGGAAAAGTAGCCTAAAAAAAAATTAATACCTGGCGAAAAGTAAAATCTCGGCCTGTAGGATGTGTACAGGGTGTTAGCTGGTAGTCTTCTCTACCCGATAAAATTTATTTTAGTAAAAAATCACCAAAGTTTTTTTTTTAAATCAAAAAGTGCTGGAGCATAATTTCTCCAAAGAGGAAAAATAGCCAAAAGAAAAAAATTAATATCTGGCGAAAAGAAAAATCTCGGCCTGAAGGATGTGTACAGGGTGTTAGCTGGTAGTCTTCTCTACCCGATAAAATTTATTTTAGTAAAAAATCACCCAAGTCTTTTTTTTTAAATCAAAAAGTGCTGGAGCAGAATTTCTCCAAAGAGGAAAAATAGCCTAAAGAAAAAAATTAATATCTGGCGAAAAGTAAAATCTCGGCCTGTAGGATGTGTACAGGGTGTTAGCTGGTAGTCTTCTCTACCCGATAAAATTTATTTTAGTAAAAAATCACCCAAGTTTTTTTTTTTTAAATCAAAAAGTGCTGGAGCATAATTTCTCCAAAGAGGAAAAATAGCCAAAAGAAAAAAATTAATATCTGGCGAAAAGTAAAATCTCGGCCTGTAGGATGTGTACAGGGTGTTAGCTGGTAGTCTTCTTTACCCGATAAAATTTATTTTAGTAAAAAATCATCCGAGATTCTTTGTTAAAATCAAAGTTCAAAGTAGTTTTTATTGAGCCTTATTCACAACCTAATAATGTTTTAATTTTAACAATTCAATGAAATTTGAAGACTATAATGTATTATCCTAAAAACTTAAAAACTAAACAGTGTCTTACTTTACAAGACGAAAAGAAACGAATTTAAAGAAAATCTTGTTAAAATCAAAAAGTGCTCGAGCATAATTTTTCCAAAGAAGAAATATAACCAAAAGAAAAAAGAGCATAATTTCAGGCGATTTTCTTACTTCATATTGGAAATTATTAAGGTAATGCGGCAACCCTATTTCTCTTCAATCAAAGTCTCCAACAAACGTCTCTGAAAAACAATTCTCCAAAAAAAAGTGCTAACTTCACACCAGTCCCTGCAATATGTATGACAATAACTTAAGTAACTCTTACTTTATTTTACATAAATGAAAAATATTTTAATACCATGAGAATGGTATGCATATCATCCTGACATCTTTTACAGTTTAAATTTTCAAATTTAAAGGGCAACAAGAACTACAAAAACAATAACAAGATGTGTACAGGGTGTTAGCTGGTAGTCTTCTCTACCCGATAAAATTTATTTTAGTAAAAAATCACCAAAGTTTTTTTTTTTAAATCAAAAAGTGCTGGAGCATAATTTCTCCAAAGAGGAAAAATAGCCAAAAGAAAAAAATTAATATCTGGCGAAAAGAAAAATCTCGGCCTGTAGGATGTGTACAGGGTGTTAGCTGGTAGTCTTCTCTACCCGATAAAATTTATTTTAGTAAAAAATCACCCAAGTTTTTTTTTTTTTAAATCAAAAAGTGCTGGAGCATAATTTCTCCAAAGAGGAAAAGTAGCCTAAAAAAAAATTAATACCTGGCGAAAAGTAAAATCTCGGCCTGTAGGATGTGTACAGGGTGTTAGCTGGTAGTCTTCTCTACCCGATAAAATTTATTTTAGTAAAAAATCACCAAAGTTTTTTTTTTTAAATCAAAAAGTGCTGGAGCATAATTTCTCCAAAGAGGAAAAATAGCCAAAAGAAAAAAATTAATATCTGGCGAAAAGAAAAATCTCGGCCTGAAGGATGTGTACAGGGTGTTAGCTGGTAGTCTTCTCTACCCGATAAAATTTATTTTAGTAAAAAATCACCCAAGTCTTTTTTTTTAAATCAAAAAGTGCTGGAGCAGAATTTCTCCAAAGAGGAAAAATAGCCTAAAGAAAAAAATTAATATCTGGCGAAAAGTAAAATCTCGGCCTGTAGGATGTGTACAGGGTGTTAGCTGGTAGTCTTCTCTACCCGATAAAATTTATTTTAGTAAAAAATCACCCAAGTTTTTTTTTTTTAAATCAAAAAGTGCTGGAGCATAATTTCTCCAAAGAGGAAAAATAGCCAAAAGAAAAAAATTAATATCTGGCGAAAAGTAAAATCTCGGCCTGTAGGATGTGTACAGGGTGTTAGCTGGTAGTCTTCTTTACCCGATAAAATTTATTTTAGTAAAAAATCATCCGAGATTCTTTGTTAAAATCAAAGTTCAAAGTAGTTTTTATTGAGCCTTATTCACAACCTAATAATGTTTTAATTTTAACAATTCAATGAAATTTGAAGACTATAATGTATTATCCTAAAAACTTAAAAACTAAACAGTGTCTTACTTTACAAGACGAAAAGAAACGAATTTAAAGAAAATCTTGTTAAAATCAAAAAGTGCTCGAGCATAATTTTTCCAAAGAGGAAATATAACCAAAAGAAAAAAGAGCATAATTTCAGGCGATTTTCTTACTTCATATTGGAAATTATTAAGGTAATGCGGCAACCCTATTTCTCTTCAATCAAAGTCTCCAACAAACGTCTCTGAAAAACAATTCTCCAAAAAAAAGTGCTAACTTCACACCAGTCCCTGCAATATGTATGACAATAACTTAAGTAACTCTTACTTTATTTTACATAAATGAAAAATATTTTAATACCATGAGAATGGTATGCATATCATCCTGATATCTTTTACAGTTTAAATTTTCAAATTTAAAGGGCAACAAGAACTACAAAAACAATAACAAATTTAGAGATCTTTATACTGTGCTCAATCTGTTCCCAATAATGATGTATTAATTAATAATAATAATTAATTAATAATAATAATTAATAATAATAATAATTAATAAAAATAATTAGTATACGATCAAATAAAAATGTCTCATAACCGATTACAAATTTTATAGCAGGTTTTTAAACTGCACAGATAATTATAAATTATTGCAACTCTAGATTTTTTTACAATATGTACGTGAAAAAAATACGCAAGCGAATTCACGGCGACGGGAACAAGTCAGTGACAGGAACGAATATTGGTGTGTTAATAGCGTGAAACAAGTCAGTGGCAGGAACGAATATTTGTGTGTGAATAACGTGAAACAAGTCAGTTATCCTAATCCTATGAAATAACAAATATTCAAGGGAGTTTCCTTTCTACATACGTATATACACAGGAATTTAAAAAATTAGCTCATCAATAGAATAGGCCCACCGAAAACAAACACCCTATATAATTCAAATTTTCCGAACAACATCTGATAGTTTCTGAACTACATTGGATAGTTTCTGAACTACATTTGACAGTTTCTGAACTACATTTGATAATTTCTGAACTACATTTGATAGTTTCTGAACTACATTTGATAGTTTCTGAAATACAAATGACGATTTCTGAAATACAAATGACGATTTCTGAAATAAAAATGACTATTTCTGAAATAAAAATGGCCATTTCTGAAATAAAAATGACGATTTCTGAAATACATTTGACGGTTTCTGAAATAAAAATGACCATTTCTGAAATACATTTGACGCTTTCTGAACTACAATTAGAAAAATTCTGAAATTAACCCCTTAAGGTTTTATCACGAGTCTGACTCGTGTAAAGTAAAATTGCTTTCTGAATCAATCACGAGTCTAGCTCGTGTAAATTAAAATTGCTTTGTGAACAAATCACGAGCCTCACTCGTGTGAAGTAAATACGTTTTATCAATAAATCTAATCTATTATATTTCTCTTAAAATCCATTGGAAACCCCTAAAATATCTAATAGCATTATATGTTCCTTAGTCTTCCAAAAAATACCACACACTGGACGAATATTAGTTTTTTTTTTATTTCAATGTAAACTTTGATGAATAATTTTTTAAGATTTTTTTTCACAACTTTATATAATTTGAAAAATTCCAAATACAGAAATTTTCTAAATAAATAAAACTTTAAGGGGTTAAACTAAAAAATTCTGAACTACAAATGAAAAATTTTGAACTGCAATTGAAAAATTCTAAAATCAAACTGAAAAATTCTGAAATTGAACTAAAAAATTCTAAAATACCAATGAACAATTCTGAAATTAACACTGAAAAATTCTGAAATCAAACTGAAAATTTCTAAAATTGAACTGAAAAATTCTGAAATACATACAATCGAAAAATTCTTAATTATAATTGAAAAAGGTGTAGATCAAGGGTCGGCAACCTTTCTGGAGTTAAAGGCCATTTTTTTAAGAGCCCCGATGTGATAAATTATTTTTTTAAAGAGCCAAATATAAGTACATACACATCGGTATTATTAGAAAATATAATATAACGGCTATTTGCTGTAGAATTTATTGCAACATCTTGTTTTTATTATAGATCTGCCGAGCATTTGGATGTGTGCGCGGGATTATTAAAACTGTTCGACAATGGCATTTAATTTTTCAATACTCATTTTGTCAAGCAAAATCCATTTTGCTTGTTCGTTGATAGTGTTGAAAAATTAAAAATTTAAGTACTGGTTATAATTGCACGGTTTACAATATGTATTTACAATTTTCGCTTTTTACAACTTAGGTACTATCAAAGAATATACAATATACAGAATGCGCATCTCATATAAGCTAAATTTTTGCTTACGGGTTCTAATATCAGGACCCGAATTTCAATTTCTATGGCAGCTTTCTCGCATATGCTTTCAATTTATATGACGAATCTGTCACACATGGCGACCCACTCTCATTATTCTCTGTGTATAGCCAATCATGCAGCAATATGTGTATGCACGCAAACGCACACTTCAATAAAAATTATGATTCTCTCTCACAGCCTCCAACACTTTTCTAGCGACTCTCGCACAATTCAGATAACAACTCGTGCTTACGCTTTTTATCGTGGTCACTCTCCCAATGGTAATTTTCTTGATGCAATCGCAAAATCTAAAAACTGCAACGGTTTTTTGGTTCTATTAAGGTGTAAATGAGATCATGAGTCGTTTGCCTTGCATTGTTTGTCTTGCTCGGCATAAGAGTGTAAACACAACCACTGCAGCTGTGCAGCTAAAGCTCTCTCTAGCTCCGCATTTAAATGCAACAGGCTGCTTAGCTGGATGCAGCTATATAAACATTTTGTTTACAGGCACATGTATATATTTTTCCAAAATGTTTACGTGTGTTTGTATTTTCTGTCGAAAACGTATGGCTTTTGTTTACTTTTGCTATCCAAATTTGGTAGCACCTAATTAATGTTATGGGATTTTCAGTAAAAGGTAGGCACCACTGTTTTGGGAGAAAGAACCGTAAGCAATGTAGCTGAGAGAAAAAATAGATTCAATTTCAGTTGTGCAGCTGGTGTAGCTTGTGCAGTTGTAAAGCTCCAGAATCTTGTCTGTGAATGAAGAGCTGAGCTGCACAGCTGCAGTGATTGTGTTTATACTCTTAATGTCAAAATTTTATAAAAGAGAAAAATGCACAGAAAAGTACAGAAACACTTTCTGGGCGTCTGTCATTTTTTTTTTTGGCTGTCAAAAGTTAGCTCCAAGAAAAAGTTCGAGCTGTTTTTTGACAGATTTCATGGGTCTTCGAGAGAGAGAGAGAGGTTCTCTCGACTTGAAAAGTTGTTTCTTTACTTTCAAGCAACTCAAAGCAACTTGAAGTTCTTCAATCTGCGTTAAAAAAAGACCTAATAATTCATCAATTTATAAGTCATATTGAAATTGGGAATTTAGCATGAGATTAGTTGTCTCTGATAGGTGCGGGTGTATACTTGGCAAAGAACGTTCCTTGAACTTCAAATCAATAAGTACATATCTACGAGTATATATTATCTACATATATATGTATATGTATATGTATATATATATATATACAGTGTGCACGCGCAGTAATGTGAACACCGTAAAATATGAACACCCCAAACTATGAACACTTTTTGTTTTGCATTGACTACTCTAAAGAGTGAACAAGACTTGAAAGCTCTAAAATATGAACAATATGAAACATATTTATATGAACGCTTACATATTGAAAATATATAAATACATGAAATTTTCGAATTTTTTAATTCGGGGAATTCCGTATTATTGCGAAATGTGCGTGTTTGGCTTAAAAATTACAAGTTCATGCGTGTTAAGGTCATACGAATTAATCCATACGCACTTAGTTCGGGCACGGGACGGTTTGGTTTTTGCTATGAGCTGCAAAAAGTTTTTGTTAATAAAAGGGGAAAAAAAAAACAATTACTGATTTTTTCGAGTAGGTACACTACGCGTTTCATTATTGTGAAATGAGCACTTAAACATTTTTTAATAAATATATTTCTGAATTTGGTTCTTTTTTGAATAAAATTAAATTTAGTTTCATAAATGTAAATTTCCATTTTAAAATGCATAATTAGGACAAAATGGGGATATGTTTTGCCTTAAATTTTGACATTCGCAAAAGTGAACAAATTCGAAACTGTGAACACGCTTGGTCTTAATTAGTTCACATTTCTGCGTGTGCACTGTATATATATATAAGGCAAAACATATCCCAATTTTGTTATGTGGAGGTTATGCGGAGATTTTTAGTTTCAGAGCATTCAAAAATAGACTTCTATTCAGAGGGCCAAAAAGTTATGAAAAACTCAACGGATGCACTTGAAACTTCACAGCCATTACGAATATATCCTCAATTTATAGATGAGTGGAAAAAAGTTTCAACAATTTACCTTTGAATACGTTTTTTGCCCAAGTTTAAAAAAAATTAAAATATTTTTTTACTTTGGAGCCCTACGGCTGTGATTCTGAGACATCTACATAGATCTCGGTTCCAGTGCAAATATATTTCAACATATCTCCGTCGATTGCAGAAAACCGCATTAAAAAATTCCTATCCGTTCAAAAGTTACAGATTTTTGGCCGATGGATTTGTATTCTGGAGCACTGTGCGCCGGTCCGCAACTCTAATCTGACCGTTCCAAGAAAACTTTAAAAATATGTATATACATACTTCATTTATTAACAAGTCGACTTTTTTTTAATGTTTTATGGATTGTATTATGACTAATTAGATAGTACTACAGATTGTAAAAAAAAAAAAAGCAGCGATCACGTTGATTAGTTTACTTATGTACTGGTAAATAAATACAAAGTATTCTTTGCTCAATGTAGTTTGCAGTTTTTTTACAACAGATAATTTTTTAAATTACATATAATATTGTCACCGGCCCGCATAAAAAAAGCAGATATTTTCCAGTCCGCGATGAGTTTTAAGTTGAGAAACACTGCTCTAAATGTTTTTAGAAGGCTGTACTTTTGCTAGATCGCCATTATTCCTTCTCAAGATGTGTTAAGCATTTCATAATTGCCATTAAGTCTTGCTCGAAATTTCTAAAGATGGGTGACCTCATTGCACGGATTAATTTCTAATATGCGTTTTATTAGATAGATAAGATAAGATTGATTGTATATTTTCTTTACTTTTAAGCTGAAGAGCTGCCAGCATCTATCGTTATTTTAAATGTGCCGAGCATTGAAATCGTGGCTTATTACCAAAGAAAAGACACCAAAATCATAATCGACTCCGTGACTTTCAGCAAACTGACAGGTGAGTTGCTCGTAAGTGTGTCGGAGCACTCTGTTAATGGATGCATTAATGCTGAGATCCTCGTCATGTCCTCGCTGGACCGCATTGTGGATGTGCTTAAACTTTCGGAGAGCGGCGCTCGATTTATGATGTGGAGTCCAGATGGAACGAAATTAGCCAGTGCTGGAAACGACGAAACGTTGACCATTTGGAATTTCTACTCTAAAAGAAGTAAGACTACAGCGTTTTCCGATGTAAATCGGCATAAGGATTCAAAGTGTCCCTTCGGGACATCTTTTGGAGCGCAATTTAATATGTGGTCATCTTTTAAGTAAATTGTTTTGTAGGTATATACTATTTATGTGTGTCTGTTCTAATAATTCTAATTGTTTTCAAATATCTTCTCTACATCTAACTCTTGTAATAACGATGTGTGTATGTAATTATATTATAATAAGAAGTTTATTTTCATCTGATTGGAGATTGAGTTTTGCTGTGTATATGTCAAACTTGTCAGCCTCTGTATCTATATATGTTGCAGCTATGCATGTTCCACTTAATCCTGGGGAGAACATCTATGCTTCACATGCCAGATGCATTGCGAGTGTAATGGAGACTATGCTACCGAGTGATTGTTGGTTCTAGGTGACTTCAATTTGCCTTATGATAACTGGGAGTTCTGCGCTGATGACGCAGATACTCTTTTGCCGTCATTTTAGCGTGAAAATGACATTAGCTTCCTTGATGATGTGTTCTCCCGAAGACTTTTCCAAATTAACTATGTGAGTAATCAACATGGCCGCCTTTTGGATCTTATATTTACTGATGATAAGGATATTTTTGATCTGACTCGATGTGCGCCTCTTGTACTACCTGAGGATAAGCACCATCCCACCTTGGACATTGATTGAGTTCAGTCTTGCAAAATGTCCCAGCCGGTGATGCGAGTGCGAATGCCAAAGAAATTTTGCCTCAAATATAGAAATTATTTACTTTGAAAAATGATTTTTGTTCCATTAATTAGAACTGTATTCTTCGTCTGCAAGTTTGGATCTAGCTTTGCAGTATTTCAACGTTTTACTAGAGGTTTTTAAATCATCTGTTCCGTTGCGTAAGGTTGGATCGTGTGTGAGCCCTACTTGGTTTACTAATGAGTTGCGTTCTTTAAGGAACATGGAAACCAAATACTATAAGCTGTTCTGTAAAACGACTTCAACTGTAAATCTATTAAATTGTCTAACTATCAGAAGCAGATATCGTTGGTTATGTAAGCAGGCGTATAGAGATTATATCTTCAAAGTTAAATCTAACATACGTGGCGATCCGAAAGCATTCTGGAACTTTGTAAATACCAAAAGGAGGAGTGTGGTTTTCCCAACTTTTATGAAACTGGATGATATGGAGTCTGACAATGCAGAGATTATATGTGATATTTTCGCCAACTATTTCAAATCAACATATTTTTCGTAGAGTTATTGCTTGGACGTACCCTTATAATATTTCTTCGAGCTCTATAGTCCGGCCTATCATCGACGAATTTATAATTTTTTAATGCCCTAAAAGATATTAAATGCTCTTATAATCCTAGATTTGACAACATTCCATCATGTATAATTTAACCATCGTGCCGCTGAGTTATTATTGCCCGTTACAGCACTATTTAATTTTTCACTACGTACCGGTTATTTCCCTCGTGCTTGGAAGTCATCGTTTATTATTCACATACATATATTATTATATTTGAAATAGCAGATATTTCAGTCACAGTTCTGTTCTAACAAGTATTTTTTTTCTACTAAACAATGACGAGTTGTCACAGTTTGCCTTTGGAGCAGATAATTTAGTCAGTTCATTTATGAACTGTTTGAATATTTAGATTCTGTTCATTCTTGGACCAGAATGTAAAAATTTAAACTAGGGTTTGGATATACTATAGTTATTTAATAGTAAAGATTTTATATAGAGGCTTTTATTAAACATTAGTTCATGTAAAACTGTCAGAATGCTTCTTAAAAAAATTGTGTCTATTTTTTAATGTTTAAATATGTTTATTTACATGTTTAAAAATAGATAATTTTTAAAAAATGTTGCATTTAATATAAAACGAGGTTCTCTTTTAATGTAACAGACTCCTTAAAACCTAAGTTTATTTACAGCCTTATTTAAGATAAGCGAACGGAACGTTTAGCCGCAGTTATGCTTTGATATTGCTTCGAAACGCAGAAAAGCTAATATAACAAAACATAACGTGGAATAAGCATTTCGTTCGCTTATCTGAAATAAGGCTTTTAGTTTATGTCACGAGTCACAGGTTTTTGTATCTGTGACAGAGTTGTCACTGTCACTGGTTGGGACTGCTCCACAAAAATCACTATATCGCTCAGCTCTAACAAGAACGCAACGTTACGTACCGGGGCGTAACGCCTCATCCCCTTGTTCCGTCGCTAGATAATGTATCCACTTTGTATCAAGTTTGTATATTATCCAATAAAACTTTGAAAAATTCTGAAATACAATTGAAATATTCTGAACTGCATTTGTAAATTCTCAACTACAAAATTAAAAAAGTTCTGAAATTGAATTAAAAAATTCTGAAAAACAATTGAAAAAATCTGAAATACAGTTAAAAAATTCTGAACTAAAGTTCAAAGAGGTGTAGACGAAAGAGTGTGCATTCGTCCGTTTATCAGCGAAGGGAAATAAATGCAAAAATTCTTGCAAAAAAATTTCTTTGGTACGAGTAATATACCATCGCAGTTTAAACCCAATAACAAACATTCTGGTATCGTTGGTAATGGCAACTCTCGTTTGGTCGATGGTGTTTGCTTTTAAGTTATTATTTCTGCCTTGAAAGAACCAGTAGCAAAAATGAGTACCTTGGAGGAACTACTGACTAAAAGCAAAACTGCAGCATCAATTTTAGACCTTAATAAGGTCATTATTCACTCTCAGGACGAATTTCACCACGTACTGGAAAAAGTCCCGGATTACAAAATGCGTCCGTCCACCGTTCGTCCAGAAGATATTAAAATTAACAAAAAAAATTTTGCTTTCAAAATGCGAAAGAAGCAAATGAGGAAACTCCTAAAGAATAACGGAGAACGCAAACCGTTATACGTGTACGCTGATCCGATCCCAAGCGAGATGAAAAGAGTCGCTTTCGATCAAATCTGTTCAGTGCCAATCGACTGGAAAATGCTCACTCCTCTCAGACCCAAGGCCAAACCAGAGGAACAATTTTTTAGCAGAATGGTCGAGATGAGAAAACTTCAACTAAAGAGCGAAGCTCGTGATAAAAAAGTGTATGCATTAAAGTACGCTGTGAAGAAGGTCAAAAACAAATCAGGAATTATTGAAACGAAATTATTAACTTGTGCTGAATGCTGCGAAGAGATGTGTGATGGTAAATATGTACATTATATGTAACTACTTTACATATTAGATGTTGCGCATAAGATGCAACAAAATTCTAAAACGTGTCGAGAGAAAACCTTACACATAGACTACGGGAAGTATATTTTTTATCATTTTGTCGTACCTTTTGCGGAAAACTCTTTTTAAAACATTGCGAGACAAATGAATTGTTCTCCTGCCAAATCGATTTGTTCCATCAATTACCTTTAGTTTTCGATTTGTTTAAAATTTTAGTGTTAAAGCACTCCAAATCCTTCAAACTAACTTATAACCTAATAAAATTGTTTATTAATAATGATTAACACCATTAATTGTGAGATTTTCAATAGACGAAGTAATTAAAAGCCATTGAAGTGTTTTTATCACCTTGGATTTACAGAAATCCTAAAAAGGATTTCTAAACTGTGAAAGTGATTAGAAACGATGGCTTTGACCCTGTCGTTAACTAGCTAACGATATCGCTTATTCATCGAAGGAAAAATGCTTCAAAATCGCTCTGATTGAATGGCAATTCGTAGGAAGTGTTGTTGCGCAATTATTCGATCCCTTTGTTCGTTTATATTCGATCCCTTCGTTCGTTTACTGAAAATGCAAAAATATGGATCGAACGAAAATAACAAGGTAGAATCCACAAGAATCACTTCATTCTTGTATTGAAAATCTTGCAATTAATGATAGAATTTGTTAGGCCAAGGCGTCTTATTGTGAGATTTTCAATAGACGAAGTGATTGAAAGCGAAAAAAGTGTTTTTTATGACCTCGGTCTTAAAAAACGATTTCTAAACTGTGAAAGTGATTAGAAACGATGGCTTCGACCCTGTCGTTGAGTAGCGAACGATAACGGTTCTTTATCGAAGGAAAAACAGCCAAAACACATTGCGGCAGCGGCAGCAACAGCAAACAGAAATTATATAGAGGCTTATGGGTGCTGCCGCTGCCCTGAAAAATAGATTCTATTACGGCAGCAAGCAAAACTCTCTTTTTTCCACTCTCTTTTTCACTCAGTGTTGCCAATTTTCACTGAAAATCCGACAAATTGTATTGAAAAATATACGGAGAGTAAGCTCTCTTTTAAGACGAGAGAATGGGATACAGAATACAAAAACAAATAGCCGACTTGCTGTCGCTGCTCTACAGCCAAAACACATTGCGGCAGCGGCAGCAACAGCAACTCTCTCTCGCTGCTCAGCAAAGTACATTAGAGCAGCGACAGCAAGTCGGCTATTTGTTTTTGTATTCTGTATCCCATTCTCTCGTCTTGAAAGAGAGCTTACTCTCCGTATATTTTTCAATACAATTTGTCGGATTTTCAGTGAAAATTGGCAACACTGAGTGAAAAAGAGAGTGGAAAAAAGAGAGTTTTGCTTGCTGCCGTAATAGAACCTATTTTTCAGGGCAGCGGCAGCACCCATAAGCCTCTATATAATTTCTGTTTGCTGTTGCTGCCGCTGCCGCAATGTGTTTTGGCTCCCAGTGGTAAATGTAGCGAAGGCCTTTGAAAATCATTGATGATTGCATACTGATTTTGTTGATGAATTTTAAAGTACTTCGCCACAAAGGTAGTTGTAAGCGAGAAAAATAACTACTACTTACGGACCTCCCTTACGGCGTAAGGTGGAATCGAATCAAGGGTGTAAATTTCGTAGCTAGAAGCGAATTGATTGCGTATACAGGCCTCATTCGTTACTCGTTTACACCGTAAGCAAGATTCCGAAGTACTCCGGGTCCCTAGGCACTCTATGTGTAAATGTAATGCGAAAAATGGATGCCGAATCGAGTCGATACGGCACACGAAATCATGAGGATATCATCGATGATATCATGACCATTTTTACCACTGGGCTGCTAATGTAGTTTGCTGAGCAGCGAGAGAGAGTTGCTGTTGCTGCCGCTGCCGCAATGTGTTTTGGCTGAAATGCTTCAAAATCGGTCTCATCTCTCTCACTCGATCACTTCGTTCGTCTAATGTAAATGAAAAAATTTGGATCGAACGAAAAAAACAAAGTAGAAGTTATAATAATCCCTTCGTTATAATAATCCCTTCGTTAAAAATGGCGAACGACTTTCTATGTGTTTATACTCGTTACTTTAGGCATTTGCATACTAGGGCCAGATTTCTGATCAGCGAACTTAACATTAATCGTTAGTTGTGCTTTGTTATTTTTCAAATTTGTTGTTTACCAGCAAAAGCAAGAAAATTAATAAAGCAGAACTAACGATAAACGTAAAGTTCGCTGATCAGAAATCTGGCCCTAGTATGCAAATGCCTAAAGTAACGAGTATAAACACATAGAAAGTCGTTCGCCATTTTTTATCGTAGAGAATTGACAAAAATTTGCTTCTGCTGATACATAGTGTTTGTTTTTGCATTTGCAATACGTAATAATAGCAAACCATAATAAACAGGTTAAGAAAGCTTACTATAGAATCGTCTCTATATGGATAAAGAGAATCCGGGGCTTTGAGTAGATCCCCGCTTGGAAATTATTGTAATGACTCGAAAAGTAATCTAGGCGTCATAGATTACTTTTCATAAAAAAACTAATGTCATCCAAAAGCAATGTGTCCGTAAAACAAAAATAGAATGGGCTCAGACACGTATTCGGCTTTTGCTAGTCGTGTTTCTATGTAAAAGGTCGACTGCCTCTGAACTTCACTTACAATTTCATCAACGCAGAATGCAGGGATGACAATTAGAGTTGGGCTTAACAGTTCCGGAGAGAGAACGAACATGGAACGATTCTTTTACTCTCCGGAACTAGTTCCGGGAAACGTCTCCGGAACTATTTATTTGACACTGTTTTTACTGTAAAGCAAAAGAGCTGACATCCCATCACAATCCCTTACTTTTTTTTGATTTTGTATAATTACTGGTTTTATACCTTATCAAACTATTTTTAGAAAATTTATATACATTTCTAAAGAAATTTCTTTAAAATACTTAAAATTTGAAATTTTTGTATTTATAATTTATAGGTGATTATATAAAATAACTGATTATAATAATTAACATTAAAAAATATGTCACTTATTCGCACTCATTCAATGGACATCGTATCATTTCGGACATGTTTTATTTACATTCATTCTGATATGCAAATAGTTAACATTTCCAGGAGCTATGCATTTTATTAACATCTCCGAGGAACTATTTCGTTAACATCTCTGAGGAACTGTTTATCTTCGAGAACTGTTTCCGTTTATGAAATGTTTCCCTGCTGTAACATGTGCATCATCTTGTTGTTGTTTCTAAGCAAAAAATGAGCATCACAAAAGTTTTGCGACTTTTTTTGCTTAGAAACAAAAACAAATGTTGCTCATGTAACCACGCCATAAACAGCGATTTATTAACTGGTTGTCTCCTTCCCTCATTCCAATAAAACCGATTGTTAAAGAATGGAAAAAGAGAAGACTTTACATTTGCTTGTTTTGAAATAGGAACTATTCGGACATGTTAAAATATTTCAATCGGAACGATTGGAAACATCTCCGAGTGCGAATACGTCTCCGGGAACTATACATGTCCGGAACTACACAACTCTAATGACAATCGTTAAACAAAATATATAGTCCGTAAAAATAGTAGTAATAATATAGTCCGTAATAATGGAAATACCAATAAAAAAGTTTCACGAAAATAAAGCTTGGCTCGGCAGTGAACATTAGAATACAATTGTATAACATCTCTGTTTCAGAATGTAAGCAGGCAGTACGCTCGCGTTTGCCCTTACCTTGTAGTCTATAGCGGATGCATCCGATGCTAGGCCATCGTGTGTAAGAATAAGCTAGGTTTGTTATAGAGCTGTGCACAAGCCGTTTGAAAACCACTTTCAAAACACACAACGTTTTATCAGTAAAAATTGATAAAATATTTCAGATTTTCACTCATAGCCTTTATTGCTTGTGCTCTGCTGGAAACAAAAACAAAATTGTCAGACGAAAATGACACAACAGTTTTAATGCCAACAATTGCTAAATAGATATAAGAGAGGATACACACACGGAATGCACATACATATTAAATACATACATACATACGTTCAGCCGTCTCCTAGGCTTTTAGTTAGAAAAAAAGCATTGCGTGCCTCTCCCTTTTTTTCGTTTCTTTTTTTTTTTCGTTTTTCTCGAAAATGTGGCAGAACATTTTTTCATTGTTTTCAATCGTTGTTCGGGGCCACAATTTGTGGACCATTTACAACAAAAACGAAGTAAGAAAAAGACGATAATTACATGGAAAAATAGATAAGAATGGTTTTTGAGTTTGGGCGGAGGGAAAGAGGGGATGTTTTTTCTTCGTAATTTCTTAATTAGTTTTCAGACGCTTCTGGTGTTAACAAAGCACCATCGACGGAGTGGCGAGCGGCGCAAATGCTTGCCTTTCGTTCCTTTCGAGTTCGAGCGGAGGGAAAGAGGGTGAGTTGTTTGCGTTTCTTTCGTTCCTTTGGAGATTAAGCGGAAGGAACGAGAGAGAAATGCATCAACATTAAAACAGCAACTGCAAATTTTCGAACAAGCTGTAAAAATGAATGTCGGTCGGGTAAAGGCACCACAGCAGTTGCTGTTTATTGCGATTTTCATACGGCAGTCACAAAACAGCAGTCGTGCCGATTTGTGCCTAGCTGCCTTCAAAACGGCTCGCGCACAGCTCTAATTTGTTATGCAGATATGGGTGCACCGGAAATGAAAAGTAATCTGGAAATAGTCGATGCTGTATTGATTCCTTTTCCAAGCGGGCCATGTAAGCTTGATTTCAGGAGGAAAGGTCAAGGAGAGTTTTTTCTGTTTTGCAGCGAGAGGAAACCTTTTTATTCTAGAACACCGGTCCGCAACTCTAATCTGACCGGTCTGCGAAAACTTTAAAAATATATATTTAATTTGTTCACAAGTCAATTTTTTTTGGAAATGTTTTATTGGGTTGGTAACGAAATCCCGAACGACAAAATCCCGAACGACAAAATCCCGAAATGACAAAATCCCGAAACGACAAAATCCCGAAATAACAAAATCCCGAAATTACAAAACTAGTTTTTCAGTATTCTCCATCTTCTTGAACATTTTAAAACCACTAGCAAACTTCAATTTAGCCACTAAATTTCTTTTAAGAAAACATTAAAAAATTTTTAGCAGAGCCCTCTCGGTAATATGAGGTTTTTCGCATACAGGTTTTTCCGCGTATTGGCAGCCTTCGGCTGCGGCAGGGATCATAACCCTCAATCGGCAGAATCCCCACGGTCATGTGAAGTTTTTTGCATACATGTTTTTCCGCGTATTGGCAGCCTTCGGCTGCGGCAGGGATCAATACCCTCAATCAGCAGAATCCTCACGGTCATGTGAAGTTTTTTGCATACAGGTTTTTCCGCGTATTGACGGCCTTCGGCCGCGGCAGGGATCATAACCCTCAATCAGCAGAATCCTCACGGTCATGTGTAGTTTTTTGCATACAGGTTTTTCCGCATATTGACGGCCTTCGGCCGCGGCAGGGATCGTAACCCTCAATCAGCAGAATCCTCACGGTCATGTGAAGTTTTTTGCATATTGTAGATTATAACCTTCACACAACAAAATTTTCTCGATATTACAACTTTGCTTTTCTGCCATTGTAAAAAAAAGGCAAGTAGGCGCGTACTTCGAATTGGAAAAAATTGTGACTTAAATGTCATTTCTTTATTAATTAAAAATTTTATTTCGTGATTTTCGGGATTTCTCATTTCGGTATTAAAAATTTTTCGGGATTTTGTCGTTTCGGGATTTTGTCGCATCGGGATTTTGTCGTTTCGGGATTTTAAAATTTTTCGGGATTTTGTCGTTTCGGGATTTTGTAATTCGGGATTTTGACTGTCTCCCGTTTTATTAATTGTATTATGACTAATTAGAAACAATTTTAAAAACATACAGATTGTACAAAAAGAGAAGCAGCGATCACATTGATTAGTATACATACTTATGTACTGGTAAATAAATAAAAAATATTCAGTGCTCAATGTAGTTTGCAGTTTTGCCTTAAATTTACCGTAGCACAAACTCTCCAATTTTGTTGTTGTTTTTTTTTTGTTGCTGTCGTTTTTGACGCTGACCCCAACAACAAAACCAATTTCACTCGCTCTCGTCTGATTTAAGAGTTATAGCCCTTTGAAGTTTGAAATTTTCCCGTCTATATCTCCTAAACAATAAAAAATATTCGGATGATATAGGTACAATTGTTAAGGTATTAAAAATATCTTTCATTTATGTGAAACAACATTTTATCCAAAATCCTGTACTTCTGGAGAAAACTTAAATTTTTAATACTTTTTTTTTCTATTCTTTTATTTTTTTCTCTATAAAATGTATAATTAACCTATACAATTATGTCAATATTAAGAAAGCATAGATTCTTAGCTTTCTGCAGATATTTTTTTAACCAGTATGGGTGTAGGATTTCAGAAGAAAACGCGTTTTTCAATTCACAATCACTTAAGCATAAAGTACTTTTTATACCCTACACCCGAAGGGATGAGGGTATATTCACTTTGTTCTTCCGTTTGTAACGCATTAAAGGAGGCGTGGCAGGTATATAAAAGTATATATATTCTGGCTCAGAATCACCTCCTGATTCGATTTTGCCATGTCCGTCCGTCTGTCTGTCTGTCTGTCCGTCCGTCTGTGGAAATCACGATTACAGGAGAACGAATAGAGGTATCGTCATGAAATTTGGCATGAATATTCTTTGTTATCCTACGCTGTTTGGTATTAAAAATGGGGAAAATCGGACCAGTGCCACGCCTACTTTTTATAGAAAATATGCACTCATCCGTGCTTTTAGCTCAATTTCTTGTAGACCGAATTTTCAGGTAAAATTTTATTTCCGAGTTCACCATCTTAGACTAAAATATATTTTTTAAAATGGGCGTGACACGCCCACTTATATACTATACCATATAATAAGGTGTTTTGTAGGAAAAACGGGGTTGTAGATGAGTTAATATATCAAAATTTACTATCTGTAAATTAAATGAAAGTGGGCGTCACCCGCCTACTTTTTATCGTCACTTCGACAGATGCGGGTGTAGGGTATATGAGCTTCGGCCAGGCCGAAGATAACGCTCTTACTTGTTTTAATTCTACGTTGTTACATTGTACAATACGCGAAAAAGCCTGTATACAAAAAACTATACATTACCGAGAGGATTCTGCTGGTTGAGGGTAATGATCCCTGCCACCGCCGAAGCCCGCCAATATGCGGAAAAACCTGCATGCAAAAAACTTCACAGTACCGAGAAGATTCTGATGATTGAGAGTTATAATCCCTGCCCCGGCGGAAAGCCACCACGCAGGAATACCCTGAATGCAAAAAGACTACATGTGTCAAGGGGTCAAACCCAAAGGGGTGACACGGGGGTTTTTTTTACCAAAAAATTTTTATTGCACAAATCGATAACAAATATCGTGAAACAGATTTTGGACATAGTTAACACATTTTGGGGGGCACCCGACCCCCTCGGACCTTATCCGAAATACGTTTCGTAACGTTTCCTATCAATTCCTATAATAAAACAATTTTGGGTAAGAACACCCTTTTGACCCCTTTGGGAGGTCCCCACCCACCGCCCACCATGACCAAAATCCGTTTCGCGATATTTCCTATCGATTTGTGCAATACAATTTTTTTGGTTAAAAAACCCCGTGTGACCACTTTGGGGATCTCCACCCACCGCCTACCCAACCAATTTAATTTAGTATTAATATCACATACATATTATAGACTTCCTATCAATTGTAACAACAAAAGTTTTATTGCCAAAATCTGCCTACATGTCTTCTTCTACTTCAACTTACACTCAATCGCCAGCAAAGGACTTCAATTCCTCCAACCTTAATTCCTCAAAAGGAATTGAAATCTTCAATTCCAAATCCAATTCCAAAGATTTGGGACTTATAGTTCCATTCCATGTGAAAGGAATTTCTTTCCTCAATTCCAAGTCCAATTTCTTTCAAAAGGAATTGAGGCTCACTCAATTCCATTCCTTTTGTTTGAAAAGTAGTTAATTCCAAAGTCCTAATTCCTTGGAATTGGAATTGAGGTTGAATTAAATTCCCAAAGGAATGAGTACTCCCAGCTCTGTAGTCAACATTGCAGTATGCCCGGTTGTGTACTGGAACGTAATTTTATTTTGTGATTTTTCCTTTTGCGATATAGCATTAATTAATAATTCATAATTTAATTATACCCTATGCCCGAAGGGATGAGGGTATATTCACTTTGTTCTTCCGTTTGTAACGTATTAAAGGAGGCGTGACAGGTATAGAAAAGTATATATATTCTGGCTCAGAATCACCTCCTGGGTCGATTTAGCCTTGTCCGTCGTCTGTCTGTCCGTCTGTGGAAATCACGATTACAGGAGAACGAATAGAGGTATCGTCATGAAATTCAGTACGAATATTCCTTGTTGTCATAGGCTGTTTGGGATGCCATCGGTGCAGGATTTTAGGAGAAAATGCATCTTAAATCCCCCAATCACGTAAGAACAAAGCCCTTTTTTTTCTACTACTGTAATGTAGTCTTTGTGTGTGACCCCTTTGTGATGGCCCCACCCACCACCCACTATGTCCAAAATCCGATCCGCGATATTTCCTATCGAATGGTGCAAAAAAAAATTTTGGTCAAAAAAACCCCCGTGTGACCACTTTGGAGATCTCCACCCACCGCCCACTATGTCCAAAATGCGTTTCGTGATATTTCCTATCGATTGGTGAAAGAAATATTTTTGCCCAAAAAAACCCCCGTGTGACCACTTTGGGGATCTCCACCCACCGCCCACCCAACCAATTTAATTTAGTATTAATATCACATACATATTATAGACTTCCTATCAATTGTAACAACAAAAGTTTTATTGCCAAAATCTGCCTACATGTCTTCTTCTACTTCAACTTACACTCAATCGCCAGCAAAGGACTTCAATTCCTCCAACCTTAATTCCTCAAAAGGAATTGAAATCTTCAATTCCAAATCCAATTCCAAAGAATTGGGACTTATAATTCCATTCCATGTGAAAGGAATTTCTTTCCTCAATTCCAAGTCCAATTTCTTTCAAAAGGAATTGAGGCTCACTCAATTCCATTCCCTTTGCTTGAAAAGTACTTAATTCCAAAGTCCTAATTCCTGAGGAATTTATTTGGAATTGGAATGGAATTGATTTTCCCCCAAGCTCTGGTTGACCACAACTACGATAGTTCTCATATTATGGACTAATCTCCATATGGAATATGGTAAAATGAGTCTGATGTAGGTGAAGTCTTGTAAGTTCACGGTGGATCGAATACGCGCTGGTTTAATATTCATTATTAATGTAATATTGGTTATTACCGTGATGTGAGCTGAAATGTGTATTATTTTCATTGCTGTAGTTTGGAGCAGTTGCTGCGATATAAGAAATACTTTTATCAGAAAGAAACCTTTAAAACTGTTGAATAGTTAAAAATACCTTCCGAAGCATCAATATTACAATCTTGCATGCATATTGTAGTTATTCTGATAGTTTTTAGGTATATTCACATCAGGGCCGTACCCAGAAATATTTTTTTTTGGGGGTGTCCAAATATATTACATTCAATTTTATAATACGAAAATGTTTGTTATTTTATAATGAAATTATAAAATTTATTTTAGAATGAAATCATTATAATAAAAAATTTAGCCTCTAGCTTTCTTGGTAGCGAAGTTGTTTAGTAAAGCGTGTTTTTTAGCTTACCCAGGGTTTACACGGGCAAGTAACAGCTTGAAAAACGGAATACAGTCAAACTTTTTTACTAACACACTCACAGCTTTCGAACTGGCAAGGCTACTGGCAACGAAATTTGCTTGCCAGTAAATTTTTGACAATAGCTGCAAGTAAAATGACAGTTCTGTACATTTTGTTTTTGTCATGAATTTTTGTATTTATTTTAGAAATCATAATTGTCAAGATTTTCTTAAAAAGGACATTATATTGTTTTCTATATTTACAGAGTGCGAAATATGTATGTTACAAGCTAAAGTTATATAACTTTAAAATATTACTTTAGAAATAGAAAAATTTTTATAAATTTGAATGAGGTTGTATAATATAACATAAGAAAAAACATGAAATAAGAATTATTTTAAAATTTCGATTTTTAAAACTATTCTTTGTTAAAGATAATAAATTGATGGCCAAATATAATAAATAATAGAGGAGAAAATATTTTCTACCAGGGCCACTTTCCAATCTTGTAATTGTTTCCCAGCGTAAATGCGATTTTCAATATCGCACCTTTTTTGAAAATTTGTCCTTAATTTGTTGCATTTCAAAAGTGTGCCAATATAAACGACTGACAGTTTAAAAATCGCGAAGACAATTAAATAGTTTTTGAATCAATCAATGAATATTAAATTAAACAAAAGTTGAGATAACTAAAATTATTAGTTTATATCGTTCACATGAACTATTATGGGACCTGAGTAGTCCTGTGTATATATGTATATATATATATATACATATTTGTATAACGAGAACCTTCCCCAGAACCAGAGCTGGGGAAAGGGGGAGATCCTTCCATGAAGTCATATACCAAGTGTTACAAAATTTGTTTTTCTCAAATCCCCGCCCTTGACACTTTTGGGGGCACCCGACCCTATCCGAAATACGTTTCGTGACGTTTCCGATCAATTCCTATAAAAATTTTGGGTAAAAACACCCTTGTGACCACTTTGGGGATCTCCACCCACACACACAATTCCAAAGAATTGGGACTTACAATTCCATTCCATGTGAAAGGAATTTCTTTGCTCAATTCCAAGTCCAATACCTTTCAAAAGAAATTGAGGCTTACTCAATTCCATTCCTTTTGGAATTTGAATTGAGGTGGAATTTAATTCTCAAAGGAATGAGTACTCCCCAGCTCTGGCCAGAACCTACGTGTTCGGTAACATTTTTGAAATGAACTTGCACTTGCCCGTTTAAACTCGCTTGCAAGTTGCTTCTCATTTTCGAAACATGTATAGAATTTCGAAGACAATACGTATTCTCAACTTGCAAGGAATTACTGGCTTGTGTAAACGTAGGGTTAGATAGAACTCTCGATAGGGACAACTGTCAATACAAGCTGTCTTTCTGACTGCCCTTGTTGTTATTTATGATCACAAATTTATGATTCAAATTTACTTTGAAAATCAGTCGTCGATTCGAGCAATTTATAGACGGCTTCGCGAATTTTATGGCGCACATAATCGTCCATGGCTTAAGGGGTTTGTTAATAAGCAAAATTGCCGCATATGGAGTGAGACGAATCCACAAGAGACCCTACAGACTCCATTGCATCCAGAAAAATGCACCGTTTGGTGCAGTTTACATGCTGGTGGCATCATTGGACCTTATTTCTTCAAAATGAAGCCGCAGCTTGCGTTAGTCAATGCAGATCGTTACCGCACCACGATCAATAATTTTTTGTTTGAAAATATGGATGACATTGATCCAAACGAAATGTGGTTCCAACAGGATGTCGCTACCTGCCATACGACGACGGCAACCATCGACTTATTGAAATCAAAATTTGGCGAAAAGTTGATTTCGAGAGATGGACCTGTCAATTGGCCTCCAAGGTCGTGCGATTTGATACCTCTCGGTTATTTCCTGTGGGGTCACGTGAAGTCACTGGTTTATGCTGATAAAACAGCAACAATTGAAGCCTTGGAGGCCAACATTATCCGTATTATTTGTGACACGGCCAGCAGCACTCGAAAAAGTGACTCAAAATTGCACGTCAAGAACAGCCGCGGTTTCCATATGCCCGAAATCATTTTCAAATGTTAATGCCATGTCTTGATCTTTCGAGTGAATAAAATAATTTCGTGATTATGATTAAAATTAAAAAATTAATTAAAAATTTTGTTTTTTAAATTTTTTTAATTAAAATTAATTAAAATTAGAATTAAATAATTTTGTGTGTTATTTTTTACCATTTGAAGTTCTACGGGCTTAAAAAAAAAACCCTTTACTTCCTCCGTATCAATTTTAACATTTCGAGGCACACTCATTAGCGCCAATTCCGTAAGCCGCTGTTGACCGGAAGAGTTCCCCTTTAGTGTTAAAAATGACCGCTCCGCTTTACAGGTATAGCTGCATAAATTTTAAGAAGCCCATGAAAATAGGTCCTTATTGCACTGGTTCAGCGCATGGTTTAATGATTGCTCATCCGATTAGCCGTTCCCGATTTAACAAAAATTTTTAGTGTCAAAGCATTCCAAATGTCCCAAAAAAACCAGAACACCCGAGTCGAATACACTGTTGCATTATTTTTATAAATGTAAAAGAAGACTGTCGTATGAAAATTGCAGTAAATAACAAAACTGTGGTGCCTTTACCCGACCGACAGTAATTTTTACTACTTTTTCGTAAATTTGCAGTGGCAGTTTTACTGTTAAGGCATTTCTTAAACTCCAGAGGAACGAAAAAAACGCTCCCTCTTTCCCTCCACTCAAACTCCAAAGGCTTACTTATTCATTATTTAATTTAATTATCATCTTTTTCTTACTTTGTTTTTGTTGTAAATTGTCCACATCGGGGCCTCAACGATTGAAAACACCAATGAATGTTGAATGTTCTGCAACATTTTCGAGAAAAACGACAGAAAAAATTAAACAAAAAAACTCTCTCTCTTTTGTTAACAAAAAGGAACTCACTTGGAAAAGGAATCAATACGGAATCGACTATTTCCACATTAATTTGAATTGCCGGTGTATCCATTTTTGCAACCATAGTCTCGGATGCACCCGCTATAGATTACAAGGTAAGGGCAAACGCGAGCACCTCTGCGTACTGCCTGCTTACATTCTGAAACAGCGAAGGAATTGTATCACCTAATTTCTAATGTTCACTGCCTTTGTAATGTACGAATGTATGAATTCCCGCGGGTTACGTATATTCGATTTTCAAATTTTCGTTGCGTTATGTTAGTACTCATGTGCCTCACTTATCGTGACAAGTTCGGCCACTTTGAATTTCAGTTAATTTTTGACAGCTGTTTTGCTTGGACGTGTTTTGGCTCGTCTTCGATTTTTGCTCAAATTGAAAATTGAATATATGTACATAGCCCGCGGAAATTCAAAATTCGCGATATTTTTTGAACAGACCTTGTATGTATGGAAGGAGTTCGGTGGCCGAATCTATTCTTTCTAGATTACAATGTAATGACGAATATGACCAGAACTGTTCACCCCCTGCTTACTTTAAGCTATGTAATTAGTAAAAATTCGATTTTATTTAAGAATTTATAATTCATGATCAAATTAAGCATAATTCATAATTTTAAATGCTTCCTTACGGTCGAAGTTCCTTATAAGTCCGCCGGGATCAACGAAATAATTAAAACTGTTTCAAGAAAACGCAATAACAAAAAGTCTCATGTAGCATGCCAATGTAATCTTCGGCTTCAACTTCGCGTCCACTACTTGTATAATTACGGGCTAGGTATGTACATATTAGGTTCGTTCGATAACGTGCTTGCTAGTACTAACAAGTAAGAGCGTTATCTTCGGCCTGGCCGAAGCTCATATACCCTACACCCGCATCTGTCGAAGTGATAAAAAGTGGGCGGGTGACACCTACTTTTTCTTAATTTACAGGGAGCACATTCTGATCTGTTAACTCATTTACAACACCGCTTTTCCTACCAAACACCTCATTATATGGCATAGTATATAAGTGGGCGTGTCACGCCCATTTTTGAGAATATATTTTGATCTAAGATGGTGGACTCCGAAATAAAATTTTAGCTGAAAATTTGGTCTACAAGCCAAGAAATTGAGCTAAAAACACGGATGAGTGCATATTTTCTATAAAAAATAGGCGTGGCACTGGTCCAATTTTCCCAATTTTCAATACCAAACAGCGTAGGATAACAAAGAATATTCGTGCCAAACTTCATGCCGATACCTCTATTCGTTCTCCCGAATAGAGAATCGATGGCTAAATCGAATCAGGAGGTGATTCTGAGCCAGAATATATATACTTTTCTATACCTGCCACGCCTCCTTTAATGCGTTACAAACGGAAGAACAAAGTGAATATACCCTCATCCCTTCGGGTGTAGGGTATAAAAAGCACAAACTTTTACTATTTTTTAGTAGAACTAGTTCGATAACTGAGAGAATTTACGCAAGTGAGAACAAAAATCATTTCTCCTTCGTACTATTTTTTACTAGAAAAATTTCGACTAGTAAAAAATAGAACTGACGATATTCCATTTGTGAATAGAAAAACATGATAGGTTTTGTTGGCTCCGGGAAATAACGCCCAAATGAAATAATGCCCAATTTTTTTTTTATATGAAGATTTGAAATCGTAAAATTTGGGCGTTATTTCATTTTTTGGGCTTTATTTCTTTTTCAATGAAAATTGAAAATGAAATAAGGCCCACTGTGGGCTTAATTTCATTTTGTTGTGGGCTTTATTTCATTTTTTTGTAAAAATTTCTGAAAATGAAATAACGCCCAAAATTACGGCGTCGACTGAACTTTAATGTGGATATGCAGAACTTTAATGCATGCAGAAAGACCCAGAATAGATGAAGAATTTTCAACAAGGAGATGGTTTTGTTGGCTGAGGGTTTTAATCCCTGCCACGGCCGAAGGCCGGCATGCAGAAGGACACTTTACCTGCGCAGAAGGACCTTGAATAGAGGAAGACTTTTCAACGAGGAGATGGTTTTGTTGGCTGAGGGTTTTAATTCCTGCCACGGCCGAAAGCCGGCATGCAGAAGGACACTTTGCCTGCGCAGAAGGACCATGGATAGAGGAAGACTTTTCAACAAGGAGATGGTTTTGTTGGCTGAGGGTTTTAATTCCTGCCACGGCCGAAGGCCGGCATGCAGAAGGACACTTTGCCTGCGCAGAAGGACCATGGATAGAGGAAGACTTTTCAACGAGGAGATGGTTTTGTTGGCTGAGGGTTTTAATTCCTGCCACGGCCGAAGGCCGGCATGCAGAAGGACACTTTGACTGCGCAGAAGGACCATGGATAGAGGAAGACTTTTCAACAAGGAGATGGCCGTGGCAGGGATTAAAATCCTCAGCCAACAAAACCATCTCCTTGTTGAAAAGTCTTCCTCCATCCAGGGTCCTTCTGCGCAGGCAAAGTGTCCTTCTGCGTGCCGGCCTTCGGCCGTGGCAGGGATTAAAACCCTCAGCTAACAAAACCAACCAATTGCTGAATAGTATTTGTATATTAACCCGTCCAATAAGTCCATCAGCACCCGCATTGGGCCTTATTTCATTTGGGCGTTATTTCCCGGAGCCGGTTTTGTTTACTTTCAAATGTAGAATTTGACATTATTCTATTTTTTACTTGAAACTTGTTCGATAACTGTCGAAGTAAAATTCTTTCTGTTTAAAAAAATTGATGTTTTTACTATTATTTACTAGAAAAGTAAACGAGCAGACCTATTTTGTTTAACGATTGCCATCTCTGCCATCCCCGTTGCTAAAATTGTAAGCGAAGTTCGAAGGCAATCGACCTTTTACATAGAAACACGACTAGCAAAAGCCGAGTTTCGTGTCTCGATCACATTCTAGTTTTATTTTGCGGAATATTACTGAAACTACGCAATGCTTATTTTCTAACTAAAAGCCTAGGAAAGACGGCGAAACGTATGTATGTATATACATATCTAACATATACATATGTATGTGCACTTCGTATGGGGATCCTTCTTTTATATCTATTTAGCATTGGGCATTAAAACTGCTGACTCTTTTTCGACTGTCAATTTTGTTTTTGTTTCCAGCAGAGCCGTAGCAGTAAAAGCTGTTACTGAAAATCGAAGAAGTTCTTACTGCCAAAGCGTTCTGTGTTTTAAAAGTCGTTTCAAACCGTTTCGTCCGCAGCTTCCGTAGGTATAGAAAAGTATATACATATACTCTGGCTCAGAATCACCTCCTGAGTCGATTTAGAGTCTCCGCACAACCAGACTTCGCAACGTCTACAGTCAACTTTTCAGTACGATTTGGCGAGAGCTCTGACGTTAGAAGTTAGAAGTCACGAATGCTTCAATTCAATTTTCTCTCTGTCGTCGAGCTTCCACTGGTTGTTGTCGAAAAATTATTGTTTGGTTCCAAAATTTTATGGAAAATCCTGTCAATTTCAAAGTATTTGCTAATTTTGCATGTGAGAAGGTTGGTGGAGGAGGATGCCAGATACAGAATTATAAAGAATGGTTGATACATAAATGAAAAATGTGAACAAACTTCGCTAACGTTTGCGTTTTTTATTTAAGGGCGAAGTCAAGCGAGAGAGCGACGTTTGACGTTGCGAAGTTGGTTGTGCGGAGGCTCTTATGTAGCTATGGCCGTCCGACTGTCTGTCTCTCCGTCTGTGGAAATCACGGTTACAAGAGAGCGAATATTCTCTGTCATCCTAGGATGTTTGTTTTAAAAAATGGGGTATATCTGACCAGTGGCACGATTTCATTCGAAGTTGGTAATGTTAAATCAAGACACAAATTGCTCGGGTAGATGTCGTGAGGATTCGTGTTAAGTCGTTAATTTTTACACTAGACTATACTACACTGCACTGCAATGATTTAGTGCATAGGTGTCTAGCAGCCCTATATATACAGATAGCAAGATGCCATATTTTTAGAACATGGTAATTTTTTACAAATTTTTCTATTATTCTCCAAAATTTGGATATATAATATTTTTTGGAATAACTCCAAAAAATTGTAGAACTGTACTTACACACTCGCAAAACACTAACATCAGTTGGACATTTTGTAAATTTTCACAACGCATACGCAACGCGTTCTGTGTGGCATCGGCTTTATATTACCAAAGAATATACAATATGATATATGTATATAGATATATAGAATATTGTATATTCTTTGATATTACTTAATTGTAACTGTAACTTTTTTTACTTACCATTTCAGGGAGTTATTGCAAAGATTTTAATTATGATCTATTTGCACGGGTGGGAATAAATAACACTGAAATTTCAAATGAAGCTATTGATAAGAGTAAAATAAAAGGCAACAAACCACTCTTAAAGCCCAAAACATTAAAAGGAAAAGCTGCACATAAACCGAAGACTACTAAAAAGAAGAATTAGTTCTAGGATTATTTAATGTGGTTTGACAATTTACACTAAATAAAATATTATGGTTTTCTAATATTTATTATTCATACGTATATCTCGTTTTCTCTCTGAATACAATTTTTCAATTCAAGTATTAAGTTATCAAGTATTCGGTAACTTTTCACATGTATTTTGTTATTGTAATTTTAACGAGTAACGACTTAACGAATAACATATTACCATGCTGAAATTCCAGACAATTTTCTTGTTAACTTTGTAAGTTTTAACTCTGGAATCAGCTGTTTCTGAAATAATTGAAATTATTGGTTATGTTCTTCGAAAGTAAATTAATGAAATAAGATGAAATTAACGAAATTAATGAAGTAAGATAAATTAATGAAATTAATGAAAATTAATAAAATAAAATAATTAGATAAAACTTTATTAGATAACACTTCATAGCCGACGCTATTTGGTTCACAGAAGTATTAAGTTCTGTGGTTTGCTATTGTTGATTTCACACTTTTTGGGGGAATTTTTTGTTCTTTTGCTTATTTTATTATTTTCATATGAGTATATTACCCAAATGTAGGATTACCTTCCCTCCCTCCCAGTGAAACGAATTGAGTTAGTAACTTGATTGAAATTATGAAATAATTATGTGATATTAAAAGTTACATTCTTTTGTGGTTATGTGGTGTTAGTTCCGGAGATTGTTGTTGGAGTACGCTGGGTAAAGTTTAATTAAAAGTTTTATTAAATTTTGATATTATTTTAAAAGGAAATGCGGTTTTTTTAAAATGCGGGATTTAGGGATGAGGGATTTAGGTACGATTTAGCTTTTGTCCACTATTCTTGAACGCACATGTGAAAAGTGTTCCCTACATTTTTTAGGTTAGGATAAGATCTTAGCGCAAAATTTGGATCTTCTCCAAACTTTCATATACAGCATTCGACGGATACTAATTATAAGTTGCACGAATCGACCAAGGTTGTCGATCGGCCCTGGATAAAACAATATTAAGTGGCTATTTTTTCTAATTTAAGTTTTCTTTATACTAAACCACATCGACGAATGTTTTTCTTCTCAGTTTCGCATGCGATGTAAATAAATTTAAATATTTAACCAAAAATATAACATCAGATAAGATAAAAAAGGTTATTACGAGTATAATATGAACATAAAGCAAAAACGACAAATTGAAACTAATAATAAAATTTTATACGAGGTCACTAACGCAAAAAGACTTTAACTGCAAAAGAACTTTGGTTACCAACAATTATTTTAAAAAAATATTATGGAAACCCAAGAAGGGATTCTAACCTCTAATGTTTTAATTATAAGGAAACAACAGGTGAGTAAGTAAGAGAAAGACGTACTTACATTCTAACCTCTCAGTGTGTCTTAAATTATAAATTTTGAGATTTCTTTATAATTTTTCTGCTTAAAGGCTTGGCAGTATTCTCTAAAAAATGGTGAAATTTTAATTAAAACTTAAATAGGTGGAAGTAAAAAATGTTGTGAATTGTGGGGGGAATTCATTTCTAAGAACTAAGCAAATAAATTAATTTTTTTAGTATTTCAAGGGGTACCACCCGAATAGAAAACTAATATAATAAGCATAAGCGCAATTATTATATATGATGTAGCAATGGAACTGTCATAGGCGTGACACCCGAGCTAAAAAATTAACAGTACAAAACATTTATTGAGTAATTTTCAAGTATAAAGGGAAATATTGGGTGTGTTTTTCCAGACATCCTTGGTTGAGAAATTTCCAGGACGCGTTATTTCGCGATTTGGCGATGTTAATTGGCCACCAAGATCGTGCGATTTGACGGCTTTGGATTTCTTCTTGTAAGGCTACGCAAAATACCGCACAAGTATTATAAGTTAATGGCCCAGAGTAGTTTCTTCCTAGTTATGATTGAGTCCACCCACTGACTGAACATATCATCTTGATAGTCGCGCCTCACTGGTACGTCAGTGTTTGTTTTTCCTGTGTTTGTTTTGTTTTTCCGCATCATATTCCTGAGATATGCGAGATCCTTTTTCCTTCCTTTTTGCCACGAGATATCGGACATTCGACTGCAAAAGCCTTCCTGAAGGCTTTTTGAAATATATCGCTGTACTCGTCTAATTTCAGACTCCTTGGATTTCACGCGTAACCAAGGCTCTTGGACCAATGCAACGTCAAGGTCCTCATTCGACTCACATAAGGACTTAAATCATCTGCAGCAGGCTTCGAGTGCTGCGGATTAATTTGCGGCACCTTTAACGCTAGAATTGGCTGCTGGTTCGTCCTCATCCAGAGACGTACCAACCAGTAACTCGCTGGGATCAACGGCAACATCCTTTTCATCATCCTTCCGGTTGTTTGACGTGAATATCTTTAGCTTGGCCTGCCTGATGCCAAAGCTGAGTTTACAGTCTTTGTCCAATGGTGCGAGGGACTCTTCAGTTATGGATTCTGATACGTCAGGATTCTGAAGCTGCAGATATTCTAGTAATGGTCTTCGGGATTTCACTGGCAGGAATTAGCTTAAGCTTTAAACCTTTCCAGCCATCACCAAACTTGGTAATGACCTCGCCAAAAAATTCTTCGAGAACAAGTCCGCGCACTTGAACACCCGGCACCCTCTCACGATCTCCGAGGAGACGAAGCTTGGAAAAGGACGGTTTCCCAATTACTAATGTCATTTTTTCGTATGTATTATTTTTCGATTCTATAAGAGTTTTTATTTCTAGTACGTGCGCATCGCTTATTACATTGATTTGTTTTTCTTTTTATGTACATATGCATATTGAATCTGAATTATCTTTTTCTGAAGTCGATATAAATGTAAATATAGTTAAGTAACATCAGAACCAAGCAACGTCTCCTTCTCCCAACCGCAAAAAATTGGACAGCGCAGTCACGAACTTTAACAGACTGACCCACGCCACATTTTTCACGATATTTCCTATCGGTTTGTGTAATAAAAATTTTTGCTCAAAACACCCCCGTATGACTACTTTGGGGGGTTCCAACCCACCGCCCACCATGTCCAAAATCCCCCACATTTGCTATCGATTGGTACAATAACAATTTTTGGGTACAAAAACTCCCCTGTGACCACTTTTGGGGGTCTACCACCCACTATGCTCAAAATTAATTTCGGTCTATCAGCTATCGATTGGCGCAATAAAATTTGTTCGGTATAAACAAAAAATTTTTCACCCACATTTTCACGTTTAATTAACGTGATCAAAAGTAGCTAAGAAAGTAACGTCGTTACTCTTAGTTAACGTCGTTGCTTCTTCGTTACTCTCCGTACTTTCAGTTAACTTCGTTATTGCTTCGTTACTTCGTTACTCAGTTAACTTTCAACCAGAGATAAGGAGATACGACACTCGGTGACTCATCTCAAAAAATTTCGTTTGACGCGTATTTTTTATGCTCTGTTGAATTCACGTAAGCAATATGTGGAAAGCTTGTCCTTTTGTTGTTTTGGCTTATTGTGAATTTCATAGCGAATCGTTGAAATGTGTATCGAGTATGTATCGAGTTCACCATTGTTTACAACAACATTGTGCAACAACAACCGCAAAAGTTGGACGTCACACAAAATTTGTGAAATTAAAATCGTTTACTTGAGCAGACGAATACAAATTTTCTAGTACGAGTATTTGTTGATCACTGAAAATCTGTGAATTAAAATTTCTATCTGTACCAAAAGCACCAGGTGTATCAAAGCAACAAGTGATGCGGGTAATAAATATAATGCGTGAATTTGATGTTGAACATCCCGTAGCAAAATTGATGGTAATGGACAGCCAGATGCAAGACGCTGAAGTGGGAGATGGCACCAATTTTGTGGTTATATTTGCTGGGGCACTGTTAGAGGCTGTAGAAGAATTGCTACATCTGGGTATAACCACATCGGATTTTTCATAGCATTGGATAAGTCAGATACTACCGAAACTGGTGTGTCATGAAACAAAGATTTCCGCGACATTTCAAAAGTCATATAATATGGACAAGAAGAATTCCTTACGAATTGTTATTTTGGCTGACTGGTTGACTTCCAAATTAGACTTTCCTCGTTTGACACGCGCTGTCTATGCTACTGTATTACCCCGAATTACTGGGCTATTGTGATAAAGTGGGCATTGAGGAATTAGGTGAAACAACAGTTGCTGTTTTCAGGTAGTCAGTAATATTAAAACATATAGTTTTAAATTAATATACTTAATATTACTTTGCAGAAACAGTGATTTCATCGGTGACATTGAACAAGCCATCGATGATGACGTTAGTAATTTCAACGGACCTTCTGGAGATGGCCGCTATGTGCCCGGTGGTCGTGCCACTGAAATTGAATTTGCCACCCATCTGGCGGATGACACACTTCCCGGATTGGAGTAATATGCTTTGCGAAAATTCGCGGTTGCTTTGAAAGTATTTTCGAAAGCATTAGCAGAGAATATTTGAAGTTATTTTTAGGCCTATCCAAAAGAAGAGGCACATTACTATGCCTGCTAGTAAACAATTCCGATAAAATTGAAGTGTAAAATTTTACAAATAAAATCGATTTATATTCAGAAAAATTTTGCTTTCTTCATTTTTTATATTTATATGCTTTAGATATATAATTATCTGATATAACAATCTGTAAAAATCGCTTCTTTTGGAACGGATCATATAATATGTTAAAAAGGAAAAGGAATCTGGCATAAGAATATTTTACGATTATAACAATATTTAATAAACTAATTTCTGGCTGCGCGCAAAATTGGGCTGCAGACACGTTAGTTAGGCCCTCTGCTTCACTGATTTGCAACTCCTTGGTAAGCGTTTCAAAATACATTTCCGCATCACTCCAACAGCATGAATGTCAGCAAACGCATTATCTTAATGTTGTGCTCATGATTGAGGCCCTGGGACGTTACGAACTCCTTGTGATCCTCATAGAATAGTATATACGATGGCAATTTATTCGACACAAAAATCGAGTAGATCGTGTATTATGTCACCTTCTAGGCAACACACTGGCTTAAATGCCAGCAATGAATTCAATATACATGTTTTGGGATCGGCCATGGTAGTGACAACACATTTCATAGCATCTTCGCGAGCAACATAAACGGTTTCTGCAGTACATGTTTCTGGTAATTTAACCATTACTTTGGCGTAAATTTAAATTAATATTTGCCCATATAGCAACATTCTTACAAGAACGAATGAAATTCGTTTCAAAAACGAGAAATGTTAATGCGATGCTGTTTTTGGTCGAAATTTAGCAAATATGAAAGAAGATATTGAAAATCGAATATACGTAACCCGCGGAAATTAGAATTAAAATTGCTATACTTTTTGAACAGACTTCTATAATTCAGTTTTTCCTTATTTCCCTCAACTTTTCAAATGAGGCACGTGGGAAGAGATTAGCAATATTTCAGTACCGTTGACTTTGTCACTGTTACTCTGAAGTCACTGGTCACTGTAGCGACTGAATAATATTTTTACCGGTGACACTGACTGCCGCCTTCATTCCAAGATATTGACACACAAATAATCGTTCCTGCCATTGACTATTTTCACGATATTCACACTAGAGCTGTGCACAAGCCGTTTTCAACACAGCTAGGCACAAATCGGCACGACTGCTGTTTTGTGACTGCCGTATGAAAATCGCAATAAACAGCAACTGCTGTGGTGCCTTTACCCGACCGACATTCATTTGTACTGCTTGTTCGAAAATTTGCAGTTGCTGTTTTAATGTTGATGCATTTCTATCTCGTTCCTTCCGCTTAATCTCCAAAGGAACGAAAGAAACGCAAACAACTCTCCCTCCTTCCCTCCGCTCAAACGCGAAAGGAACGAAAGGCAAGAATTTGCGCCGCTCGCCACTCCGTCGATGGTGCTTTGTTTTCACCAGTAGCGTCTGAAAAGTAATTAAGAAATTAAGAAGAGAAAACTCTCCCTGTTTCCCTCCGCTCAAACTCCAAAGCATACTTATTCATTATTCCATATATCGTTTCTCGAGAAAAACGACCAAAAAAAAGAAACGAAAAAAGGGAGAGGCACGCAATGCTTTTTTTCTAACTAAAAGCCTAGGAGACGGCTGAACGTATGTATGTATTTATTATGTATGTACATTTCGTGTGTGTATCCTCTCTTATATCTATTTAGCAATTGTTGGCATTAAAACTGTTGTGTCATTTTCGTCTGACAATTTTGTTTTTGTTTCCAGCAGAGCACAAGCAATAAAGGCTATGAGTGCAAATCTGAAATGTTTTATCAATTTTTACTGATAAAACGTTGTGTTTTAGAAGTAGTTTTAAAACGGCTTGTGCACAGCTCTAATTCACACACAAACATTCGTTCCTGTCACTCACTTATTCCCGTCGCCGTGAATTCGCTTGCGTATTTTTTTCACCTACATATCGACAGCAATCTAGGGTTGCAATAATTTATAATTATTTGTGCAGTTTAAAAACCTGCTATGAAATATGTAATCGGCTATGAGACATTTTTATTTGATTGTATAAATTAATTATTATTATTAATTAATACACCAATATTGGGAACAAATTATTGAGCACAGTACAAACTCTTCAAATTTGTGTTTTTGTAGTTGTTGTTGTAGTTGTTGTTGTCGCTGGTGCTGATCCCAACCACATTTTTAGTCGCTCTCGTCTGGTTTCGGAGTTTTAGCCCTTCAAAGTTTGAAAATTTATTATCTATATTTCCTATACTGTAAAAGATATACGATATGCATACTATATGATATGCATACTATTCGGATAGTATTAAAAATATCTTTCATTTATGTAAAATAAAGTAAGGGTTACTTGAGTTATTTTCATACATATTGCAGGGCAGTATTCAGATTTTGTCACTGAACACCCCTCCTGCGGCTTAAGGATCCAACGGTGTCTTTACCATTACCGTTCAAACGCGTGAGACCGAAAAAACTATAATCAATAGAAACGAAGTTTCTTTTTCTTAGGTGCAGCTCCAGAACCTCGTCCAACGACAACGACAACGTCGTCTTTAACGACAACGTTAAAGAAATTTCTGAAACTAGCTCTTTTGCCTGGGTTGGTAACGAAATCCCGAAAGACAAAATCCCGAACGACAAAATTCCGAACGACAAAATCCCGAACGACAAAATCCCGAAATAACAAAATCCCGAAACGACAAAATCCCGAAATAACAAAATCCCGAAATTACAAAACTAGTTTTTCGGTATTCTCCATCTTCTTGAACATTTTAAAACCACTAGCAAACTTCAATTTAGCCACTAAATTTCTTTTAAAAAAACATTAAAAAAATTTTAGCAGAGCCCTCTCGGTAATATGAGGTTTTTTGCATACAGGTTTTTCCGCGTATTGGCAGCCTTCGGCTGCGGCAGGGATCAATACCCTCAATCAGCAGAATCCTCACGGTCATGTGAAGTTTTTTGCATAAAGGTTTTTCCGCGTATTGACGGCCTTCGGCCGCGGCAGGGATCATAACCCTCAATCAGCAGAATCCTCACGGTCATGTGAAGTTTTTTGCATACAGGTTTTTTCGCGTATTGACGGCCTTCGGCCGCGGCAGGGATCGTAACCCTCAATCAGTAGAATCCTCACGGTCATGTGAAGTTTTTTGCATACAGGTTTTTTTGCGTATTGGCGGCCTTCGGCCGCAGCAGGGATCATAACCCTCAATCAGCAGAATCCTCACGGTCATGTGAAGTTTTTTGCATATTGTAGATTATAACCTTCACACAACAAAATTTTCTCGATATTACAACTTTGCTTTTCTGCCATTGTAAAAAAAAGGCAAGTAGGCGCGTACTTCGAATTGGAAAAAATTGTGACTTAAATGTCATTTCTTTATTAATTAAAAATTTTATTTCGTGATTTTCGGGATTTCTCATTTCGGTATTAAAAATTTTTCGGGATTTTGTCGTTTCGGGATTTTAAAATTTTTCGGGATTTTGTCGTTTCGGGATTTTGTAATTCGGGATTTTGACTGTCTCCCCTTTTGCCTAGATCAAGGGTGGGCAACCTTTCTGGAGTTAAAATTTGTTCCCCCGATGTGGTTAATTATTTTTTTAAAGAGCCAAATACGTATAAGTACATACACATCGGTAATATTAAAAACCATGGTACCGAGTAAAAGTTTTTTTTTATATGATATAAAACGTTTTTACAACACACTAAAAAATTTAACGAAAATTATTCAAAATTTGAAAAAACACTTATGCCCGGTTTTTCAGTGCTAGCTTAAACCATAGAGTAAGAAATAACAAGAGGCCGAATCAGCCAAAGTTACTCAAACGGCATCACTGATGCGGGCGGTATGGACGAAGAAACGAAGAAAAGCATAGATAGAAAAATACACATGATAGGCGAGAGCACGCAGTTTGAACGATTTCTCTCTCTTTGTTCACGGCCCGAACACTTGCATTTCATTTCAATTACTTGCCCTTTCCTCCGTTTCATTGCGTATTCCGCTCAATTCTAATTCCGCACACACACAATACACATGATAAGCAGAAAGCAGGCGATTTGAACGATTTCTTTCTTCGTCCATCGCCGAGCCAAATGCATTTCATGCGTACTTCTTACCCTTTCGTTTCGTCGCTTTTGCAAATTTGGTTGTTGTTGCTTGTGTGTGTAATTTTACGCGTCTGTGTACGCTTTGGTCGTGTGCTGGCAAGGTTTTCGGCGCTTGCACTAGATATTTCGGCAAATAAAAATTGAAAAGCCATTTCTTTCTTTATGTTCCGAAATTTCTTTTCAATTTCTTTATGAGAAATTGGAAATTAAAATAATAATAAAATTTTTTTAAGATAAACGAAATCTTATTTTAAAATTTATTTGAAAATTTATAAGCAAATAATATTTAATAATTTTTGGAATTTTATATTTCAAAATTATTTTTTATTCATTTATAACACTATATATTTATTTAACACTACATCATTTGTTATGTTTGAACGTTTCATATATCCCTTTTTTATTGAATTAAAAGTTTATTGTTATCCAAAATGTTCAAAAGTGTTTTCATTTAATAAAAAAAGTTAACAACGAGGATTCCATTCGGCAACTTTTATTAAAAATTATTTTAATTCATTGTACTGGATAAAAAACACCGAACATACCGACATTTTTCTTTAATTTTTGAATTTTTGAATTTAATTTAACAAAAAACTCAGTTGCGCTACATTCTTCTTATTGCTAAAAAGGCATTCTTCTCTGTCGTTTTCATATATTGTCGACGTCTAGCGTCGTCGAATCAGAGAAATCAAGAAAAGCCACACAAAGCTCATCGCTTATCCTATATACACACACACGCTAAATGACACACAGCCGATAAATGACACAAACACATGCATTCAAAAGTCTTCTCCCAAAGAATATACAATAAATACATTGTAAATTGTTCTTCTTCTACCCATCGCTAGCCAAAAAAGAACACCTGGCATGGAGACGCGAGAAGAGAACAAAAATGTTTCGGCTGAAAATTTATATGAGAGTCGTCTTCCATATCAAAAACTGCCAATTGCTATGGAGAAGAGAGTGAGAGCTCAAAGTACTCAAAAATGAGTGAGAAATCGGTCCAGTACTGGACCGACCATAGAAAAATTTCGTTGTTCAAGATTCGGCCTCTTGTTATTTCTTACTCTATGCTTAAACTCAAGTTTAGCTAAACCACCGCCAAGACTTAAGCTTCACTCTTAAGCCTGTCGGGTTTCACAGTGCGTTTTATGTTGTAGGCTGAGCTAAGCCGTATTTGTGGTGCTATTGTGAATTATTTTTGCAAATTATCTATTGTAAACGATCTCGCAGTCGGTATATGTCAAAAAATATTGTGACGAATTTGCAATCGAAGATTCACGATAACACTAGAAAACACATCGTGAGTAATGGTGAATACTAAAAGCATGCAAGCAATGAACGCGAAATAGAAAGAAATAGACAGTTCGAGAATCTTCGACAGCATGCATGCAATGAACGCAACATCTATCGCGAGATAGAAAGAGAGAGATAGTTCGAGAATCTTCGACAATATGCATGCAATGAACGCGACATCTATCGCGAGATAGAAAGAACGACAATTTACTAGATAGTTCCAGAACCTTCCACCCAAGTGTCAGCTCGCATATAAATAGGCCGCAAGTCGTCGCAGCTAAAGCTGCGTTCAGACAGAGCGCGGTTGTCGCTACGCGCTGCGAGGCGTTTTTATCTTGGTGTTCAGACAAAACGCGGATCGATACGAAAGTAAACAAATCAACTGGGAGTATATATAGATAGGAAGATGCCATATTTGCAGAAAATGGTAATTTTTGGGAAAGTTTTTCCTTCAAACTTTCAACTGTCTAGCGATAACTGGTAATCTGAACTCTGGCAACTCCAAAAATTGTAGATCTCAACTCACACACTCACAAAACACTAACACCAGTAGGACATTTTGTAAATTTTCACAACGCACCGCGGCGCGTAAATCTATACGCCGCGACAGTAAACAACGTATTTTTTCTGTCTGAACGGGAGACAGTCAAAATCCCGAATTACAAAATCCCGAAACGACAAAATCCCGAAAAATTTTAAAATCCCGAAACGACAAAATCCCGATGCGACAAAATCCCGAAACGACAAAATCCCGAAAAATTTTTTAAACCGAAATGAGAAATCCCGAAAATCACGAAATAAAATTTAAATTAATGAAGAAATGACATTTAAGTCAAAATTTTTTCCGAAGCGAAGTACGCGCCTACTTGCCTTTCTTTACAATGGCAGAAAAGCAAAGTTGTAATATCGAGAGAATTTTGTTGTCTGAAGGTTATAGTCTGCAATATGCAAAAAACTTCACATGACCGTGAGGATTCTACTGATTGAGGGTTATGATCCCTGCCGCGGCCGAAGGCCGCCAATACGCGGAAAAACCTGTATGCAAAAACTTCACATGACCGTGAGGATTCTGCTGATTGAGGGTTATGATCCCTGCCGCAGCCGAAGGCCGCTAATACGCGAAAAAACCTGAATGCAAAAAACTTCACATGACCGTGAGGATTCTGCTGATTGAGGGTTATGATCCCTGCCGCGGCCGAAGGCCGCCAATACGCGAAAAAACTTGTATGCAAAAAACTTCACATGACCGTGAGGATTCTGCTGATTGAGGGTTATGATCCCTGCCGCAGCCGAAGGCTGCAAATACGCGGAAAAACCTGTATGCAAAAAACCTCACATCACCTCACCTCAGAGCCTCCGAGAGGGCTCTGCTAAAATTTTTTTAATAATGTTTTTTTTTATTTTTTAATAATAATTTTAGAGAAGTAAAATAAGAGTAATTTTTTATTACTTTCTTGGAATTGTTTGCTAGTGGTTTTAAATTGTTCAAAAAGATGGAGAATACCGAAAAACTAGTTTTGTAATTTCGGGATTTTGTTATTTCGGGATTTTTTTCGTTTCGGGATTTTGTCATTTCGGGATTTTGTCGTTCGAGATTTTGTCGTTCGGGATTTTGTCTTTCGGGATTTCGTTACAAACCCGTCTGAACAGCTTATGGGATTTCTGTGTATTACAACTGGGCGGAAAAAAACGCTACGCAGCGCGTAGCGATAAACGCGCTCTGTCTGAACGCAGCTTAAGACAGTTCATACTTGGTTGTTGAACAAGAAACATCGTGCCTTCTAACAAGCAAACTGACCAGTGTTGTAATAATTAGTGTAGAAAGTAATAAGTGTAGAAAATGATAAGTGTAAATAATGGCTCCGGGAAATAATGCCCAAATGAAATAAGGCCCAATTTTTTTTTTTATATGAAGATTCGAAATCGTAAAATTTGGGTCTTATTTCATTTTTTTTGGGCTTTATTTCATTTTCAACAAAAACTGAAAATGAAATAAGGCCCACGTTGGGCTTTATTTCATTTTGTTGTGGGCTTTATTTCATTTTTTTGTAAAAATTTTAAAATTTCTGAAAATGAAATAACGCCCAAAATTACGGCGTCGACTGAACTTTAATGCAGAAATGCAGAACTTTAATGCATGCAGAAAGACCCTGGATAGAGGAAGGCTTTTCAACAAGGAGATGGTTTTGTTGGCTGAGGGTTTTAATCCCTGCCACGGCCGAAGGCCGGCATGCAGAAGGACACTTTGCCTGCGCAGAAGGACCCTGGATGGAGGAAGACTTTTCAATAAGGAGATGGTTTTGTTTTTGGCCGAAGGCCGGCACGCAGAAGGACACTTTTTGCCTGCGCAGAAGGACCCTGGATAGAGGAAGGCTTTTCAACGAGGAGATGGTTTTGTTGGCTGAGGGTTATAATCCCTGCCCCGGCCGAAGGCCGGCACGCAGAAGGACCCTGGATAGAGAAAAACTTTTCAGCAAGTAGATTGTTATATCCTCAGCCAACAAAACTATCTCCTTGCCGAAAAGTTTTCTTCTATCCTGGGTCCTTCTGCGTGCCGGCCTTCGGCCGTGGCAGGGATTAAAACCTTCAGCCAACAAAACTATCTCCTTGCCGAAAAGTTTTCTTCTATCCTGGGTCCTTCTGCGTGCCGGCCTTCGGCCGTGGCAGGGATTAAAACCTTCAGCCAACAAAACCATCTCCTCGTTGAAAAGTCTTCCTCTATCCAGGGTCCTTCTGCGCAGGCAAAGTGTCCTTCTGCGTGCCGGCCTTCGGCCGTGGCAGGGCTTAAAACCTTCAGCCAACAAAACCATCTTCTTTGCTGAAAAGTTTTTCTCTATCGAGGTTCCTTCTGCGTGCCGGCCTTCGGCCGTGGCAGGGATTAAAACCCTCAGCCAACAAAACCATCTCCTTGTTGAAAAGTCTTCCTCTATCCAGGGTCCTTCTGCGCAGGCAGTGTCCTTCTGCATGCCGGCCTTCGGCCGTGGCAGGGATTAAAACCCTCAGCCAACAAAACCATCTTTGCTGAAAAGTTTTCCTCTATCCAGGGTCCTTCTGCGTGACGGCCTTCGGCCGTGGCAGGGATTAAAACCCTCAGCCAGAAAAACCGTCCCCTTGCTGAATAGTATTTGTATATTAACCAGCCCAGTAAGTCCAACAGCTGCTTCGTAGCTAACCCATTTCAGCATTTATCGCAAAATTGGGCCTTATTTCATTTTTTTTGGGCTTTATTTCATTTTTTGGTAAAAATTTCAAAATTTCTTAAAATGAAATAAGGCCCACGTTGGGCCTTATTCCCCCGAATGGGCCCAATGGCCGTGGCAGGGATTAAAACCCTCAGCCAACAAAACCATCTCCTTGTTGAAAAGTCTTCCTCTATCCAGGGTCCTTCTGCGCAGGCAGTGTTCTTCTGCATGCCGGCCTTCGGCCGTGGCAGGGATTAAAACCCTCAGCCAACAAAACCATCTTTGCTGAAAAGTTTTCCTCTATCCAGGGTCCTTCTGCGTGACGGCCTTCGGCCGTGGAAGGGATTAAAACCCTCAGCCAGAAAAACCGTCCCCTTGCTGAATAGTATTTGTATATTAACCAGCCCAGTAAGTCCAACAGCTGCTTCGTAGCTAACCCATTTCAGCATTTATCGCAAAATTGGGCCTTATTTCATTTTTTTTGGGCTTTATTTCATTTTTTGGTAAAAATTTCAAAATTTCTTAAAATGAAATAAGGCCCACGTTGGGCCTTATTTCATTTTTTTATGAAATAACGCCCAATTTGGCAAAATGAAATAAGGCCCGCATTGGGCCTTATTTCATTTGGGCGTTATTTCCCGGAGCCGTAAATAATAAGTGTGAATAATAAATCTGTAAAATTAGAAACAAGTAAACTTTTGTGTTTTTTTGTCCGGAGATCGGACCTAGAGAGTCGAAACGTCAAATATAAAATTTACGTAACAATATTATGAGCTTAAAAATTATGAAGGTAAGAATTATTATATTTTCGCAGTCCGTATTTGTCGAAAATTATTATAAACTTAAAATTTATGAATGAAAAACTTATTATATTTATGTTGTAAAATGCAATTTAGGCTTTGTTTAATTATTTAAATTTAATTTTAATTTAATTAAAGAGTGAAATATGCGTTTCACCCCTAAACACGAATTGTTGAAAAGCGCATTTGACATATAAAAGTTATTTTATTAAATAAAAGCGACATATTCCAAATTTGCTGTTTCAAAAATTGACATCTAAAGCTTAAGCCCAGGAAATCTACCGCTTAAGTTAAGCATCCCTTTAAGTTAAGCTTATATCTTAAATTCACTTTGAAACGCCTCAAAAAGATAAACTGGAGTTTAAGCCTCAGGTGTAGCTTAAGCTTGCACTGAAAAACCGGGCATTAGAATTTTTTTCAAAATTTCGTGGTCGTGGTTGGTTAGTTTATGTTTAATATATGATTGTATACTACTTTTCAGTTAAAATTTCGGGTGCCCAGTTTACCGGGAAACTGGTTTAAAATCAATTTAAAAATTTTTAGCGAACATTTTGAAAAGGCCCACATTTCTTGCCTCAAAGTGGGCGTGAGTGATTCGGGGGAATTTATACTATTCAAGAGCCACAAGTATGATTCTGGTATATCTACCACGTCTAGCGAGCCGCAGGTTCCCAAGACGTGGCCTAGATACATATAAGCACTCAGCCGGTAAGTTAATTTGGAAGAACTAGAATGCAAATGTATATGTGGTACTTTCCATTTTTTAAGGATCAGCAGCACATAATAGTGCCGCAGCAAATTCAAAATTTTAAAGTTGCTCAGAGGTAAATAATCAAAATGTTCGGAAACCAAAAGTGGTCAAAAAAATCAAAAGAAGAAGCGGATAAGAAAGTTCAGAAACTTTTATACAACGACTTCCAGCCTTTTAGTATTGTTGAAGACGCCGAATTCAAAGGAGGCACACTCTTTCAAAAACAACTATTTCAGCGCTGTTTGACGAGGCTATTACCAAAGAATATGTAATAAATAGAAGGCGCATCTCATACATGTTTCAGAGCAAAAAAGTTTCTTCGATGGACGTATCCATACGTCCATGTTGCGCATCATTCGCAACATTCTTTGCCTGAGGTTTCTTCTAGGAGGTAGCTGTACGTCCATGTTGAGCAACATTCTTCGTACGCCCATGTTTCGCATCATAATGGATTTTACGGCAGTTTCTTTTATCAGCATCAAAGCCGGTAGCAATTTCGCCTTTATTTATGGTATGTGAAGCCATTTTTTCATAGGGCACGATAGCCTAGTGGCTAGAGTGGCTTGCTCGTAAGTAAAAGGCCTGGGTTCGAAACTGGGTACGGGAGTAGTATAAAAATATATTTTTTTCAATTTAAGAAAAATTTTTTAATTTTTGTACAGTCTTCTTTTTATTCGCGTGCCAGGTGTTCTTTTTTTGGCTAACGATGTGCAGACGAATGCTGAATGGATGTGTTTGTGTCGTTTAGCTTCTGTGTGTCATCGCATGTAGAATGAGCTTTGTGTGGGTATTCTTGAGTTTTCTGAGAATGCCTTTTTAGCAATAAGAAGAACGTAGCGCAACTGCGTTTTTTCTTATTGAAAAATTGAGGAAAAATGTCGGTATGTTCTTTGCGTTTTATCCGGTACAATTAATTTAAATAATTTTTGATAAAAGTAGTTAACTTTTTTTATTAAATTAAAACACTTTTGAACATTTGAACTATATTTCTATTAGTATTAGAACTATAAACTTCTAATTCAATAAAAAAGGGATATACGAAATGTTCAAACTTCCAATTTAAAAAAGTATTTTACAAAATGTTCATACATATAGAAAATGTTGAAATTTAATCAAGTAAGCTTACAAATAAAATATTTATAGTATTTATTATAAATGAATTAAAAATTTGTTTTGAAAAACTAAATTTCAAAAATTATTAAAAATAATAAATACGCAATATTTATTGCTTGTAAACTGTTAAAAACTTTCAGAAAAATTATCTGGTTAACCTAAAAAAAATTTTACAATTATTTTCATTTCCAATTTCTCATATCACATAACATAAGAAATCCTGAAATGTCTTTTCAATTTTAAATTGCAAAAATTTCTAACTGCGGCCGCAAGCGCCGTCAACCTTGACTATGGCCAACACAAGACCAAAGCAAACACAGACGTATAAAATTACCCAACACAAGCAGAAAGCAACTTTACCTGGCAAAAGCGACGAAATGAAAGGGTAAGAAATACACATGAAATGCATTGGGCTCGGACCATGGAAGAAGAAATAATAATAATTCCAATCAAATTTTGGAAAGGGGAACGAAGAGAGAAGAGAAGAAATTCACGAGAAATTATCGTGCTCGGGCCACAATACTTGTCGTGTGTATTGCCTACGTCCAAAAAGAATACATGTTGCTAGTACCCCTTTGCCAACTGACCGACCGCATCTGTTGCGAAAAATTGAAACATTTTCGTCATGCGCCTTCTATGCTATTACCAGAGATTATGAGATGAGACACTCGTTACTACCCCATGCATTTTTCTCGATACAATCGCAAAATCGGCCAAAATTAGTCGGAATTTAGTGCAGATTTCCTAGGAAACCTGCATCGGCGTCTTTTGCATTGGTATCGATTCTAGGGGGTGTTTCTAATTCAAAACGTCAAAAACTGTGGTCAATTTTTTCGTTGTTTTAAATAATTGTTAATGACTTTTCTCCCTAGTTTTGTTTCCTTGCAAATAAAAAAGAAATAAATAGTAAATAGAAACTTGAAACTTATGCAGTCGCAGTTTATTTGACTAATAATTATAATACAAAATATATGTATCTCTTATATGACTCTTCTGTTATATAAGAAAAAATTGGTAAATAAAAGTGTTTTACTGCAACAAATTGAATGACCCCATAATGTATATAAATTAGATCTTTTTTCTATAAACTTTTGAAAATAAAAAATTTGGGGGACATCCTACTCCATCGCACCCGCTTATATTGACTGCAAAAATTTTACCTTTTTTGTTTATGTGTGGTAAAAATGATAATTGTCAAAACACGGTACAAAAATTTGCTACATTTGCAAAAGTTTGTCTGCAATCGTAAGTAAAAACATATATTATAGCTTATGGTCTCTCTTTTGATATTCTTTATTTTCTTCTAGATTGCGGCGCTTATTCAATAATTTGGATACCACATCGCCTTAACGTTATCATGTTTTTAACATCTTGTGCAAGTTGCCAAACAATGCGACCAAGTTTTGGAAGTCTTCTTCGGAGTAGATCATTTTATAGCCCCGTTTTTCAATGGTCCTCCGTCCGGCGAACAAAAGCAAAAACTTTAAAGTCTTCTGCATTGTTTGTAACGTCCCAGGGCCTCAATCATAAGCAAAACATGAAGAAAATGCGCTTGCTGACATTCATGCTGTTGGCTGAGAGTAATCCGGAAATGTCTTTTGAAACGCTCACCAAGAAGTTGCAAATCAGTGAAGCAGAGGTTGAGCCGTGTTCGTGAGGGACTAACTAACGTGTCTGCAGCCCAATTTGGCGCGCAGTCAGAAATTAGTTTATTAAATATTGTTACAATTCTAAATTTTCTTAGCCAGATTCCATTTCCTTTTAACACATTATATAATCCGTTCCGAAACAAGCGATTTTTACAGATTAAACTACAGATAATTTGTACATATATCTGAAGTAAAGTATATAAATATAAAAATAATAAAAGCCCAATTTTTCTTAATATAAATCGATTTTATTTGTAAAATTCTACACTTTAATCTTATCGGAATTGTTTACTGGCAGGCATAATAATGTTCCTTTTAGATAGGCCTAAAAATAACTTAAAATATTATCTGCTAATGCCTTGGAATATACTTTCAAAGCAACCGCGAATTTTCGCACAGCATATTGCTCCACTCCGGGGAGTGTGTCAGCGTAGGCAGCCAGATGGGTTTCAAGCTCAATTTCAGTGGCCAAGCACCGGGTACATAGCGGCCATTTCGAGATAGTCCGTAGAAATTACTAACGTCAGCATCAATGGATCGTTCAATGTCACCGATGAAATTATCGGTAGCGCCGCGTACGACAATTGTAGCAATACGTAAATCGACGTCTTCTTTTCTGCAAAGTAATATTAAGTATATTAATTTAAAACTAGTAATATTTCATTATTATTGACTACATGAAAACAGCAACTGTTGTTTCACAAGGCACACTTTATCGCAATAACCCAGTAATTCGGGGTAATATAGTAGCATTGACAGCGCGAGTCAAACGAGGGAATCAAATTTGAATGTCAAGCAGTCAGCCAAAATGTCAATTCGTAAGGAATTCTTCTTGTCCATATTGCTTAGACATAATTGCAGCAGTTAGATATTCTTTGACTTTTGAAATGTCGCGGAAATCTTTATTTTCATGACAAACCAATTTCTCTCTGGCTTATCCAATGCTTTTTCATAGGAATCCAATGTGGTTATAGATGTAGCAATTCTTCTGCAGCCTCTAACAATGCCCCAGCAAATATAACCACAAATTTGGTGCCATCTCCCACTTCAGCGTCTTGCATCTGGCTGGCCATTTTCATCAATTTTGCTGCGGGATGTTCAACATCAAATTCACGTATTATATTTATTACTGTGGTGCTTTTGCTACAGATAGACTTTTTATTTACAGATTTTCAGTAATCAACAAAGAATTGTATTAGAAAATTAGTAATTCGACTGTCCAACTACAAAATTTTAGTTTCGCAAATTGTGCTTGACGTCCAACTTTTGCGGTTGTTGTTGCACAATGTTGTTGTAAACGATGGTGAACAAAAGTTTTTCAACATACTTGATACCCATTTCAACGATTCGCTATGAAATTGACAATAAGCAAAAACAACAACAGGGCAAGCTTTCACATATTGTGTACGTGAATTCAACAGAGTATAAAAAATACGCGTCAAACGAAATTTTTTGAGATGAGTCATCGAGTGTCGTATCTCCGTATCACTGGTATCGATTCTAGGGAGTGTTTCTAATTCAAAACGTCAAAAAGTGTGGTCAATTTTCTCGTGTTTTTAAATAATTGTTAATGACTTTTCTCCCTAGTTTTGTTTCCTTGCAAATAAAAAAGAATTAAATAGTAAATAGAAACTTGAAACTTATGTAGTCCCAGTTTATTTGTCTAAAAATAATAATAAAAAATATACGTGTCTTTTATATGACTCTTCTGTTGTATAAAAAAAAATTGGGGAACATATTTACTTTAGACAAGTGACTCCAATTTTTTTTTTAAATTTTTTGTTGTTAGTGCTCCTTTTCCTGACCCCAACAAGCCAAAAAGGTTTTCGCTCTCTCTTGGGGGCGGGGCTGGAGCCCCTTGAAATTTGAAATAAAATCGTCTGTATCTCCGAAACTATGTAAGCTGTTTGGGTGATATTGGTTCCGTTATAAAGCTAATTAAAATGTCGTTCATTTATGTAAAATAACTTTTTATCGAAATATTTCTAGTTTTATAAATAAACGCAACCTTAGGTTTTTAATACTATTTTTTTGATAAAATAATTTTTTCCAAACAAAAATGTGTAATTAACCCAAGGAAGTATACTAAAAATAAGCTTTCTGAGGAAATTTATTTCATACAAATCGGTGCAGTACTTACAGAGAAAACGCATTTACAAACGTAAGTATAAACTACCAATTTAGAATTTTACTACTATACATATTTTTAATAATGCGAACGTACTGAGTTTGCACAATTGGGTCTTTTAAGCTATGACGCCAGTTATCGTTCTTCTTGGTATTGTTGTTGTAAACTGGAAACAATATTCAATATGCACTTTGTTTGTATGGTTATTAAGCATTATGTATGAAACAAATATAAATGAAATATTTAAAATTTTTCTTAAAAATTTTTCATTTTTAATTCATATGAAAATCTAAAGAAATAGCGCCGTCTAATGTCACTTTGTTACTAACACCACCACAACCATTACGGCAAACATAATGCATAGTACCAGAGACGCATTATTGTAAAAAGGTATGTATAATAAGATAATTTCAGAAAGTTATAGTTTCTTATCAATTTAAAAACGAGTTTTCTTTATAAATACTGCACCGATTTTACCGAAATAAATTTCTTCGGAAAGCTTAAAATATATGTATGTTATCTTATTTTTAGTATATTTCCTTGGGTTAATTACACATTTTTCTTTGGAAAAAATTATTTTATCAAAAAAAATAGTACTAAAAACCTAAGGTTGCGTTTATTTATAAAACTAGAAATATTTCGATAAAAAGTTATTTTACATAAATGAACGACATTTTAATTAGCTTTATAACGGAACCAATATCACCCAAACAGCTTACATAGTTTCGGAGATACAGACGATTTTATTTCAAATTTCAAGGGGCTCCAGCCCCGCCCCCAAGAGAGAGCGACATTTTTTTTTTGGCTTGTTGGGGTCAGGACCAAGAGCACTAACAAAAAAAAAAATTGGAGCCACTTGCGTAAAGTAAATATAAGTAAAAATTGGTAAATAAAAGTGTTTTACTGCAACAAATTGAATGACCCCATAATGTATATAAATTAGATATTTTATCTATAAACTTTTGAAAATAAAAAATTTGGGGGACATCCTACTCCATCGCACCCGCTTATATTGACTGCAAAAATTTTACCTCTTTTGTTTATGTGTGGTAAAAATGATAATTGTCAAAACACGGTACAAAAATTTGCTACATTTGCAAAAGTTTGTCTGCAATCGTAAGTAAAAACATATATTATAGCTTATGGTCTCTCTTTTGATATTCTTTATTTTCTTCTAGATTGCGGCGCTTATTCAATAATTTGGATACCACATCGCCTCAACGTTATCATGTTTTTATCATCTTGTGCAAGTTGCCAAACAATGCCACCAAGTTTTGGAAGTCTTCTTTGAAGTAGATCATCCATCTTAAAGCCCAGTTTTCCAACTGTCCTCCGTCCGGCGAACAAAAGCAAAAACTTTAACGTCTTCTGCATGATGTTACTAAGGATACAAATCTTGACTTTTACGCCAAAGTAATGTTTAAATTACCAAAAACATGTACTGCAGAAACGGCTTGTGTTTCTCGCGAAGATAGTATGAAATGTGTTGTCACTGCCTTGGCCGATCCCAAAAAATTTTTATTGAATCCATTGCTGGCATTTAAGCCAGTGTGTTTCCTAGAAGGGGACATAATACATGATCTAATAGATTTTTGTATCGGATAAATTGCCATCTTATATAGAATTCTATGAGGATCACAAGGAGTTCGTAATGTCCCAGGGCCTCAATCATGAGCAAACAATAAAGAAAATGCGTTTGCTGAAATTCATGCTGTTGGCTAAGAGTAATCCGAAGATGTGTTTTGAAACGCTTACCAAGGAGTTGCAAATCGGTGAAGCAGAGGTTGAACCCTGTTCGTGAGGGCCTAACTTACGTGTCTGCAGCCCAATTTGGTGCACAGCCAAATAAATTAGTTTATTAAATATTGTTATAATCTTAAATGCTCTTATGCCAGATTCCTTTTCCTTTGAACACATTGTTTGATCCGTTCCAAAACAAGCGATTTTATAAATCGATCTTATTTACAAAATTCTACACTTTAAATTTATCGGAATTGTCTAGCTAGCAGGCAAAGTAACGTTCCTTTTCTTTTGGATAGGCCTAAAAATAACTTCAAATATTCTCTGCTAATGCCTTCGAAAATACTTTCAAAGCAACCGCGAATTTTCCCACAGCATATTGCTCCAATCCGGGGAGTGTATCAGCGTATGCCGCCAGATGGGTGGCAAGTTCAATTCCAGTGGCCCGAGCACCAAGCACATAGCGGCCATCACGAAAAAGTTCGCTCAAATTATTAACGTTATCATATAACGGCAGCGCCGCGTACGACAATTGTAGAAATACGTGAGTCGACGTCTTCGTTTCTGCAAAGTAATAAGTATATTAATTTAAAACTCTATAATGTTTTATTATTACTGGCCATTACCTAAAAAAAAGCAACTGTTGTTTCACCTAATTCCTCAATGCCAACTTTATCGCAATAACCCAGTAATTCGGGATAATATAATAGCATTGACAGCGCATGTCACACGAGGCAAGTCGAATTTGGAAGTCAAGCAGTCAGACATAATATCAATTCGTAAGGAATTCTTTTTGTCCATATTATTTGACTTTTGAAATGTTGCGGAAAGCTTTGATTTCATGACACACCAGTTTCTGTAGTATCTCTGACTTATCCAATGCTATGAAAAATCCGATGTGGTTATACCCAGATATAGAAATTCTTCTGCAGCCTCTAACAGTGCCACAGAAATATAACCAAAAAATTATTCTACTTTACTTTTTCGGTTGTTGTTGCACAATGTTGTTGTAAACAATGGTGAACAAAATTTTTTCAACATACTCGGTACACATTTCAACGATTTGCTATGAAATTGGCAATAAGCAAAAACAACAACAGGGCAAGCTTTCACATATTGTGTACGTGAATTCAACAGAGCATAAAAAATACGCGTCAAACGAAATTTTTTGAGATGAGTCATCGAGTGTCGTATCTCCTTATCTCTGCTATTACGTTACTACCGATTGCTGGATCTATAAACCCAACAAATTTTCTTGCTGTAAAGGCCTATTTTTTAACCGAAGATTTTATATTTCACTCAATTTTGCTTGAATGCTGCGCAACGAAATATGCTGAATATGCGTATGAATTTTAAACAAGTAAAGGCGTTAACTTCGGCCTGGCCGAAGGTTATATACTCTACACCCGTATCTGTCGAAGTTACAATAAAAAGTAGGCGGGTGACGCCCACTTTCATTTAATTTACAGATAGTAAATTTTGATATATTAACTCATTTACAGCACCGCTTTTCTCAACAAATACCTCATTATATGGTATGGTATACCAGTGGGCGTGTCACGCCCATTTTCTGTGAGATAACTTTTTCTTTTATTATTATTTTTTAGAATATTTTTAAGAGAATATTTGTGCCAAATCTCAAGACTATATCTCCATTCGTTCTTCTCTATTCGTGATTTTCGTCGCCAGTGGGCGGACCACGCCCATTTCTGGGAATGTCTTTAAGTTTGAGACCATGGATTCAGGAATGACATTTTAGCTTTAAACTCGCTCTACAAGCTGAGAAATTGTGCTAAAAGCACGGGAAAATTCATACTTTCTATAAAAAGTAGGCGTGGCACTGGACCGATTTTCTCCATTTTCAATACCAAACAGCCTATGGTGACAAAGAATATTCGTACCAAATTTTATGGCGTTAGCTCTATTCGTTCTCCTGTAATCGTGATTTCTACAGACAGACAGACAGACAGACAGACAGACAGACAGACAGACAGACAGACAGACAGACAGACAGACGGACGGACATGGCTAAATCGAATCAGGAGGTGATTCTGAGCCAGAATATATATACTTTTCTATACCTGCCACGCCTCCTTTAATGCGTTACAAACGGAAGAACAAAGTGAATATACCCTCATCCCTTCGGGTGTAGGGTATAAAAATCTCGAGGGCAAATAGAGGGCAAAATTATTCTTGCAGTGTCTGATAATGCCGTAAATATAAATATTAGCAATAACCTACAGTGGAAGCATTTTGGCTGCTTTGCTCACACACTGAGAGTCTCCGCACAACCAAACTTCGCAACGTCTACAGTCAACTTTTCAGTACGATTTGACGAGAGCTCTGACGCTAGAAGTTAGAAGTCACGAATGCTTCAATTTACAGAGGCATTCTGAGATTCGAGGTGAATCGTTAAACTATCTCGGCAAAAAAGTCACGAAAAAGGGAACGAGACATTACAAGATTCACGAAACTCGAATCGTCTTTTGCTCTTACTGCAGTTTGAGCTCAAGATGACATTTTCAGTGCTAGGAGGCAAAACTTTGATAATTGTAGTTATGTTGAAAAAATAAAAACCTAAAAAAATTGTTTTTTTCGCGAAAAACAAAGTTACCAAAATATAGAATATACATCGCGAATTATACATACGTAAAGTAATATTTGTGTTGTTTTATATTATTTCGCTTAGATTTTAGCAAAAAAAATTACCATTGTTTTTTTTGTTAGAAATTTTCCAACACTGTAAGAACTTGTGAACAATGGAAAATTCCACTTGCATTGCACAGTTCAAGTGAAAACATTCCGTGTATGTATATTGTTGAATATTGTGATTGGCCTGTCACTTGTATGTGTTGGTAAAATATTCAGAACCCTCGCTAATTAAAATTGTGTATGTGTTAGTTTTGTGCTCTGTTCATGCAGGTCCCAGAGTGAAGAATTTCAACGCACGAACTACCATGCTCTTCATCTCTCTCGGCCACAAGCGACGGTTTAATGCCAGCAGAATTGTTTTCGTGTGATAAGCTTCATTGAAAAACATGGATTCTTTAGTGGAATTTTTTGCTGAAGACTCTGAGAAGGAATTAATTCGCGTTCGAAATTAAAATTGGAATTAGTATTATTTATAACAATTATGTATTTACTATTTATTATCTATTTTATAAATAAAAATAGAAAATAATAACTATACAAGTGAATAAAAAAATAAAGACGATTTGAGAGACGATTTCAATAGTTCGTGAATCTTGGAATACGAAAGACGAGAAATTGGATAACTGTTATTCAAAGACTTTTATTTTTAAAAGTCATTAATAAAAGTCTTTTCTTGATAAAGTGGTGCTCAAAACGACTGAGGCTTTTTTACACGTGGTAAAGGTGTTTGAAGACCCCTCCTGGGGATAGGAAATATCGTGAAACAGATTTTGGACATAGTGGGCGGTGGGTGTGGACCCCCAAAGTGGTCACACAGGGGTATTTTGAGCAAAAAATTTTTATTGCACCATTCGATAGGAAATGTCATGAAACGGATTTTGGACATAGTGGGCGGTGGGTGGGGCCACCCCAAAGGGGTCACACGGGGGTGTTTTGACCAAAAAATTTTTATTGCACAAATAGTTGGGAAATGCCGTGAAACGGATTTTGGACATAGTGGGCGGTGGGTGGGGCCACCCCAAAGGAGTCACACGGGGGTTTTTTTACAAAAAAATTTTTATAGCACCATGCGATAGCTTATGTATGTGTGTATGTGTGTAAAATTTTAATAGCACCATTCGATAGCTTATTTGGACAGGGTCCGTGGGACCCCTTTGGGGTGGCCCCACCCACCGCCCACCATGTCCAAAATCCATTTCATGATGTTTCCTACCGATTTGTGCAATAAAAATTTTTTGGTCAAAACACCCCCGTGTGACCCCTTTGGGGTGGCCCCACCCACCGCCCACCATGTCCAAAATCCATTTCATGATGTTTTCTACCGATTTGTGCAATAAAAATTTTTTGGTCAAAATACCCCTGTGTGACCACTTTGGGGGTCCACACCCACCGCCCACTATGTCCAAAATCTGTTTCACGATATTTCCTATCCCCAGGAGGGGTCTTCAAACACCTTTACCACGTGTAAAAAGCCTCAGTCGTTTTGAGCACCACTTTATCAAGAAAAGACTTTTATTAAAGACTTTTAAAAATAAAAGTTTTTGAATAACAGTTATCCAAAGACTTTTATTTTAAAAGTCTTCGAATAAGAGTTATTCAAAGACTTTTAAAATAAAAGTATTTGAATAACTGTTATTCAAAGACTTTTATTTTTAAAAGTAAAAGTTAACAGTTAACTTTTACTTTTATTTTTAAAAGTAAAAGTTAACAGTTAACTTTTACTTTAATTTTTAAAAGTTAAAAGTTAACTGTTAACTTTTACTTTTAAAAATAAAAGTTAAAAGTTGACTTTTATTTCAAAAATTTTTTGAATAAAAGTTATTTTCAGGCTCTGATTTTAACTATTTCGGTGAATCTTGGAATACGAAAGACGATTTCAATCGTCTAAAGACGATTTGAGAGACGATTTCAATAGTTCGTGAATCTTGGAATACAAAAGACGATTTCAATCGTCTTAAGACGATTTTGAAAGACGATTTCAATAGTTCGTGAATCTTGGAATGCCTCTGTTAGATTTTTCCTTCGTTTCGCGAAGTGGTGGAAGTATTCGCTAATTTTGCATGTTAGAAGGTTGGTGGAGGAGGATGCCAGGTACAGAATGGTTGATACATAAATGAAAAATGTGAACAAACTTCGCTAACGTCTGCGTTTTTTATTTAAAGGCGAAGTCAAGCGAGAGAGCGACGTTTGACGTTGCGAAGTTGGTTGTGCGGAGGCTCTTAATTCTCTCTCTGACGTCGAACTTCCACTCGTTGTTTTTGAGAAATTTTTGTTTGTATTGCAGAAACGTATTGCCACCTTTCATCGAAAAACCTTCATTTTCACTTTGATTTTTCCTTTGTTTCGCGAAATGGTGGAAGCATTTGCTAATTTTGCTTGTGAGAAGGTTGGTGGAGGAGGATGACAGGTACAGAATGGTTGATACATAAATGAAAAATGTGAACAAACTTCGCTAACGTCTGCGTTTTTTATTTAAGGGCGAAGTCAAGCGAGAGAGCGACGTTTGACGTTGCGAAGTTGGTTGTGCGGAGGCTCTGAATCTTATTGTGAAAGCTGGAATGAGAAACGCAGAGATTCTCGCAATATTTGCCAAATTGAAAGAGGTTGTCACCCATTTTTAAATGAGAGTTGCACGGCGAATGAGAAAGAAACTGTGGAAATGAACCGTTAAAACTCTTACAAGATGTAGAAACGAGATGGAACTCAACTTTAGCCATGCTTGAAAGCTTTTTGCAGCTCTAGGATGCCACAAAAAGCACCGTGGGATTAATTGATAAGCCGCTTCCAATATTAACATCGGAGGAGTGGAACATAATGAACGAATTATGTTAAAATTTAAAATTCCCTTGGCAATTGGACTGCAAAACGTTTTCAAAAATTTAGCAACACGGAGTTTCTTGCGGTCACTAAAACTTGTTGAGTAACAATTTTCGAACTAATTACAGGAGCGGCTAGCAACAGTTCAGAATAGTAAGTCGTTACTTTTCGCCACATTTTTGGATTCCAGGTTCAAAAATCGTAGACAAGTTTGCATCATAAAATGCAAAAATTATAGTAACTTCTGCCGTAGCTCCTCTGTTTTATTGTGGTAGGTGGAGCGAGGTCAGTCAAATCCAAAATAAAACAGAGCAAACCATACCAAGAGTACGCCTGTGGAACTAATTCAAGGGAAATTATCGAAATTCAAAGATATTTGGAGGATGACATCAGCCCGCGAAGCACAGATCTTTTTTATTGGTGGAAAATTCTCCTATTTCTCAATAGCAACCAAAAATATGTTAACATATAAGCCGTATTTTTATAATGAAAAAAAAAAAATACGCTACGCTAGTGTTTGGTTATTTATCCAGGTCTTTATGCAGGTTATAAAGAAATAACAAAACCTATATAATTCATTAAAATAACACGGCCTTAATTTATGTTTCATTTGTACCTTGCATAGTACATTTTTAGTAGCTACGGACAGCATATTGGATTTGTGATATTTTAAAGAAACTATTAACTGACATTGCATAATACTTAATAACTGCTTCCGCAGAATGAAATGTCGTCACGAAAGGCTATGCTCTCTCTCTTGGCGACTGCCTTAAATGGATGTGGTTGCCGCTGTCAGAATTTGTTTACATTCCATATTTCTGAAAACATGTAAAAAGGAAAAAGCGGCTTCGGCAATTTGCTCGCCGCTACCAGTCGCTCATCAATTGCCTTACAAATCCTGTTCGTCTCCAAGATATTTTTATACCCTAGAAAGAACAGATTGTATAGCACTCCGTTGCGCTGAACGTTTTATAGTCGGCGTTTATATTTATTTGCATTTTAAAAATTTGTTGACAAAGTCCTTTTAGTTGTCAATTTGAATAAATTTTCGAAAGTCTAAAACATATGCTTTTAGTTTACATTTTCTATACAAAAGCAACGAGTGAAAGCAACGATACAACGAATCCTCACGTTTTTCGGTAAAACTTGGCCATTTTTTTGCTGAGAGAAAGTAAAAAACAAAGAAAAAGGAGAGAAAATACCAAGAGAGCATGACTATAGAATAGAACTATCGCCACTACAATTCGTGACTACAGTCGTGACGTCTGGTTACCCACACAAACCTATACAAATTTTATAGCCAGTAGTGACGAATTTTCATTCTGCGGAGGCTGTAATTTGTAACCAATTTTTATTTTATTTTATTTAATATTTTCTTTAAAATCCCAAATCCAATTCTATTTTTATTTACTTTACTTTACTATTTAAACTTATTATATTTCAGTTATTTTTTACCTTATGGAATGAAGTGTAATCCCTCTTGGAGGTCGGAATTTTTTGTTGGTTTATGGATATGGCCCTACGGTAGGTACGGTAGGCCCTACGGCCCTACCTTTAATTAAATATTAATATATATGTATGTAATATAATAGTACCATTTATAAACATATGAATTCATTGCAATACTTTGTTTGAATTATCTTAAAAATAAATCATCCTATAAACAAGAAAAAGGTATTTACTTGATAATTGGGTCTATTCTGGCAATCTTTTATATAAAAGATCTGTTATTCTGTTACGTGTTCTAATACAGAAAACGGTCTTTAAAATTTTCTTTTATCATGTCCGAAATTGGTATTCTGTGCAGCAAAATCACAGATCTGCTACGAGTATAACCCGTAACATAATAAAAGGCAGATTTTTGTATCCGTTATGATAACAGTTCGGGTCAAACTTCAAATGTTTATTTCAAAAATTTATAATTTATAAGAAGCGACAAATTATGGACTTACTTTTGGATAAATTTAATTGCAAATGTTCAAAAAAGACGGCAAAAGTAAGTACAAACTGTTAGTACATACTAGAGCTGTGCACAAGCCGTTTTAAAACTATGTACTTCTAAAACACACAACGTTTTAGCAGTAAAAATTTATAAAACATTTCAGATTTGCACTCACAGCATTTATTGCTTGTGCTCTGCTGGAAACAAAAACAAAATTGTCAGTCGAAACTGACACAGCAGTTTCAATGCCACTTATTGCTAAATAGATATAAGAGAGGATACACACACGAAATGCACATACATATTAAATACATACATACGTTCAGCCGTCTCCTAGGATTTAGTTAGAAAAAAAGCATTGCGTGCCTCTCCCTTTTTTCGTTTCTTTTTTGTCGTTTTTCTCGAAAGTGTAGCAGAACATTATTTCATTGCGTTCAATCGTTGTGGCCCCGATGTAGACAAGTTACAAAAAAAACAAAGAAAAGAACGATATATGGAATAATGAGTAAGTATGCTTTGGAGTTTGAGCGGAGGGGAACAGGGAGAGTTTTTTCTTCTTAATTTCTTAATTACTTTTCAGACGCTACTGGTGAAAACAAAGCACCATCGACGGAGTGGCGAGTGGCGCAAATTCTTGCCTTTCGTTCCTTTCGCGTTTGAGCGGAGGGAAAGAGGGAGAGTTTTTTGCGTTTCTTTCGTTCCTTTAGAGATTAAGCGGAAGGAACGAGATAGAAATGCATCAACATTAAAACAGCAACTGTAAATTTTCGAACAAGCAGTAAAAATGAATGTCGGTCGGGTAAAGGCACCACAGCATTGTTGTTTATTGCGATTTTCATACGGCAGTCCAAAACAGCAGTCGTGCCGATTTGTGCATAGCTGTCTTCGACTGCCGATTTGTGCATAGCTGTCTTCGAAACGGCTTGTGCACAGCTCTATTACATACATATGCATATTACTATTTGTCATTGTGTTTATTTATTTAGAAAAATCAGAAATCAAAAATTCAGCTTACATCGAGGGCCGGACTAAAACACTTTGGAGCCCTAGACGTTTTCTTCTTACTGAAGAATTTTTCTCCCACAAGAAATAGTGCACTAAAAAAATATAAAACTCAAAAATATAATGTAAAAAACTAAAACAAATCTTAAATTTTTATATTTTACCCATGAATACTGAAAAATACAATTTAAATAAAACCCAAGATAGTTTAAAAAAAAAAACTAGTATATTTTTTTTTTGTAAACCATTTAATATAAATATGATAGACTATATTTAAAAATTGAGTTTATAGACTTTAATTAAGCAAAACTATCAATTTTTTCATCATAATTAATGTTATTTAAAGAGTTTTTTGTAAGGATTTTAAAAAATAATCATATTTAATATAGTTCTTATCGCCTAAAAAATTTTAAATAATTAGGACTTTTCAATGAGAACACATTTGCAATAGATTTTAGAATTCACAATAGCTCTACTAAAAGCAATATATTGTGACGAATTGGCAATCTAAAGTTCACGATAACACTAGAAAACACATCGTGAGTAATCGTGAATAGTAAAAGCATGCAAGCAATAAACGCGCCATCTAGCGCGAGATAGAAAGAAATAGATAGTTCGAGAATCTTCGACAGCACGCATATAGGGAATAATAAAACCGAAGCGTTGTCGTATTCCTATATTAAGTTTTATTAAATTAGTCGTTTTGATGTATTGTACAAGCAAGTTCAGAATATCAGAATTAATTCACGCGTCACCTTGGTTGCAAACTCCTTACTTCTTTTTTCATGTCATTCGTGTTTTCTGTGTTGGATGCCCTGTTCTTGGTATTGAGACATAGATGGCGTATGTATCACCTTAGAGCCTCTACAGTACCCTCCCCGAGCGATGACGCTACTGATGAGTCGCTAATTTAACCCTTTCAACGCCTGCATAGGTCTTGGGTGGTGGTTGTGTATTTGCTGATGCTGGAAAACCTATTGGTTGTAGATCAAGGTTTTGGGTGTCTGCTTGTTCGATGAAAGCTGGTTTTAGGCACTCCGTGCTTACGGTTGTAGCTGTACCATTAACCTTGATTTTGAATACGCTGTCAGAAATACGTTCCACCACTTCATGGGGGCCTGTGTAAGGTTGGTCGCAAGGTTTTTTAACAACGTCGACCCTTAGAAATACGTGCGAGCATGTTTTGTGGGCAAACGCTTTTCGTTTATTGTGATGTGCAGACGGAGCCGAACGAACTTGCCGCATCTGCTCTCGAAGCTTCTCCACGAAATACCTGGGTTCCTGTGTTACCTCTTCGCTTATGAAGAGCTCGCCTGGTATTCTTAACGTCGTTCCGTAAACTATCTCGGCTGATGAAACACCGATGTCTTCTTTGAGGCTTACTTGCAGTCCTAGCATTACTGCTGGAAGTGTATCGATCAAGTTTGGTGAATTGTGGCACATGATGGCTGCTTTCAGCGATCGATGCCATCGCTCCACCATACCGTTTGCTGCAGGATGATATGCTGTAGTTCTTATTCGTTGGCAGCCGATGAGTTTGGCGAGTGCGTCGAAAAACTGTGATTCAAATTGGGAGCCTCTGTCTGACGTTATAGTCTCCGGGGCCCCAAAACGTGTGATCCAGTTGGTGTAGAGGGCATTGACCACCGTATCGGCTGTAGCATCCTGCATTGGGGAAGCCTCTGGCCACCGAGAGAAACGATCTATCATAATTAATACGTACCGGTATCCCTTGCAGGTTGTCATGACAATAATATCGATGTGAATATGTCGGAACCGGTTGCTGGGGATTGCGATGTGCTTAGGTACGTTTTTAACGTGCCGTCCTACTTTGCATTTTTGGCAGTCGAGACAGGAGCGAGCCCAGCTTATAATATTACGATTCATGTGAGGCCAAACGTAGCTTTTGCTAATGGATCGGCGGGTTGCGCGGCCACCTGGATAGGATAACGCATGCACGTTATCGAAAACTCGTCTTCGTAATGATTTCGGTATATACGGTCTAATAATAGAACTCGAGGTATCACAATATATTGATGGTTCTTTGTCGTTCTCTTGCCAGCTACGTAAGCTCAACGACGACTTTTTTGGATTAGCGATTAGCTCTTGTAATTCACTGTCAGATTATTGAGCTGCAGCCAATTCTTCGTTGGTAAATATGACGGGAACGTTGATGGCTTCGATTCGCGAAAATGCGTCAGCTACCATGTTCTCATCACCCGCGATGTGAGCAATTTTTGTCGTATATTGGCTAATTTCTTCTAGTTGGCGCGCCACACGCTCGTTCGCGTGCTTGTGTTTCTGATTAAAAGCGTAAATTAATGGCTTGTGGTCGGTAAGAATTATAAGTTCACGACCTTCAATTAGATGTCTAAAGTGTCGAATTGCTCGGTGAATAGCAAGAAGTTCTCTGTCATATACTTTGTATCGTTTCTCGCAATCGCTTGATTTTTTTGAAAAAAAACCTAAAGGTTGTAGTCCTGTTTTGGACCGCTGGTCAAGTGCTGCTCCAATCGCGGTGTCAGATGCGTCGCAGCGTAAAACAAGTGGTAGCTCTGCTTCAGGATGCGCGATGATAACGGAGTTTTTTAGAGCAACTTTGCAATTTTCAAAGCCTTCGTCTGCTGCTTTACTCCATTCTACTGGCCTTTTGTCGTTCTTTTTGGCTCCTATTGTTAGTTCGATTAGTGGCGCTTGAATTCTAGCTGCGCTTGATTCCAGATCGATAAAAATTCCAAATGCCTAGGAACCTCCTTAGCTTGTCGATAGTTTGTGGTTTTGGATAGTCCTTAATTGCTTGAACGCGCTCCATTGGTGGCCTGATGCCACTTTTATTGACGGTATAGCCCAGGTATCTAACTTCGTGCTGGCCGAAATGCATTTATAATCCGTTTAGCACTAATCCGAATTTGTTAAGTCGCTCCAGGACGCATTGCACATGCTTTTCGTGCTCGTGTTCATCATGGGACGCTATCAAGATATCATCAATATAGCAATGACAATAATCCATACCTTTTAGTACTGTGTCCATAAATCGCTGCATGGTCTGGGCCGCATTGCATAATCCAAAGGTCATCTTGTTGAATTCAAATAAGCCGAACGGCGTTATCACGGCTGTCTTTGGTTGATCTTCGGGAGCCACTGAAATTTGGTGGAAAGCGCGTTTCAAGTCAAGCGTTGTGAATATATTGCACCCTGACAAATTTTGAGTAAAATCGTGGAGGTGAGGTATAGGATACCTGCCAGGTATCGTAATCGCATTTAAACGACGGTAGTCGCCACACGGTCGCCACCCGCCATCGCTCTTCTTACCATATGCAATGGTGAATCCCACTGGCTGTTCGACGGTTGGCAGATACCTTGTTGTACCATCAATCGGAATTCTTCGCGTGCGGCCTTAAGTTTGTCACCTGCAAGTCGACGAGCTCGCTCTGCGACGGGATGGCCTTTCGTAACAATGAAGTGCTGAACACCGTGTTCAGCAATATTCCGATTCGCCTCTCGCATAATTGACGGAAATGCGTTCAGAATACGAGTGTACATATTATTTTTGTCGGTCGAATACAGTGTCGGCGCTTGCGACTTGGTTATGGCTAATTGCGTGCGGAGCAGCGTTTTGCCATCTTCTAGTCGCTTCTGCTTAAGGTTGACAATCAGCCCGTAATGGTGAATGAAATCAGCGCCCAATATTGGTTGCGACACTTCTGCAATCGCAAACTCCCATGGAAACTCACGCCGTAGTCCCAGATTAAGAGTCAGATTCTTTGTGCCGAATGTTTTAATTGCAGAACCATTAGCTGCAAATAGGTTGCCTGTAGGCTTAGCGTTTGAAAATTGTGATGATTTTGGCAGGACAGACACGTCTGCTCCGGTATCTAACGGGAGCCATATACCTGTCTGCCGATCTCGGACCTTGAGGCACTTTGATACAGTGGATGTGCCGGTGGCTGCCTCAATGGTCACCGGCGTTTTTAGTTTAAAGAAGTTCGCGCATCGCATGGCGCTCGGCATTTTCGTGCATTCGCACCAAAACGCTTATGGTAGAAGCATATATTTTCATTGTCGACTCGCTCTGCAGTCGGAGTGGATCTGCAGTCGAATCGAGTTACTCGAGAGCGACTGCTACTACGGCTTCGCTGGTTTGTGAGACTTCTTACTTGTTCAGACAGATTTTCTATAGCTCTTAGTAACTGAGTTGTTTCGCTTGTCGCTTCACTGTTCAAACGTTTCTTATTCACAGCGTTTATGCTTTCGCCTTCTCGCGATAAACTGGCCATTTGTGGACGAATGGCTTCCACTACTCGAACGGCTTGTTCGGTAGTGAGGTCAGTAAGTTTACTAATTGCAAGAACGCCTCTAACACTTTCGGGAAGTTGCTCTAGAAAAAGACTGCGAAGTACGTTTTCGTTGCACTGACCAGCCGAGAGCACCCTTAAGCGTTGTAGCAGCAAGGAAGGCTTCTCGTCGCCCAATGGCTGGCCTCTTAACAAACGTCGCAGCTTAGTTTCTTGTGACTCAGAAAGAGCGCCAATTATTCGTCGCTTCAAGGCTTCGTATTTTCCTTGGGCAGGTGGATTATCCACAATGTCACCTACAATATCCAGAGATCTGGATCAAGATGTGTTGCAATGTGCCTATACCGCGAATTATCAGAGGTTATGTTGTGAAGATCGAACTTCATTTCTGCTACAGTGAAGTATCTGATCGGATTTTCACGCCAAAACGGAGTGGGCAGCTTCAATGTGGATACAGCATTAACTCCTAAATTCTCTTGTCTAGAATCGACGTTCGTTGTGGATGGAGTGCCTTCGCCGGCTCCTCCAGCGTCTGATGTTGACATGGTTATGTTTCGCAATGTAATCTGATTGAGAACAAACTTGTCGTTGTTGCTCAGATCACGTCGGGGTCACCACTTATAGGGAATAATAAGACCGAAGCGTTGTCGTTTTCCTATATTAAGTTTTATTAAATTAGTCGTTTTGATGTGTTGTACAAGCAAGTTCAGAATATCAGAATTAATTCACGCGTCACCTTGGTTGCAAACTCCTTACTTCTTTTTTCATGTCATTCGTGTTTTCTGTGTTGGATGCCCTGTTCTTGGTATTGAGACATAGATGGCGTATGTATCACCTTAGAGCCTCTACAGTACCCTCCCCGAGCGATGACGCTACTGATGAGTCGCGAATTTAACCCTTTCAACGCCTGCATAGGTCTTGGGTGGTGGTTGTGTATTTGCTGATACTGGAAAACCTATTGGTTGTAGATCAAGGTTTTGGGTGTCTGCTTGTTCGATGAAAGCTGGTTTTAGGCGCTCCGTGCTTACGGTTGTAGCTGTACCATTAACCTTGATTTTGAATACGCTGTCAGAAATACGTTCCACCACTTCATGGGGGCCTGTGTAAGGTTGGTCGCAAGGTTTTTTAACAGCGTCGACCCTTAGAAATACGTGCGAGCATGTTGCTAAGGTTTTGTGGGCAAACGCTTTTCGTTTATCGTGATGTGCAGACGGAGCCGAACGAACTTGCCGCATCTGCTCTCGAAGCTTCTCCACGAAATACCTGGGTTCCTGTGTTACCTCTTCGCTTATGAAGAGCTCGCCTGGTATTCTTAACGTCGTTCCGTAAACTATCTCGGCTGATGAAACACCGATGTCTCCTTTGAGGCTTACTCGCAGTCCTAGCATTACTGCTGGAAGTGTATCGATCAAGTTTGGTGAATTGTGGCACATGATGGCTGCTTTCAGCGATCGATGCCATCGCTCCACCATACCGTTTGCTGCAGGATGATATGCTGTAGTTCTTATTCGTTGGCAGCCGATGAGTTTGGCGAGTGCGTCGAAAAACTGTGATTCAAATTGGGAACCTCTGTCTGACGTTATAGTCTCCGGGGCCCCAAAACGTGTGATCCAGTTGGTGTAGAGGGCATTGATCACCGTATCGGCTGTAGCATCCTGCATTGGGGAAGCCTCTGGCCACCGAGAGAAACGATCTATCATAATTAATACGTACCGGTATCCCTTGCAGGTTGTCATGACAATAATATCGATGTGAATATGTCGGAACCGGTTGCTGGGGATTGCGATGTGCTTAGGTACGTTTTTAACGTGCCGTCCTACTTTGCATTTCTGGCAGTCGAGACAGGAGCGAGCCCAGCTTATAATATCACGATTCATGTGAGGCCAAACGTAGCTTTTGCTAATGGATCGGCGGGTTGCGCGGCCACCTGGATGGGATAACGCATGCACGTTATCGAAAACTCGTCTTCGTAATGATTTCGGTATATACGGTCTAATAATAGAACTCGAGGTATCACAATATATTGATGGTTCTTTGTCGTTCTCTTGCCAGCTACGTAAGCTCAACGACGACTTTTTTGGATTAGCGATTAGCTCTTGTAATTCACTGTCAGATTATTGAGCTGCAGCCAATTCTTCGTTGGTAAATATGACGGGAACGTTGATGGCTTCGATTCGCGAAAATACGTCAGCTACCATGTTCTCATCACCCGCGATGTGAGCAATTTTTGTCGTATATTGGCTAATTTCTTCTAGTTGGCGCGCCACACGCTCGTTCGCGTGCTTGTGTTTCTGATTAAAAGCGTAAATTAATGGCTTGTGGTCGGTAAGAATTATAAGTTCACGACCTTCAATTAGATGTCTAAAGTGTCGAATTGCTCGGTGAATAGCAAGAAGTTCTCTGTCATATACTTTGTATCGTTTCTCGCAATAGCTTGATTTTTTTGAAAAAAAACCTAAAGGTTGTAGTCCTGTTTTGGACCGCTGGTCAAGTGCTGCTCCAATCGCGGTGTCAGATGCGTCGCAGCGTAAAACAAGTGGTAGCTCTGCTTCAGGATGCGCGATGATAACGGAGTTTTTTAGAGCAACTTTGCAATTTTCAAAGCCTTCGTCTGCTGCTTTACTCCATTCTACTGGCCTTTTGTCGTTCTTTTTGGCTCCTATTGTTAGTTCGATTAGTGGCGCTTGAATTCTAGCTGCGCTTGATTCCAGATCGATAAAAATTCCAAATGCCTAGGAACCTCCTTAGCTTGTCGATAGTTTGTGGTTTTGGATAGTCCTTAATTGCTTGAACGCGCTCCATTGGTGGCCTGATGCCACTTTTATTGACGGTATAGCCCAGGTATCTAACTTCGTGCTGGCCGAAATGCATTTATATCCCTTTAGCACTAATCCGAATTTGTTAAGTCGCTCCAGGACGCATTGCACATGCTTTTCGTGCTCGTGTTCATCATGGGCCGCTATCAAGATATCATCAATATAGCAATGACAATAATCCATACCTTTTAGTACTGTGTCCATAAATCGCTGCATGGTCTGGGCCGCATTGCATAATCCAAAGGTCATCTTGTTGAATTCAAATAAGCCGAACGGCGTTATCACGGCTGTCTTTGGTTGATCTTCGGGAGCCACTGAAATTTGGTGGAAAGCGCGTTTCAAGTCAAGCGTTGTGAATGTATTGCACCCTGACAAATTTTGAGTAAAATCGTGGAGGTGAGGTATAGGATACCTGCCAGGTATCGTAATCGCATTTAAACGACGGTAGTCGCCACACGGTCGCCACCCGCCATCGCTCTTCTTACCATATGCAATGGTGAATCCCACTGGCTGTTCGACGGTTGGCAGATACCTTGTTGTACCATCAATCGGAATTCTTCGCGTGCGGCCTTAAGTTTGTCACCTGCAAGTCGACGAGCTCGCTCTGCGACGGGATGGCCTTTCGTAATAATGAAGTGCTGAACACCGTGTTCAGCAATATTCCGATTCGCCTCTCGCATAATTGACGGAAATGCGTTCAGAATACGGGTGTACATATTATTTTTGTCGGTCGAATACAGTGTCGGCGCTTGCGACTTGGTTATGGCTAATTGCGTGCGGAGCAGCGTTTTGCCATCTTCTAGTCGCTTCTGCTTAAGGTTGACAATCAGCCCGTAATGGTGAATGAAATCAGCGCCCAATATTGGTTGCGACACTTCTGCAATCGCAAACTCCCATGGAAACTCACGCCGTAGTCCCAGATTAAGAGTCAGATTCTTTGTGCCGAATGTTTTAATTGCAGAACCATTAGCTGCAAATAGGTTGCCTGTAGGCTTAGCGTTTGAAAATTGTGATGATTTTGGCAGGACAGACACGTCTGCTCCGGTATCTAACGGGAGCCATATACCTGTCTGCCGATCTCGGACCTTGAAGCACTTTGATACAGTGGATGTGCCGGTGGCTGCCTCAATGGTCACCGGCGTTTTTAGTTTAAAGAAGTTCGCGCATCGCATGGCGCTCGGCATTTTCGTGCATTCGCACCAAAACGCTTATGGTAGAAGCATATATTTTCATTGTCGACTCGCTCTGCAGTCGGAGTGGATCTGCAGTCGAATCGAGTTACTCGAGAGCGATTGCTACTACGGCTTCGCTGGTTTGTGAGACTTCTTACTTGTTCAGACAGATTTTCTATAGCTCTTAGTAACTGAGTTGTTTCGCTTGTCGCTTCACTGTTCAGACGTTTCTTATTCACAGCGTTTATGCTTTCGCCTTCTCGCGATAAACTGGCCATTTGTGGACGAATGGCTTCCACTACTCGAACGGCTTGTTCGTTAGTAAGGTCAGTAAGTTTGCTAATTGCAAGAACGCCTCTAACACTTTCGGGAAGTTGCTCTAGAAAAAGACTGCGCAGTACGTTTTCGTTGCACTGACCAGCCGAGAGCACCCGTAAGCGTTGTAGCAGCAAGGAAGGCTTCTCGTCGCCCAATGGCTGGCCTCTTAACAAACGTCGCAGCTTAGTTTCTTGTGACTCAGAAAGAGCGGCAATTATTCGTCGCTTCAAGGCTTTGTATTTTCCTTGGGCAGGTGGATTATCCACAATGTCACCTACAATATCCAGAGATCTGGATCAATATGTGTTGCAATGTGCCTATACCGCGAATTATCAGAGGTTATGTTGTGAAGATCGAACTTCATTTCTGCTACAGTGAAGTATCTGATCGGATTTTCACGCCAAAACGGAGTGGGCAGCTTCAATGTGGATACAGCATTAACTCCTAAATTCTCTTTTCTAGTATCGACGTTCGTTGTGGATGGAGCGCCTTCGCCGGCTCCTCCAGCGTCTGATGTTGACATGGTTATGTTTCGCAATGTAATCTGATTGAGAACAAACTTGTCGTTGTTGCTCAGATCACGTCGGGGTCACCACTTATAGGGAATAATAAGACCGAAGCGTTGTCGTTTTCCTATATTCAGTTTTATTAAATTAGTCGTTTTGATGTGTTGTACAAGCAAGTTCAGAATATCAGAATTAATTCACGCGTCACCTTGGTTGCAAACTCCTTACTTCTTTTTTCATGTCATTCGTGTTTTCTGTGTTGGATGCCCTGTTCTTGGTATTGAGACATAGATGGCGTCTGTATCACTTTAGAGCCCCTACACGCATGCAATGAACACGACATCTATAGCGAGATAGAAAGTAGAGAGAGATCGACAAGAAACATCGTGCCTTCTAACAAGCAAACTGACCAGTGTTGTAATAATAAGTGTAGAAAGTAATAAGTGTAGAAAATAATAAGTGTAAATAATAAGTGTGAATAATAAATCTGAAAAATTAGAAACAAGTAAACTTTTGTGTTTTTTTTTTGGATTATTTGCAATCCAGAGATCGGACCTAGAGAGTAGAAACGTCAAATATAAAATTTACGTAACAATTGGTGTCAGAAGTGGGATTGTAGAATAATCCTAAATCATGGTGAAGTTTATTGATCTGAAAATTCCCCAAATAAGAGAAGAGTTGGTGTCTCGAGGATTGCCTGTGACAGGGTATAAGGCAAAACTTGAAGCACCGTTGCGGAAAGCAATGGAGAGTGAGGGCATCGATGTCGAAGAACATGCGTTTTGTGATAATGCTTCAGGAGCTACATCGAAAGTCGAGGAGCAGTTGGAAGAGCCGCAGCCAGCTCCAGCATTTGACATGAATGTGCTTTTAGCGACAATGGCGCAGCAGTCCTCACGCATGGAGGACTGCTCCATCTGTCCAACTGCTGCATCTAGTACAACACACTTCACAACTGCAGGACCAACTATCGAGCATCGAAGGTAATTTTGCCAGGCTGCAGGCGAGGCAGAATCAAATGGAGGATGAATTACGGAAAGTTACCCAAAAATTAGAATCAGAAATATTGCGGTTGGACTTACATGCGTAAGATACAGTCCAGTGGACCAGTTACAGCTGTTAGTGGAACGAAGTTGAAAGCACCAACATTTGACGGAACTGTACCGTTTAAAATTTTTAAGCTACAGTTCGAGACCACAGCACAGGTTAATCACTGGACTACGGCAGACAAAGTGGCAGCTTTGGTGGTGTCGTTGAAGGGCTCCGCCGCTGAGGTTTTGCTTACAGTTCCTGAAATCGAACGTGGTAACTATGACGCGTTAATGGCAGTGATTGAACGGCGATATGGTAGCGACTATAAGAAACAAATATTCCAGATGGAGCTGATGAATCGTTACCAAAAAGTGAACGAGTCGTTGCAAGAATATGCAACGAAGATAGAGCGGCTTGCACATTTGGCCTACGCAGACGCACCAGCGAAAGTAATAGAATTAATGAAAATGCAGGTGTTCATGAATGGAAAAGAAGCGGATATCAAACGCGCAGTCTATTCCATGCCAAAGAAGACGTTTGCCGAAACATTGTCATTTGCTTTGACGCAGGAAACAGCAAACAAGCACATAGAGTGCATAGACTGGAAGTTGAACCAAGTGAATCTCTGGAGAAAACCATGAGGGATTAATTAGGGGATTAACCATGAGGGATTAACCATGAGTAATTATCGTCTTTTTCTTACTATTTTTCCATGTAATTATCGTCTTTTTCTTACTTTGTTTTTGTTGTAAATGGTCCATAAATTGTGGCCCCGAACAACGATTGAAAACAATGAAAATATGTTCTGCCACATTTTCGAGAAAAACGACAAAAAAAAAAGAAACGAAAAAAAGGGAGAGGCACGCAATGCTTTTTTTCTAACTAAAAGCCTAGGAGACGGCTGAACGTATGTATGTATTTAATATGTATGTGCATTCCGTGTGTGTATCCTCTCTTATATCTATTTAGCAATTGTTGGCATTAAAACTGTTGTGTTATTTTCGTCTGGCAATTTTGTTTTTGTTTCCAGCAGAGCACAAGCAATAAAGGCTATGAGTAAAAATCTGAAATGTTTTATCAATTTTTACTGATAAAACGTTGTGTGTTTTGAAAGTGGTTTTCAAACGGCTTGTGCACAGCTCTAGTGGAGACTATAAATGATCTGGGAGTTGTTCTGGATCAGAAATTACGCTTTTATAGTCATATCAGCGGTGTCACTAGCAGAGCGAATAGTAGATTGGGATTTATAAAGCGATGGGCGAAGGAATTTAATGACCCCTATATTACTAAGTTACTGTACACCTCTCTAGTGAGACCGATTCTGGAGTATGCCTCACCTGTTTGGAGCCCAAACTATAGCTGCTAAATCTCGCTGATTGAATCGGTTAAAAAAAAATCCTTGCTCTTTTGCCTTCGGAATCTCCATTGGGATGAATCCGCGAAATTACCGTCTTATGAATCCCGACTAAAACTTATAAACTTGCCAACACTTGTAAATCGTCGTATAATGCTTAATGCTATTTTCATCGTAAGCTGTCTGTCCGGTGTTACGGAGTCCACATATTTGCTAGGCAACATCCAACTTAATGTGCCCCGTCGTACGTCGAGACGATATGAGCCTCTTCATTTAAGCTTTTGCAGATCGTCATACCTACAGCATGAACCTCTTCGGAGTGCCTGTTCGAATTTTAATAATGTTTATTCTGTAATTAATTTTTTTGATCCTATTTGTTTAGTTAAACGGAAAATTTTAAACTTTTTGTGTAATTTCTAAATTTTTTATATTTTCTTGTTATGAATTTATAATTATTATTTATAATTATGAATAAATAAATAAATAAAGTGTTACAGCTGTGGAAAAGCAGGACACCTTGCACGGAATTGTAATGCGGCTTATAGGAAAAACGAAAACACAAAAAAAGGAGCGCCGAAAATGGAACTTATGCTTTTGGAAAAACAACTATTAAACTTAAACGGACCAGCTTAAAGGGGCATGAGCTGGTTCCCGCAACTGACTGCCACACTGTCTCGGTTTCACAAATACGGCATCGGAAAGGTGGACAATATGGAAACGCCGATACACTGTCTCGACGCCCATGTGCATTGGAGCGAAAGCATTGCTCTAAGGCTGAAAGATGCGAAGGTAAAGTCGACATCTGACTAACAAATCTGCAACTTGATGATGAATATGAATCAAGCGCTGTAAGGAAAAGCCAACTGGAGGATACAGACTTGGTTAAGGTCATGAAGGCGAAAGAAATGGATAAAAGACCAACCAAGGAAGAAATGGCATCGGAAAGTCCATTGGCCAAGGCGTATTGGGTGCAATGGAACAGCTTAAAGTTGATAAACGGAGTACTGCATCGTTCATGGGAAAGTGAGGATGGTAGACACACGAAACGCGACATCTAGTGCGAGATAGAAAGAACGACAAATTACTAGATAGTTCGAGAACCTTCGACAGCATGCATGCAATGAACGCGACATCTAGCACGAGATAGCAACTAGAGAGAGATCGACAATTTACTAGCTAGTTCCAAAACCTTCCACGCAAGTGTCAGCTCGTATATAAAGAGGCCGCAGATGTCGCAGCGGACACAGTTCAAATTTAGTTGTTGAACGAAATACATCGCGCCATCTAACAAGAAAACTGCCCAGTCTTGAATAACAAGTGCTAAATAATAAGTGTAGAAAATAATAAGTGTGAATAATAAATCTGTGAAATTAGAAACAACTAAACTTTTGTGTTTTATTGGATTATTTGCAATCCAGAGATCGGACCTAGAGAGTCAAAAACGTCAAATTTAAAATTTACGTAACAATGTAAACTTACGGATAGCGTCAATATTTCGTTGTGGCTCCTTGTTGTAATTCAATATTTGCACTATTTGCTAGATAAAAACATTTTATTTCGTAATTACGTACAAAATATTACGTATAAAATTCAATTCAATTTGAAATTTTCAAATTCAACGGGATTCGTACGTTGAGCGATGGTTTCAAAATCATCGCTAGCTCATCGACAATTTTTGTCTAACCCAACGATTTTTTTCGTTAGCCCAAATGTCAAGATAACGAAAAACGTAGCTTAGATTTTGTACAGAAAGGCTTCTTTTTTTTTGCTGATAAACAGCAAATTTGGAAAATAACAATGCAGAACGATCATAGATCAACGACATTCATAGATCAACGTAAATAGATCAAATTAACGTGCAGATTAATATCGAAAGAATGTTAAACAGATATTCAGCCAGATTCACAGATATTCACAGATATATTCACAGATATTCAGAGGCAGATCTACAAGCACGGTTGCGTAAAGCAATGGAGAGTGAGGGCATCGATGTTGAGGAACATGCGTTTTGTTATGATGCCTCAGGAGCTTCATCGAAAGTCAAGGAACAGTTGGTAGAGCCACAGCCAGCTCCAGCCTTTGACGTGAATGTGCTTTTATATAGGGGCCACCACTTCGGCTCCGGGTGTCACACATGCTAGCTACGTCGCTGCATAAAGTTCATAAGCTGGGAGTTGGGCCAAGTGAATCTCTGGAGAAAACCATGAGGGATTTTATCCAGACTATTTCTAGAATGATGCCAACCTTACGCAAAGGCTCTCTAAAATATTTTAGCTGTGGAAAAGCAGGACACTTTGCACGGAATTGTAATGCGGCTTATAGGAATAACGAAAGCACAGAGAAAAGAAGCGCAGAAAATGAAATTGGTGCTTCTGGGAAAATAACAATTAAACTTAAACGGAGCAGCTTAAAGGGGCGTGAGCTGGTTCCCGAAACTGACTGCCCCACTGTCTCGGTTTCACAAATACAGCATCGGAAAGGTGGACAACATAGAAACGCTGATACACTATCTGGACGGCCATGTGCATTGAAGCGTAAGCATTGCTCTAAGGCTGAAAGATGCGAAGGTATAGTCGACATCCGACTAACAAATCTGCAACTTGATGATGAATGGGAATCAAGCGCTGTAAGGAAATGTCAACTGGAGGATACAGACTTGGTTAAGGTCATGAAAGTAAAAGAAATTAATAAAAGACCAACCAAGAAAGAAATGGCATCGGAAAGTTCATTGGCCAAGGCGTATTGGGTGCAATGGGACAGCTTAAAGTTGATAAACGGAGTACTGCATCGTTCATGGGAAAGTGAGTATGGTAAACACACTCACGATTTGATTGTCCTGCCAAAGTCTAGAATAGCAGCCATCTCGGACATCTCGGCGTTACGAAAACTCTGAAAAATATTAAGCAACGGTTTTACTGGGTGAATTGTCAAGAATCAGTTGCTGAATGGATTAAAGACTGCGCACAATGCATGGCAGCTAAGGGTCCGAAAGTTAGAACCAGAGGAAGGTTGTAGCAGTACAATGCAGGAGCACCATTTGAAAGCGTTGCAATGGATGTAGCTGGTCCATTTCCTACTAGTAACTCTGGAAGCAAATACGTGTTGGTGATTATGGAATATTTCAGTAGGTGGCCAGAGGTATACGCTATACCAAATCAGGAGGCTAGAACTGTGGCCGAAGGTTTTGTCCAGAATTGGGTCACGCGGTTTGGAATACCAATTGATTTGCATTCAGATCAGGGGAGGAATTTTTAGTCTTCTACATTTCAAGAAATGTGCTCACTGTTAGGTATCAAGAAGACTCGTACCACAGCTCTACATCTACAATCGGATGGCATGGTAGAGAGGTTTAACCGCACATTAGAAGAACATTTGCGGAAAGTAGTGAAAAAAAGTCAGCGCAATTGGGACAAGCACATTCAAATTATTTTATTGGCTTACCGATCCGCAGTCCATGACACTACCGGCCATTCACCTGCGAGAATTATTTTTGGCACAGAGACTCCCGTCCCGTTTTGGTTAAAACTCCCGTCAGATCTAAAATTTGGAAGAAACAATAAACTTACTGAAAATGGAGGCAGCTATTGGGAAATGCTTCAGTCCGAAATGGATGAAATACATCAAGATGTAAGGCAGCGAACACAGCTGATGAGCAATAAAATTAAGGATCGATATGACCGAGCTATGAATTCTAAAGGGTTTTAAGAAGGCGACTTAGTATTTCTGTGCAATCCGGAACGGAAAAAGGATTGTCTCCAAAGCTGCAAACATCGTGAGAAGGGCCATATAGAGTCACAAAGAACGACTGAACGATGTTGTGTATCGTATACAATCTTACACGCAGAAACGAGTTAAAATAAAAGTCGTCCATTTAAAGAGACGGGACAATAAGACTTAAGTGGAGTTAAGTGAACTTCGAATTTACAATCGAAGTTTTACTAGTTTTAATAGTAAATAGTAAATAGTAGTAAATAGTAATAGTAAAAGCATGAAGCAATGTACGCGAGATAGAAAACCTACCGCGAGATAGAAAGAAATAGATAGTTCGAGAATCTTCGACAGCATGCATGCAATGAACGCGACATCTAGCACGAAATAGAAAGTAGAGAGAGATAGACAATTTACTAGCTAGTTCCAGAACCTTCCACCTTCCACTGTCAGCTCGCATATAAATAAGCCGCAAGGTGTCGCAGTTAGACAGCTCGTACTTGGTTGTTGAACAAGATACATCATGCCTTCTAACAAGCAAACTGACCAGTAAAATAATAAATGTAAAATATAATAAGTGTAGATTAAAAGTGTAAATAATAAATCTGTGAAATTAGAAACAACTAAACTTTTGAGTTTTATTAGATTACTTGCAATTCAGAGATCGGACCTAGAGATTCGAAAACGTCAAATTTTAAATTTACGTAAGAATATAAATTTCTAAGTTGACATATAATTTCATAAATAATAAATTAACAAACGAAACATTAAATTACGGGTAGCTTTATCGTGCGTCTGTAAACTTTTCCAGCTATGTTCCTTTGGGAATTTTAGAACGTTACTTAATTTGCTTCTATGTCTTCTTAAACATATGTACTTTAAATAAATAAAAATAATTAAATATGATTTTCAATTAACTACGGCTGTTAGTTAATTGATTTTCATAAGTGATCTGCCGACAGTTATAAGGAGTGCGATCTTGATCTTGATGTTTGCGGAAGACGTAAAAATTTTTCTCACCTATAAGAATAAAATTGACTCCAAGCTGTTACAAGCGGACCTTGATTCCTTGATTACCTGGTGTATTGTTAACTGTATTAGCTTAAACTTAAAAAAATTTAAACAAACGACGTTTGCTCGCTCGTGCTCTGTTTTCTATAATTATACTATTGGTAATTATAAATTGGATGTTGTAGAAACAGTTGATGATCTTGGAGTAATTTTGGATAAAAAATTGCGCTTCCATGTTCACGTTGGCCGGATTTGCAATAAAGCCAACAGCGTTCTAGGTTAGGAATTTAAAGAGCAATATATTACAAGGATTTTATATACAGCCCTAGTCCGACCGATTTTGGAGTATTCATCTTCAGTGTGGATCCCTAACTACAACTGTTACATCTCTGAAATTGAATCAGTACAAAATTAGTTTTTACTCTTCTGTCTTCGTTATTTTCGTTGAAATTCGCTTTCACGATTACCTTCTTATGAATCCCGTCTTAAGCTTACCACCTCTTGAAAATCGGAGGATAATGGCCCACGCTATTTTAATTTTTAAGATTTTAATTGGGGTCATCATTGATATAATCATATCGTCCGTTATTGTTATGTTCGTTTACCTTTTAGAACCTCATGCAGGTTTTGAAATGATTTCAAGCTTCTTTTCCCATGTATGCCATCCATGTTAACAGCCACACAAAGCTCTCTCGAAAAAATATGTTCCATGTTTTTTTTCAAATTTCCTTGAATTAGGAATTTTAATACTTCCACCTGCAAGTAACACTTTATTGATTAAGTATTGCGAAAATAAAAAAATTACTTAAATATATGTACATACATAAGAGGTTTTGTTGTTCTCATTTATTTCTGCTTCCAATGTAGGTTAATGTTGAACGTTCTGAATAGTAAACTTTGATGATACTGATATCTTTGAGGTATCTTTTCCAATTAGTTTTTTAATTTAAAGTTCTTGTCTTGCGCCTAAAATAAGCATAAGCTCCATTTGCTTTTTCGTTCTAGCGAACGAAAAAAGACACTGAAGATGGCAGTGGTGGGAGTGATGGAACGGAAATTCGTTCCAACACTCATCATTATCCAACCCTGTCGGAAAGCTAAACGAATATCAAGAAGTAGATAAATAATCTTCTTCTTGCGTTATACTGTTGATGATATTATGTTTTTTTTTATTTCATTTATATATTTATTTATAATACTAATTTCTATTGATTTTTAGAGTGCAATATAGGTATTATGAGAAGTTTTTCTTGATAAGGCATTACTACTAATTTGGCTTCACTGCTGTCAATGGCAAAAGTTTCCTCATCTCTGAAGTTTTATTTTCCACTAGGCATATTCCCAACGACGGAAACGAATCAATGGGTTCCGTAAAGTTATACGATTTAGATACCTCCTTCCAATGATGCAGCCATTATCATATTTTTTAAATCCTTCTATTTGAAATGGAGTATAAGGCTTGATTAAACAAGCATTATTTGGCCTTTTCGTATTTAAAAAGAAACTTTCCGAAGAAAAACTTATAATTTTAGACTGGGTCGCTTTAAATCCTAATGTGGTTGGTGCTTTCATAAGTGATGCCATTTGACTAACGTTGTATAATTAATTAAAAATTTGTGTCGGTTTCTAACGTTTCTCTTAAAAATGTGTAAATGGTTTTCAAAATCATAATCAGAGAATTTGCTCAATATACCGAATTCTTTTACATTTCCAGGCTGATGTAATAAGCAGTGTATGTTATGTGTTACACTGTTTGGTCCAAAAATAATTGGGAAATTTTCATCAAATAATTTTGTTATTGATTCTGCTTTTTCGATGTTGAATTTAGCAAGCTTAGGGCAAGATAAAAGTCTACAAGCAGCATGAAGCAAAAGAAATTCATAACAAGGATCCTCATGGACTTTGGACCTCGTGGACCCTGTATATAGCAGAAACTGCCTAAATTCTGTAGCTTTCCAATTACACAATCCGTCAAGTCTACGAGGTGAGCGACCAAACTCTTTGGGAATATGAATTCTAATATTTTCCAAATGCTGCGATATTTCTTTCGTGTTTTCCGAACTTACCTACTTTAAAATTTAGTTTTTTGGAAATAATTCTGGTTAATATTTTCTTGTTACTCTGAGATGAAGAAGGTGCATTGGGTTTAAAAAGGACTTGGCTAATCATATTTAAACCAAATTCTTCAAAAGGAGATTTTTGCTCTAAAGCTAAAATTTGGTGGTGATGAACGAATTTTCGTTGAAAAAATCATCGCCCCGGGTGACACTATTTTAGGGGTGACACCCGAGCAAACTAAGCAAATAAACAACGCAAAAGGACATAATAAATAAGCACAGAATCAATTAATATGGGTTTAAAACTAATTTTAAACCCAGCCTTCAGTCCATAGGGGTGACACCCAAGCAGAAAAATGAATATAACAATCACAAAATCAATTATTATGTAATATGTATTAGTCCAAAGGTTAAAATTCTTAAAATTCTGCTTAAAATTCTGAGTCTCTAGGTGAAATGAAAGTAAGCGTGCCCAAATTTCCTTCAAATGGGCGTGGGTGGTTAATTTATGCTTAATATTGCAGGCGTGCCTCGAGGCAGGCGTGAGTTTTAGGTTTATGCTTAATTTTGCATTGTCATCCACTTCTGAGCTATGCTTAAAATTTCTGATTTCTAGGTCATCGGGAAGGTAGTTGATTTTTAAAATTTCTAAATTTGTAGCGAAAATTAAGGAAAGAACACATATATCGGGCCTCAAAGTGGACGTCAGTGGTTAGTTTAATATTGCATTGTCATCCAGTTCTAAACTAATCTTAAAATTTCGAGGCTCTGGGTAATCGGGAAGGTAGTTTAAAATCAATTCCAAGATTTCTACCAAACATAAAAAAAAGCAACCTAATAAAAACGTTTTAAAAAATAACACAAAACTTTAATTTTAATTAAATTATATTATTTATTCGAAAGACCAATACATGAAATTAACATTTGACAAAGATCTAAAATTAACAAATTAACAAAGATCTCAGGAATATGTCCACATTGGTGTTTCTTGGAGAGTCGCATTTTGGACCATTTTTACTACCTTTGGCCGTATGTCACAAATAACATGAATAATGTTGGCAGCAATTGTTGTTTATCAGCACAAGCTAGTGACTTTACGTGACTCCACAGAAAATAATTGAGAGATTACATATTACACAATATCGCCATATTTTGATTTTAAGAATTTGATGGTTGCCGTCGCCATATAGTACGTAAAGTTGCGTCCTTGTTCAAACCACATCTTGTCCGGATAAATGTCGTCCATATTTTCCGGATTAAATTTGTAGAGGGTCCTGCGTCAGCAGCCAAATGGTGCATATTTCTGGATGTAATGGATTCTGTAGGGTCTCTTGTGGATTTTTCATTGCTTAACACAATTTTGCGATAAAACAACAAGTCAAGAACCCTGAGCTAAGATCTTAGCGATATATTCTCCACGTAGTGGATGGACCTTAATTCCTGGCGATCAACAAGGAATCGATTAATTGGGCCTTCTTCCACACTTTAATATACAGTGTTCGACCGATGCTAATTATAGATTGGGCGAATCGAGTGATTTTCAAAGTAAATTTTAATAACTTGGTAGTGATATTTAAGCGTGAGTCTAAGATGATTTGCCAGAGTATAGAGATAATAAGCGTCAACCAGTGAGTGCAGTATAGCAGCTTGTAAGACAGTCAGCCCTTAGTAATTTCTATCTAAGCAAATCAAAAACAACCTATATTCTGCTTATATATCTCCCCAAAAAATTCCGGTCTGTTTGACCGGAGTTTGGAGTTGTCTATAACCGTTTGTAGATTTTAATTTAAGCGGGCTTGCAGCGATTATCACACCTATTACATAGCAAAATGAATTTAGTAAAAACACGTAAGAGCGTTATCTTTGGCCTGGCCGAAGCTCATATACCCTACACCCGCATCTGTCGAAATGATAAAAAGTGGGCGGGTAACACCTACTTTTTTTAAAGTATATAAGTGGGCGGGTCACGCCCTTTTTTGAGAATATATTTTAGTCTAAGATGGTGGACTCGGATATAAAATTTTATTTGAAAATTCGGGCTACAAGCCAAAAAATTGAGCTAAAAGCACTAATGAGTGCATACTTTCTATAAAAAGTAGGCGTGGCACTGGTCCGATTTTCCCCATTTCAATACAAAACAGCGTAGGATAACAAAGAATATTCATGCCAAATTTAATGACGATACCTCTATTAGTTCTCCTGTAATCGTGATTTCCACAGACGGACGGACGGGCAGACAGACAGACAGACAGACGGACGGACATGGCAAAATCGAATCAGGAGGTGATTCTGAGCCAGAACATATATACTTTTCTATACCTGCCACGCCTCCTTTAATGCGTTACAAACGGAAGAACAAAGTGAATATACCCTCATTCCATCGGGTGTAGGGTATAAAAATATAAACTTAGAAAGAAATTTAAATTTTATATATATAGGGGGGGGGGGGGTGTGACACCACCACTTCCGGCCCGGGTGTCACCCATGCTAGCTACGTCACTGCATCCGGAAGAGAAGAACTCCAAATATTTTCTAATTTATTTTTTGTTAATCTTCTAAGATCTCTCTTCCTGAGTATCTCCATTTTTTATATTATTACTTTGTACTATATAGCACTCTATTTTGATTTATTTAAAAGTTATTGAAACAACAGAAAAAAAAGTTAGTTTAAAAATTTAATAATTTATAACGGCCTATTTTATATTTCACTTACTTTTATTTTAAAGTCTTTTACTTTAAAAATTTTTATTTTCACCAACCTTTCACCACTGGTATTTTTCACAACTAAATTTTTCACAATTAAAGTGATATAAAAAACAAGTAAGAGCGTTATTTTCGGCGTGGCCGAAGCTCATATACCCTACACCCGCATCTGTCGAAGTGATAAAAAGTGGGCGGGTGACACCTACTTTTTACACCCTACACCCGAAGGGATGAGGGTATATTCACTTTGTTCTTCCGTTTGTAACGCATTAAAGGAGGCGTGGCAGGTAAAGAAAAGTATATATATTCTGGCTCAGAATCAGCTCCTGATTCGATTTAGCCATGTCCGTCCGTCTGTCTATCAGTCTGTGGAAATCACGATTACAGGAGAACGAATAGAGGTATCCTCATGAAATTTGGCACGAATATTCTTTGTTATCCTACGCTGTTTGGTATTGAAAATGGGGACCAGTTCCACGCCTACTTTTTATAGAAAATATGCACTCATCCGTGCTTTTAGCTCAATTTCTTGGCTTGTAGACAAAATTTTCAGCTAAAATTTTATTTCCGAGCCCACCATCTTAGACTAAATATATTCTCGAAAATGGGCGTGACACGCCCACTTATATACTACACCATATAATGATGTGTTTGGTAGAAAAAGCCGTGTTGTAGATGAGTTAAAAGATCAAAATTTGCTCCCTGAAAATTAAAAAAAGTAGGTGTCACCCGCCCACTTTTTATTACTTCGACAGATGCGGGTGTAGGGTATATGAGCTTCGGCCAGGCCGAAGATATCGCTCTTACTTGTTTTATTTACAGAAAGCAAATTTTGATCTATTAACCAAACACCTCAATATGGTATAGTATATAAGAGGGCGTGTCACGCCCATTTTTTTATAATATATTTTAGTCTAAGATGGTGGACTCGGGAATAAAATTTTAGCTTTAAATTCGCTCTACAAGCTGAGAAATTGAGCATTAAGCATGGAAAAATTCACATTTGCTATAAAAAGTAGGCGTGGCACTAATCCGATTTTCCTCATTATAAATACCAAACAGCCTACGATGACAAAGAATATTCGTGCCAAATTGCATGGCGATAGCTTTATTCGTTCTCCCGTAATCGTGATTTCCACAGACAGACAGACAGACGGACGGACATGGCTAAATCGAATCAGGAGGTGATTCTGAGCCAGAATATATATACTTTGCTATTCCTGCCACGCCTCCTTTAGTGCGTTACAAACGGAGGAACAAAGCGAATATACCCTCATCCCTTCGGGTGTAGGGTATAAAAAACAAAAATTTATAAGCCCCGTTGTTATAGAAAACATTTGTTTTTCATATAAATTTCAATTTCCATAGAAAATTCGTTCTCATTTGTTTACTGTTCCAGAACTGCATTACATGAGATCATACATGTAACTAGTAACACGTAGTTAGTGTCATTTGGACCAGCCTAAAGATCAGTAGCATGTAATCAATTGGCCAAAAGTTATTTCGAGGGTATCATTAATTTAATGTTTGTAGTTTTATATATAGCGTATATACCTTGTTAATAGGCTTAGCCTGAATTTAAATAAATCATTATAAATATAATGGTCAGACATTTTACATATATTCGTCCTTTCAAGCTTCAGTGCCTTAATATTTACAAAGCCTGATAGAGCATAAAATTTGCAAAAAAACTGCTTTTTAATTATACCCTACACCCGAAGGGATGAGGGTATATTCACTTTGTGCTTCCGTTTGTAACGCATTAAAGGAGGCGTGGCAGGTATAGAAAAGTATATATATTCTGGCTCAGAATCACCTCCTGAGTCGATTTAGCCCTGTCCGTCCGTCTGTCTGTGGAAATCACGATTACAGGAGAACGAATGGAGGTATCATCATGAAATTTGGTACGAACATTCTTTGTTATCCTACGCTGTTTGGTATTGAAAATGGGGAAAATCGGACCAGTGCCACGCCTACTTTTTATAGATAATATGCACTCATCCGTGCTTATAGCTTAATTTCTTAGCTTGTAGACCGAATTTTCAGCTAAAATTTTATTTCCGAGTCCACCATCTTAGGCTAAAATATATACTAAAGAATGGGCGTGACACGCTCACTTATAAACTATACCATATAATGAGGTGTTTAGTACGAAAAACGGTGTTGTAGATGAGTTAATTGAAAAAAATGTACTCCCTGTAAATTTAAAAAAAGTAGGTGTCACCCGCCCACTTTTTATCACTTCGACAGATGCGGGTGTAGGGTATATGAACTTCGGCCAGGCCGAAGATAACGCTCTTACTTGTTTTTTATTTAAAGTTTTCTTTTAGTTTTTATGAATTTTTGAATATAATGAAAGAAAAAATATTTGCCAGGGGTGTAAACCACCATGATCGTTGTTCACTATCATTGCTAATTTCACGGACGTAGCTAAAACCACATCCTAATGTTTTTTCAAGGACCGTTGAAAAACAAGTTTTCCGTGCTAGTGCTTTCCTCTCTTGGTGAAGGAGCGTAAGTCTGATTTTACTGTATTGTATTAATACGCACCGATATAATGTTAGTGAATGTGTGATATAAAACTGCATCGGCATTTATTTCCGGTTTAGCAGTTGAGTGAATTTTTACGAAATTATTTTGTTATAATGTTTATGCGTCTTCAGGTATCTATCCGTATATCAACCGCTGCAAAATCGTCAGTGGCGAGCAAATCATATCTATATTTACGGTTTTACTCTCGGGCGACTTTGTGAGTCAGATACATACCACAAATTGCACAAAAAATTTCTCGGCATAAATTTACCGTTGCAGAAACTCCACTTTTGTTTTGGAGTACTGACCCCAACAAACCAAACAAAAAAGGGAACATACATATTTACCGTTTCGACGCAGCTCCAATTTTGTTGTATTTTTTTGTTGTTGTTGTTTTTGGTGTAGACCCCAACAAACAAAAATTGTTTGTCACTCCCTTTTGGGGGGCGGGGCTGGAGCCCTTTAAAGTTTAGAATTTAAGCACCGATATCTCCGAAATTTTTTTCAAAATTTTTTCCAAGAAAAAATGTGTAATTAACCCACATAATTATCCAAAAATTAATGAAAATTTTTTCATTAAATTCAGTGAAGTATAAAGTAGTCTTGAAATTTTACTAATATGCATACTTTTAGTAGTACAACTTTACCAAGTATGCAACGTTGAGTCTTAAAAGTTTAACCTATGGCGGGTGTTACCGGTAGTTTTACTATTGTTGTTATTGTAAATGGGAAACAGTCAAAATCCCGAATTACAAAATCCCGAAACGACAAAATCCCGATGCGACAAAATCCCGAAACGACAAAATCCCGAAAAATTTTTAATACCGAAATGAGAAATCTGGAAAATAACGAAATAAAATTTTAAATTAATGAAGAAATGACATTTAAGTCACAATTTTTTTTTTCAAAGCGAAGTACGCGCCTACTTGCCTTTTTTTACAATGGCAAAAAAGCAAAGTTGTAATATCGAGAGAATTTTGTTGTCTGAAGGTTATAATCTACAATATGCAAAAAATTTCACATGACCGTGAGGATTCTGCTGATTGAGGGTTATGATCCTAGCCGCCAATACGCGAAAAAACCTGTATGCAAAGAAAGTACGCATGACCGTGAGGATTCTACTGATTGAGGGTTATGATCCCTGCCGCAGCCGAAGGCTGCCAATACGCAGAAAAACCTGTATGCAAAAAACCTCATATTACCGAGAGGGCTCTGCTAAAATTTTTTTAATAATGTTTTTTTTTATATAAATTTAGTGGCTAAATTCAAGTTTGCTAGTGGTTTTAAAATGTTCAAGAAAATGGAGAATACCGAAAAACTAGTTTTGTAATTTCGGGATTTTGTCGTTTCGGGATTTTGTCATTTCGGGATTTTGTGGTTCGGGATTTTGTCGTTCGGGATTTTGACTTTCGGGATTTCGTTACCAACCCATTGTAAATTCCAAATAATTTATTGGCGAATTTTATACCGTCCTTACACTATGTCTGCAAGTACTTTAAACAAAATATTTTCTAATTTTAATTGTGAGTGTAGGATACTTGTTTACTTTATAAATTACAAACTTGTTTAAAAATATTTTTTTATAAAATACAGTAGAAACCGATTATAACGACATATAAATGCATGCTTTCTACAACTGGTTATAAAAACTATCGCTTATAACGAAATATTGGTTATTACATCCTTTTTTCCCCAAATATTTGGTTCATATATCGGATATTGCGACCATTTTCTTCAGTTGCTTTTGTCAGTTGATAATACCGTTAAGAACTCCCGTTACAAGTTTTTACGTTTTGCATGCTTATCATAATAAGAAAATATCGTGGGGTGAGCGTCAAATTTTTAGTGCATTGAGAACAGAGCTGGGGAGTACTCATTCCTTTGGGAATTAAATTCCACCTCAATTCCAATTCCAAGGAATTAGGACTGTGGAATTAAGTACTTTTCAAGCAAAGGGAATGGAATTGAGTGAGCCTCAATTCCTTTTGAAAGGAATTGGACTTGGAATTGTGCAAATAAATTCCTTTCACATGGAATGGAATTATAAGTCCCAATTCCTTGGAATTGGATTTGGAATTGAAAATTTTAATTCCTTTTGAGGAATTAAGGTTGGAGGAATTGAAGTCCTTTGCTGGCTATTGAGACCTTACTGTGTGTATGATAGAGTGTAAGTTGAAGTAGAAGAAGAAGAAGACATGTAGGCAGATTTTGACAAAAAAACTTTTATTGTTACACTTGATAGGAAATATGTATGTGATATTAATACTAAATGAAATTGATTGGGTGGGCGGTGGGTTGGGATCACCAAAGAGGTCACACGGGGGTTTTTTGACCGAAAAATTTTTATTGCGCAGATCGATAGCAAATATATTGAAACGGATTTTGGACATAGTGGTCGGTGGGTGGGGTCATCCCAAAGGGGTTACACGGGGGTTTTTTTGCAAAAAAAATTTTTTTTTACCAATCGATAGCAAATGTCGTAAAACGGATTTTGGACATAGTGGGCGGTGGGTGGGGTCACCCCAAAGGGGTCACACGGGGGTTTTTTGACCTAAACAATTTTTTTTACCAATCGATAGCAAATGTGTCGAAACGGATTTTGGACATAGTGGGCGGTGGGTGGGGCCACCCCAAGGGGGCCACACGGGGGTTTTTTGACCGAAAAATTTTTATTGCGCAGATCGATAGCAAATATATTGAAACGGATTTTGGTGATGGTGAGCGGTGGGTGGGGTCACCCCAAAGGGGTTACACGGGGGTTTTTTTACCAAAAAAAATTTTTTTTTACCAATCGATAGCAAATGTCGTAAAACGGATTTTGGACATAGTGGGCGGTGGGTGGGGTCACACGGGGGTTTTTTGACCTAAAAAATTTTTTTTTATCAATCGATAGCAAATGTGTCGAAACGGATTTTGTACATAGTGGGCGGTGGGTGGGGTCACCCCAAAGGGGTCACACGGGGGTTTTTTACAAAAAAAAATTTTTTTTACCGATCTATAGCAAATGTCGTAAAACGGATTTTGGACATAGTGGGCGGTGAGGGACCACCCCAAAGAGGTTAAATGGGGGTTTTTTGACCCAAAAAATTTTTTTTACCAATCGTTAGGAAATAATACGAAACATGGTGGGCGGGGTGGGGACCTTCCAATATTATATTTTTTTTTGTTTTTAATTTGAATGTTAGTTATCGAATTTGAAATAACAATATTTTTAACTTAATAGATACACATTCTATAAGTAACTTACAAATCTTAATCTACATATGTATGTAAAAAAATGTAAACGTTCGTTCGTTCATAGCCATAAATCTTAGAAAGTTCTTTACCGATTGATTTGAAATTTTGACACAACGTTGTATTCGAATACGCGCGTGTAAATATAACAATATTTTTAACAATTCATAAATAAAACTTAAATATTAAAATATATTAAATTTAATTTTTTTAAGTCAGTCATGGTGTTAAAAAATAAGTCCCCACCCCGCCCATCATGTTATTTTCTAACGATTGGCAAAAAAAAATTTGGTCAAAAAACCCCCGTGTGACCCCTTTGGGGTGGCCCCACCCACCGCCCACCATCACCAAAATCCGTTTCAAGATATTTGCTATCGATCTGCGCAATAAAAATTTTTTGGTCAAAAAACCCCTGTGTGACCTCTTTGGGGTGACCCCACCCACCGCCCACTATATCCAAAATCCCTTTCCCGACATTTGCTTTTGATTGGTAAAAAAAAAATTTTTGGTCAAAAAACCCCCGTGTGACCCCACCCACCGCCCACTGTGTGCAAGATCCGTTTCGCGACATTTGCTATCGATTTGTGCAATAAAAATTTTTTGGTAAAAAACCCCCGTGTGACCCCCTTGGGGTGGCCCCACCCACCGCCCACTATGTCCAAAATCCGTTTCGCGACATTTACTATCGATTGGTAAAAAAAATTTTTGGGTCAAAAAACCCCCGTGTGACCCCCTTGGGGTGACCCCACCCACCGCCCACTGTGTGCAAGATCCGTTTCGCGACATTTGCTATCGATTTGTGCAATAAAAATTTTTTGGTAAAAAACCCCCGTGTGACCCCCTTGGGGTGGCCCCACCCACCGCCCACTATGTCCAAAATCCGTTTCGCGACATTTACTATCGATTGGTAAAAAAAATTTTTCGGTCAAAAAACCCCCGTGTGACCTCTTTGGTGATCCCCACCCACCGGCCACCCAATCAATTTAATTAAGTATTAATATCACATACATATCATATATTTCCTATCAAGTGTAACAATAAAAGTTTTTTTGCCAAAATCTGCCTACGTGTCTTCTTCTTTTTCTACTTCAACTTACACTCTATCATACACACAGTAAGGTCTCAATCGCCAGCAAAGGACTTCAATTCCTCCAACCTTAATTCCTCAAAAGGAATTGAAATTTTCAATTCCAAATCCAATTCCAAGGAATTGGGACTTATAATTCCATTCCATGTGAAAGGAATTTCTTTGCTCAATTCCAAGTCCAATTCCTTTCAGAAGGAATTGAGGCTCGCTCAATTCCATTCCTTTTGCTTGAAAAGTACTTAATTCCAAAGTCCTAATTCCTGAGGAATTTACTTGGAATTGGAATGGAATTGAATTTCCCCAGCTCTGATTGAGAAATAGTTGCCCAGCATTATTTCGGTGCTTTCATTTAAAAATCGCATTAACTTAACAATGTCTCAGAAAAAAAGAGCATCAATGAATATTTAACACAAAGCGCATATCATCTAGAGACGTGAAAGCGGTAAGTGCAGACCTTGCAAAGGAGTTCGGTGTGAGCCACTCCACAATTTCTACAATTTAGAAGAATCGCGATCAAATAAAAGGAATATAAATAATTGTTTATCTTTTTTTGTGTTTATATTTATTTTAAGTATTTTTGTACCGCTACTTGATTCAGCGACATCCGAATATAACGATGGAATTTTCTGGTCCCTTCGTTATGTCGTTATAACCGATTTCTACTGTAGTTAACTTTCAAAAATGTATAACATTTTTTGGGAAATAAAAATTTAATTTAGAATTCTGAATTTTTTAGCTCCATGCTGTAAATTATATAATTGAAATAAAAAATATAAAATACAAAAATAAAATTATATCCTGGACCCCACAGTGAAGGTGATGGTATTATTGGATGGAAATAATAAGAATAAAAAATTTTTCAATTACAGTTTATTTAAAGTTATTCATTTTGAGTTTATTGAAAAATCCCTTGTAATAGCGTCGCAGCAAAGAATATACAATGTATAGAAGGCGCATCTCATACAAATTTTCGGCCGAAAATTTTTGCTCTGGTGTACGTACTGGTACGTACACTTTTGAGTGTTTTTTTGAGTTTCTCCTCATTCTCTCATTTCTTTAATAACTTTGTCTCTTTTGGTCTCAACCTCTCAACCAATTTCCAACTTTTCGTTTTCGTGTTTTCTTCTCGCGTCTTATTCACGACTTCATGCCAGGTGTTCTTTTTTGGCTAACGATGGGTTGAAGAATTGTGAATGCATGTGTTTGTGTCATTTATCGTCTGTGGGTTTCGTATGTGTAGGATGAGCTTTGTGTGGCTATTCTAGAGTTGGCTGAGTTGACGACGCTAGACGTGACAAGAGATGAAAACGACAGAGGAGAATGTCTTTTTAGCAATTAGAAGAACGTAGCGCATTTGCGTTTTTTCTTATTGAAAAATTGAGGAAAAATGTCGGTATGTTCGATGAATTTTATTTGGTACCAAAAATTGAAATAATTTTTGATAAAAGTACCTGAATTTAATCCTCGGTGTTCACTTTTTTTATTAAGTTAAAAGACTTTTGAACATTTGGGATAACAATAAACTTCTAATTCAATAAAAAAAGGATATATAAATTGTCCAAACATAACAAATGATATGTGTATTGTTATATAAATATATAGTGTTATAAATAAATTTAAATTTTTTTTAAAAATATGAATTTCAAGAAATTATTAAATATTATTTACAAGCAAATAAATAATATTTAATAATTTTTCAAAAAACTTTCAAATATTTTCATTTTATCAACAATCTTATAATTATTTTAATTTTCAATTTTTCTATCAATTGAAATTTTTGAACAGGTAATCAAAAATTTCTAGTTGCAGCCGCAAGCTCCGACAACCTTGCCACCACACAACCAAAGCATACATAGACGTATAAAATTACCTAACACAAGCAGCAAACAACGGCATATCGTCATAAGCGACGAAACGAAAGGGAAAGAAATATACATGAAATGCATTTGGCTCGGGCCAAGAACGAGGAAAGAAATCGTTCAAATCCTTTGATAATAAGCAATGAAATTGTGAGGGAAACGAAGAGAGAAGAGAAGCAATTCACATGAATGGCAAGAGCTCAGGCCATGATGCCAATGCTAAGCAGAAAGAGCGGAGAAAACCAGAGAAAACCAAAGCAAAGGCAAAATAAACTTTCAAAGCAGTGACGCTCTTTTCACTCATTTTGCTTGCACCCGCTTTCTGCCGACCGACCGCATCTGATTCTAAAAATTGAAATTTTTGAGTGATGCGCCTTCTATATATTGTATATTCTTTGGTCGCAGTTAACATCAATTAAAGCATAGAGTAAGAAATAACAAGAGGCCGAATCAGCCAAAGTTACTCAAACAGCATCATTGATGCGGGCGGTATGGACGAAGAAACGAAGAGAAGCATAGATGGAAAAATACACATGATAGGCGAGAGCACGCAGTTTGAACGATTTCTCTCTTTGTTAATGGCCTGAGCACTTGCATTTCATTTGAATTACTTGCCCTTTCCTCCGTTTCATTGCGTATGCCCTTTCGTTCTAATGCCGGCAAACACACAACACACATGATAAGCAGAAAGCAGGCAATTTTAACGATTTCTTTCTTCGTCCATCGCCCAGCCAAATGCATTTCATGCGTATTTCTTACCCTTTCGTCTCTCCGCTTTTGTTAACATACAGTTGTTGGCTTGTGTTGGGTTATTTTATGCGGCTGTGTATGCTTTAGTCGTGTGTTGGCAAGGTTGTTGGCGCTTGCGCCGCAGCTTGAAATTTTTAGAACTAAAAATTGAAAAGCCATTTCAAGATTTCTTTATGTTACAGTATTTTTAGTACTCTTTTTTTATTACGAACATTTTTTCCTAAAAAAAATATGTAATTAACCTACGTGTAAAAGCTAAGAAAGATGAAAGAAAACAAGTAAGAGTGTTAACTTCGGCCTGGCCATAGCTCATATTCCCTACACTCGCATTTGTCAAAGTGATGATAAAAAGTGGGCGGGATACGCCAACTTTCATTTCATTTACAGATAGTAAAGTTTGATCTATTAACTCATTTACGACAACGCTTTTCTCAACAAACACCTAATTTTATGGTATGGTATACCAGTGGGCGTGCCACGCCTATTTTGTGTGAGATACTTCCACCAATACGGTAAACACAGCAAAAAAATTTGAGCTTTAGATCCGGACTACGAGCTGAGAAATTCAGTTCTTAAATTTGATTTCATTAATATTATTAAAAAAAGTAGGCGTGGCAATGGCTAGATTTTCTCTATTTTCGATATCAAAGAGCATTAAATAGAAGAGAATATTCGTGGCAACTTTTATGACGATACGTCTCCTCGTTCTCCTGTAATTGTCATTTTTGTCACCAGTGGGCGCACTACGCTCATTTTTTTGAGTATATTTAAGTCTGAGACGGTGGACTCGGGAATAAAATTTTAGTTAAAAATTCGCTTTAAAAGCTGAGAAATTAAGCTATAAGCACGGGAAAGTTCATATTTGCTATTAAAAGTGGGCGTGGCACTGGACCGATCTTCATTTACAATACCAAACAGCCTATGTAGACAAAGACTATTTGTGCCAAATTTCATGGCGACAGCTCTACAAACGGAAGCACAAAGTGAATATCAAAGTGAATACCCTCACCCCTTCGGGTGTGAGAATATACCTATATACCTATACCTTTATATTTATACCTATAATCTGATATTATAAATACAGATTTTGTAAACAATTCAAATAATTACATCTAGTTTTCTTTTAACATATGTATTTTTCATTGTAGCCTCCTTATTGAGATTAAAACGTTTTCATGATTGACTCTGAACTTATCGAGAAAGGAATAAATTGATCCAAACAAAAATAACAAAACGCACCATGATATTTTTCATAAATTATTCACATAAGGATTTATTTAGCGCGAACATGCCGCCGCGAAACTTTTTCAAAGCGAAGTCGGAAACATCTTGTATCACATTGATACTCGTACATTACAAATCATTAAAATAATTGTTTCTGGATAGCCTATCGAACAAATAAGAGTTGGAACAGTAAGAAAAAACCGACTCTGATCAGAACTTCGACTCCGGCAGCAGAGCCAGTATATATTACCAAAACTAACCACCGAGAAATATGCGTATTTAACTACTCAATTTCAACCCTAATAAATAAATAGAAATATTTATATGAGATAGAGTTCACTTTTAAGATGAGGATGTGATACTGTGATAGCTGTGATACTATTACAAAAGTCATGTTTGAGTTCAAACAAGAAGAATAAGCCAACGGAAGCGAGGCTTAGAATGTTGAAATCGTTAACCAAAGAGAAGAAAAATGTCAATGTCACAGCTTAATGAATAAGTGAGAAGTTCATACATGTCCGCGCGTGTTTTGGAGAAATTGTTATCACAGCAAACAAAAGCTTCAGAAAACACACCTGCTTAGGGAAGCGATCTTGCGACTTAAAAGTTCTATGCACACTATTATACACTGCTACCTTATATGAACTGGGATTGGTCAATTGAACTAGATTGCACAATTTACGCACAGAAATAAGCAATTCAGAACTGCCGACGTGTTTATTCAAACTACCATCAACAATTAGGATCATGAATTTGCGTCTATATTTATCCCTGTCGGTTTTGGGAACAAATTATTTACTCTTTAGTCATTTGGTCTTCTCTGCTTGGGCCACTGTGGACACTAACAGTGCCCAGCCACCGTCTACCAGGCAGGTCACTAAATGGGATCGTGTTCTAGATTTGAACAAGGATTTTCGCGTTTTATGGACAATCGTCAATCAGGATATAACATTTGAAATACGAGCTCGTACTCTAGGCTACGTTGGATTAGGGTTCTCCCCTCATGGCGATCCAGCTGGCTCCGATTTGGCTATTGGATGGGTGGACAAAGGTCAAACCTTTTTTCAGGTGAATATATTTTAGTTCATGTTATAACTGTATCCAGTAACTGCATTCCGTTTTGATTAAACCTATTATCTATCTTGGATATACTATCCCAAGTATACTTTTCTGGTGCGCTCTTTTATAAAACCGGGCTCTTTACAGCTTATAGGCCTTCTAAACGACGTAAAATATTTGCAAAAATCGAAGTTTTTCCATCGCTGTTTTTAGTCTCGCACCACACAAGCAATTCGGCCAAACTTAATTTTCAATTAGAACTACATAGAAGAGTAAACATGATATCGGACTGCGACTATGCTGCTTATTTAATCCTACTTTTTTTCATATGCGCTACATTTAATGTTTCTTTTTGAGTTATATTTACTTTTCACTTTCAACAGGGCTGATAAACTTTCGTAAAACTCCAAAAACTCGCACCAAATTCTTTGGACACAGACCATATTGTTAAATTGTTTTGCGCAACAAAACAAAATTCACCGCACACAAAACAATTAATTAGCACAAACCGACAAAATATAAAATCGACATCTTTCTCTAACACGATATTGAATAAACTCGTCTATAAAATTAAGCTAAGAAATTCAGCCCTAAAATGTATAAATTTATACAATTTACTATAAAAGCGGGTGTACCACTGGTCCAATCATTCACATTTTTACTTCCAGAGAGCCTATTCCGACATAGAATATTCGAAATATAATATCGACAGAGAATATTCGAATAGTCGAACTCCATGACTATATCTCTCTTTGTTCTCCTATAATCGTGATATCCTCCGACAGACAGACAGATAAATGAATGGACAGCGCCAATCGCCTCAGGAGATGATCCTGGGCCAGAATATACATATGTATATGTTACAGTAAATTTGATTACTCGGTGATTACTCATAATTACTTGTTTTTATGAATAATCACCGCTCGGATTGGTAAATGTTATAAATATCTAGCATATTTCTCAAATTAAACGGCGATTTTATTTAATTCCTAACTCGTAATGGCGAATGTGATAAATTTAGGAATTTTGGATTCGGAAATAACGAATATTGACCAATTAAGGCACTGGAATACAGCACAGTCTTCCTGGGTGGCCTCCTCAGCAAGGATTATAACCCTCAATCAACAAAATCCTCCCGGTAATGTAGTATTATTGCAAGAATTTATCACATTTACCAAAGCTAGCGGCGATTTTGCATAATAACAGGTAATTATTAATAATCACTGGATTAATCAATTCCCCGTAATGTATGTATGTACACTCGTATACTTTTTTATTTACCATTTATTTTTTAATGTGTTACAATCGGAAGAACTATTGTATAAATTAATATACCCTTAACCCTTGTGTGTAGAGTATAATAAAAATGGGAGTTTGCCCACTTTTTCAACATCGAATCGACTTCTATGGGTTTAGGTCAGAGATGGCCAAATACGGCCCGCGGGCCAACTCTGGCGCGTCTGAAGGTTCTATCCGGCCCGTCGCAATTAACAAAAAATGTATCCATCGCGTAGATATGAACAACTTGAATGTTAAGATACAAGGAAAAAATCAATTCATCGATGATATCTAGGCCCATCTTAAAAGTCAAACTTGATATGTTTGCTGGGCACCTAGTTCAAAACTAGAGATGAGCGATATTTCAGTACCGGTGACTTTGTCACTGTTACTTTGAAGTCACTGGTCACTGTAGCGACAGAAAAATATTTTTACCAGTGACAGTGACTGCCTTCGTTCCAAAATATTCACACACAAATAATCGTTCCTGTCACTGACTTGTTACACGATATTCACACACAAATATTCTTTCCTGTCACATACTTGTTTCACGATATTTACACACAAATATTCGTTCCTGTCACTGGATTGTTCCCGCGCCATGAATTCGCTTGCGTATTTTTTTCACGTACATATTGTACAACAATCTAGGTTTGCAATAATTTTTAATTACCTAGATTACACCCCTCATGCGACTTAAGCCTAAGTTTCATAGATTCCGTTTGCATCCAGAAAAAGAAAAAGGTTTTTACTTGACAATATTTGTTTAACATTCTTAATCTGCACGTTAATTTGATCTATTGACGTTTTACGTTGATCTATAAACTATTTGTTCAATGCACGTTCTGCTTTATTTTCCAAATTTGTTTTTGTTATCAAGAACAAGAAAATGACAATGCAGAAAGAGCGATAAACGAATCGTTCATAAATTAAAAATCTACCCCTAAAACTTGCTAAAACTTCTGGTATCGTCGTTTACTTATATCAAAGTCACTGTGACTAAAAATCACTGGTTAAAATCACAGTGACCCGTTTGTCACTGTCACTGCTGTCACCGTTCCTGAAAAATCACTGGATCGCTCATCTCTATTCAAAACGTCTGTCTCACTTCCCGAGGTTAAATTCAATACTCTCACTAAATAAAGATAAGCTTAAGACTTACTTATATGGCCTGAAAAACCTGCATTTTGAATTTAAACGCAGATTTCAAGATTTCTATGCCACTCAATTGGATATTTTCACCATGCCTTTCAACATAAATGGTGAAGCAGTTAGCCGGATTTGCAGCTTAAATAAATTGAATTGCAATCTAACTATGCATGGTGATTTGGCATTATTGACTGAAGGATTGGTAACGAAATCCCGAAAGACAAAATCTCGAAATGTCAAAATCCCGAAACGACAAAATCCCGATGCGTCAAAAACCCGGAGTTACAGAACTAGTTTTGGTACTCTCCAGCCTCTTAAGCCATTAGCAAAACCATTTAGATTAAAACCATTAGCAAAGTTCAAATTAACTACTATTAGGAGCAAGGATCATAACTCTCAGACAACAAAATTTTTTTTATAATGCAAATGGCGAGGATGTGTCCATGTAAAAATCGCTGTTGCAGTTTTCCTACAGATTTTGCGATTACAGCAAGAAAATGCGTATGTATAGAGCGATCATCTCATCTCATTATCTCTGGTTGGTTGATATCACCAAAGAACATACTGTTACGTAAATTTTAAATTTGACTCTCTAGGTCCGATCTCTGGATTGCAAATAATCCAATAAAACCCAAAAGTTTATTTGTTTCTAATTTCACAGATTTATTATTTACATATATTATTTTCTACACTTATTAATTAGCACTGGTCAGTTGGCTTGTTAGATGGCACTATGTATTTCACGCAACAACTAAATTCGAACTATACATATCTGCTGAGACGCCTTGCGAGACGCCAATGCGCCTATTGCATACATGCAGTCGAAGATTCTGGAACTATTTAGTAATTTGTCGTTCTTTCTATTTCACGCAAAAATTTAGCGAATATGAAATGCGCCTTTTGTGTATTGTATTTTGACGAATTTACAATCGAAGTTTCACGAAAACACTAGAAAACACATCGTCAATAATCGTGAATAATAAAAGCATGCAAGCAATGAACGCGACATCTAGCGCGTGATAGAAAGAACGATAAATTACTAGATAGTTCCAGAATCTTCGGCAGCATGCATCCAATAAACGCGACATCTAGCGCGAGATAGAAAGACGAGATAGGTCGACAATTTACTAGCTAGTTCCAGAACCTTCCATCCAAGTGTCAGCTGGCATATAAATAGGCCGCAAGGCTTCGCACATCGTGCCATCTAACAAGCAAATTGACCAGTGTAGAAAATAATAACTGTAGAAAAGAATAAGTGTAAATAATAAATCTTTGAAATTAGAAACAACTAACTTTCTAGATTAATTGGATTATTGGCAATCCAGAGATTGGACCTAGAGAGTCGTCAAACTTAAAATTTACGTAACAATTGGTAAATTTTATTGACCTGAGAATACCCCAGCTAAGAGAACAGTTAGAGTCTCGAGGATTGCCTGTGACAAGGCATAAGGCAGATACATGCACGGTTGCGTAAAGCAATGGAGAGTGAGGGCATCGATGTTGAACAACATGAGTTTCGTTATGATAGAGGAGCAACTGACACAACGCATGGGGCAGCAGTCGGTACAACACACTTCACAACTGCAAGGCCATCTATCGCGACCATAGGAAACAAATGTTCCAGCTGATGAATCGTTACCAAAAAGCGAACGAGTCGTTACAAGAATATACAACGGAGATAGAGCGGCTCGCGCATTTGGCCAACGCAGACGCACCAGCGGAAGTAATAGAGTTAATTAAAATTCAGGCGTTCCTGAATGGAATACGAGATGCGGATACCAAACGCGCAGTCTATTCCATGCCAAAGAAAACGGAATATGAGTATCAGAGATAATGAGATAAGATAACTCGCTCTACACATTTTGGTAGTCTGTAATCTACGTTATTTTTTTTTTAATTTCCTGCGGCGACATTTTCGTTCATTGTCGTCGAAGACAACATTGGCGAAAATTTCGCTCTTGTGGCCGTCGAAGACAATATTGAGGATACTGTCGCTCTTGTTGTCGTCGAAGATAAATGTGACATTCATATGAAAATGCCTTCAGAGACCCACATAGGCTTGTCTTGCAGATGTCCTCGACGACGGCTTTATGTCCTGCAAGACTCTTCAAAGATGTCTTAGAGACATGAACTTTTTGATTTTTAACTAAAACACTCAAAATATGAAATAAATGATGAGGTACCTACATATGTCTGGGAGTAAATTTTTTTATATGGAATATATATTTTATTCAGGACCGACACGTTAAAAGAAACGGCAATCTGGACCCTGTTGTGGATCCTTCTCAAGACTACGTGTTGATTCTGGGTTTCGAAAATGAGACGCACACTGTGTTGAGGTTTCGCAGGAAATTAGACACGTGTGACTCGGCGCATGATATAACTATAACAGTAAGTTTCAGTTTTCAAGTATTTTATTAAATTTAAATAGACATTGAATTTATTTATGCCAATGGAATATTCGTAATTATACATATATTATTAATACAATAAACGGAGAAAAGTCGAACTCGGAGAGCTAAACACAATAACATTTGTGGTGTTCTTCAGACGCGTTCTCAATTCTTCTCAATGAAAATTCTGATTATAATTTAATCTTCTTTATTGATTTTGAGAACGTCTTGTTTCGTTTTTTATATTTTTCAATCTCTATCTTAGATTCTAAGTTCAATGAGTATCTGATGTAAATTAATTTTTATTGTATATTGAGACACATAGTTTTTATTTTAAATACTTATAGTCTCTACATTTACTCCCCTCCCAGTGAAACGTGTGTATTGATTAATGATTAGTTAATAACTGGGATGTGGGTACAACTTTATGTGATTTTGAAGGTGACTTTTTTTGTGTATTTTTGATTGTGTTATGTTTATTTGTAATGTTGTCTGTGGAGTATGCTGGTTTTAGAAGGTCAATTGAAACTGTTTTGATGGTGTTACCGTATTGTATCTGGAAGGTTTTGTTAAATTTTGTGATCACTTTGAAAGGGCCTTCATATGGTGTTTGTAGACTTGTTGAACGTAGTATTTTAAGATATACGTATTCACAAATGTTAAGTGATTTGGGTATGTAGGTTTTATCTACGTTGTGATGCATTATGTTAGAACACACATGTGAGAAGTGTTCTCTCATTTGGTTAAGAATTTGATCTGTATTGACGGAATTGTTTTGAAGTACTATTAATTCGCCAGGTAATCGCAATGTCTGTCCGTATACTAATTCGGCGGACGAGCATTTTAGGTCTTTTTTAAAAGTGGATCTTAAACCAAGTAGTATTCAAGGTAGGAGTTTTGACCAATGTGTTGCGTCGTTTGTAGTCATTATTGACGCCTTAAGTTGTCGATGAAAGCGTTCAATCATGCCGTTCGCTTGTGGGTGGTAGGGTGACGTGTGGATTTTGTGTGCGCCTAAAAGTTTAGTTAAGCCGCTCATTAATTTTGAGGTGAATTGTGTCCCTTGATCCATTGTAACTTGGAGTGGTACACCAAAACGTGGAATATAATTTTGTGCAAAAGTTAATGCTACGGTTGAAGTTGTAATATTTTTAAGTGGATACGCTTCCGGCCAACGGGCGTATCTATCTATAATTGTGAGCATGTATCGGTTGTCATTGGATATTGGTAGTGGTCCTACGAGGTCCATATGAATGTGTTCGAATCGGCCTCTAGGGATATCGATTTTCTGAACTGGAGTTTTTGTGTATTTATTAATTTTTGATTTTTGGCAATTTTGGCACATTAAGGACAAATCGTTTATTTCTTTGCGCATGTTGGGCCAAAAATACTTTTTTGAAATAAGACGTCTTGTTGCACGAGTTCCTGGGTGAGATAATGAATGAATTTTATCAAAAATTATTTTTCGCATTGAATTTGGGACATATGGTCGTGGAAGGGAATTCGAAATATCGCACAAATTTTTATATTAAGAATTGGAATGACGACTTGTTTTTTTGTTTTAGATTGGAATTTGGAGAATTGATAAGCGTTTTCAGTGTTTCGTCGGATAATTGTTCTTTACGTAGAGTTGTAAAATTTATGTCTTCTGTGGAAATTGCGCTAATTTCAGGTATTCGAGATAGCGTGTCGGCGACTATGTTTTGTTTTCCCGAAATATGTTGTATGTTGTTTGTGAATTGCGCGATATATTCTAAATGTCGTGTCTGTCGTGGGGTTCTTTCTGTTTTGGAATTTAGAACGAAAGTTAGTGGTTTGTGATCAGTGTATATGGTGAAATTTCTACCTTCTAGAAAGTGTTTAAAATGTTTGACTGCTCTGTAAATTCCTAAGAGTTCTCTGTCAAATGTTGAGTATTTGGTCTCGGCTGGGCTGAGCTTTTTTGAAAAATACGCCAGGGGTTCCCAATTATTTTCTGTAGACTGTTGTAGAGCTGCTCCGATTGCAACTTCCGATGCATCGACTGCTAATGAGAGTCGTGAGTTTTTGTCGAAGTGTGTCAGTAAAGTATTTTTAGCGAATAATGTTCGTACTTTTTCAAATGTTTTTGTGGATTCGTCTGTCCAATTTAAAATTTTGGATTTGCTTTTGTTTGCTAATGTCAGCATGTTATGTAGGGTGCTTACCCCTGTTGTTAACATCGGGATATAGCGATGATAGTAATTTACCATCCCAAGAAATTTTTGTAATTTCTTGATGGAAGTTGGTTTTTCGAAATTTGTGATTGTGTCCACTCGTTCTTTAGCTGGTTGCATTCCTTTATTAGAAATTTCATAGCTAAGTAAGTTTAGAGATGGAACGCCGAAAGAGCATTTTGATGGTTTGATGTTAATACCATATTCTTGTGGGCGATTGAAAAGTTTTCTTAAATGTTCAAGATGTTGGGTTTCATTATCGCTAGCTTTCAATATGTCATCTACATACGCAAAGACAAAATCGAAATCAGAGAGTACTTCGTTGATAAAACGTTGAAACGTTTGTGCGCTATTTCTTAGGCCGAATGGCATACGCAAGAATTCGTACATACCGAATGGAGTAGTGATGGCTGTTTTATGAATATCTTCTTCAGCCATCGGTATCTGGTGGTATGCACGAACGAGGTCGATTTTGGAAAATTTGGTTTTGTTTTTGAGTTCAATGCTCAAATCATGGATGTGTGGAAGTGGATAGCGATCGGGTATGGTAATGCAGTTGAGTCTTCTATAATCGCCGCATGGGCGCCAATCATTTGGTTCCTTTTTGGGGACTAAATGTAAGGCGGATGCGAAAGAAGAGCTCGAAGGTCTGCATATCCCAACTTTACCGAGATATTCGAATTCTGTTTTTGCAATTTTTAATTTAATTGGGTCAAGTCTCCGTGGTCTAGTAAATGGCGCTGCGCTTTTGATTTCTATTCTATGAACTGTGTTGTGTTTCACAGGTTTTGTGTAATCTGGTTCGGAGGTTAAAAGAGGAAATTCATTCAAGAGTTTGGTGAATTTGTTTTCTGGAATTGAAATTTTAAGTGAGAAAATGTCAGAAAACCAGAAGTTCGGTGAGTTTTTAATTTATTGGAATCATCGGTGATTTGTTTGTTTTTGATGTCCACTAAAAGTCCGAATTTTTCTAGAAAGTTGGCACCAATTATCGGTGTTGAAATATTAGCTAAAAGGAATGGAAATTCGAAATCGCGACGTAGATTTAGGTCGATTTTAAGAAGTTTTGATCCAAATGTTTCATTTGTGGTGTTCTTCAGACGCGTTCTCAATTCTTCTCAATGAAAATTCTGATTATAATTTAATCTTCTTTATTGATTTTGAGAACGTCTTGTTTCGTTTTTTATATTTTTCAATCTCTATCTTAGATTCTAAGTTCAATGAGTATCTGATGTAAATTAATTTTTATTGTATATTGAGACACATAGTTTTTATTTTAAATACTTATAGTCTCTACATTTACTCCCCTCCCAGTGAAACGTGTGTATTGATTAATGATTAGTTAATAACTGGGATGTGGGTACAACTTTATGTGATTTTGAAGGTGACTTTTTTTGTGTATTTTTGATTGTGTTATGTTTATTTGTAATGTTGTCTGTGGAGTATGCTGGTTTTAGAAGGTCAATTGAAACTGTTTTGATGGTGTTACCGTATTGTATCTGGAAGGTTTTGTTAAATTTTGTGATCACTTTGAAAGGGCCTTCATATGGTGTTTGTAGACTTGTTGAACGTAGTATTTTAAGATATACGTATTCACAAGTGTTAAGTGATTTGGGTATGTAGGTTTTATCTACGTTGTGATGCATTATGTTAGAACACACATGTGAGAAGTGTTCTCTCATTTGGTTAAGAATTTGATCTGTATTGACGGAATTGTTTTGAGGTACTATTAATTCGCCAGGTAATCGCAATGTCTGTCCGTATACTAATTCGGCGGACGAGCATTTTAGGTCTTCTTTAAAAGTGGATCTTAAACCAAGTAGTATCCAAGGTAGGAGTTTTGACCAATGTGTTGCGTCGTTTGTAGTCATTATTGACGTCTTTAGTTGTCGATGAAAGCGTTCAATCATGCCGTTCGCTTGTGGGTGGTAGGGTGACGTGTGGATTTTGTGTGCGCCTAAAAGTTTAGTTAAGCCGCTCATTAATTTTGAGGTGAATTGTGTCCCTTGATCCATTGTAATTTGGAGTGGTACACCAAAACGTGGAATATAATTTTGTGCAAAAGTTAATGCTACGGTTGAAGTTGTAATATTTTTAAGTGGATACGCTTCCGGCCAACGGGTGTATCTATCTATAATTGTGAGCATGTATGGGTTGTCATTGGATATTGGTAGTGGTCCTACGAAGTCCATATGAATGTGTTCGAATCGGCCTCTAGGGATATCGATTTTCTGAACTGGAGTTTTTGTGTATTTATTAATTTTTGATTTTTGGCAATTTTGGCACATTAAGGACAAATCGTTTATTTCTTTGCGCATGTTGGGCCAAAAATACTTTTTTGAAATAAGACGTCTTGTTGCACGAGTTCCTGGGTGAGATAATGAATGAATTTTATCAAAAATTATTTTTCGCATTGAATTTGGGACTTATGGTCGTGGAAGGGAATTCGAAATATCGCACAAATTTTTATATTAAGAATTGGAATGACGATTTGTTTTTTTGTTTTAGATTGGAATTTGGAGAATTGATAAGCGTTTTCAGTGTTTCGTCGGATAATTGTTCTTTACGTAGAGTTGTAAAATTTATGTCTTCTGTGGAAATTGCGCTAATTTCAGGTATTCGAGATAGCGTGTCGGCGACTATGTTTTGTTTTCCCGAAATATGTTGTATGTTGTTTGTGAATTGCGCGATATATTCTAAATGTCGTGTCTGTCGTGGGGTTCTTTCTGTTTTGGAATTTAGAACGAAAGTTAGTGGTTTGTGATCAGTGTATATGGTGAAATTTCTACCTTCTAGAAAGTGTTTAAAATGTTTGACTGCTCTGTAAATTCCTAAGAGTTCTCTGTCAAATGTTGAGTATTTGGTCTCGGCTGGGCTGAGCTTTTTTGAAAAATACGCCAGGGGTTCCCAATTATTTTCTGTAGACTGTTGTAGAGCTGCTCCGATTGCAACTTCCGATGCATCGACTGCTAATGAGAGTCGTGAGTTTTTGTCGAAGTGTGTCAGTAAAGTATTTTTAGCGAATAATGTTCGTACTTTTTCAAATGTTTTTGTGGATTCGTCTGCCCAATTTAAAATTTTGGATTTGCTTTTGTTTGCTAATGTCAGCATGTTATGTAGGGTGCTTAGACCTGTTGCTAACATCGGGATGTAGCGATGATAGTAATTTACCATCCCAAGAAATTTTTGTAATTTCTTTATGGAAGTTGGTTTTTCGAAATTTGTGATTGTGTCCACTCGTTCTTTAGCTGGTTGCATTCCTTTATTAGAAATTTCATAGCTAAGTAAGTTTAGAGATGGAACGCCGAAAGAGCATTTTGATGGTTTGATGTTAATACCATATTCTTGTAGGCGATTGAAAAGTTTTCTTAAATGTTCAAGATGTTGGGTTTCATTATCGCTAGCTTTCAATATGTCATCTACATACGCACAGACAAAATCGAAATCAGAGAGTACTTCGTTGATAAAACGTTGAAACGTTTGTGCGCTATTTCTTAGGCCGAATGGCATACGCAAGAATTCGTACATACCGAATGGAGTAGTGATGGCTGTTTTATGAATATCTTCTTCAGCCATCGGTATCTGGTGGTATGCACGAACGAGGTCGATTTTGGAAAATTTGGTTTTGTTTTTGAGTTCAATGCTCAAATCATGGATGTGTGGAAGTGGATAGCGATCGGGTATGGTAATGCAGTTGAGTCTTCTATAATCGCCGCATGGGCGCCAATCATATGGTTCCTTTTTGGGGACTAAATGTAAGGCGGATGCGAAAGAAGAGCTCGAAGGTCTGCATATCCCAACTTTAACGAGATATTCGAATTCTGTTTTTGCAATTTTTAATTTAATTGGGTCAAGTCTCCGTGGTCTAGTAAATGGCGCTGCGCCTTTGATTTCTATTCTATGAACTGTGTTGTGTTTCACAGGTTTTGTGTAATCTGGTTCGGAGGTTAAAAGAGGAAATTCATTCAAGAGTTTGGTGAATTTGTTTTCTGGAATTGAAATTTTAAGTGAGAAAATGTCAGAAAACCAGAAGTTCCGTGAGTTTTTAATTTATTGGAATCATCGGTGATTTGTTTGTTTTTGATGTCCACTAAAAGTCCGAATTTTTCTAGAAAGTTGGCACCAATTATCGGTGTTGAAATATTAGCTAAAAGGAATGGAAATTCGAAATCGCGACGTAGATTTAGGTCGATTTTGAGAAGTTTTGATCCAAATGTTTCATTTGTGGTGTTCTTCAGACGCGTTCTCAATTCTTCTCAATGAAAATTCTGATTATAATTTAATCTTCTTTATTGATTTTGAGAACGTCTTGTTTCGTTTTTTATATTTTTCAATCTCTATCTTAGATTCTAAGTTCAATGAGTATCTGATGTAAATTAATTTTTATTGTATATTGAGACACATAGTTTTTATTTTAAATACTTATAGTCTCTACATTTACTCCCCTCCCAGTGAAACGTGTGTATTGATTAATGATTAGTTAATAACTGGGATGTGGGTACAACTTTATGTGATTTTGAAGGTGACTTTTTTTGTGTATTTTTGATTGTGTTATGTTTATTTGTAATGTTGTCTGTGGAGTATGCTGGTTTTAGAAGGTCAATTGAAACTGTTTTGATGGTGTTACCGTATTGTATCTGGAAGGTTTTGTTAAATTTTGTGATCACTTTGAAAGGGCCTTCATATGGTGTTTGTAGACTTGTTGAACGTAGTATTTTAAGATATACGTATTCACAAGTGTTAAGTGATTTGGGTATGTAGGTTTTATCTACGTTGTGATGCATTATGTTAGAACACACATGTGAGAAGTGTTCTCTCATTTGGTTAAGAATTTGATCTGTATTGACGGAATTGTTTTGAGGTACTATTAATTCGCCAGGTAATCGCAATGTCTGTCCGTATACTAATTCGGCGGACGAGCATTTTAGGTCTTCTTTAAAAGTGGATCTTAAACCAAGAAGTATCCAAGGTAGGAGTTTTGACCAATGTGTTGCGTCGTTTGTAGTCATTATTGACGTCTTTAGTTGTCGATGAAAGCGTTCAATCATGCCGTTCGCTTGTGGGTGGTAGGGTGACGTGTGGATTTTGTGTGCGCCTAAAAGTTTAGTTAAGCCGCTCATTAATTTTGAGGTGAATTGTGTCCCTTGATCCATTGTAATTTGGAGTGGTACACCAAAACGTGGAATATAATTTTGTGCAAAAGTTAATGCTACGGTTGAAGTTGTAATATTTTTAAGTGGATACGCTTCCGGCCAACGGGTGTATCTATCTATAATTGTGAGCATGTATCGGTTGTCATTGGATATTGGTAGTGGTCCTACGAGGTCCATATGAATGTGTTCGAATCGGCCTCTAGGGATATCGATTTTCTGAACTGGAGTTTTTGTGTATTTATTAATTTTTGATTTTTGGCAATTTTGGCACATTAAGGACAAATCGTTTATTTCTTTGCGCATGTTGGGCCAAAAATACTTTTTTGAAATAAGACGTCTTGTTGCACGAGTTCCTGGGTGAGATAATGAATGAATTTTATCAAAAATTATTTTTCGCATTGAATTTGGGACATATGGTCGTGGAAGGGAATTCGAAATATCGCACAAATTTTTATATTAAGAATTGGAATGACGATTTGTTTTTTTGTTTTAGATTGGAATTTGGAGAATTGATAAGCGTTTTCAGTGTTTCGTCGGATAATTGTTCTTTACGTAGAGTTGTAAAATTTATGTCTTCTGTGGAAATTGCGCTAATTTCAGGTATTCGAGATAGCGTGTCGGCGACTATGTTTTGTTTTCCCGAAATATGTTGTATGTTGTTTGTGAATTGCGCGATATATTCTAAATGTCGTGTCTGTCGTGGGGTTCTTTCTGTTTTGGAATTTAGAACGAAAGTTAGTGGTTTGTGATCAGTGTATATGGTGAAATTTCTACCTTCTAGAAAGTGTTTAAAATGTTTGACTGCTCTGTAAATTCCTAAGAGTTCTCTGTCAAATGTTGAGTATTTGGTCTCGGCTGGGCTGAGCTTTTTTGAAAAATACGCCAGGGGTTCCCAATTATTTTCTGTAGACTGTTGTAGAGCTGCTCCGATTGCAACTTCCGATGCATCGACTGCTAATGAGAGTCGTGAGTTTTTGTCGAAGTGTGTCAGTAAAGTATTTTTAGCGAATAATGTTCGTACTTTTTCAAATGTTTTTGTGGATTCGTCTGCCCAATTTAAAATTTTGGATTTGCTTTTGTTTGCTAATGTCAGCATGTTATGTAGGGTGCTTAGACCTGTTGCTAACATCGGGATGTAGCGATGATAGTAATTTACCATCCCAAGAAATTTTTGTAATTTCTTGATGGAAGTTGGTTTTTCGAAATTTGTGATTGTGTCCACTCGTTCTTTAGCTGGTTGCATTCCTTTATTAGAAATTTCATAGCTAAGTAAGTTTAGAGATGGAACGCCGAAAGAGCATTTTGATGGTTTGATGTTAATACCATATTCTTGTAGGCGATTGAAAAGTTTTCTTAAATGTTCAAGATGTTGGGTTTCATTATCGCTAGCTTTCAATATGTCATCTACATACGCAAAGACAAAATCGAAATCAGAGAGTACTTCGTTGATAAAACGTTGAAACGTTTGTGCGCTATTTCTTAGGCCGAATGGCATACGCAAGAATTCGTACATACCGAATGGAGTAGTGATGGCTGTTTTATGAATATCTTCTTCAGCCATCGGTATCTGGTGGTATGCACGAACGGGGTCGATTTTGGAAAATTTGGTTTTGTTTTTGAGTTCAATGCTCAAATCATGGATGTGTGGAAGTGGATAGCGATCGGGTATGGTAATGCAGTTGAGTCTTCTATAATCGCCGCATGGGCGCCAATCATTTGGTTCCTTTTTGGGGACTAAATGTAAGGCGGATGCGAAAGAAGAGCTCGAAGGTCTGCATATCCCAACTTTAACGAGATATTCGAATTCTGTTTTTGCAATTTTTAATTTAATTGGGTCAAGTCTCCGTGGTCTAGTAAATGGCGCTGCGCCTTTGATTTCTATTCTATGAACTGTGTTGTGTTTCACAGGTTTTGTGTAATCTGGTTCGGAGGTTAAAAGAGGAAATTCATTCAAGAGTTTGGTGAATTTGTTTTCTGGAATTGAAATTTCACAAACAGAAATTTGTTTTCTGGAATTGAAAGTGAGAAAATGTCAGAAAACCAGAAGTTCCGTGAGTTTTTAATTTAGTGGAATCATCGGTGATTTGTTTGTTTTTGATGTCCACTAAAAGTCCGAATTTTTCTAGAAAGTTGGCACCAATTATCGGTGTTGAAATATTAGCTAAAAGGAATGGAAATTCGAAATCGCGACGTAGATTTAGGTCGATTTTGAGAAGTTTTGATCCAAATGTTTCATTTGTGGTGTTCTTCAGACGCGTTCTCAATTCTTCTCAATGAAAATTCTGATTATAATTTAATCTTCTTTATTGATTTTGAGAACGTCTTGTTTCGTTTTTTATATTTTTCAATCTCTATCTTAGATTCTAAGTTCAATGAGTATCTGACGTAAATTATTATTATTGTATAATAATGTATATTATTGTATATTGAGACACATAGTTTTTATTTTAAATACTTATAGTCTCTACAAATGTCAATGGATACAGCGACAAGCGGCGAAGCTATAATGTAAAAAGTAAAATGGCAACGACGTGTCGTCTCAGTTGGTTTACTGAAACACAGCGAATGACACACAAAGCAAAATAAACAAAAATGTTTACGTACACCCACGATACCCGGTAATAGGGCTCGCCTGGAAGCATACCTTTTTAACTCCCATGTGTTTCCCGAATGATGGTGATAAAAAATAATACATAAAAGTTTCGTTATTAGTACTTCGTATTAATAATTAAGCAGGCTTATTATTTTGTTTGATCTCAGGGTCTTATATCTTATTAGCTAAAGAAGCGATTTTCGTCAGATCTGCTTTGTTGTTTTCCAATTTTGTTCCAAAAGAAACAGACTTCTAGATATGGAACCGCATCTCAGGTTAAAATTAACAACCAAGAGACTAAATTATGATATTATGTCTTCTCAACATGGGCAATTTCATAATTCTCTATAATTTTAATTGTAATGAATGACCCTGTGTCAGTTTGCCGCAGTCTTCGTTCTTCTGCCTTGTTGCTTGTTTTCTTTGCTTCGTTTATTCTTCGTTAATTTCGTTGAGAAAATTCGTTTATGTGTATACCTAAAAATTCTGTGAGTTTGTGTCAAAAAACAAGTCGGACCGAGCGGAGACTGCGGTAACCATTAAAAATTAAGTGAAATAAATATGATATGCTATGATAAAACGTGCTATGCTATTTTGACGAATTTGCAATTGAAGATTCACGATAACACTAGAAAACACATGTGTGTGAATAGTAAAAGCATGCAAGCAATGAACGCGAGATACAAAGAAATAGATAGTTTGAGAATCTTCGACAGCATGCATGCAATGAACGCGACATCTATCGCGAAAATAGAAAGAGATAGATAGTTCGAGAATCTTCGACAGCATGCATGCAATGAACGCGACAGCTATCGCGAAATAGAAAGAACGACAATTTACTATATAGTTCCAGAACCTTACACGCAAGTGTCAGCTCGCATATAAATAGGCCGCAAGTCGTCGCAGATAAGACAGTTCTTATTTGGTTGTTGAACAAGAAGCATCGTGCCTTCTAACAAGCAAACTGACCAGTGTTGTAATAATAAGTGTAGAAAGTAATAAGTGTAGAAAATAATAAGTGTGAATAATAAATCTGTAAAATTAGAAAACAAATAAACTTTTGTGTTTTATTGGATTATTTGCAATCCAGAGATCGGACCTGGAGAGTCGAAAACGTCAAATATAAAATTTACGTAACAATTAGTGTCAGAAGTGGGATTGTAAAATAATCCTAAATCATGGTGAAGTTTATTGACCTAAGAATACCCCAGCTAAGAGAAGAGTAGGAGTCTCGAGGATTGCCTGTGACAGGGCATAAGGCAGATCTACAAGCACGGTTGCGTAAAGCAATGGAGAGTGAGGGCATCAATGTTGAAGAACATTAGTTTTCTTATGATGCTTCAGGAGCTTCATCGAAAGTCAAGGAGCAGTTGATAGAGCCACAGCCAGCTCTAGCATTTGACATGAATGTGCTTTTATTGGCAATGGCGCAGCAGTCCTCACGCATGGAGGAGCAACTGGCACAACGCGTGGAAAAGCAGCTAGTGTTGTAGCAGCTGTGTTGTAACACACTTCACAAATGCAGGACCAACTATCGCGCATTGAAGGGAATTCTGCCAGACTGCAGGCGAGGCAAGATCAAATCAGTTTGAGACCACAGCACAAACCAATCACTGGACTACGGCAGACAAAGTGGCAGCTTTGGTGGTGTCATTGAAGGGCTCCGCCGCTGAAGTTTTGCAAACAGTTCCTGAAATTGAACGTGGTAACTATGACGCGTTAATGGCAGCGATTGAACGGCGATATGGTAGCGACCATAGAAAACAAATGTTCCAGAGGGAGCTGATGAATCTTTACCAAAAAACGAACGAGTCGTTACAGTAATATGCAACGGAGATAGAGCGGCTCGCGCATTTGGCCAACGCAGACGCACCAGCGAAAGTAATAGAATTACTTAAAATTCAGTCGTTCATGAATGGAATACGGGATGCGGATACCAAACGCGCAGTCTATTCCATGCCAAAGAAGACGTTTGCCGAAACAGTGTCATTTGCTTTGACGCAGGAAACAGCAAGCCTTCTAAGCAAACAAACACATAAAGTTCATAGGCTAGAAGTTGAGCCAAGTGGATCTCTGGAGAAAACCATGAAAGATTTTATCCAGACTATTTCTCGAATGATGCCAACTTCACGCAAAGGCTTTGATGTAAAATGTTACAGCTGTGGCAATAAATGCCACATTGCCATAAATGTTACATCTAACGATGGCAATAAATTTGGAAGAACTGCCATCGTACAACATCGGATAGACACTAGCGATGCAAGACCTATTCGGCAAGCTTCACGCAGAGTCCCACTGGCGAAACGAGAAGAGGCAGAAAAGATAATAGACGAGATGCAGAAAGGTGGAGTTATTGAATTATCAACAAGCCCATGGAGTTCACCGGTTGTGTTAGTTCAAAAGAAAGATGGAAGGAAGCACCCGGTTTTGCTTTGACTATCGGAAGCTGAACGATGTCACTAAAAATGCTACACTGCCACGAATAGATGACACCTTTGACACATTATCCTGTGCGAAATGGTTTTCAACGCTGGATTTGCAAGTGGTTATTGGCAAGTGGAAATCGAGAAATTCGATCGCGAGAAAACTGCTTTTAGCATCGGGAATGGATTGTGGCAGTTCTCTGTAATGCCATTCGGATTATGCAACGCTCCAGAAACTTTTGAGCGTTTAATGGAACACGTATTGGAGGGGCTTCACTGGAGAACAAACATGTTTGGTGTATCTTGATGACATTATTGTCATGGGTCAAAGTTTTGATGACCACCTCAAAAACTTAGAAGAAGTCTTTCAACGAATTTCTTCTGCTGCATTACGGTTGAATCCAAAGAAGTGCAATTTATTTAAAACCGAAGTAACTTATTTGGGCCACAAGATCACCACTGTAGGAATTCACACACATGAAGACAACATAAAATCGGTAAAAGACTGGCCTCGACACAAAAATGTTCATGAAGTGCGAAGCTTCCTTGGACTCTGTACGTATTATCGACGCTTTGTATGTTGGCTTATCCAGTTCCTGGCGAAAAGTTTGTCCTGGACACAGATGCTAGTGCACATGGAATAGGAGGTGTACTATCGCAGATTATCGATGGTCAGGAAAAAGTAATTGGGTACTATAGCAGAGTTCTTAGAAAACCGGAAAGGAACTATTGCGTTACAAGGCAAGAACTCTTGGCAGTGGTTGAATGCGTGAAACATTTTCACAAATACCTGTATGGGCAGCATTTTCTACTGAGGACAGATCATGCAGCACTCAGATGGTTACTCCAGTTTAAAAATCCGGAAGGGCAGATTGCTCGATAGATAGAAAGGTTGCAGAATTATGATTGCGAAATACAGCATCGAAAAGGTGGACAACATGGAAACGAATAGAATAGAAGAGTTTCACAATGGACCAAGTGGAGGACATCTCGGCGTTACGAAAACTCTGGAAAAGATTAAGTATCAATTTTACTGGGTGAATTGTCAAGAATCAGTTGCTGAATGGATTAAAAACTGCGCACAATGCATGGCAGCTAAGGGTAGAACTAGAGGAAGGTTGCAGCAGTACAATGCGGGAGCATTGTACGCATTGCAATGGATGTAGCTGGCCCATTTCCTACTAGTAACTCTGGAAACAAATACGTGTTGGTGATTATGGACTATTTCATAATGTAAGTGGCCAGAGGTATACGCTATACTAAATCAGAAGGCTTAAACTGTGTCCGAAGCTTTTATTCAGAATTGAGTCACGTGGTTTGGAATACCAATCGAGTTGCATTCAGATAAAGGGAGGAACTTTGAGTCTTCTATATTTCAAGAAATGTGCTTACTGTTGGGTATCAAGAAGACTCGTACGACAGCTCTACATCCACAATCGGATGGCATGGTAGAAAGGTTTAACCGCACATTAAAAGAACATTTGCGGAAAGTAGTGGACAAATGTCAGCGCAATTGGGACAAGCACATTCAAGTTTTTATTGGCTTACCGATCAGCAGTCCATGACACTACCGGCCATTCACCTGCGAGAATTATTTTTGGCACAGGTGAATAATATTTTGGAATGGTGAATAATAAATCTGTAAAATTAGAAAACAAATAAGCTTTTGTGTTTTATTGGATTATTTGCAATCCAGAGATCGGACCTAGAGAGTCGAAAACGTCAAATATAAAATTTACGTAACACTATTATGCATCATGAAATGTAAATGTGCGATTTGCTATTTTGCGAGTATGCGATCATATTAATAATTTCAAGCTGGTCCACGACACAGTTTTATTTCGCAATTTCACCAGTGCGAAGGTAAAAGTTTTATTTGCATCATTAGAAGACGAAGTTTTAATTCGCAATCCCATCATCGCAATTTCTTTATTGCGTTGTGCCAGCCTATAGCAAGCGCAGGAGTTGTAGCTACTCAATTAGTAACAAAAATTATTTAGTTTTATATGAACTTTTATTAATTCAAGAAGATTTAGTATTGAAAATATATTCTTTATATTGTTAAATATACATACATACTCGTATCAATTCAATTAGTCAGCGTGTACCTCGTGTTCTTTTTTGAGTTAAAAAGATGAATAGGAAGACAAAAAAAAGGTTGCCACATAGTCGCGCCACACACTCCTCTTCGAGTAACTAAGTCCGTAATTCAAGAAATCTTCTCGCCTTTTTCATATATGTCCTTGGTTCTCGTGACGTCTCTTCAGTCTTCTCTAGGAAGGTTTTAGTCTTTCAGTTGATATGTTGGTAGCTTTTCCTTTAAAATTTATTTTGAAAATGTGGTTAGTTATCCTTTCTAAAACTAGAAAAAGGCCTTCGTATGAGGCTTCAAATGGTTTTTTAATTGCTTTCATCTACTCTAACGAAAACATGTAAGCATCTCTCTAATTCTTTGTAAACAAACGGTTTTCTTGCTAGATGATGAGCTGTTGGAGTTGCTTTGACATTTTTTATGTTTTCACGAAATTTTGAAGATCCAGTAGCATTTCGGAGTCAATGAAGAATTCTTCTGGGATTCTAAGAGTGGGTCCATAGAGCATTTCCGCAGCCGATGCTTTGATATTGTCTTTTACGCTAACCCTTAAGCCTAGTAATACTGTTAGGAGTAAGTTGACCAAGTCTTGAGAATTATGGCACTTGATTGCTATTTTAAGCGAACAGTGCCAGCGTTCTATAATACCATTTGGAAGGTAAGCTGTTGTACGTATTCTAAAACGATCAATTTTGTTAATGCATCAAAAAGCCGAAACTCGAATTGTAAGCCCTGATCTGTTATAATTGTAGCTGGAGCGCCAAATCTGGAGATCCAATGCTTAAATAATGCAGATGCTATGGTATCTGCTGAGGTTTCTGAAATGGGGATGGCTTCTGGCCATCTAGTGAAACGATCTATTGCTGTTAGATCGAAATCGATATGAATATGCTCGAATCGAGCGTTGGGCATTTCGATCTCCTGTGGGAAATTTCGTACATGTCTTTGTATTTTACTTTTTTGTGGCACGGGATGCAGGTACGTGACCACTCAGTGTTGTTTTTATTCATGCCTGGCCATACGAAACTTGCCGATTTTTTTCTGCAAGAAGTTCTGCAGTCGATATTATAGTTGGCATATCTATGATTTCTATTCTGGAAAGTGCGTCTGCTATTACATTATCTTTTCCGTGGATATGTATTATTTTTGTTATGTATTGACTAATGAAGTCTAAGTGTCTAAATTGCCTGGGCGTTAATTTGTCAGGCTTCTGCTCGAATGCGTAGATTAACGGTTTGTGATCCGTCTTGACGGTGAGGTATCTACCGTCTACGAAATGTTTGAAAAATTTAATGCCACGTAATTAAGGTTTTGTCGTTGCGTTTGCTTCCTTTTAAATAGTCGTACAACGGTGATTGTGCTTTTGCGGCATCAGGTAAAAATCGTCAATAGAAATTAATGATATCCCAGAAAACGGCGTAATTCACCTACAGTCTTTAGTTTACTATAGCTCTGTATCGACTGCACTCGTTCAGATAATGGTGATATTCCTAATTTATTAACTTCATAGCCTAAAAATTTTACAGTTTCTTGGGCTGAAACGCATTTCGCTAGATTGATAGTAATACCATATTCTATAAGTCTAGTAAATAGTTCGCGCATATGCTTTTCATGCGTTTGCAGATCCTTTGATGCAATGATTATGTCATCAATGTAACAATTACAGTACTCCAAACCTCTGAGTACCGTATCCATTAATCTTTGAAACGACTGTGTGGCATTTCGGAGTCCAAATGTCATTACTTTGAATTCATATAGCCCAAAACGAGTGATAATAGCAGTTTTGTGCCTGTCCTTTGGAGCTACTGGAATCTGGTGGTATGTTCGAGTCAGATCAATGGGTGACAATCAATGGGCTCCTTCAAACCTGTGCGCGACTCTGTTAGAGGAATTAGTCTCTAAACTGCCTATGTCAAAACGTATCGAGTGGGCCAGGTATGCAACTCAGATACGGTAACACCCCACCATTACACATTTCAGCGACTGGTTATGAGATTTAGCAAATTTCATTTTTCTTGTACAAGGTACCGAAACCAGAAGGCGAACGATATTATATACTAATAATAAACAGCGTGCGAATAGTTCGAGATGTCCAATATGTCAATCTGATCATGCAGCCGCCAAGTGCAAAAGTCTGTCAAGTGCGACGATAGCCGAAAGATGGGTCAAAGTCAAGCGCCATAATTTATGTTTCTCGTGTTTAAGGCTAGGACACACGATGCCGCGACAAAAGGTTGTATCCAGTCGAAGGTTGCACAAGAAAACATTATGAATTACTTCATGAGACATTATTAAATAAACCTGCGTCGCAGAATAGCATGGATGCAGAAATTGAGAAAATGGTCCTCAGTTGCTCTCCAACGCAGCTGAAACAAAAGATTTGCTGTATCGTGTATTGCCAGTTACACTTTATGGTCAAAAAAGGTAGTCAATACGTATGCGCTATTAGATGAAGGTTCGTCCATAACAATGGTGGATAATGACTTAATTAGCGAGCTTGGGTTTCGTGGCCAGAAGAGAAGCTTGAATATACAGTGGGTTGGTGGCAGAAATGCTCAAGAGCCAGCAGTACAAGTGGATCCGTACATTAGTGAGTACAACAAACAACAGAAACATATCTTAAAATTTGTGTATGGAGTCGCTAACCTCAATCTGCCCACACAGAGCCTAAGGGCAGACGAACGTAAAATGAAACGAGATGACAAGTTTGACGCCGCCTATTCTGCCATCATTAAGTCGTATGTCGCCAAAAATTATGCCAGGAAACTGCAGCCAGCAGTAATCTTCGGTGTAATTAACCCTAATAGGTAGGTAGGTAGGAAGGGCATGGGAGATTCCTCTCCCGTCCACTTAGGCCACTTCGGCCCATTGTGACTGCCCTTTAAAACACCCCTTTCAAAATGGGACCCTAATCACTTTCATGTCCGGCGTTCACACACTGCCTTTGATCAGAGATCGCAAGCAGGTTTAAAGAACGCCGTCCTCGCACTTATGATCAGTTTGAGGAGACTCGACACCGGAAACTCCGCCACGTCCTCAAGTTCAGCGCAAAACCAAGTTCCCAGAGCTTGGAAACGGCGGCTTGCAAGAGCCGGACATCGGCAAAGTAGATGATGAATAGTCTCCTCTAGAAAGAGAAGGAGAGGAGAGAGAAGAATTAACGCTAAGCCAGGGAAGTTACGATTTGCTTTTGATGCCGCCGCTGAAGTGAACGGAATCTCATTAAATTCAGTCTACATCACAGAGATCGTTATAGAAGTGTGCCCCCATGCAGGTATATCTTCTGTTGGCTAGTGCTGGGCAACTGCACAACAGATGCGGGATGGTCTCATGGTCTCATCCCTGCAGCTTCTACAGAAATCATTTGAGAATAGCCCAAATTTTTAAAATATTAAAAACTAATTTTTGATGTTTCTTCAACAATTTTCTCAAATTAATTGGAATATAATTGCAACAATTGACTATTGGATACAATTTAGCAATCAAGTTTTTTGTTATTGCCATTTGAAACGTTATTCATTGCAACAGCAATTCATCGCAAAAAAATTTATCGCGAGCCGAAGCAGAAAAATTTATTTTTAAAATCGCGCGATTTGCTGAAAATACGTGATGAATTGCTGTGCGATGAATTTCTGTTGCGATGAGTTGCTGTGCGATGAATTTGTCTTGCGATGAATTGCTCGCGATGAATTGCTTGCGATGAATCAGCCTAGAATCCATATGAACGCATATCATCGGGAGACTTGAAAGCGGTGAGTGCAACGCAGACCTTGCAAAGGAGTTCGGTGTGAGCCACTCCACAATTTCTACAATTTGGAAGAATCGCGATCAAATAAGAGGAATTTTTTAAGAAAATTGATTGAGTGTTAAACGCGTTCGATCCTCTAAATATGGCCAAATAGAGAATGCTTTGCTTAAATGGTTTAATCATCAACGCAGTTTTAGTATTCTGATAAACCCCTTCTTCAGCTAAAGGCCGACGAATTTGCAATAATATTTTTTGCATCATATTCTTTATATCATTGCTGAGTTAATATACATATATAATAAATATAAATAATTGTTGTTCTTTTTTGTGTTTATATTAATTTTAAGTATTTTTGTACCACTAATTGATACAGCGACATCCGGATATAACGACGGAATTTTCTGGTCCCTTCAATGTCGTTATAACCGATTTCTACTGTATTTGGAATTTTGTATTTTATAATATTTTTTATTTTGGCTAATATTACATAGATATAGAGGATATTTCTGAACAGCAACAGCGTTGTTGTTAAACGAACGCCGAAATTATGACTTAAATTGAAAAGTAAGAGCGTTATATTCGGCCTGGCCGAAACTCATACACCCTACAACCGCATCTGTCGAAGTGATAAAAAACGGGCAGATGAGACTTACTTTCTTTTTATTTACAGGGAGTAAATTTTGACCTATTAACTCATTCACAACACCGCTTTTCCCAACAAACACCTTAAATTTTTTTGAATGGTATACCAGTGGGCGGACCACGCCCATTTTTTAGAGTATATTTTAGTCTAAGACGGTGGACTCGGAAATTAAATTTTAACTTCAAATTTCCTCTACAAGCTGAGAAATGGAGCTATAAGCACGGATTAATACATATTTGCTAGAAAAAGTAGGTGTGGCAGTGGTCCCATTTCCCCCTTTTTAATTTGTAATACCAAACTGCGTAGGATAACAAAGAATATTCGTACAAAATTGCATGACGATACCTCCATTCGTTCTCCTGTAATCATGATTACCACAGACGGACAGAGCTAAATCGACTCAGGAGGTGATTCTGAGCCAAAATATACATATATACTTTTCTATATTGCTACATTTTAATGCTTTTAATGCGTTACAAACAAAAGAACAAAGTAAAACAAAGTTAAGTACATACGTATCCTCATCCCTTCGGGTGAAGGGTATAAAAATAATTGTAATTGTTTTTTATGATTGTTCCGCATCGAGGATTGAACTCAGGACCCTCTGGTCGCAAGCTAGCTACTCTAGCCACCAGGCCAGTGATAGCCAACCGCGGGTTGCAGAATGACCCCACCACTTTTTATATGGCTCATGCTATATTTTAACCCAGCGATTCTCAACCTTATTTTTGTCGCGGCTTACTTTACTCGTAATAAACAAATCATTATAATTTTTACTATATACATTTCTAAAATTTGGCGGCACACCTTAAGAATTCGGCGGTACACACAAGTGCCGCGGCACAGTGGCTTGTCTTACTGAAAAACCAACTCGCGATCATAGGGTTTGATAGCCTAGTGCAGTGTTGAAGAACCTGTTTTCCGTTTGGGTCAATTTGATATACATAATTTTATATTTAAACTTTACAGCAAGGGTCAAAAGTAGAACAAAAAGTTCTGTGGACAAAAATTTGTATGCGATGAGCCTTCTATACATTGTATATTGATCTAGGTTTCGGTTAATTAAGCGAAAACAACGTTAAATTAGCTGCGAGGTTATGGAGATAATATATCTATTACAAGTTTTCTAGTCGATCGTCGTCGCTGTATCTAACGATGTTTTTTGTCTTGAATTTTTCATATTATTTACAATAGATTTTCGATATTGAATTTTTGCCAATACCATGAACTCTTTAGTATTACCAGTATTACTCTGAAGCTTACACAATATTTAGAGTATTTCTTTGAAATACTCTTAGAATGACACAATGCGTCTTATATATATGTACCACCAAAGTGATCCACATGATAAATCGGCCCGTTTTGGTACACTGCCCAATTCAAAGGAATCATATCAGCTATACCGCTCTGTGATTTTGACACAGAAAGCTCAAATGCGAATGCACCTGGATGAGCATAGTCGAGTACTTGAACTACGTAATGATGATGTGGAACTGCCTACCAACAACGGCGCACTCTACTGGTGTAAAATGTTCAAATTAGAGGATATAAACCGGAAACATCATCTTCTTCGGGTGAGAATAAAACGATTAGTGTCGCTAAATTTGTTTAAAAAATTTATTCTTAATTCTTTTAAAAAAAAGTGTTCATTGTTATACATTGTATCTTTTTTACAATCACTCCTTAATATATAGTATGTGGGTCGGTACTTTGTACATAGTACACTTTGTATATCGGTTTAATAAATTATAGAATATTATATGAGCGGAGGAAAATATAAACAAATTTCGTTCGTGTCTATAACAACGAAAATTATTATTGAATTAAATTTTGCCGAAACGAGAATTGCTTATTTCATTTTCAGAAAGAATGTCGGGCGATTTGAACATAAGTTTTTATAAATTGAAGTTTTATATGGCTCCGGGAAATAACGCCCAAATTAAATAAGGCCCAATTTTTTTTTATATAAAGATTTTAATAAAAATTGAAAATGAAGTAAGGCCCACTGTGGGCTTTATTTCATTTTGTTGTGGGCTTAATTGCATTTTTTTGTAAAAATTATAAAATTTCTGAAAATGAAATAACGCCCAAAATTACGGCGTCGACTGAACTTTAATGTGGATATGCAGAACTTTAATGCATGCAGAAAGACCCAGAATAGAGGAAGAATTTTCAACAAGGAGATGGTTTTGTTTGCTAAGGGTTTTAATCCCTGCCACGGCCGAAGGCCGGCATGCAGAAAGTGTCCTTCTGCGCAGACTTTTCAACAACGAGATGGTTTTGTTGGCTGAGGGTCTTAATTCCAGCCACGTCCGAAGGCCGGCATGCAGAAGAACATTTTGCCTGCGCAGAAGGACCCTGGATAGAGGAAGACTTTTCAACAAGGAGATGGTTTTGTTGGCTTAGGGTTTTAATCCCTGCCACGGCCGAAAGCCGGCATGCAGAAGGACCCTGGATAGAAGAAGACTTTTCAGCAAAGAAGATGGTTTTGTTGGCTGAGGGTTTTAATCCCTGCCACGGCCGAAAGCCGGCATGCAGAAGGACCCTGGATAGAAGAAGACTTTTCAGCAAAGAAGATGGTTTTGTTGGCTGAGGGTCTTAATCCCAGCCACGTCCGAAGGCCGGCATGCAGAAGAACATTTTGCCTGCGCAGAAGGACCCTGGATAGAGGAAGACTTTTCAACAAGGAGATGGTTTTGTTGGCTTAGGGTTTTAATCCCTGCCACGGCCGAAAGCCGGCATGCAGAAGGACCCTGGATAGAAGAAGACTTTTCAGCAAAGAAGATGGTTTTGTTGGCTGAGGGTTTTAATCCCTGCCACGGCCGAAAGCCGGCATGCAGAAAGACCCAGAATAGAGGAAGAATTTTCAACAAGGAGATGGTTTTGTTTGCTGAGGGTTTTAATCCCTGCCACGGCCGAAGGCCGGCATGCAGAAAGTGTCCTTCTGCGCAGACTTTTCAACAAGGAGATGGTTTTGTTGGCTGAGGGTCTTAATCCCAGCCACGTCCGAAGGCCGGCATGCAGAAGGACATTTTGCCTGCGCAGAAGGACCCTGGATAGAGGAAGACTTTTCAACAAGGAGATGGTTTTGTTGGCTTAGGGTTTTAATCCCTGCCACGGCCGAAGGCCAGCATGCAGAAGAACATTTTGCCTGCGCAGAAGGACCCTGGATAGAGGAAGACTTTTCAACAAGGAGATGGTTTTGTTGGCTTAGGGTTTTAATCCCTGCCACGGCCGAAAGCCGGCATGCAGAAGGACCCTGGATAGAAGAAGACTTTTCAGCAAAGAAGATGGTTTTGTTGGCTGAGGGTTTTAATCCCTGCCACGGCCGAAAGCCGGCATGCAGAAGGACCCTGGATAGAAGAAGACTTTTCAGCAAAGAAGATGGTTTTGTTGGCTGAGGGTCTTAATCCCAGCCACGTCCGAAGGCCGGCATGCAGAAGGACACTTTGCCTGTGCAGAAGGACCCTGGATAGAGGAAGACTTTTCAACAAGATGGTTTTTTGGTTGAGGGTATTACTCCCTGCCCCGGCCGAAGGCCGGCATGCAGAAGGACACTTTGCCTGCGCAGAAGGACCCTGGATAGAGGAAGACTTTTCAACAAGGAGATGGTTTTGTTGGCTGAGGGTTTTAATCCCTGCCACGGCCGAAAGCCGGCATGCAGAAGGACCCTGGATAGAGGAAGACATTTCAGCAAAGAAGATAGTTTTGTTGGCTGAGGGTATTACTCCCTGCCCCGGCCGAAGGCCGGCGCGCAGAAGGACACTTTGCCTGCGCAGAAAGACCCTGGATAGAGGAAGACTTTTCAACAAGGAGATGGTTTTGTTGGCTGAGGGTTTTAATCCCTGCCACGGCCAAAGGCCGGCATGCAGAAGGACCCTGGATAGAGGAAGACTTCTCAACAAGGAGATGGTTTTGTTGGCTGAGGGTTTTATTCCTGCCACGGCCGAAGGCCGGCATGCAGAAATACACTTTGCCTGCGGAGAAGGACCCTGGATAAAGGAAGTCAGCAAAAAGGATATGGTTTTGTTTGCCGAGGGTTTTAATTCCTGCCACGGCCGAAGCCCGGCATGCAGAAGGACCCTGGATAGAGGAAGACTTCTCAACAAGGAGATGGTTTTGTTGGCTGAGGGTTTTATTCCTGCCACGGCCGAAGGCCGGCATGCAGAAATACACTTTGCCTGCGGAGAAGGACCCTGGATAAAGGAAGTCAGCAAAAAGGATATGGTTTTGTTTGCCGAGGGTTTTAATTCCTGCCACGGCCGAAGCCCGGCATGCAGAAGGACCCTGGATAGAGGAAGACTTTTCAACAAGATGGTTTTTTTGGTTGAGGGTATTACTCCCTGCCCCGGCCGAAGGCCGGCATGCAGAAGGACACTTTGCCTGCGCAGAAGGACCCTGGATAGAGGAAGACTTTTCAACAAGGAGATGGTTTTGTTGGCTGAGGGTTTTAATCCCTGCCACGGCCGAAAGCCGGCATGCAGAAGGACCCTGGATAGAGGAAGACTTTTCAGCAAAGAAGATGGTTTTGTTGGCTTCTGCATGCCGGCCTTTGGCCGTGGCAGGGATTAAAACCCTCAGCCAACAAAACCATCTCCTTGTTGAAAAGTCTTCCTCTATCCAGGGTCTTTCTGCGCAGGCAAAGTGTCCTTCTGCATGCCGGCCTTCGGCCGGGGCAGGGAGTAATACCCTCAGCCAACAAAACCATCTTCTTTGCTGAAATGTCTTCCTCTATCCAGGGTCCTTCTGCATGCCGGCTTTCGGCCGTGGCAGGGATTAAAACCCTCAGCCAACAAAACCATCTCCTTGTTGAAAAGTCTTCCTCTATCCAGGGTCCTTCTGCGCAGGCAAAGTGTCCTTCTGCATGCCGGCCTTCGGCCGGGGCAGGGAGTAATACCCTCAACCAAAAAAACCATCTTGTTGAAAAGTCTTCCTCTATCCAGGGTCCTTCTGCATGCCGGGCTTCGGCCGTGGCAGGAATTAAAACCCTCGGCAAACAAAACCATATCCTTTTTGCTGACTTCCTTTATCCAGGGTCCTTCTCCGCAGGCAAAGTGTATTTCTGCATGCCGGCCTTCGGCCGTGGCAGGAATAAAACCCTCAGCCAACAAAACCATCTCCTTGTTGAGAAGTCTTCCTCTATCCAGGGTCCTTCTGCGCAGGCAAAGTGTCCTTCTGCATGCCGGCCTTCGGCCGTGGCAGGGATTAAAACCCTCAGCCAACAAAACCATCTCCTTGTTGAAAAGTCTTCCTCTATCCAGCGTCCTTTTGCGCAGGCAAAGTGTCCTTCTGCATGCCGGCCTTCGGCCGGGGCAGGGAATAAAACCCTCGGCCAACAAAACCATGTTCTTTGCTGAAAAGTCTTCCTCTATCCAGGGTCCTTCTCCGCAGTCAAAGTGTATTTCTGCATGCCGGCCTTCGGCCGTGGCAGGGATTAAAACCCTCAGCCAACAAAACCATCCCCTTGCTGAATAGTATTCGTATATTAACCCGTCCAATAAGTCAAACAGCTGCTTCGTAGCTAACGCATTTCAGCATTTAACGCAAAATCGGGCGTTATTTCATTTTTTTGGGCTTTATTTCATTTTTCGGAAAAATTTTTAAATTTCTTAAAATGAATTATGAAATTTTATGAAATAACGCCCAATTTGACAAAATGAAATAAGGCCCGCATTGGGCCTTATTTCATTTGGGCGTTATTTCCCGGAGCCGTTTTATATCATTTCAAATAATATGTAACTAAGTTTGGTTAAAATAATAAATACAAATCATTAAACCGCAAAATTGAAGTTACATATCAACGATCCTACAAATGGGGGCTCGTTCAAGTCAAATTAGACCTTAAACCCGGAAATTCATTCTCAAGTCCTTCATAATCGACAATCGTCCGAAAAAGATCATTATCATCGTCGTGGATTAAATTACTTATCACACATCAGATACAGGTTTTACACAAACCACCCAAAGAGGCGTGTGCTCCCACATTCGGCCGGCAGTCATTGTCATGCTAAAAGCAGACATCAATACTTGCCAAAAGAAGGCCGACGAAAAACTACCACAACAAACACCAAGGAGGAGACAAAAGATAAGAGATTGCCACTAAAATTTTAACTACAAAATCTCATTAAAGATTACTACTTTAACGCTTACCCCACTAAATTTCTAATTACAATAATTAACTACCATTCAAATTTAATTCTAAAAAATACAAAATACTTTAATACTATACTAAAAGAAATATCTATATACTAATACAATTTGTCATCGATTATATACATTGAAATTATAAAATATTATATACCTCTAAAATTGTAAAGCCACATTGATTTCGAAAATATAAAAAGCCGAAATTCTCTCGTTAAGGGCAAGTGATCTGAGACAAAAGATGGTAGAACTAAATTTAAATCCAAATGGCCGTAAAACAGAATTACAAAGTAGACTTCTCCAATATTACAACTTAGAGAATAGAGATAATGAGGCAGAGAGTCTATCTATGAAAAGTCTATCTATGGAGACATAACTACGAATGTTGTAGAAGTGCAAAGAAGACCCAGGGAAAATTAGTTGAAGAGTTTGGCAAAAAAATCTCTTCAACTGATATATGGACATAAAATCCTTAGGAATAGACGAAAACAAAAAATCGAAAATCTTCGTGAATACCTTTACAGCTTAATCGAAATCGGAAAGCCGATTAAGTTAGATAAAGAAAGTATAATAGAATATTTTGTAGAAGGTATATCCGACTCAAGAATCGGAGAAGGTATAATCCGACTCAAAAAAAATTCGAATTTACGAAAAAATTAAATCTAACCCAGTAGAGTCTAGTTGGAAAACTGCCCCAAAATTTTCTAACGAACGAAGAGAGACAAAATGTTTCAAGTGTAGTAGATATGGTCATCTCGCCGAAAATTGTCCCAAAAACGACATCACATGTTTCAAGTGTAAACAAAATGATGTGCCATTTTGCAAATCAGTGTAGAAATTTCTCGGCAGAGAAACAGGATATTAGAACAGAACGGTTTAATAATATCATCTATAACCAGATCAAGAGTCAACCAACTGGAATAATTTCTTTGAACATTCAAATTAACCCTCTAACCGTTAAGAGCCTCAAGGCACGCATCTCAAAAATAACGTTTACCGCGTAACGGTATTTTTTTTACTGCAACATTTGTCAGGGAATTGTTTAACATATGTACATATATAGTTTGATTGTATGCTAAAGTTTATCATTGTGATAGAGAGTTTAGCTAGTATTATCAAATTTGTGTGAAAAATTGAAAGAAAAAAACAAAAAAAAAAAAAAAGAAAAGAAAAAGAAAAAAAGAAAAAGAAAAAAAGTGTGAAATTCTAAACCGATTTGAGTAAAAAATTTTTGTTTGAAAAGGTACAGTATTTTGCTTTCAATTTATACAATTTAATTTATAAAAAAACGAATTTATGTGTGTGTTTAGACCCGAAAACTGATCAGAGCCTCAAGGCACTGTTTACTTTCAAGAAAAGTGAATGTTCATTTGTGTTGTTCAAACTAAAACAACTGTTTCAGAGAATACGACAAAAAAAATAAATAATAACTGATTAAAAATTAAAAAATAATAAGTATGTTTTTTTTTAAGCTAAACCCGCAAAAGTGCCTTGAGGCACACTTCCCTGTTTTTGATCCGGGAGGTTACCGAAGCTGCCAAATGACTTTTGGATGATTTTTTCCGATTTAGATGGCCATAATTAACTAAGAAAAAAATATTTAAACATTTCTCTGCCGTTTTTAAAGATTTGCGGGTTAGAGGGTTAATAAAGTAAATTTTAAAGGTTTGCTTGACACAGGCTGTGACGTTTGTATGATCAGACACGATATAATGATAAGCTTAGGTAATATGAAACTAGAAGACGAAAGAATACAATTAAAAAGAATAGGGACAGGGAAAATTGTAACAATGGGATGCTTTAAAACGGACGTCCTTCTAAAGTAAATTATTACTAGTTAACATTAAATTGCATGTCGTTAAAGACATAATATATAATACGAGGCCATAATAGGGAATAATATCCTCAATATCGTAAATTTATCCATTAAAGATAATGTAGTAGAATTTTCGGAAAAGAATAAATCTCAGAAAATTACACGAGAGAAAATGATATTACTATGCGAATTCGACTCAATAGCATCACAACCAAGGCATGAATTTAGCAGTGTTTTACCAAACGTTGACTTAAGCTATTTAAACGAAACTCAAGCGAACTATGTAAAGTTGTAAATTATGTAAACTATGTAAAGTAAACTGATTAATAACTACGTTCCCGAAAAACAAAAAAAATCTCCCATTGAAGTGAAACTCATATTAGAGGATGACAAGCCAGTATACCAAGGCCATGGAAGATGGCGAAGGACATCTCATAGTGACAAAGGTACAATAGAGAAACAAGTTAAAGAATGGCTAGATGAAAAAATTAAAGTACCGAGCATATCCGAGTATGCTCCCCTATTGTCTTAGTTTCAAAAAAGAACGGCTCGAAACGTCTGTGTTGCGACTACCAAAAACTAAACAAGAAGATCATCCGGACAACTTTCCAAGGACACTAATTGATGAGGTAGTAGGAAATTTACAAGGTGAAGATTTTCACAACGCTCGATTTAGCGAATGGCTTTTTTAACGTACCAGTAGAGGCTAATTCTAGAAAATACACATCTTTTGTCACCCATAACGAACAGTACGAATTTCTTTATGTACCTTTTGGTATCTCGAATTCTCCCGCAATATTTTGCAGATAGTACATTCTAGCTATTTTTCAAGATCTATTAAGAGACGGAACAATGGTAGTTTACATGGACAATATTATTATACCTGCAAATGATAAAGAAAAAGCCAAAAGGAAATTAGAAAACGTCCTCCATGTTGCAAGAATTAATGGCTTGAAAATCAAGTGGTCTAAATGCCAATTCTTTAAAGAAAAAATAAACTTTCTAGGGTACATTATCGGCACTCTTGGCATCAAATAAAAAATCTAAGGCCATTAAAAACTTTCCAGTTCCCAAGAGTAGAAAAGAACTTCAACGATTCTTAGGGTTAACTTCATACTTTAGACGATTCATAAAAAGTTACGCGACAATAGCTAAACCACTTTCAGACATGCTACGTAAAGACGAAAAATTTAAAATTATGGACGAACAATTACATACATTTGAAGAACTAAAAACAGCTTTAACTACTGCCCCAGCTTTATAAAATTTTTAATCCTAATGCAGAAACGGAAATACATGCAGATGCATCTAAACATGGGTATGGGGCAGTACTACCCCAAAAGAATTCTGAAGACCTACTGTTTCATCCTGTTGAATATGTATATAAGCAGGAAAGCTTTCCAACTAGAAGAGAAGTATAGTTCTCTATAGAGAAGTATACGAATTTGAAGTCTTAGCCATTATTCAGTCTCTTAAGAAATGGCAAATATATATGAAAAGGACCATAAATTTAAAATTGTGACTGACTGTAACGCTCAGTCTCATATTTTCAGACAGTTCATAATAAGGACGTACCAGACAGAGTAATGAGATGGTCTATGTATCTACAAGTTCCGTACTAACGAACTTTCAGTTATACCCTCTGCAATGGAAGAGGAAATTATTAAAATGGCACATAATCAAGGTCACTGGGCAGCACAAAAAACAAAAGAATACATAGAAAAACAATTTCATATTCCGAACCTTACCGCAAAAGTAAATAAAGTAGTTAGAAATTGCGTGCAGTGCATTGTTACGAATGCTAAACAAGGCAAAAAAGAGGGACTATTGACGCTACTCAATAAAGACTGTGAACCATTACATACGTACCATATAGATCTTGTCAGACCTCTTACAGAAACATAGAAAAAATATAATCATATTTTAGTAGTAATCAACGGATTCTCAAAATTCCTCTGGCTATATCCAACTAGATCGACCGGAACAGAGGAAGTAATTGATAAACTCCGTAATCAAGCAGCAATTTTTGGTAATACGAGGCGTTTGATTTCAGATAGAGGAACCGCGTTTACTTCGAACAAATTCAAAGAATATTGCGATAAGAAAGAGATAGAGCAACTCCTTATCACTACTGGAGTTCCACTGGGCAACGGACAGGTAGAACGCATGCATAGGACAATCATTCCAATGCTGTCAAAGTTGTGTCAGAATCCGGCTTACTGGTATAAGTACGTCGCCCAAACGCAACAGATAATAAATTTCACTCCTACTAGAAGCACCAAGTTTTCTCCATTCAGGATTTTGACCGGATTAGAAATGAAAATTAAACACAACGGCGAAATTATAATTTTACTTAATTTTAACTTAATTGATTCGTATAAAAGCTAGGGACAACATTTTTGATATTCAGGCAGAAAACAAACGAAACTTTGATAGGCAGCGAGTAAATAGTAGACAATACAAACTAAACGAACTCGTAGCAATAAAGAGGACCCAATACGGAAATGCAGTGAAACTAAGACCAAAATTCTTAGGTCCTTATAAGGTTGTAGAAATTTTGAATGGTGGAAGATATAGAGTAGAAAAAGTTGGAGAAGGTAAAGACCCAAGAAGAACTTTAACAGTAACAGAATATATGAAACCTTGGAACATTCGAGACGAATGAAACATCAGGAAGGCCGATTGTGGGTCGGTACTTTGTATATAGTACACTTTGTATATCGTAGATTTAATAAATTATAGAATATTATACGTATGAGCTGAAGAAAGTATAAACAAATTTTGTTCGTATCTTTAACAACGAAAATTATTATTGAATTGAATTTTGCCGAAACGAGAATTGCTGCTTATTTAATTTTTAAAAAGAATATCGGGCGATTTGAACTTAAGTTTCTATAAATTGAATTCTGTAAAAATAAAGAGTTTTATATCATTTTAAATAATATGTAACTAAGTTCGGTTAAAATAATAAATAACAAGTAAGAGCGTTATCTTCGGCCTGGCCGAAGCTCATATACCCTACACTCGCATCTGTGGAAGTGATAAAAAGTGGGCGGGTGACACCTACTTTTTAAATTTACAGGGAGCAAATTTTGATATATTTACTCATCTACAACCCCGTTTTTCCTACAAAACACCTTATTATATGATATAGTATATAAGTGGGCGTGTCACGCCCATTTTTGAGAATATATTTTAGTCTAAGATGGTGAACTCGGAAATAAAATTTTACCTGAAAATTCGGTCTACAAGCCAAGAAATTGAGCTAAAAGCACGGATGAGTGCATATTTTCTATAAAAAGTAGGCGTGGCACTGGTCCGATTTTCCCCATTTTCAATACCAAACAGCGTAGGATAACAAAGAATATTCATGCCAAATTTCATGAAGATACCTCTATTCGTTCTCCTGTAATCGTGATTTCCACAGACGGACCGACAGACAGACAGACAGACGGACGGACATGGCTAAATCGAATCAGGAGGTGATTCTGAGCCAGAATAAATATATTTTTCTATACCTGCCACGCCTCCTTTAATGCGTTACAAACGGAAGAACAAAGTGAATATACCCTCATCGCTTCGGATGTAGGGTATAAAAATCATTAAGCCGCAAAATTGAAGTTACATATTATCAACGATCCTACATACATATATGTTCTCACGTTTGCAGTATGAGCCGATTTACGACTCTGTTTCCAGTAAGCTCTATCTGCAACATATAACACTACACCAGTGCCAAGGCTTATATCCAGAGCTGGAGGAAATGGCGCGCGAACGGGGTCGTGCTTGCGTTAGTGCTCGAGACATGCCTTTAACATGTAATACCATTGTTGCCTCCTGGACCCGAGGTTCCGAGGTAAGCTTCCTTTTAACGTTTTTACAAAGCAAACAAACCAAATTTTAATTTTTTTTAAACAATTTCAAAGTTTCTTTACAGCGATTTATTCCGATTTACTCTCTTTTTGTACTTTCTGTGGTTTACTTTAAACAATGTTTATACATATTGGATCCAAAAAAAAAATTTTTATATAAACTCTAATTGCTATGTTTCCATGGGTTTTCTTTTAGGGTTTTACATTTCCTAACGAGGCAGGCTATCCACTAGAATCAAAACAGGTCAAATACTACTTAATGGAAACGCATTATAATTTACCATACGACTTTGCGCAGTTGGATTCACAACAAATGGTAGACAACTCTGGCTTAAAAATCTATTTTAGTCATATTCTGCGTCCGAACGACGCAGGTGTTTTATCTGTTGGTAAGTTCTCTATGGATATGCACAAGACGTAATATGTTGTAGTAAAAAGCAGAAATATTTTCAGGCTCTTTCTGCCTACGTCGTTTTTAATGGTATAATTGCGGAGCCAAAATGGTATTAAACTAAAAGACCCTAAATTTTTTAGGGCTTTTGACGAATTATAGTCTTCGCGGAAGCTTTTAATTTTAAAATATTTACTATTAAAACTAAAATCATGGTTATGTTAAACCCAAGGCCAGGCCTGACAAATATAAAAATAATATTAATTTTTGTGTGAATGATGCTATGCTATAAAAACGTTTTCTATAAGAGAAGATGTTTCGGTTGCTAGAGTTTTCAAACTAACGTTAGATAATAACAATTTTTAGGGATGGATCCTAATTGGCGGCATATTATTCCTCCCGGCCAAAAGCGTGTTGTGTCTGAAGGACAATGTATTGAAGATTGCACGGGATATGCCTTCCCTTCCCAGGGTATAAATATTTTTGCAGTCCTGATGCGAACTCATCAAATTGGCAAAGAAATTAAATTAAGACAGGTATTTTGACCTACTACTGAAACTAATTTAACACCTACTTACTTCACTAGTACTCAGATACGTAAAGCTGAGGAACTTCCGCCGATCGCTCATGACAATAATATAGACTCCGATTACCAAGAGTTCAGACTACTCCACAGCTCAGTGCGTTCCATGCCCGGTGACCGCCTTATTGTCGAGTGTATTTACAATAGTTCATCGCGGAGGGCAATAACTCTAGGTAAATTGCAGAAAGCATAAAATGGATTATGTTTGAGGCATTGCAGTGCAGTAATTTAATCTCCTAAACTTTGCCACACTGGTTCCTGCTTTACTTCACCTGGCAGGGCTATTCAATAATTTGTTAGGGTAATAAAGACAAGATGAGAGAGAATGACAATTGTTTTAACAGACATTTTATTTATAGCTCGATTTGCATTCGTTACCCAGTAGTCCAAACACCAAGGTATACCGCATTCAGATGCATATAAAAAAATTGCATGACTTAGCACAGACTGATCAAGAAATGCTGGCAAATTCAGCAGTTAACAGTTAGCAGGACAGACATCTTAGCCTTATGACACAATGGCTCCGGAGGCAGAGAAGAATGAAATACTTCTTGTAGGGATGAAAGGGATTTAACATAAACTTAACATAGACATAGATATAGACATAGACTTAACATAGATTTAACATAGGGATTTAATATGGTGTTTCCAATAGCTTTACCAAAAATTTCATTTTCAATAAAAATGATTAAGAATTGAGAGCACACTTCTCTGCCAGCGTCGCTCAGTTCGTCCAAAGTATTAATGTCTAGCCGGAGGCTAGTCTACGCAGTCGAACTCGTTGCTCATGTAATCTCTTTACTATCTCTGCTCGTTGAATATACTATGTAAAGTTATTTAGTAGTTAACCTTCGCCTCTCTTCAACCTCCCTTATATTAACGGACATTTTAAATGTTGATTCCGTTCATAGGTGGCCTTACCATTAAGGAAGAAATTTGCTCTGCGTTGGTTCTTTATTATCCCCGACAGAACCAGTTAACAATATGTCACTCTTTGCCGAGCCTACCCACAGTGCTACACTCTCTGGGCATAGCACATTTAGCGACGTGAGTATACCCGTGTTCTTGACATTAAGACAATTAAAGAAGGTGTGTTTTACTTTTACTCATTTTATAAATTCCAGTAATTCCAATCCTGTGATGATATCTTCGCCGCCTGATTTAGCTGGAATGACGCTTGAAGCCCGTCTTATTTCTTACGACTGGGAGAATCAATTTGAACAATTTCAAGAAGCCACTCTTCATGGATCATTTAAGCCCTTATGCTGGGGTGTCAAAAACCATATAATTCCAGTAAGTTAATCCGAAATAACTTTACTATTAATTTTTAATTCTTCTATTCCATAAGTTTATAAGTCAATATCCCAGAGTAACCCACGGTAATATTGGTAATGTCTAATGTCCTCTTCGGAGTCGCACTAAATCACATGATTTATGGCTTTTTCTTTATTTAGAGCTAAATCAACAGCAAACTATATTAGATAGCCATACAATAGTTGTCAAAATAAATCACATGCCGTTCATTGTTTATTATAAATTACCTCATAAACAACGTCGAAAAGTTATTGCAACTGAATTTTGTAGTAATTATGTCCTAAATGTTGTTATATGATATATCATGACACTTCTCATTGACATATCAAAAAATTAATTGTGTAAAATTTCCGAAAAAAAAAATCGAATAGAATTTTTGAATTTTTAAAAAATTTATTGAAAAATGAATGGAATGATATAATTAGGCGGAGAGAACCTCGGCAGCAAACAATGCGCACATCATAGAAGAAAGCTTTAGTCAAATTAAGCTTTGGTCGCAATTTCACACCGGCAGATGTGCGTATAAAATTCACAACAAATAATACGAATAAAATTCACAACAACAAAACATAATAACATACAGAACAAGCGTCGGCACGTAAAATGAAAAGACAACAACAAAGTTCGCTTGTAGAAGCCAGTGCGTTGGTATTTTTGCAATTCTCGGCTTCTAAGTCGTAGACCTTTAAATACTTCCGTTGTTTTAAATCACAACTGAGATGCAATATGGGTGGTTTTAATAATTATAAATTAATATCGTATCGTTATAGCGTATGGACAATATGACAAAAATATGTGGGGAAGTTTCCTACTAGATAACATATTCCAAAGGATTTTGGTCCGCTGATTCCAAAAATCACAAACAAAAAAAAAAACGTTATGCGCAATAAAAATTTTTTGGTAAAAAAGCCCCCGGTGACCCTCTGAGGTGGCCCCACCCACCGCCTACCATGTCCAAAATCCGTTTCGCGATATTTCCTATCGATTGGAAGATCTGCCTACATGTCTTCTTCTACTTCAACTTACACTCTATCATTCACACAGTAAGATCTCAATCGCCAACAAAGGACTTCAATTCCTCCAACCTTAATTCCTCAAAAGGAATTGAAATCTTCAATTCCAAATCCAATTCCAAAGAATTGGGACTTACCATGTGAAAGGAATTTCTTTGCTTAATTCCAAGTCCAATTCCTTTCAAAAGCAATTGAGGCTCGCTCAATTCCATTCCTTTAGCTTTAATTCCTGAGGAATTTACTTGGAATTGGAATGGAATTGATTTTCCCCAGCTCTGTTTCCAGCTGACACAATTATTATTTCTCATTATACAGATATGTATGTACGTGTTTGACAATTTAAATAATATGAGACATGTGAAAATTTACGCCTAAGCGATGTTCTGGTCCTTATCGCACGCGCTCGAACATGATCCGATCGTTTTTCTTTGTGGCGAACAGCAGAATTCTAGCATGACATTAAATATCTGATGGTGATCTCTCGTGCTCAGCGACTTAAGTTGTTTTTTTTTATCTTGTTTATGTCCTGTTAAGATTATCTGTTTTTTTTAATGAACTGCGTAGGTTTTCTCCAAACAAAATCAAAAACCTAGGTTTTATCCAGGTTTCTATTGACGTTATGGGGAAATTTGAAGAATTTCCCACTTTTCGATAGAAATCAGCCGAGGATACGTCATATGTGCTTGCTGAAATCGAATAAAAAGAGCACGAAAAATGCAAATAAAAAGCTAAAGCTGTTTTTAGTTGTTGTAATTTGATGTCAAATAGTTTTTAGACGTTTGAAAATTCCCCACTGTTTTTAGACACCCACACAGCTTGTCTTTTGTACAATTCTCGTTATCACCTTCACACATCACGTAGGAACGCATTGCGAGAGTCGCGACACCAAATTCTTGCCTTTATGGAAAATAAAATATGCGTTTTTTTTTATGGTTGCTATAAGGCACGGTGGATAATTAAAATTAAATTTATTTCTCTCGTGATTATTGTCGAATAATTTGAATAGTACTTCTGAGTTGATCGAGTCAAGAGAAGGGAGAAAGTCAATCAATTTAAAATTAAAGGATTATTTGTCTCTAATTTTACAATACTGGGTATTTTGTTAATAAAAGAATGAAAACAACGATGAGTTTTTGATCAAAATTTTTGCGGCAGGGGTGAGGATGTACACGGTTCCGTGAAATGTTGTACTGACCAGTGGCGTAGCTAGAGGGGGGAGGTGGGGGCGGTCCGCCCGGGCGGCACGGTTTCTGGGGCGGCAAATTTTAAAAATTAAATACCTCTAACAAAATTTTCATATTGACACTTTATTTTTAAATAATTAATTTATTTTATTAATTTCGTATCATAAAAACATGTGTAATTAGATATACGATACTTTAGGGCGCCACATTATTCCAAAATTTGTATGCAGTTTTCGTTATCTCAGCGCTCCACGAGGGGCGGCATATTTGTTTTATACCGATGCATACTTTTGAGGACAGTGTTTTTTTACTCAAAGCTCTTTTAAGTGGTGCCATAAAAGCACTAAAATAAGAAGGGAAATGTACCTTTCATCAGATAAAGTGATCTAACAAATCAAAGGTCGGTTTGAAGAGAGATTATGAAGCTGTAATCTCTCCGAAAAATACTCTTTTATTTTGCCATCAAATCTTTTGAATAAAAACTATGATAGCGAATTATTAAACGACAGCATAAATAATGAAGATTTTCGTACTGAAAAAAAAATTCTGCAAAACTTTGTTAAAATTGCTACGTCAGAAGATACGATGAAACTAGCTGAAGGACCTTTGGAGCTCTTAAAATTTATTAAAAAATTCGGTTTAGAGAATATGTGTTTTCCACATTTTTATCCAACTTCGCATATTTCGAAGTGTTAACTTCGCATACAATAAGTGTAGCTAGCTGCGAACGAAATTTTTAAAGTTGAAAATTATCAAAAATTATTTAAGGTCCAACCATCTCTTAGGTGTAGAAATCTCGCTTTACTATCAATAGAACGTGAAATTGCAGAAAAGATAGATATAAACAGCTTTATTAACGACTTTGCACAAAAGAAAGCACGAAAAGTAGTTGTGTAGGTTCCTATTATTAATTAATTTTAATTATTAATTTTATTTTTTATTTAACCTTTATGGGACTGAGGAGGTACCCGTGTACCTTTTGCATGTTTAGAGCAATATAACTTCGATTCTATAAAACAGAGACTTGAAATTTTGTGACGTCTCCAAACACCTAATTTAGATTATAATATAATATTGGCGTCTCTCATTTAAAGTTTTTCTTACAGAATCCGTCGATTTATTTCTAACACTATTATGGCTGATGAGGTAACCGGGTGCCTCCTAATCCATACAATTTTCTAATTATGAAAATTAAATGAAAGGGTGTGAAGTTATAAAGCTTATAATTTATTGAATTATGGATAAGGTAAATAATGTATTACATTTAAATTATTGACAACATGGGTTGCAAATAGGGTTGGAAATTGAGTATTTATTACACACGGGCGTCGAGCATATACAACAGCATTTTCTGGTCTTTCTTTGTTTATATTCAAGGACCTACAAATATGACAGCTACCTACGAGGTATTCGGCTACCCACTCGGGGAAGAGAGCTACGCTCCGGTGTATTTTTCTCTATTTCCAAATTTAGAAAAATTTTTACTCAATTCATTCATTTTCATTCAAGGTACAAGCAAAGACTATAGAATACAAAGATGTACCACGTAGAACAAAAAAACGGCACCAAAAATTATTTGGCCACAACAAGAGCTTTTCTGCTTTTACGCTCAGAGCGTTAGCACTCTCAGAGCATTACCGCTGAGTAAGAGCCTCCGCACAACCAACTTCGCAACGTCAAACGTCGCTCTCTCGCTTGACTTCAGCCTTAAACAAACAACGCAGACGTTAGCGAAGTTTGTTCACATTTTTCATTTATGTATCAACCGTTCTGTACCTGGCATCCTCCTCCACCAACCTTTTCACAAGCAAAATGAGCGAATACTTCCACCACTTCGTGAAACGAAGGAAAAACCTGAGTGAAAATGAAGGTTTTTCGATGAAAGGTGGCAATACGTTTCTGCAATACAAACAAAAATTTCTCAAAAACAACGAGTGGAAGTTCGACGTCAAAGAGAGAATTGAATAGAAGCATTCGTGACTTCTAACTTCTAACGTCAGAGCTCTCGTCAAATCGTACTGAAAAGTTGACTGTAGACGTTGCGAAGTTTGGTTGTGCGGAGACTCTAAACGACAACTGAGCGTAAATGAAGAGTACACGGCTGCTTGCTCTCAAAACCGGTTTACTTGTTCTATTTTTAGATTTCAATACAACAAGCAGACGGGCATGCGTATATGGTTGAGTTCCCTTGCAATAGAATCACTGTTGTTATTTTCTGTAACTTTCAGAAAGTCAAAGATTGCAAAACTTCAGATATTAACTCATAATTAATAATAATAATAATAATAATAATAATATAATAATGATATAATAATAATAATAATAATAATAATAATAATAATAATAATAATAATAATAATAATAATAATAATAATAATAATAATAATAATAATAATAATAATAATAATAATAATAATAATAATAATAATAATAATAATAATAATAATAATAATAATAATAATAATAATAATAATAATAATAATAATAATAATAATAATAATAATAATAATAATAATAATAATGATAATAATAATAATAATAATAATAATAATAATAATGATAATAATAATAATAATAATAATAATAATAATAATAATAATAATAATAATAATAATAATAATAATAATAATAATAATAATAATAATAATAATAATAATAATAACAATAATAATAATAATAATAATAATAATAATAATAATAATAATAATAATAATAATAATAATAATAATAATAATAATAATAATAATAATAATAATAATAATAATATATAATAATAATAATAATAATACATCCATCCAATATAAATGCATCCAATATGCCGACAGCTTTCCTCGTTTTTTTTTCCAGTAAGAAGTTGCAAAAACCTTTCCTCCATTGTTTGCATCTATTTTCGATAAATGGGCTCACCATTCACACATGCGTGTCTACTTGGATAGGAATCTAAAAATAGAACAAGTAAACCGGTTTTGAGAGCAAGTAGCCGTTTACTCTTCATTTACGCTCAGTTGTCGTTTACTCAGCGGTAATGCTCTGAGAGTGCTAACGCTCTGAGCGTAAAAGCAGAAAAGCTCTTGTTGTGGCCAAATAATTTTTGGTGACGTTTTTTTGTTCTACGTGGTACATCTTTGTATTCTATAGTCTTTGCTTGTACCTTGAATGAAAATGAATGAATTGAGTAAAAATTTTTCTAAATTTGGAAATAGAGAAAAATACACCGGAGCGTAGCTCTCTTCCCCGAGTGGGTAGCCGAATACCTCGTAGGTAGCTGTCATATTTGTAGGTCCTTGAATATAAACAAAGATATTCTTCTCGCCAACTCACGATGGTACGCTCTAAGAGCGCTTCAGGATTTTTGGAAAATCCAGAACAAACTGAACTGTGGCCGTTCGCTTGTATGAGAGTGGCACATCTTTATATTCTATAGTCTTTGGTACAAGGGTACCTTGTCAGCCATAATATGTTGTTTTTTTCTTCACTCACACAAAGGTTAATATAAATTTCAATATATTTAATTCTTAATAATACATTAATTATGCATTCTGTTTTTATTTTAATGTAAATTCTATGTTTGTATCTTTTTCTGTTAATGTTCAATTAAAATTAATAAATAATAACGAAATAATAACACAACATAAATTGTACCTTCAAAATTTTAGCACTTAATTGGGGCGGAAATTTGATTAATCGCCCCGAGCGGCATGAACCCTAGCTAGGCCACTGGTACTGCCGACATTGTCTTCTAGTAATTTTGACACTTTTGTTATGTATTCATCCTTGTATATTATGACTGTTTTCTTTCCTTTGTCTGAATTTGTAACTTTAATTTTGTTTTTACGTTTGTTTAGAAATTTCTTTGTATCGTTATAGATTTTCATAATAAATTTTTCCAGCAATTCTAGAACGCAATTCTAATCTAGCAAGAAATTTCTAGCAATTTCTTTATCATTTTTATCTTCTAATGCTTGTATTATTTGTTCTTTTTGAGCAAGGATTGTGCCTGCAAAGTTTTAAATAAATCTTACAACTGTTGCTGAGTTGTGGTCTGATTTTTTCAAAAAGAAAAGAGCCGAAATTAGAAAATTTCTAAATTTCACGATTTTTTTCGCTTATAAAAATTGACAAAACAGCTGTTTTTCCATAGAATTTCTTTATTCACTACTAGTGGGGATTATAAAGAGCTTCATAGTTGTTACAGCTCAATCATAATACCAATGACAAAATCTAATGACAAAAAGTAACATATTTGTTATGAATGACACGTGTCACAGCCCACCAGAATAGGGCTGTAAATGTATCGGTGGAAGATTGTCTCTATTTACTGGTGCAGCAAATTTGTCGCCTAATGACAAGAACCATTTACTTTCTACTGAAATTCTATGTTAGTTTTATTCATGAACAACAATAACTTTGTTGTATATGAAACGGCATCTCTTTATTCTTCATTTTTAATTTTTGTAATTTGGATGAATGTGTTTTTTGTCTATTTTTTTTATGTGTATGTTTTTATTTTTCTGAGTCGAAACAAACTTTTTGTATTCTTCATGATTGAGTTGTTCTTTAATTCCCTTATTTATGTGATAAATGTTCTTTTTGATGTTTATGTTATAATTTTTATTTTCAATATAGAAAAAAAAGAAACAATAATGCACATAAAAAGAACTCGCTTCTTCTTTGTCCGTATTGGTTCCATGTTATTCGAAATCGTTATTCGATAATGATTCGTACAATTTAAATTCTCGGACAGAGGGATAAAAATTGTTATTTCGGAATTCGTGTAATTTAAGTTCCGTGTTATTCGATAAGTAGCAATTTTTAACCGAAAAAAAAGGGTTTTTTCATTGTATTCGAGGACTCGTGCAACTCAAGTACCGTGATATTCGAGGGTCACCTGTATTTACATTTTTAATACTATTTCGGCTTTTATCTTTTACTATTTAATTAACCTTTCATTATGGGTTAATCCGGCCGTGGCCACAAGGCTTAGCTTCAAAACAAGACCGGGCTTAGTATTGCCAGATATGAACACTTAAATTGCAACTCTGTTAAGAAAACGACGAGAACACACTCCCAATACATTTTTATTTATTTTTATTGACTTGCTTTATTTTTACAGGGCTCCGAATATATTGAAGGTTACGAAATTAAAATAAGAAAGACATATAAAAACGAGCAGCACTGCAAGTTAAAACGGTTTCGGGAATCGGCATCAAAAATTGCTGTTCTCGGGAAGAAGGAACCGGTGCTTCAGGAAGTGTACATAAACAGTAGTTCTGAAGGCGCTCCTCACAACAGTCACAGCTCTGCAAACCAAACACCGTATCGAAACAAAGCAGAAAGACTTCATCCAACGGTTAAGGTAGCTCTTCGATATGCGAGTCTTTTTCTATTTTTCAGTCAACTAGCCTGTTGGACCTGCACGATGGACCGCGCGTACAGTTCCTAATTAGTATATCTACAAACATTGTGTGCTAGCAAAAATTTCGTTGCCTGTTTTTCTTTCTAACCAGAAGCAGTCCAATTTAATTCTTACGTTTCGGTCCTTGATTAGACGAATGGGGAGAAATCTTATCAAAAGCAATAAAAAACCAAAAAATGAAATAAAAGTATAACAACTGTTATAAGGTGTGATCTCAAGTATAGATTCCAAATAGATGCACAATTTTTATACACGTGCATATACTTAAATATAATACATACTATATCTGAAAATAGATATGCATATAAATATGCATATGCATTAGGCTGGTCCTTATTTTTAACTTTCAACTTTTATTTTTCAACTTCCGATTTTTTTTTTTGTCTTACCCTTTTAAATTATGACACGTAATAAGAAAATTATAAGTACCCATTTTTAGCGAAATCGGATAACGGGAACCCGTGCCGCATTTAAGCAAAGTTTAAAAATTTAACCACGGCATAAGTGTACCGTAACTGTAATTACACGCACTGCCATTGACAACAGCAAGTGTTTCTACTTTAGCTCTTGCTGAGAGTTCAAAAAAATAATAAACATTTCATTTTGCAATTACTAGAAGATTATCGGCGGTGTTATCCCGATGCGATTAAAACCAATGTTAATAAAAGTCGGCATGTATTGACATATATCCAGGGCGTTCCGTATAAGATGTATCAAAAGTTTAGGACGTGTAGGTTGAGTCGAGACAAGGAAAAAGTCATATTAGGGGGAGGGGAAATTTTCCCCAATTCAGGCGCAGGAGGGGTTTTTCTAAAAACGCGAATTCAAACCATAAAATAAATCTCAAAAAATAACGGAAACATTTACATATGTACATATATCATTCGTGTTTCCTGTTTTTAAAAACCAAATCTCCAACCTTTAAAATATTTTTAAAATTAGACTTCTAGGTCAAATAGTTTTTGGAAAAATTAATGTCAAATTTAAAATTTTCAAAACAAATTTCGAAAAAACATTTATCACATATAAAAATTTGGGGGGGTAAGAAAACAAAATTTCAGAACATTTTTTTACCACTATAGCTAAGGACCACCCTAATATGCATGCACCCGCATCAAAAAAAAAAAAAAATAAAATAAAAAATTTTAAAGAAATACATATATAAATGTTAAACATATTATAGAAAAGATCAGTGAAACTGGATAATTTTTATTCTGGTTTAAAGAAAAATATTTTCTGTTTGTTCTTCAAATTCTTTCTCAATAAGTGCGTTCATTAAATTAAAATTCCACCAATGAAAAATTAATATGCCAATTAAAGACACTAAAGGTAAAAAGTATGCTGAGCCTAAATAGCCGTGACGGAAGGGAACAAGTAACATAGGTACGGTTTCATGCATATGATGGCAGTTCATATTTTGTTACCTTGCAGACTGACTAAAAATTAACACTTCTATGAGACGCAAAGAACTGAACTTTTGTAAGAACTGAACTGCTTTCGTATGTTCTCGTCTACGTTTGGGTTGTTTACTATATTTAATATGTATCGAAATTGTATTCCCCCAATTACCGTGTCAGGCAAAGTTACCTCCCAAAAAAAGGCGTGGTCCGCCGACATCGGATCGGGAATTCAGAATTCCTGGAAAACGACAGGAGGTATCGTTATAAAAGTCTGCATATACGAGTATGTAAACCTAGTTCTGCTTTTACGGAAAATATATAACATCCCCAAAAAATTCACGTAAAAACAGAAACGGTACCCATAAAAAAGTGAGGGATGGATTCGACATTTAGAGAATCAGATAAAAAAATGTGATTAAAGCATAAGAAATAATCGTTTTCAATGTGCTTCTATTTTTAAACAATGATAAAAAGTCATGTCAAATAAATGTTCTCTAACTTTCTTTTCTGGAATACTTTTCAACAATACAATTAGTGTATTGTATAGTGTATATACAATTAGTGTAACAAACAGAATACTTCTTTTATATTTGTATGAATAAGTTTCCACTGAAAGTCTTCTATGTCTGTTCCTCAATAACATCATGCATTTGACTTTTTAATCTGAGTTATAAAAATGGGTTTTTCTTACTATTTTTATTTTAAATAAAAATTATTTTAAATTGACATTCCTTAGACCGCGTAAATTGCGTAAAAAAGGAATGAAATTTTTAAAAAATTCGCGTTACAGAACAGAACTAGTTGTATTTATATACTCTATCATGAGCCTTTGTAATGGAAAATCAGAAAATCAGATCAAAATGGAAATCAGATCAAAGACACGCCTTGTTTCTATAGTAAATATAAATATTCGTCTTTAGAGCTCAATATCTCAGCTTGTAGCCCGAATCTGAAGCTCAAATTTCATTTGCCGAGTTTACCGTATTGGTAAAAGTGATCTTACAACAAATGGGCGGAATCCGTCAACTGGTATTCTATACCATATATCGATAAATGAGTTAATAGATCACAATTTACGTAAAATGTATAAGAGAAATGAAAATGGCGCCACCTGGCCACTTTTTCATCATCGATTCGACAGATTCGGGTGTAGAATATATGAGATTCGGCCAGGCCGAAGTTAACGCTTTTAGTCAATATAAAAGTCATTACGCCTAGGTGGGTCCTTGAATATATACATATGATTTGATGTATGTATGTATGCATATACATATATATGAGTACTTAAACATATGTATGTAAAAATAAACTCTGTTAAAGTGTATGAATTTAACAAATTGTGTTGATACATTTGTCTGCAGAAAATACAAAGTAAAAAATTGGACGATAAATAGAAGCACTAATAATTAGCTGGCGCTAATGGAAAAATAGAGAAGTACCATAGAAAGATTAAGAGGAAATCAAAAATATAAAAGCAAGGTGATGGTTTCCTTACTAGCTAATTTAAATTTTATTTTAAAAATATAGCCGGCACTAAATTTTAGAAAAATATAATTTTTCCACAAAATTAAAGTAACAAGTAATTAAAAGTAGTAAAAAGAAGCGAGATGTGAAACAGTTGATTATCGCTCACTTAGAACGGTTGGCGGAAGGAATGGAACGACGATAGAGAAAGAAAAGGATTGGTAGGAGTAAGCAGAATATGAAAATAAAGAAGGTGGGTCGGGCGGGCGGGTACGGGAAGGAAAAAAAGATGGAAGGAAGGAAAAGCAGACGGACAGATAGATAAGATTTGGCCAGATTATAATCACAGTACCAATGATTCAGTTAACGGTAAGGAGTATGTAGGAGTAATAGCTCCGACCCATAGAGTCTGTCAGACTTGACTTTGACTTCGACTTCAACGTCGGAGCCATAACGTTGTGGTTTTATTGGTTTTGAAAGGTTTGCGTACAATGTGCGATATTCATGCAAATGTCGCCGGACACAGTGCCATGACTAAATCATTTGCTTTATTGACTTACAGAGGGAGCCACTTCCTATTAATACCTCGGTCAAGGTATCAAGTTCATCGAATTCATCTATTCTGTGTCTCATTTGAATTTGATTTACAAAAGGATGAATTCGTTTCGCAAAAGAATAAATTTGATTTGCAAAAGGAAAATTTAATGTGAAAAGCCTGTGGATGAGGAAGCCAAAAGTTCTGATTAGCAAATAGGACTAATAACTTCCCTTTTTTTCTTAGTAGTAAGGACTAGTAAGGATAAGTAAGAACTATTCACTTTCTTTTTTTTTTTTAGCTAGTGTTTTCCCAGCTTTGCTGTCGAAATTGACATGTTTCTCCCTCAGACTTTCTGAGGTTGTTTAGTCAAAATCTCAGTTTAACAGTAGCCCCAGAATGCAGCGTCTGAACGTCTTAGCACTGCTTAACATAAATCGTAGGCAGTAAAAATACCTTTCAAACGGTACATTTGACATTTAAAAGCTTTTAAATCCAAGATGGCTGCTTCCAGCGAAAACAAAATGGCTATTTCCGGTCCTAACAATTTTAAATCGGAGCTAATCGCCTATTCTTAACTGGTTCCATATTTTTAATTTAATTTCTTGAAGTCAGGAAATTGTCAACAAATATTGAGAAGTGGAAAATATGTGCTTATACATTTTTTAACTTCGTTTTTCAGTTTAAATGGCAAGTTTGGTTGTTTGTATAAATATTAGTGGCGTACAAATCTAGAACATAAATACGTTGTGAATATAAAGTCAATCGGTGGAGTGGTTTGGCTGTGGTGCGGCTTCACTCTAGAGAGCTGCACAAGTCGTCTTGAAGGCACTATTTTAATACAGAAAAAAATTGTAAGACACCGACTACCGCACTCGTCTTTTTTTGAATCATGCCGTGACTGTCAAAAACGGTGCTAAAAACAAAACACGACACGGCTGTAGAATAAAAATTATTTGTTGTTTTTTTCAGTCAGAAGGCAACGACTGACAATAAATGACAAAATGACAACGAAGGAACAAAAAAGCACGAATCACACCGATCACAATAAATAAAACGAATGGCCTGTCACACACGGGAACAATCAGAGTGCGGAATGGCTCACGAGCGAGCGGCTCATTTCGTCTCACCTTTGACCAAAGAATATACAGTACGGACGTAGGCAAAATACACACGACCAATGCGGCCCGAGCTCGATAATTTCTCGTGAATTTCTTCTCTTCTCTCTTCGTTCCCCTTTCCAACATTTGATTGCTTATTATTATTTCTTCTTCCATGGTCCGAGCCCAATGCATTTCTTACCCTTTCGTTTCGTTGCTTTTGACAAAGTACAGTTGCTTGCTGCTTGTGTTGTGTAATTTTATACTGTCTGTGTTTGCTTTGGTCGTGTGTTGGCAAGGTTGTCGGCGCTTGCGGCCGCAGCTAGAATTTTTTGCAATTTAAAATTGAAAAGCCAATTTCTTCATGTTACGCGATATGAGAAATTGGAAATTGAAATAATCGTAAAATTTTTTCAGGATAATTTTAAAACCAGATAATTTTTACGAAAATTTTTAAAAGTTTACAAGCAATAAATATTGCGTATTTATTAATTTTAATAATTTTTGGAATTTTATTTTTCAAAACAATTTTTTAATTTATTTATAATAAATACTATAAATATTTTATATTACTTTCTTATAATTACTTATAATATTTTATCTTACTTTCTTAACTTTCAACATTTTCTATATGTAAAAACATTTCGTAAAATAATATAGTTTAATATAGTTTATTTACTTTATTTTATTATTTACTCTTTTGCATGTTTTAAGATAGTTTATTTTTAGTTTATTTTATTATTTACTCTTTTGCGTGTTTTAATATAGCTTATTTTTAGTTTTTTTTTTATTATTTACTCTTTTGCATGTTTTAATATAGTTTATTTACTTTATTTTATTATTTACTCTTGCATGTTTTCTTAATATAGTTTATTTAATTTTGCATGGTATTTTATTATTTATATATGTATGTATTTTTATTTATATATTTTTTATATTTAGAATTTTATTTGCAAAGAGCAGCGAATAAAACAATATAGAGAAAACCCAAAATTTTTTATAGTATTTATAACAACGCTTTAGTTATTATAGCGAAAAATAAGAAAAATTTACAAAATATACGAAATTATGTCTTAAATTGAAAAAGTTAATTCCAACGATATTTTTTGTAACTACTCCCGCACCCAGTTTTAAACCCAGGCCTTTTGCTTGCGATCAATCTACTCTAGCCACTAGGCTATCGTGCCCTATGGAAAAATGGCTCCACACACCATAAATGAAGGCGAAATTGCTACCGGCTTTGATGCTGATAACCGAAGCTGCCGTAAAATCCATGATGATGTGTACGAAGAATGTTGCGCAACATGGACGTACGGCTACCTCCATAGAGAAACCTCAGGTTATGGACGTACGAAGAATGTTGCGCAACATGGACGTACGGCTACGTCCATCGAAGAAACTTTTTTGCTCTGAAACATGTATGAGATGCGCCTTCTATTTATTACATATTCTTTGCTTCAAGTCTCTAGATCATCAGCAAGTTCATTTAAAATTAGTTTAAAAATTTGCACTATTTAAGAGCCACAAATATGATTCTACTGAGCCGCAGGTTGCCGAGCCGTGCACTAGGCTATCGAGCCCTATGAAAAAATGGCTTCACACCATAAATGAAGGCAAAACTGCTACCGGCTTTGATGCTGATAAAAGAAGCTGCCGTAAAATCCATGACGATGCGAAACATGGGCGTACGAAGAATGTTGCGTATCACTGGTTGCTCTGGTTATGGACGTATGAAGAATTTTGCGCAACATGGACGTACGGCTACGTCCATCGAAGAAACTTTTTTGCTCTGAAACATGTATGAGATGCGCCTTCTATTTATTACATATTCTTTGCTTTGACGTTACTATTTGATGCAAAATTTTAGCAAAGAATTTTTATATGTATGTTTACAGCAGGCATGAGCGACACTTTTTTACAACGTGCCAGATAAAAAAGTGCTAATTTAACAAACTCTGAATAATGAACTCTTACTCATTAACAAAATAAAAAAAATATTAACAAGTAAGAGCGTTAACTTCGGCCTGGCCGAAGCTCATATACCCTACACCCGTATCTGTTGAAAGATACGGTAAAAAATTACGATATGGGCGGGTGACGCCCACTTTCATTTAATTAACAGATAGTAAATTTTGATATATTAACTCATTTGCAACACCGCTTTTTTAAACAAACACCTCACCAATAAGATGAACACGGCAATGAAACTTGAGCTTTAGATCCGGTTTACGAGCTGAGAAATTCAGTTCTCAAATTTGATTTCATTAATATTTTTAAAAAAGTAGGCGTGGCAATGGTTCGATTTTCTCAATTTTCGATATCAAAATGCAATAAATGGAATAGAATATGTGGCAAATCTCAAGGCATATCTTCATTCGTTTTTCTCTAATCGTGATTTTCGTCACCAGTGGGCGGACCACGCCCATTTTTTGGGTATTTAAGTTTGAGACCTTTAAATTCCCAAAATATTCTGTTAAAATAATTAATCAAAATTAAGCTAAAAGCACGGGAAAATTTATATTTTCTATAAAAAGTAGCCGTAGCACTGGACCGATTTTCTCCATTTTCAATACCAAACAGCCAATGGTACAAAGAATATTCGTACCAAATTTTATGGCGTTTGCTCTATTCGTTCTCCCGTAATCATAATTTCTACAGACAGACAGACGGACGGACATGGCTAAATCGACTCAGAAGGCCAAAATATATATACTTTTCTATACCTGCTACGCTTGCTTCAATGCATTACAAACGGAAGCACAAAGTACGCTCATCCCTTCGGGTGTAGGGTATAAAAAATGGAAGGTACGAGTATGAAACACTTATTAATATAAAAACTTACTATCAAAAAAAACGTGGAAAAAATATGTGGCCAATGTTACTTAATAAAGAAGAAACGCAGTTATATAACTTACCCCACGGTAAGTTAGCACGCCTGGTGTATAATGCGGCTGCGGGACACTGTAGATATTTTTAATCAAAATGTAAAAACTTTTAAGGGCCGCATGAAAAAGTGTTGAGGGCCGCATGCATCCAGCGGGCCGCGTGTTGCACATGCTTGGTTTATAGCATTACATTAGGTAGTTTCTCCTGATATGCTTTGTTATTGTTCTCATATTAGTCTCATTCGAATCATTTTGTTGTAATTCGAATGAAATAGTGTCTCAGCTTTTAAAGAGTTCATTAGTGTCATTCATACAAAAATTAACTAACACAGATCTCATTCGAAGTTGGTAGTGTCAAATGAAGACACAGGCTTGCTCGGGTATGGCTCGTTTACACAGTGCAAGCTGCTGCCTGGCCAGTAGACAGCTACTAGGCTTGTCAAATTCCTAGGCAGCAGCTCGGCTCGCCTTTGCTGTCTACACGAAACCTAGCTACTGCCCAGTCCTAGTCGAGCCGCGATGTCGCGTGAACTTGTTTTAATAAAAAAAACGGTGATACGCTCTATGACAACAATATTATGTCAGGAATTGGAAAATATCTATAACCATAGCCAATATAAAAAAAAAGAGCGAAAGAAAAGGATTTGGATTGTTGTTTTCTTTTCTTTTAAATTAATTGTTTTCATTATATAATCCATTATATCAAACCATTTTATGGATGGTTTGTACACCTCGTCTGCGCTAGCGCCACTCTTCTTGCTTTTTTCGATTTTATTCACTTCTTGATTGTAGGTGGATCGTAAATTTTTTATTTTTTTGGTTACCTCAATGGTGTTACCTAGGTGCATTCCTTTTGCGATATGTTCCAAAGATGCTTTTCTCATATCTCTATTTCGATAGTTTTTATCGAAACAATTCCACAGATTTTCTTGGTCTCTGTAGAGTTTCATGAATGAAATATTATTGTCAGAAGACCATCTATCCGCAGCCATTTCGAACGATTCGGCGTAGTACACAAAAAAAACGGCTGTTTCACGCACAGCTGTCCGGCGAGCAGGCGAGTGAAAACAAAAAATGTTGAAGTAACTCGGATGCGAGCTACTAACCGACTCACACGTACGAGTTACTCGTAAGTTACGACCAAACGTTGCAAGTTACTGCAGTGCAGCTACTCGGAAGGCTGACTCGTACGCTAGCTCGCACTGTGTAAACCAGGCATAAGTTTCATAAATAGTATGCAGATGTCAGTGGTCTGAAAGGTATAAAAGTCAAAGTTTATCAGTCTATTGACGTACAGAACCCATATGTTTTGTTTACGTAAATTCGTCTCTTCACTTGGTTTACTTTTTGACTTCATGTCGGAAAATTAATGGGAGTAGCTCGAATTATTCATTATAGTCGAAAGAAACGTATGTAGTTATATAAAATGTAGTAAAATGGGAACAAATTTACATCTTCTTACCAGCCCCAATTTTTTTGTCGATTTTATGGTTTTTTTTTGCTTTGCTCCTGACCTCAACAAGCATAAAAAAAATTGTCGCTATAAGAGATATTCAGATTATATTGGTACCGTTAGAAAGCTAATATAAATATCATTTATTCATGTTAAGAGACATTTCATCGAAATGTTAACAGTTTTTGAAATAAACGCAATTTAAAATTTTTAATACTTTTTTTTTCCGTAAAAAAATGTTTTTCTAAATAAAATGTGTAATAAATGCATGCAATTACACTTAATATAAGAAAGTAGATTATTTAAGCTTTCTTAGAGAATTTTTTCATTCAAATTGGTGCTTTTTTTACGGAGAAAACGAATTTTTTAGAGTAAGTATAAACTACCCTTGTTGAATTTTGCTACTATGCAGTCTTTTAATAGTACGACTTTACAACGTATGCAACGTTGGGTCTTAGAAAGTTTAAGCTATGGCGGGAGTTACCGCCATTGTTGTTGTTCTATTGTTGTTTTTTTTTTTAATGTTTTTTCTTAAAAATTTTTTTTTATTTCAGTATAGCGGCGCAGGCGAAAAATTTTTAAGAAAAATCGCGCGATGTTTCTTAAAAATTTTTGTGTTTCAGTAAAGCGCCGCAGGTTACGCTCTATCACTTCAAAACAACACCAACACCATTACGCTACAGTGCATGGTCGCATTCTTGAAAAAGTGTATAAAGAATTAATTGCAGAAAGTAGTTCGTTGCCACTTTAAAAATCGCTTTTCTCCGTAAATAAAGCACCGATCGTAATGAAATAAATTTTCTAAGAAAGCTTTAATTATCTACTTTCTTATTTTAAGTATAATTGCATGCATTAATTACACATTTTATTTCAGGAAAAATTTTTTTATGGAAAAAAATTGTACTAAAAATGTTTAATTGCGCTTATTTCAAAAACTGTTAACATTTCGATGAAATGTTTTTTTACATGAATTAATGATATATATTAGCTTTCTAACGGTACCAATATAATCTGAATATCTTTTGTAGTTTCGGAGATATCGCTGTTTATATTTTAAATTTCAAAGGGCTCCAGCCCCGCCCCCAAGAGAGAGCGACAATTTTTTTTATGCTTGTTGGGGTCAGGAACGAAGCACAAACACAAAAAAAAACGACAAAAAAATTGGAGCTACCAGCTCCAGAAGATTTAAATATAAGCCAATAAAAAAACGAGGAAGCAGAAAAGTAGAAATTACAATTCATTACTAAGGGCCAATTTCACAATGTTCGATTAAGTGCTAGTCGGGACTTTCAAATGTCAATTAGTGAAAGATTCTGCCGTTTGAAAGCCCCGATTAGCACTTAGTTGGACATTATAAAATTGGCCCTAAGTCGTGGAGAGAAGACCACAATGTACTCGTATCTTAAATTGATAGTTGACAAAAAGCTTTACATACCTGCAATATATTAAGACTTGAGTCGTATAATACGAAAAACTGATAAGGCAGAAAAATCAACATAGAATGCCCGACAGCCACACATATTTTTTTACATCTATTAAAATAAATAGACTGATGTAGATCGTCCAGAGGACTTCGTGCAATTAATCTGTGCATAAAATATGTATTTCGCCTATAAACGCGTATTTCTAAATTCGTTAGGAAATATGAAAAAAAAGTAGATGTTAGAAAGGCGTCAAACATGAGAGTTTCGAATCATACTGGAGACGTGAGTGTGTAAATGCACAAATGGCATCGTAAATAAACAGATGAGATCGATCTTTTTACTTTATGACAGATGTCTTAAGTCAGAGGTTCCCAGACTTTTTAAAACCCTGGCTACTTTAGTGTACAGATTATTTCAGGCGGCTCCTTAATAACTAATCAGTCTCATATAGATTTGGCACAAACTAACTAAATATAATTGTTACTATTTCATAAGACTTTATGTTTTTATAATTAAACTTTAGCAATATTTATTCTTCTTCCTCTTTATCGACAATTTCAATTTTAGGTTCTCTTTTTCAATTAAAATTTTTCAAAGCGCTTCATTTGACAAAAGTTAAGCTACTTTTGTTCGTGACAAAAATAAATAAATGTGTATCTTCTGATGAAATTATAAATTCAATTTTAGATGAAAAAAACGAAAAACGACACACGTTTATTCCAAGCGTTTATTCAAATCGAACTAGTGAAAAATATGAAAATAATCGACAGGAAAAATCTTAGAAGCAAAAGTTACATTGATTGAAACAAATCATCAAACATAAAGTAGAAATATGTTGAGTTGCAAATATACAAATATTCAACACTCCTTCTCAATTGAACATATTCCACAAAATCTAAACATCATTTAATTATTTCAATAAGCTAATATAATCCCATCTCTTTTACAAATTTATAATGTTTTAACTTTGGTAAATTTTTAGTTAAAATGTCGGCTAACATATCATTAGTAGAAACATAATTTAAAGATATTCTTTTATTTTTATACAAATCACGTATGTGGTGAAACTTTAAATCGATGTGTTTGCTTCTTGAGCGAAATGTGGGATTCTTCACTAAATGTTGCGCGCTCAAATGGTCGCTGTTTAAAACCATAGGAGACGTTTGCAGGAAGCCCATTTCCGCTAACAATTTTTGAGCATAAACTGCTTCTTTCGATGCTGCTGACATCGCAATATATTCAGCTTCTGTGCTGCTGAGTGCAACGATGCTCTGTTTTTTAGATTCCCACGAAAAAACCGATCCTGCTGCAACAAGTGCACATCCAGTATATAATTTTCGATCACTGGCATCTCCTCCCCAATCGGCATCGACAAAACATTTAATCGAATTTCCAGTCTTGCTGTAGTGAATTTTTAAACCCGTCGTTCCTCTCAAATATCGTAAGATATGTTTAGCACCGGCTTCATGCTCGACATGCGGGTCTGTGTTACATTGAGCTAATTTGGAAACTGAATGTAGGATATCAGGTCTAGTAGTTATAGCTAAGAACATTAGCGCACCAATTAACGATTGGTATTCAGTTTGATTGACCTTCTTGCATTTCTCTTCGGAACATTTAACTTGATATCCTGCGTCAAGCGGTGTTGCTACAGTTCTACAATTCTCCATTCCATACTGCTTGAGTAAATTTTCAATGTACTGTCGCTGACAGATAGTGACTGCTCCAATATCACCTTCACGCTCAAATTCCATACCAAGGAAGAATTTTAGCTTGCCACCATCAACCATTTCAAAAGCATCTGATATTTCAGCTTTAATATTATTTAAATCAGTCAGCTTCGAACATGCTATCAAAAAATCATCTACGTAAACTGCAATTATATTATAACTGCCACCTTTATTCTTCGTATAAACGCAAGGCTCACTAACACAAAGTTTAAAACCTATACTTCTAAGGACTGAGTCAAGCTTCTCGTTCCATTCACGGCCACTTTGCTTTAAGCCATACAAAGCTTTGTTTAATTTAAGTACGCGATTAGGAAATTGTTTGTCAACAAAACATTCTGGCTGCTTCATAAATACGGTATCGTGAAGATCGCTGTTGAGGTATGCAGTCGATACATCCATTTGATGCAAATGCAACTGATATTCGCAGGCCAAAGCAATCAATATGCGAATAGTCGAATAACGTACAACTGGAGAAAATACTTCCGTAAAATTAACACCATATTGCTGGCTGCATTCTTTAGCTACTAATCTGGATTTAAATCGCGCGATGCTACCATCTGTGTTATGCTTTAAGCTAAACACCCACTTGTATCTAATGGACTTCTCCCCTGCTGGAAGATCTATCAATGACCATGTACCATTACGAATTAATGCATCGTACTCCTTCTGCATCGATGCTTTCCACTTATTCGCGTGTGCACTGTTCAACGCTTCCTAAACAGTCTGCGGAATTCCTATATCTTCATTCTATATAACATTTATTATATGACGTTCTTTACGTGGACGCCCTCTTTGTCCAGTTCTAATGATTTTAGGACGACCTTGTCCGTATATAACAGGTCTGTCCTCGTTCTCGGTTGTTTCAATGTCTCAATGTCTCAATGTCAACAATGTCTCGCATTGTTTTCGTTCGTTTCAGCAATAGAAATATTATCTTCATGTTCGTCTTGTATGTCTCTATCATTTGCATTTTCAGAATTTGTGTGTACGTTTACATCACAAGTTTCATCTGAAATCGGTGCATTGTTATTGCTGTTAAAATCGAGATTAAATTCTACAAAGTCTGATGAATTTAACTCGCGCGAATCGTGTTTAAAATACTTATTTTCAAAAAATATAACATCTCTACTGACGACTATTTTTTTATCATTCATATCAAACAATCTGTACGCTTTTGATACTTCGGAATAGCCGACCATTATCATTTCCCTCCCCTTTGGTCGAAATTTCTTGTGCTGGGTTTTATCGATTGCGATTGCCAAAGAACCAAACACTCTTAAATGCAAAATTATTGGTTTCTTTCCGGTCCATACTTCATATGGCGTTGCATTTTTTACAGCTGCAGTTGTTGCACGATTGCGTAAATATACTGAAGTCGCAATTGCTTCAGCCCAAAAACTTTCGTCCAACGCACTTTGGACTAACATGGTTCTTGCCATCTCAACGAGTGTCCTGTTCGCTCGTTCAGCAACTCCATTTTGCTGAGGTGTATGTGGTACTTTCAGCTGCCTTTTTATGCCGCACTCGCTCAAAAAATTATTGAATCTTTTCGATACGTACTCACCGCCATTATCGCTGCGAAGGCACTTAATTTTATATCCGGTTTCTCGTTCAACCAATGCCTTATATGATTTAAAAACTTCAAAATTCTCTTCTCTTGTTTTTAGCAAATAAAGGAACGTATAACGCGATTTATCATCGATAAAAGTTGCAAAATATCGAGATCCGCCTATCGATTTCACATTTACAGGACCACAAATGTCCGTATGCACGAGTTCGAAAAGATTTTTGGCACGATTTTCTGAAATTTTTGGAAATGGGAGAACACTTAGTTTACATTTCGCACATGTAACGCACTCATTTATTGGCAATTTTCTTATTTTAAGTCCACGAACTAAATTTTGTTGTGCCATTTCTTGTAGGCTTTTAAAGTTAATATGACCAAATCTTTTGTGCCATTTAATAACTTCACTGTCCGATGATTCTGCATATAAGCATTTATTTTTGCTACAATTTCTAAAAACGAATAATCCATATTCTTTTTCTGCTTTTAGAACAATCTCGTCTTTACTGTTTTTTATAATCGCTTGTTTATTTTTGAAATTAACAACGAATCCACTGTCCAAAGCTTTGCTTACAGAAATAAAATTGCTTTGAATATTCGGTACATATAATACGTTTTTTAAGGGTTGGGTACGAAATCTCCAAACCAAAATCTCCATGACAAAATCTCCAAACCTAAAATCTCCAAAGACAAAATCTCCAAGACAATATCTCTAAAGACGAAATCTCCAACCCAAAAACAATAATACTCGTAATAATTAAGTGCTAGAAATTTAGAAAAGTTATAAAAAGCTCTTTAAGCCTAGAATCCTCGGGGTAATGTAGTCTTTTTGCATTCATGGCCTTCCTGCGTGACGGTCTTCTGCCGAGGAAAAGATTATAACCCTTAATCAACAGAATCCTCTCGGAAATGTAGTATTTTTGCATTCAGGGCCTTCCTGCGTGACGGCATTCGGCCGTGGCAAGGATTTTCAATCCGAGGAATCAACAGAATCCTCGCCGTGTTCTAAAGTCTTTTTGCATTCAGGGCTTTCCTACTTGCCGGCCTTCGGCCGAAGCAAGGATTATAACCCTTAATCAACAGAATCCTCTCGGTAATGTAAAGTCTTTTTGCATTCAGGGCCTTCCTGCGTGACGGCCTTCGGCCGGGGCAAGGATTATAACCCTTAATCAACAGAATCCTCTGGGAAATGTAAAGTCTTTTTGCATTCAGGGCCTTCCTGCGTGACGGCCTTCGGCCGGGTCAAGGATTATAACCCTTAATCAACAGAATCCTATCGGAAATGTCAGATCTTTTTGCATTCAGGGCCTTCCTGTGTAAGGAATCATATAAAATCACCGGTTAATTTGATAAATATGCAAGAATTTATCACAATTAGCAAACCGAGCAGTGATTATGCATAAGAACCAGTAATTATGAATAATTACCGGATTAATCAAATCCACCGTAACATACAGATATACCCGTATAAAAAAAAATTTTTTGAGATTTTTTTAGTTTGGAGATTTTGGTTTTGGAGATTTTGTCCCTGGAGATTTTGTATTTTGAGATTTTGTACCATGGAGATTTTGTATATGGTGGAGATTTTGTCTTTGGAGATTCCGGGTCCCTCCCGTTTTTTAATCTCACATTTTCGATTTTTACGTCACCGAGACCTTCAGAATAAACATAATTGTCACCTGCTAACAAAATTTTTTCTTTAAGAAAGTTAATTGTAGTGAATAGTTTTTTATTACAACACAAATGCGAAGTCGCGCCGCTGTTAATGCACCAAGCATCTTGCGACAACACTTGCAATGAAGGAGAAGCTAAAATCGAGAACGATTGTTCATTATGATGTTGTCGTTCATTCAAATTTCCTTTCTGTTGCGCGCCTTTAGATTCACGACAATTTGAAGCATAATGTCCATGACGACCACAATTTAAACATTTTCCTTTTACGCGTTTGTTACTATTTTTAGAGTTTGAACCACTCGCGCCGCCATAATTTTTAATTGGCTGTTTTCCGGTATCGGCACGGGTAACGTATGCATGCGGACTGTCAACCTTTTCGAAACGTCTTTCACCTTCTTCGAGAAGCTTTAGCTTCAACATGTTTAAAGGTGGTAAAATGTCACGCGTTTTTATTGCGACAACAAAATTTTCATACGACGCTGGCAAACTTGAGAGTAAAATCACAGTAAGCAGTTCCTCTGGAATTTGACTTCTAGCCTCTGACAACTTTTCAACAATTTCATAAAAATTATTAACATGATTTGTCACACTATCACCCTCCGACAAACGATGGCTTTGAAGCTGCTTAATTAAACAAATTTTACGCGCAGGTCCCGTAGGGTGGTAAATTTCTTTCAATTTGTTCAAAGCCTTTTCCACTGTATCACTATGTCGCACATGATTGATCTGAGACGGCTTGATTATGCTGGCAAGGGCCTTTTCGTTCATAATATCTAAGCGCTCTGTTTCGATGACACTCATAGTATCATTTTTCTTTAATTTTCCGCACACTACCGCCCACAGTTCAGCGTATACCAGTACACTTTTTATTTGTACCGACCACGAGACGTAATTGGTATCGTCCAATTTTTCTATCGCACATAACTCGGCCACACTCATTTTGGTTATATTTTCCGCGAAAGGTAACGATAGCAATTCTAAACACGCAGTTTACAATTTGGGATCTGGGCCCATAACCTGATGAAATTATAAATTCAATTTCAGATGAAAAAAACGAAAAACGACACACGTTTATTCCAAGCGTTTATTCAAATCGAACTAGTGAAAAATATGAAAATAATCGACAGGAAAAATCTTAGAAGCAAAAGTTACATTGATTGAAACAAATCATCAAACATAAAGTAGAAATATGTTGAGTTGCAAATATACAAATATTTAACATCTTCATTATTTATTTAATTTTTTTACTTTATTAACAATAAAAAACATTTTTCGTTTGAGATATGTACAGGTTTGCATTTGGAATGCAATGCAATTTTTATGGAGAAGAAATTCTGTTTTATAAAAATTGTATTGTATTCATTATTAAAATTTTTTCATTATATGGACTTTCCCTATTTTCATAATAAAAGGCTCATATGAAGTTTTATTATTTACAATATGTCGCGGCTCCCCGTGGGAATCAGTTTGGGAATCACCGTCTTAAGTATTATTAAAAAAAATTTTTATTAGCTCATACCTCTCTCGTTCTGAAATTTTAGAAGGTTTCAAGGGCTTAAATGCTATGATTGTGCCAAATCTCTTCCCCATTCATATACTTCACATAAATCGTACTTACTGAGATTGTAAAGCAATAGGCTGGAATGAACACCACCTTGCTCGATTTTTGGTACGTATTTTTTTTTATGCACCCATAAGTACATTTTTATATAGTATGTACATATATACGAGTACAAACTCATTATTTATTATTTATAAAAAAAATACTCATGTACAGGGTGGCCCGTAAATAATGGATAACGGCGTGTACTTGTAGGGGCTCCCTGTGCTGCCACAAAAAAAATATAAAAATTTTTTTTTCAAACTGCTCTAAGAGTTATGGCACTTTTAAAAGAAATTGCTTTTTTGCTGCCCACGATCACATTGGACACTACGACCACAAATTTGGGAATTAGCAGCAGATTAAAAAAAAATATGACTGAATGTTGGGACTTACCAATGCTCAGTACAATTTAGGACTAGTTGTTTCTTGTTTTTTCCAAAAACGTTTAAAAACATAAGTTTGGTTTTCTGTGTTTAATGGCTAAAAAAACAAAAAGCCAAAAAAGTACTAAAGTATATATAAAAGTACTATATATATACATATATATAAATATTTATATATCTATATAGATATAGATATCTATCTATATATAATATAAATATATCTATATATAATATAAAATAATATTATAAATTATTATTATTATTATTGGAAAAAATCAATATTATATAAATATATATATATATAATACATATAATGCATATATAATACATATATAACACACATATATATATAGTGTGTACTATATATAAAAAGTGCTGCCCATATATAACACACATATATATATAGTGTGTACCATATATAAAAAGTGCTATATATATACTATGTGTGTTATATATATATTATATATGCATATATGTATATATATATGCTCTTCTTCATAAGAATTGAATTGCATTCCAAATGCAATGTAAATATCAGAAAAGAAAAATGAAATCAAAAGAAATATATATACGAGGGCGGTCCGATAAGTACTTAGCCTACAAAAGAAAAATGAAAATTTTGAAAAAGTGGCCATTTATTTCTCTACATAGTCTCCTTTCAGCTCGACACACTTGACCCAGCGATGCTCCAACTTCTTTAACCCGTCTGAAAAATACGTTTTCTGGAGGTCTGCAAAGTAGGCCTCCGTGGCGGCGATATCCTCCTCATTCGACCCAAATTTCTGCCTGGCGAGTGACTTTTTCAAGTTTGTCACCTCGTATATATATATATATATTATTTATTTAATTTTTTAATCTTATTAACAATAAAAAACATTTTTCTTTTGAGTATATGGATATATACATATATATAATACATATATGCATATATATGTATTACATATATGCATATATATAATACATATATGCATATATATACATATATAATACATATATAAACGACTGATGTACGAGTATATCGTCCAGAGGACTTTGTGCAAGGAATCTGTTCATAAAATATGTTTTTCACCTATAAACGTCTATTTCCAAATATATATACTCATACCTAGGCTGCCCAACTGTACCAAAATTTGTGGTGTTGTGTACCGTGTACCACAACAATCAAAAATTATACCGAAATCTATTTTCAAATCGCTTTTGTACCGAAATTTTATTAAAATGTTACTCTGTTTTGGCATTTACATATGTATTTATATTAAAAAGTACTGCGCTGGAACATTTATCGGTTAGCCGCTTTTACATGAAGCACAATGTAAGACCATTCTTCAGTGTAAAACTGCAAACGGTTCAGGGTCTTTACAGAAGCTCTATTGAAATCGAAATCATCGTACTTTACCCCTCACTTTTCCTTAAAGAACAGCTGGAAATGCTAAAACCGATCGGAGGAAACGAAAAATACAAAGTAAAAAATTTAATTCCTAAAATGTTTTTTTTTAAAATTGAATTAAGTACCTAGTAGTTCATGTCTCGAAGACATCTTCGAAGACGCTTGCACGACATAAGACCGTCGTCGAGGACACCTGCAAAACAAGCCTATGTTCGAAACAAAAAAATGTCTTCGGAGCATCTTCATACGATTTTTTCATTTGTCTTCGACGACAACAAGAGCGACAGTGTTCTCAATATTGTCTTCGACGACAATCAACAATAATGTCGCCAATGTTGTCTTCGACGACAATTAAGGAAAATACTGGGCATATCCCAGTAGTTCAAAGCTTCGTCGAAGACATCGTCACCGAAGACATCTTGCAAGACAAATTCCTATTTGTCGGCAAAATTTTTCATTGGCGAAATGTTTAGAGACACGGAATGCAAGCTGTCCCCAATCGGACATTGTGAGGGACACGTCCTTCAAGTTGTCTTGTAAGCAACCAAAAATTGAAAATTAAGCATAGCAACGAGCATTTCTTACTATGACTTTTCAACTATACTTCAATTTTTACCCAATTTTCAGTAGTTCGTGGATTTTTAATTGTGATTGATATAAAAAAAAAATATGACAAACAAGGCGGCTCTCAATAGCCTAGTGGAGACCCTGCAGGGTCCCAGCAAACATTTTCAATCGCCGACTATAGGAAAGCGACTCGCCATGGCTATAAATTAGTTGCCGGCAATTATTGCTGTCTGATAGCTTTCTGATAGCCGATTGTATGCAGTTGTTACCTCGCCGGCAATAAGACATGTCCGGTCGCCGGCAGTTAGACATGTCGAGTTGCCGGCAGTTAGACATGTCGAATCGCTGTCTTGTTGCTAAAAAATTTTATGCGATAAGATGGCAAGCATCGCCTTCTGCTCGCCGTATGCTTGCAGTTTACTTGTAGCACCTGAAATTATAAACATTTTGTTGTGTCATACATATACATATTAAATGATTCTAGGCTGATACATCGCGGGCGGTTCATCCCGGGACAAAATCAGCGCACAGCAATTCATCGCGGCGGCAATTCGTCGCAAGACAAATTCTTCGCACAGCAATTCATCGCGTAGCAGTTCATCGCAACATCGTATCCAATATCCAATTGTTGCAATTATATCCCAAATAATTTGAGAAAATTGTTGAAGAAACTGCAAAATTGAGTTTTTAATATTTTTAAAATTTGTGGTTAACTTGATAATTTCATAATTTTCGGTGGAGAATTATCAAACATTTCTCAAAACTTCCTTGTAATTGGTTGCTGGTGCGATGAATTGCTGTTGCGATAGGTTGCTGCTACGATGAGTTGCTGGGCGATGAGTTGCTTGCGATGGGTTGCTCGCGATGGGTTGCTTGCGATGAATCAGCCGGGTTCCATATTAAATAATTTATTTTTTGCGGACGAAGGATGATTCTATGTCCGCAGAGAGAATATAAAATTATTTTAAATGAAAATTGACAAAAAAATATATGATATGAACAATTTATTTCATTAATCTAAGTAGACAATTATAATCATAAATATCGCCAAACTATTGCCGTGGCAGTAAGAAAGCAAGTCGCCGTATGGTAGACAATTATCATCATAGTTTTATCGCTAAACTATTACCGTGGCAGTAAAAAAGCGAGTCGCCGTATGGTAGACAATTATCGTCTTAATTTTATCGCTAAACTATTACCGTGGCAGTAAAAAAGCGAGGGTACGTATAGAAGACAATTATCGTCATAAATTTATCGCCAAACTATTGCCGTGGCAGTGAAAAAGCGAGTCGCCGTATGGTAGACAATTATCGTCATAATTTTATCGCCAAACTATTGCCGTGGCTGTAAGAAAGCGAGTCGCCTTATGGTAGACAATTATCGTCATAATTTTATCGCCAAACTATAGCCGTGGCTGTAAGAAAGCAAGTCGCCGTATGATAGCCATTTATCGTCATATTTTTTCTTGCCAAACTATTGCCCCGACAATAAGAAAGCGAGTTGCCGGAGCTCACAATATACATTTTTCGCCCAGGCATCGCTCAAATGTTTGCAGGGGTACTGGGATAATATAATTTTTTTTACATATATGTACATACATATACTCGTATATTCATACACTACACTAATATATTAGGCAAAATCATAATGTGAAAAAAGCAATAGAAGAAAACTGTACTATAAATTATTATAATGTTAAAATATTGAAACAGTTTGAATGTAGCGTTTACTAAATACTTGTAATATGGGTCATAGTTATCGGAAAGTAGAAATATTATACTAACCGTAGTAGCCATAAATGTAAATTTTTCCATTAACGTACCTACCTCACCTGACTGTTGTTAAAAACCGTGCACTGTAGTCAGGGTCGGCGTGACCTCTTGCAGGGCCGCGTTCAAACATTTTCCGGGGTCTAAATACACATTCAAATCCTACATTTTAATTTTACAACGAGGAATTATTTATTTACAAATGCTGTTAACATATATCTCTATATATTAAAATTAACGTCTTGACTGACTCATCAAAGCCCAGGCTATACCTTTTGGCCTAGAAAGCCGAAATTTCGGACAGACAGAATACTTTATTTGTGGTCGGTTTTGCTTGGAATTTGGTCTGAATAACCCCCAAAGGTTATTTCTAAGGACTTATATAGGACATCTTTTCTTTTAAGACATCATCAAAATATCTCGCGTACAAATGCCTAAAAACCATTTTCAGGATTTTCCAAAATTTGTCCTCTTATGGTCCCAAAAATTACATAACATGGTAAAAAGTGTAATGTTGATCGGGAAATATAACCTGAAAGGACTAACATGCGAACATGCTCTTTACGTGACAAAGTTTCTTTTACAAATATTTAGAAATTAACTTCGGGATTTTTTCAAATACGGTCGCTAAGGCCGAAACTGGCCAATATTTTTTCTGCTTTATAAGGACGCATCACAGATGATATTTACAACGCATGTCACATATAGGACATTTTGACAATTCGTAAATAAAATGTAGTTATTAAAATATTTTGAATTTAAAAAAAAATTTGAAAAGTGAAAAATGGCTCCGGGAAATAACGCCCAAAAGAAATAAAGCCCACTTTTTTTTTATATGAAGGTTTGAAATCGTAAAATTTGGGTGTTATTTCATTTTTTGGGGCTTTATTTCATTTTATTGTGGGCTTTATTTAATTTTTTTCTGAAAATTATAAAATTTCTGAAAATGAAATAACGCCCAAAATTACAGCGTCGACTGAACTTTAATGCGGAAATGCAGAACTTTAATGCATGCAGAAAGGCCCAGAATAGAGGAAGAATTTTCAGCAAAGAAGATGGTTTTGTTGGCCGAGGGTTTTAATCCCTGCCACGGCCGAAGGCCGGCACGCAGAAGGACACTTTTTATCTGTGCAGAAGGACCCTGAATAGAGGAAGGCTTTTCAACAAGGAGATGGTTTTGTTGGCTGAGAGTTTTAATCCCTGCCACGGCCGAAGGCCAGCATGCAGACGGACACTTTGCCTGCGTAGAAGGACCCTGGATAGAGGAAGACTTTCTTGGCAAAGAAGATGCCGACGGTTTGAATCGCTGCCTTCCTTCCTTCCTTCCTTCCTTCCTTCCTTCCTTCCTTCCTTCCTTCCTTCGGATTGCCGGCCTTAGGCCGTGGCAGGGATTAAAACCCTCAGCCAACAAAACCATCTTCTTTGCTGAAAAGGCTTTCTCTATCCAGGGTCCTTCTGCTCAGGCAAAAAGTGTCCTTCTGCGTGCCGGCCTTCGGCCGTGGCAGGGATTAAAACCTTCAGCCAATGAAATAAAGCCCTCATTGGGCCTTATTTCATTTGGGCGTTATTTCCCGGAGCCGTGAAAAATGTGTGCGTAAGTTTATACATTTTTTCAACATAGTTTTTTAGTTTGAATTGTACCCAGCAAACGATATGGGTTTTTTTAGACTCAGAAAGATTCTTACTTCTAAGCAAATACGCTCTTTATGAACACATAAAAGAGTCAGAAATAAACGTTTTTTCCTTCCTAGACGGCCCGCGGAAAAGAGTCTTAAAGTCAGAAAAAGTCAGAGAAGACCATAAAATTGTGCGTTTTTGGAGTTTAAAATTTCAATAAAAAATAATAATTTCTGAGCCTTTTATGATTCTTTTCGGAGCATTTTACGATTCTTTTCTGAGCCTTTTGTGACTGTTTTCTAAACCTTTTATGATTTTTTCTGAGCCTTTTGTGATTATTTTCTGGGCTCACAATTTAAACCCTTCCAGACTAGAAAAATATTCATATTTATGTTGTAATATGCAAATAAGGCTTTCGTAAATTATTTAAATTAAAATTAATTGAATAAAAATTGAAATATGTATGTACATATGTACATACATACATATGTATATTCTTCTCCCAACGCACGAATTGTTGAAAAAAGTTAATGATAATAATTGTTCATCCCGTAGCAGAGTTCATGAGTGGCTTACGCGATTTAAAAAGGATCGTGAGCCGCCGGAAGTTGATGAACATGTTGGTCAACTAAAACCAGTGATAACTCAAGATAATATACAAAAATAGTGTGAATTTATCAAAAATGAGAATTTTTCAATTGAAATAAATTTTTTTACTTCAAAAGCAAAGTTTAAGAAAACACAAATAGACAAAGTAGAAGCACAATATAGACATAAATATGAGTCATTTCGTATTTATGTTTCGATAAATGTTTCCTGGTTACGTTTTCTGTTTGTTTGTATAAATATTAGTGACGCACAAGCTTATAAAAGACGCTGGCAGCGGCTAAACGATCCAAGCGGATAAATTTTTTTGTGGCCCAGGCATAAGGACTTCACAAATTTTGAAAAGAGTGGGCAAAATACTTATCGGTTAAAATTTAGATATAGTGGTAGAAGAAGATATTTTAGGTATAGGAATAACGTCCCTAGCTTCCATTAGGACGGAAAATATATAAAGTTAACAGGGCTACAACAACTGGTAACAATAGTTTAATTCATTTAATGCTAAAATTACATTTCGCAGAATGCCTTTTACCAATTCCAAAATTTGTAAGTTGTTTCCAGAGTTGTTTCGAAGATTTATTAGGATTAAATTTCAATTTGAAGAGTTTTTGCTTTTGTTTTGACAACCATGTCTGCAATATCTTTTGCTCTCTTATAACTGCTCCAGTTATCCAATGTAGGAATTCCTTTCCACCTTGTATGTAACGTATTTTTTAAAATGATAACCGATCGCACATGTTTTGAGAACCAAGGACATGAATTATTAATTAAAGTAATTGTCCTCCTTGGGACAAACATTTCATGTAGCTGTTACAAAAAACTAAATCTGTCATCAACCAAAGTAGAGTTCCAGAAAGTGGACCACTCAACCGACTCAAACGATGTTAATAAATATTCGAAATGAACAGATTTATAGTCATAAAAGTTGGAAACATTAGGATCGCTAACACAGTTTAAATTAAAATCCAAGGAACAAAGAAGTAGATTATGATCTGAGATAAAACTAATTCGTATAAACATTAAAAACAAAGCAATATCAGATACTGCAAAATAATCGAGTAAACTGGGGGTATAATTATTACCAAATCTGGTAGGTGCAGAGTTGTGAACAGTATGAAACCCATTTATGACAAATAGATCATAGATTCATCGAGCTACACTGAACTTTGATGGTTTTTGTCACTCCTTTAAACAGAATCATAACTACTAAAAAAATGTCTTGCATCTGTGAATGGTATCATCATTCTGTAAAAAAATAATCAAAATCGGTGTTTTTATTTGGGTAATTTTCGTAGTACGGGACCTGCCTTAAGCTGGCCCTGACTGTAGTAATATTAAGAAAATCCAGTTTTGATTTATTATTCGAGGACTGAAGGAATCTTCAAATAAAAAAAACACAATTTTAAAGGAAGTTTATTTATTTAATAAAATAATTTAAAGCAGCTTCGGGTGAGTTAATTTTAGAAATATGTAAATAAATAAGAATAAATATTTCTTATTCTATCATGTATTAAGATCAATATAGTCCGCAAATTGTTTACTCATAGATTACAATTTAAAGAAATTATAAATGTTTTGTGTTGTAAAAACGGCGGATGAAGATGAAATCATTATTTGCCATTTAAATAATCTACTACTGTGCACGTGGCTACACAAAACTCTAGTTTCCGTAATAAATTACGAGTAATTTAGCAATTACTTTGATGAAATACATTTATTTGTCTAGTAGTTTTCTTTTATTTTTTAAATCTGTTGTAATTTTACAAATAAAAATTAATACTTTACGTTATCACTGAAAGTTACGGAATATGAACATGGGTTCTAAAACTTATGTAGTTCGAGGACGCCGACTTTAACAACCGCGTTTGCGGTCCCCCTTGTGTCTTGAGATTTAAATTTCTGCCTCAATAAGCTAATGTCGGAATTGTTTCGGGGACCCCGGCAGACTAGTTTAAGATACTTTTTATGCACCATTTACATACAATGCATACATACAAGCTTGTGTTTGAGCAACAAAGGGCTCAAGAGTGTTAAAAAATCACTATTTTTCATCCCTTGCTGTTATTATTTTTTCATTCCATATTCATTAATTTTATGTTTTTATACCCTACACCCGAAGGGATGAGGGTATATTCACTTTGTTCTTCCGTTTGTAACGCATTAAAGGAGGCGTGGCAGGTATAGAAAAGTATATATATTCTGGCTCAGAATCACCTCCTGATTCGATTTAGCCATGTCCGTCCGTCTGTCTGTCTGTCTGTCTGTCTGTCTGTCTGTCTGTCTGTCTGTCTGTCTGTCTGTCTGTCTGTAGAAATCACGATTAGGGGAGAACGAATAAAGCTATCGCCATGAAATTTGGCACGAATATACTTTGTCATCATAGGCTGTTTGGTATTGAAAATGAGGAAAATCGGATTAGTGCCACGCCTACTTTTAATAGCAAATGTGAATTTTCCCATGCTTATAGCTCAATTTCTCAGCTTGTAGAGCGAATATAAAGCTAAAATTTTTTCCCCGAGTCCACCTTCTTAGACTAAAATATATTCTGAAAAATGGACGTGACACGCCCACTTATATAGTATACCATATAATGAGATGTTTGGTAGGAAAAACGGTGTTGTAGACGAGTTAATAGATAAAAATTTGCTCACTGTAAATTAAAAAAAAGTAGGTGTCACCCGCCCACTTTTTATCACCTCGACAGATGCGGGTGTAGGGTATATGAGCTTCGGCCAGGCCGAAGATAACGCTCTTACTTGTTTATTATTAAATAACTTTTATTCACTCACACACAAACCCCTGACTCTTACTTTGTGTGAAAGAGTGACGAAAGTGTGAATTTTGGGAGGAGTTTTGGGGTAGTAAACATAGATGGATTTTTATAGAGTTTTTTTATTTAGACTGAGTGAATAAGGAGCTTTCTGAAGGGGTAAAAAATTTTTTAATTTTTTGAGGTGGGAAGGGGTAACTACCCCCCTGCGCTTGTTTTTTAGGCGTGTGTGATATAGGATAAAGGCTCGGTTTCTTCACTCTCAATTGAATTCCTTAATATTCAGTTGATTTTAATTGGCTGATACAAATAACGGCAGACTAACAATCCCTAGGTTAAAATTGCATTTCTTCACTCTCGATTTAATTAAAAAAATTGAAAATTTAATTTCAGTTAAAAGGCGTCAGTTTAATTTAATTCGCTGTTAGGAATTTCCTTAGGATATTTCAAAAAACACTTCCCTTTTTTTCAAGATTTCGTGAGCGTGGCTGTTTAGTTTATGTTTAATATATCATTAATATATCATTAATATATCATTGTATTGTATTGTACTAGTTCCCAGTTAAAATTTCGGGTGTCCAGTTTACCGGGAAACTGGTTTAAAGTAAATTTTAAAATTTTTAGCGAGCATTTTTAAAAGGCCCACATTTCTTGCCAAAGTGGGCATGAGTGGTTGATTTATGGTTTATGTTGCATTATCTACTTCTAAGCTATGGTTCCAATTTCGAGTCTTTAGGTAACCGGGAAGCTGGTTCAAAATCAATTTGTAGCCAACATTTGTAGCGAACATTTTGAATAGGGCCCAAATTTCTTGCCTTAAAGTGGACATGAGTGGTTAGTTTATGCTTGGTTTTGCATTGTCATCCAGTTCTAATCTATGGTTCAAATTTCATAGATTAGAGATTGCTAGTCTCTAGCTCATCGGGAAGTTAGTATAAAATAAGTTTCGCAATTTGTACTATTCAAGAGCCACAAGTATGATTCTACTGAGCCGCAGGTTGCCGACCCGTGGGATATTTCTTCAAAACGTCAAAAAACTTCAAAAAAATAATTCCAAAGATTTTCAAAAACATAAAAATTATGAAAAACCCAAAAAATTTATATGAGCATTTTCAAGATTCTGCAGCATAAGAAGAACAAGACATGCTCAATGAATGTGTCGCGTAACGTCAAAAAACTTAACAAAATTGATTTTTAAAGATTTTTGAAAACTTCAAAAATTTTGGAAAACAAAAAAAATTTGCAAATTTCACGAAAATTTTTAGAAAATTTTCGGTATAAGAAGAACAAGATACTTGTAAGCTTGATGGATGCGAGGAATTATTATTTCAAAGGAATATCAACACATGCGCTTGTTTACATTTTTGCCGATGCTGACAGAACGCGAAGTAAAAATTTCACAGATGCACTCATATTTAAAGCTCACCCGTGTGTGACGCTCACCCGGAAGTGACCCGTGTACTATGTGATTAAATGATTGCATCCAGTTGAACGGGATTCTTAAAAATTAATTTAATAATTAAAATAGAACAATGATTTAAAAAAAACACTAATTTTAAATGCACTGCGTACACGGGTTTTTCGCGTTCTGTTACACGTTCGGTTGTTTAAAACTAAAACTGAGTTTAACTTAATTGTCTACAACTATTCATATTATAAAATACAGGAAAATCCTCAATTAAAGGCTTTAACTGAACTTATTCGGTAAATTAACTAATTCCCTAATTTATTTCAATCTGCAATTTGAGAACTGTCATAATTTCCCCTTTTAACGCAGTTAAATTTAAGTGAGAGTGTAAAAAATTGGCCTAAAGATCTTTCTGGGTGCTATATTAAAAGGCATAATTTTTACTTTTTTGTGCATTTTATTTAGGGCCGTTTATTCACTTCAATTTAAATTTAATTGCGAAATTAAAAAGGGAAATTAACAAAATTCCTTTGATTTAACCTAAATTAAGGCCGAATTGACATTTATCTAACTGGACATTAGAGTTACCATCTAAATTAGCTAACTTGCCGAATTTGGTCAGTTAATGCTTTTAATTGAGGATTAAAAGATAAATAACTCTCCAATATAATACACTCAAATATAAATAAGTCACTGCATTAAATACGCAACACTAAATTCTTACAAAGCTTTTAGTAATTTCGAAAATAATTGCATTTTGCTGCGTTTGGGGAGTCTAATTTTTTTGCGTTGCTTTTAATTAAGGTCGTCAACGGTATCTCAAGATCTGCATAATCACAGGATCTATCCGTTGAAAATAGTTTTGGCAGATATTTAAAACATTTTTATTTTTTAAATTGCCAGAATAAAAATGTGTGTGGCAATTAAAAAATAAAAAGAACTGATTGTTAATCAGTTTTGGGGAAAGTTATGATTTGTAAATTCGAAAGTTTCTACGTAGTAAAATTTTCAAGAAAATTAAGGGACCTTAAAGAAGCCCTTAAAATTGATTCGAATTAAAGTCCTAACTGTCATTTATCTTATAAATATTTAAATGAAAATTAAAGGAAACAATTTAAATGAAACTTTTTTGCTGTCATCTCACGACCTTTTTGTACAATTTTTATTTAAGTCTTATATAAAACTAAGCGATCCTCACTCATTTTCCAATAATACACAAAAAGGTTTTAAAATTTAAAATTTACTGAGCTCCACGAATTAATAAAAAGTATACATATGTACATCAATTCCAACAACAATTTGTGGGAAAACCTTAAACTTCCACAACGAAAATCGCCAAATTAATGTAGACACTTCATTATCTGAATATACTTTAAAATTATATATGGAATGATTCTTACACTGATTCATACACTGTTAGTTAAAAATTAAGGTTGCATGATAATAAAGCCGTATTGATTTTATATAAAAATAAAAAAATTCGTTTTACTTTATTCATTTCTTAAAATTTTAAGAAGCTTCCCGTTATCTGTAAGCATACCCTCGTTGAAGATGCTGTCAACCAGGCAAATACAAGGTGGAAGGAGGGGTCCTGTAATATTGCAAGACAAATTTGGCCCTGTTTTCTCCTAACAAACTCCAAGCGTCTCCTCACGCTAGGTAGGGAGAAAATGAGGTAGGCGATAGGCGTTATAACAGATCACCTTATCACCTTATTGGCGCTCATGCCAAGCGGTTAGCACTTAAAACAGGGGTAATGAGATTTTACAAATATGTTATCACAATAGACCCAATTTGTAGTCTAAGTGTGTTCTCTCTGAACTGCCACTATAGTTCTATAGAACCTACTTACCTATGTATTTTTTTTATGTTTAATAATCCTATACTTTCAAGCTTGGCATCTCAAGAGTGAGGGCATTAATTTATGATACCTGCTAAGCAATTTGAGACAAGCTGCATCCAACTTCCAAATATTGCGAATTGGGAGCACACATCGAGGCAGTTTTTTCAAGAAACCGCGATGTCTCATTGCATGGGTGCCATCGATGGAAAGCTAATTAATATGAGTAATATGTTTTTTAATTTCTATTTTACACTTCAGACAAAGATACTGGTAAATCAATAGTTTTTTAATAGTATTGTTTTGGTCAATGTGCTTAGCAACATTAAAATTATAGTATTTGAGCTATTGTATAAATACTGGTTTTAAACCATTAAATTAATAGTATCTCATTTTAAAATAAAAGTACGTCACATGATATTTTTATATAATGTACTATTAAATTAATAGTAATTAGTTTTAAAGTAAAAGTGTGACTAAATCAGTAGTGTTTAATTTTAAGTTAAAAGTATGATGTACCATTAAAATAATAGTATCTCATTTTAAAATAAAAATACGTCACATAAGATTTTGATATGATGTATCATTCATTTATTAATTTACCATTGAATGGAGCACTGCTTTTACGTGATCATCACTTTTCTTACCAACAAAAAATAACCTATAAATTCCAAAGGCTGAATAGATTACGAAAAGAAATAGAACACAAATGAAGAGATTTTTACGGATTTTATTTATACTTTAAATATATATATTACATACACATATATATACATATATATATATACATACAAAATAAATAAATATATATATATAAATATCAACGCTGGTAAATATATATATATATATTTATCTATTATATTTATATATATTTATTTATATATTTATATATATTTATCTATTATATATCTGTTATATATATGTATATATCTATATATATCGGTACCCGGCTGATTCATCGCAAGACAAATTCCTCGCAAAGCAATTCATCGCGAAGCAATTCATCGCAACAGCAATTCATCGCGCAGCAATTCATCGCAACAGCAATTCATCGCAACAGCAATTCATCGTATTAGCAATTAATCACAAGGAAATTTTGAGAAATGTTTGATAATTCTCCACAGAAAATTATGTAATTATCAAGCCATAAAATTTAAAAAATTTTAAAAACTCATTTTTGCAGTTTCTTTAACAGTTTTCTCACACTATATGGGATATAATTGCAACAATTGGATATTGTATACCATTTAACAATAAAGTTTTGTGTTATTGCCATCTGAAACGTTATTCATTACAACAGCAATTTATCGCAAAAAAATTTATCGCGAGCCAAAGCAGAAAAATTTATTTTTAAATCGCGCGATTTTCAAATATAATATATGTATATATCTTCTTAATATATAAAAACGTTGGTGCGTATGTACTTAGGTTGCAAGTATCGTTTTTAGTTAGTTTTTGTCCCCAAAGAGGGAACTCTGCCCCCTATGTGGTTAAAAGGGGTGTTGCACTTCACGGCTGAACCACCCGAAAGATTGACTCCATACTCACAGCGTATGTTACTTAGGTTGCAAGTATCCTTTTTAGTTAGTTTTTGTCCCAAAAGGGGGAACTCTACCCCCTATGTGGTTAAAAGGGGTGTTGCATGGTCCGAAATGATCAAAAATGGCCATAATTTCAGTACTACCCAGGCAGCTGAAATTTTTTTTGGTGATTAGCCTTACGCCATTGATGTGGAATGGGAACATATTTTCAAAAATTCCGCCCCCTAAATGGTTAAAATGGGTGTGGCATTGTCTAAACGCCCAAAAATAGCCATAATTTCAATACTTCCCGGCCCAGGAAGCTAAAATTTTGTATGACGATTGGTCTTACACCGCAGAGGTGTAATGAGAACATATTTTAAAGAAGTCCGCCCACTAAGTGGTTAAAATGGGCGTGGCATGGTCTGAAACGACCAAAAATAGTCAAAATTTCAATATTTCCAGGTCCAGGAAGCTACAATTTTGTATGGCGATTGGTCTTACACCGTAGAGGTGCAATGAGAACACATTTTCTAGAAGTTCGCCCCCCTAAACGGTAAAAATGGGCGTGGCATGAAAACGACCAAAAATAGTCATAATTTCAATACTTTCAGGCCCAGGAAGCTAAAATTTTGTATGGTGATTGGTCTTACACCGTAGAGGAGCAATAAAACCACATTTTCAAGAAGTACGCCCCCTAAGTGGTTAATAAGGGCGTGTCACGGTCTGGCATGGCTCAAAATAATTTCAATCATAATTTCAATACTTCCAGGCCCAGGAAGCTAAAATTTTGTATGGCGATTGGTATTACACCGTAGAGGTGTAATGAGAACACACTTTCAAGAAGTGCGCCCCCTAAGTGGTTAAAATGGGCGTGTCACGGTCTGGCATAGCTCAAAATAGTCATAATTTCAATACACGGTTTTGTAGTTGTACGCATGCCCGCGAAGTTTTCTGATTATAAGGTTATCACCCAAAATGGTTACCCGGGGGTGTTTTAATCCAATTTATTTTTTGCACCAATCAATAGGAAATATCGGGAAATATGGGGGGAGGTATGAGGCGACACACAAAATGATCAATGGTCAACATCAATCGGTAAGAATTTTCGGAAAATATACACGACTGTGTTTATGATAGGAGAAAGGTGGCGACCACCCAAAATGGTAACCAAATCACTTAAGAACGGCTGGACCGATTTGGCTAATTTTTTAAAAATGTTTTTAATGGTAAAATTATAATTTAAAATAATCAGAACGAAACAAACGAGGAAAAGATTGAAGATTTATGTAATATTCGTGACTGACGGTAACACCGTGACGCTAGGTGCAGCTCGGGCAGCTAGTATGTATGTACAATGTTTATTTTAAAAATTTAAAATTTGTAAGAAGCGACAAATTATGGACTTACTTATCACTTGTGATTATCTAGATTATATATATATATATATATATATATATATATATATATATATATATATATATATAGATATATATATCTAGATTATGTAGATTATATATAGATATATATCTAATATATACATACAAATGCTTCTTACAAATTTTAAATTTTTGAAATAAACATTGTACATATATACATCTATACTTCTATATCTATACTAATATTATAAATGCGAAAGTAAGCCTGTCTGTCTGTTACCTTTTCACGGCTAAACCGCTGCACCGATTTTGGTGAAATCTGGTGTGGAGATAGCTGGAACCCTGACGAGGGACATAGAGTACCTACACTCAGAAAAAAACAGCAATGTAAAATCCAATTTTTTTTTTGATTTTAAGTGGCTAGTTATTTACAAGAAATACTTTAAAATGAAGTAGAAATATTTAAAATCGAATATGAAATACTTTGTTTATTAAAATAAAAATGCTGCAACTTTAAAATAAAATATGTTCAATATAGTTTTTAGTTGCATACTTTAAATTCAGTTACCAGCACTTCAATTTGAAGTCGGACGCTTTTATTCTGGAATTTAATGTGTTGCGTATTTAAATTAAAATTGTAAAATTTTAATTGAAGTGCGAAGTGAAGTGAAGTACGTACATAAAAGTCAGTTCGGTCTTTGTCGTCAAAGTTAATAAATGTGTTGTAAAAAATTCTAATAAGCAATGGAGTATGTGAATGCTTTTTGCGACGCTAATGAATTAGAACCGGGAACCTTTATTGTTTTGCAAAAGGGTGAATCTGATATCGAGTAAAATCAGTCATTTTATGTTCTAATAAAAAATTCTTCTGCAGTTTCGTTTTGGTATAATCTTATCAAGTCGTGCCTTGCTCACAACACACGGAAAAAATTACGCATCAAGGGTTCAAAAAGGTTAGGTTAGCCTATTAATTATATGACCCGGGAAGCGCCTAAAGCCGTAATTGAGTTAAAGAACTAGGGCATGCCATTCTCTCGCACGCCTGAGGATAAAATCTACCAACGATTATTTGGAGGCCAAAGCTTACAGTTTGGAAAAAGAGGGCAAGCACATATGTACATGTTGTGCTGTGGCTGACAGGTGAACTTGAGTCTGAAGCACTTAGAACTTAGTTATAATAATAATTTCATTTTAGAACTGGTCACTGCCTGCTACATACCCTTTAGGGGCAGTCACTTAAATGCGATTGTAACTATTTCATAGAGTACTCTGGATTTGATCTTTGAAGACAACGAGTGCCGCGGTGTCCTCGCTCGATGTCTAGAAGATAGCAGATGGTTAGTCGTAATGGGCTGTCTTGCCAGGACTTGGAATCTGTGCAGTTTCACCCGACGAGAATATATGGCGCAAGCTGCTTGATCGTGGAGGGTTGCCGTGGCGAGGGTGATGTTGGTGCTCATAAAAACCCTGTGCTCTTGCAATTGCATCGTTTACCTCCGAAACAACTGGCTGAGCGTTTACCTGCTGTTTCAGAGACAGTGCTCATTTTTGCCGGAGTCGATCTGACGCGTGATCCTATACCAGTACTTTCTACAGTACATTACAACATGGGTGGCATATAACCAGTACTCTATAAAAATAATTGTTATATAGCTTTTGTTATATATGTTTTTGGACTCCGTCGTTATTTCAGTTATATAAAATGCAAATTTTTCTCTGTGCAGATAACGATGAATTTATTGTTTGTAGTCCAATACAAATTAAAGCCTTTTTCACACATTTTCAGTCATATGAAATTAGAGTAATGTTAATATTTACTTTAATTAAAATATAAGTTATTTCACAAGCTCTCTCTTACATTTATATCAAATGGATGAAGTAACACCTGTGTAAGGGATAAGTTTTTATAACCAAAACGAGTTTGTAAATATTTGTAGATACATATTTGTAACAAATTACATAATAATATAATAATATAATATAATATTATATATATAAATATATATATATTATATATATAATATAATCTCCTAAAAAAATTTTAAATAATTAGGAGTTTTCAATGAGAACACACTTGCAATAGATTTTAGAATTCACAATAGCTCTATTAAAAGCAATATATTTTTGTTTATTCTATACAGTTTTCGAACAGGAAATATACTCGTATTACAAATATTTTCAACATAGACAATTTGACCGGGCTCTAGACAGTCGCTCATTTGTTTATGCTTTGATCCGGCCCTGCCTGCATCGTTTTTTATTTTGAATAATTTCTTGGTATCTGTCTATTTTAAAGGATTTGTAATAGATTTTCTGTTTGGAAAACCATTAACAGACAACCATAGAAGATAAGACCACAGAATACCACTTTTAACAAATTTGTTATGGTCACGATCTGTTATGAATGCATAACAGAATTTTATAGTAGAATAACAGAAAAGCCAGAATAGGGCTGATTAATTTTCATATAGTTATATAAAATACATGTTTCCGAAGCGGCAGTCCGTATAAAATCTACTACCATCACTTCATCCCAACCGCTAAATTTCTACTTAAAAATTCGCGTATTGTTCAACATCGCGACCAAGAAAGTTGTGTAAACTTACGGCATGTAGTATAGTCGCACATGCTTGTTTATCCAATGAGTCAGCGGGACGTAATTGTTTTTGTAGTGATATTGATTTCTCAGAATAGAATTATTTCTCATAATCGAAACATCAGTTACTCGATTTTTTAAATAATACTATAAACTATCAGTAAAAATATTTTTATTACCAATACTATTGGTTATTAATTGGCTTCCTATTAATTGCTTACTTAAACTAATTGCGTAGTAGTACTTGTACTTGTATGTATTCCATACTACAAAAATAAACTGGTCAAAATATTGAAACAATAGTACATATAAACTTAAACAGCAATGAGATAGAAGTTTTCAAATGACGATATATTGTTACACTCAGAAAAATATACTATTAAATCAATAGTTTTTTAATAGTATTTACTATTGTTTTTTGTCAATGTGCTTAGGTAGGTAGTTGTGGCTGCCTTAAAGACACACGTAAACCGTTTTTGGGTCCGTGGTGATACCACACGGACCTTATCCCCTCCGCTTAATCAAAGCATAAGAAGCTGTTTATGTAGCGAATAAGACTACCTATTTTGAGAGGTACTATCTCACCTGAGATTGTTAAAGAAGTGTACTCCCATATAGGTGTGCTTTCTCTGAGCCAGTGCTGGACAGCATATGCGGGATAGTCTCCTCCTCATCATCGCTGCCTGACTGTCGGTAAAAATATAGATATCAATCCCAGATACCTTATTTTCCTTCAGCCATTACAGTGCCTCGCGGATTACTATAACTGAAACTGTAGAAACCTATTGCGCCTGAAACACGCTACAGTGGTCGGGAAGACGAAATTTTTCTGCTATACCGCAGATTTCAGAGAAAATCCCACCACCTACTCTGCCGTCCAGCTTTGAATCATCGGTATACAAGTGTATACTATCGCTCTTCAGCACTGACCCATCGTCCCAGTCCTTTCTGTCTGGTATATGTGTGCCAAAGTTATGAAATGGGAGAAAAGTCGGAGCAGTGTAGTCAAGATTCTTAAAAGAGGAGGATAGGCCTTCTATTATTCTTTGGTGACCAACTTTTTGTTAGTCCACTCCAGTACGGCATTAAGCCTAACGGCTGAACATTTGGCTAATAACTTCCCCATTATATCTATTGGGAGAAGGTGCAGTAAAACTTTGAGAGCTGTAGTTAGATTAGACCTTAGTGCTTCTCCGATACATGAACAGGCAGACCTCTGGACTTTCTTCAGTAACCTACAATTTGATTTCTTATCCAAGGAGGGCCACCAAATGACCACCCCATACAGCAGTATTGGCCAAACCACTGCCACGTACAGCCAGTAAGTAATCTTCGAAGAGAGGCCCCATTCCTTACCAATGGCTTTTCTGCAGGAATAAAGGGCCACTGTGGCCTCCTCACCCTTTCCAAAATATTTAGCTTACAGCTGAGTTTCCTATCCAGAATCAGGCCAAGAAATTTCGCCTTCTCCTGAAAAATGAGCCTAACTTCCCACATGGTGGGGTTCTATTAAAGGAATTTTATGTTTCTTAATGTTAATGTGCTTAGCAACATTAAAATTATAGTTTTTGTACCATTAAATTAATAGTGTCTCATTTTAAAATAAAAGTATGTCACAAAATATTTTGATATGATGTACCCTTAAATTAATAATATCTCATTTTAAAGCAATAGTATGATGTACCATTAAATTAATAGGATTCCATTGTTAAGAAAACCACTTTCATCGAGCATTTGTAAGATACTGATTTTATTAATTCTTAAACTGTACAAACTAACTTAAACTACAATTGTCTTATCTATGCTAATTGAATGTAACATACGTAGATATAAATAGAGTGTCTTTACTTGCTGATAAGAAATGATGAACAATATTAGGGGTTGTTTTTATATTTAAAAGGTTCCTTTTGTAGCTGCGATAAAAAAGGTACAGAGCTGTTTACACGAATCGATGTAATAATATGTTATAACATTCTGCCGACCAAATTAGACCGCAGGGGGCGAAAAAGTATTTTCTTATTCTATTTGGAGATGTACAGCAACGATTTCTTACGTAAAAACCTAATGTGTGTGGACTTAAACCTATTTAATTTCTAAATCAACTCATCCATTTATTGACTGTTGTTGATAGCTTTAATCCAAGATTGCGTCTTTATTCTTATTGGTTTCTTTGAATCATACCTTTGAGAAGATGTCAAGGAAATCCCTTCATAAGTCGCACAACATCCAGGTTTAATCTCTAAAATTCCTTGTGACGGGATCTCTAGCCATGAACACTTTCCACTGGCACAATTGACTCTCAGTGATACGTTCTTAAAAACTTTAAAGATCTAATGGTTAATATTGGTTGTGGTATCCAGGCGCTTCTCTGGTTTGTCTCCTCGAATCTGCATTCTGCCTAGCTTAATTGTTTTAGAACAGCGATTTCGCAATCTCGCCCGATTGCTAGTTTCTAAGGCAGATTTTCAGTGCAAGCGTATAATCCGTCCCGCGTCCTTTTGCAATCCCTTAACTGCCATTCTGATATCAGCATATACAGGCTACTTTCTGGCTGAAACACTATGTACTCGGCACTGATTACGGGTCTGACGACGCAGTCGTCCTTTTCCATTGAGAGCGGAATCATTCTGTAGTGCTAACCCGACACTTAATAATGGAATTTCAGCACTTATTATTAAGCGTTGTTTCACTATAACGCCTTTGGCTTCCATTGAACCGTAAGCACTGTTCAATTCAGTGCCTGAACCCGCGCCGGAAAGTTCAAGATTTTCAGGTATATACTTTTTAATTTCAAAAGTCTGCTGTTAAAGTTGAGCTGGAGTCAGGAGCTGCGTATTTGTATGGCCATGGTTTTTGCCAATAAGAAGGTTAATTATTGACGTTTGTATCTTATCACACTGATAAATCATCATATTTAACTGTGAGATCATCTCCTGGAAAAGCAATTCAATTCTTTCTTCATTTAGTTTCTTATTGATCTCATTATAAAACTTTTGAAGGTGGTCACACATCAACTGAAAACTCCTATTCACTTCCTCAATATGTGGAATAGTTTTCCTCAATAGTTTTCTTCAATTATAGTTTTCTATAGTTTTATAGTTTTCAACAATAGTTTTCTTCAAACTGACGTTTGCTGCTTGGCCAAATTTACCAAATTTTTCTCATTCTCAATGATTCTTTCCATGTTCGCCTCCATCGTTGGTCCTCCAAGGATACGATACAGAGAACCCACAAATTCAAAGGGTGCTCTTTTCTTTCTTCCTTTACTAATAAGCAAGTCATTATTTTGCTTTAGTGTATTATATTGCTGGTTCATTGCTGCCGTCATCAGTTCACAGGTTGACTTGTAATCATTCAGTAACTTGCAGTAAGGCTGTAGACTTTCTATGAAGGATGGGAAACCCTTTCCATTCCTCTTAGCTAAGGATTTAGATCACAATATTCCACTTCGAGCATGCGCTTTGTAATTTACCAATGCTGTCCATGTATATGGCGGTATCCTTTTATATTTGGGTTACTTTAGCTCCAAACGTTCCTTGTAGTTTGTCGGGCGTAGCATCCAGAACAAGAATAACATTAAAATTGTAACTGCTGACCAGTCGATAAAGAGCTATTTTTTCTTATTTTAACTGTCGCGTGTATATTAGGCTGGTCCTTATTTTTCAACTTCCGATTTTTTTTTGTCTTACCCTTTTAAATTATGACACGTAAGCAAAAAATTATAAGTAGCCATTTTTAGAAGTACCCATCGGATAACGGGAACCCGTGCCGCATTTAAGGCAAAGTTTAAAAATTTAACCACGGCATAAGTGTACCGTAACTGTAATTACACTCCAAATTGCCAACTGCCATTGACAACAGCAAGTGTTCCTACATTAGCTCTTGCTGAGAGTTCAAAAAAATAATAAACATTTCATTTTGCAAGTACTAGAAGATTATCGGCGGTTTATCCCGATGCGATTAAAATCAACCTTAATAAAAGGCGGCATGTATTGACATATATCCAGAGCGTTCCGTATAAGATGTATCAAAAGTTTAGGACGTGTAGGTTAAGTCCAGACAAGGAAAAAGTCATATTAGGGGAAGGGGCAATTTTCACCAATCCAGGCGCAGGAGGAGTTTTCCTAAAAATGCGACTTCAAACCATAAAAAAAATCTCAAAAAATAACGGGAACACTTATATCATTCTTGTTACCTGTTTTTAAAAACCAAATCTCCAACCTTTAAAATACTTTTAAAATTAGACTTCTAGGAAATTAATGTCAAATTTAAAATTTTCAAAACAAATTTTAAAAAAATATTTTTGGTCACAATTTTTTACAAAAAATTACATAAATAAGGATACTTTTTTCTGATTCCGTAGTTTTCTAATAAATTCTACAAAAAATGTTTCAAACAGAACGGATCTATGTATGTCTTATAGTTCTTGAGAAAATTGAAAATTACGACATATACTTCCCTCCCAAAAAACACTTTTTGCCTGCAAAGTCCAAAAACTGCAATCAGGTGTACGCAGTTTTCTGCGGAACGGCTTGCCGATATCCGATCCCGGTGAAAGTTTGGATATATGTATAGTTTACTTATCACATGTAAAAATTTGGGGGGGTAAGAAAAAAAAAATTTCACAAAATTTTTTTACCCATATAGCTAAGGACCACCCTAGTGTACATTTACTTTATCGGTACTATTTTCATCCGGCGGGTTTTCTGTATACAGCGGGCATACGTTATGCGCCGGTCGTTTAACCACCTCATTCTGATGTTTCAGGGTTACTACTCTTACTTCCTTATCTTTCCCTGGATGAATCTATATAACTTTTGCAAGTGGCCACTTTGAGGGCGATGTCGCTTCCTCTTTGATGAGTCCCACGGCACCTTCCTTTAAATTCGGTCGAGAATATTTCCACTTATTCCTTTGTTGCAGTGTATGTAAATACAGTGCACGCGCAGTAATGTCAACTAATTAAAACCAAGCGGGTTCACAGTTTCGAATTTGTTTACTTTTGCGAATGTCAAAATTTAAGGCAAAACATCCCCATTTTATCTTAATTATGCATTTTAAAATGGACATTTACATTTATGAAACCAAATTTAATTTTATTCAAAAAATAACCTAATACCAGTAATTACCGGCTAAATTATAAATTAAAATTATATAATTTTTTAATATATTTATTAAAAAATGTTTAAGTATTCATTGCACAAGAATGAAACGCGTAGTGTACCTACTCAAAAAATCAGAAATTGTTTTCTGCTTTTTCTTTTAATAACAAAAACTTTTTGGAGCTCATAGCAACAAATTGAATGAACACGCGTGAACTTGTAATTTTTAAGCCAAACACGCACATTTCGCAATAATACGGAATTCCCCGAATTAAAAAATTTCCCATCCATTGTTAAATCGGTTACAGCTTCTAGGTGAATAGCTTTCGTTGACATACATACCAATACTGCCACATACATACATACCAATACTGATATCCCTTAAAGGACTTCTTCCCTCCTCCTTTGGAGCACCTCAAAGCTATGGGTCCTGCGTAATCTATTCCGGTGTGAGTGAAGAAACACGAAATTACCACTCTTGCCCTAGGGAGGTTACCTATTAATTGCTTGGTGCATTCATGACATACCTGGAACACTTTAGGCAACCTCTTATACATTTATTTATCTCTTTCTTTAATCCAAGTATCTAGAATCGTCTTTTAATGATAGATTCCATCAATCGGTTACCTCCATGAAGCGTTTCGACGTGCGCCTTCTGAACCAATAAGTCCGCTAACTTTGACTTGTTTAGTATAATTGGATGTTTCTGGCTATAGTGAATATTGGCATTGGGCAGCCTTCCGCCGACACAAAGAATTCCAGTTTCATCTAAAAACGAATACAAACCTACAATTTTACTGCTTCTATCAAGATATTTTCTTTTCAAATTTTCAGTTTCACTATAGAATTATGTAATTCGGTAACTCGGTAAATGTGTTTGTTAGCGACCATCGCAGATGTGATTTCGTGCAGCCGACAAGTAAATGGCAGCGATTATTGCATCTCGTCGAATCGCCGCCTTGGTTCTGGCTTTAGCACAAGGTATAAATTAAAATTACTTTTTTAATAACTAATGTCTAACCTTTCTAACGATATATAATATGCTTGGCTAACTCTAATGTTTTTGAGCAAATTCATGGAATAGTTAATTTTTTGTTTTTACCGAGTGGACTCTGCTGATTCATGGAATAGTTAATTTTTTGTTTTTCCCGAGAGGACTCTGCTGATTGAGGGTGATGATCCCTGCCGCGTCCGAAGGCCACTACGCGGAAAAACCTGTATGCAAAAAGACATTACTGAGAGGATTTTGTTGATTGAGGGTGATGATCGCTGCCGCGTCCGAAGGCCACTACGCGGAAAACCCTGTATGCAAAAAGACGGAACATATTTACTTTAGACAAGTGACTCCAATTTTTTTTTTTTAATTTTTTGTTGTTAGTGCTCCTTTTCCTGACCCCAACAAGCCAAAAAAAAAAATGTCGCTCTCCCTTGGGGGCGGGGCTAGAGCCCTTTGAAATTTGAAAAAAAACGCTTAATATCTCTAAAACTGTAGAAGATATTTAGATGTTATTAGTACCGTTAGAAAGCTAATAAAAATGTCGTTAATTTATGTAAAATAACTTTTTATCGACATATTTTTAGTTTTATCAATAAACGCAACTTAAGGTTTTTAATACTATTTTTTTTGATAAAATAATTTTTTCCAAAGAAAAATGTGTAATTAACCCAAGGAAGTATACTAAAAATAAGATAACATATATTTTAAGCTTTCTGAGGAAATTTATTTCATACAAATCGGTGCAGTAATTACGGAGAAAACGCATTTTTAAACGTAATTATAAACTACCAATTTAGAATTTTACTACTATACATATTTTTAATAATGCGAACGTACTGAGTTTGCACCGTTGGGTCTTTTAAGCTATGACGCCAGTTATCGTTTTTCTTGGTATTGTTGATGTAAACTGGAAACAATATTCAATTTGCGATTTGTTTGTATGGTTATTAAGCATTATGTATGAAACAAATATAAATGAAATATTTAAAATTTAATGTAAATCCAATCCAAAAAATCCAATGTAAATTAAGCGCCGCAGGCGAAAAATTTTGAAGAAAAATCGCGCGATTTTTCTTCAAAATTTTTCATTTTTAATTCATATGAAAATCTAAAGAAATAGCGCCGTCTATTGTCACTTTGTTACTAACACCACCACAACCATTACGGCAAACATAATGCATAGTACCAGAGACGCATTATTGTAAAAAGGTATAATAAGTTAATTTCAGAAAGTAGTTTCTTATCAATTTAAAAACGAATTTTCTTTATAAATACTGCACCGATTTTAACGAAATAAATTTCTTCAGAAAGCTTAAAATATATGTTATCTTATTTTTAGTATATTTCCTTGGGTTAATTACACACTTTTCTTTGGAAAAAATTATTTTATCAAAAAAAATAGTACTAAAAACCTAAGGTTGCGTTTATTTATAAAACTAGAAATATTTCGATAAAAAGTTATTTGACATAAATGAATGACATTTTAATTAGCTTTATAACGGTACCAATATCACCCAAACAGCTTACATAGTTTCGGAGATACAGACGATTTTATTTCAAATTTCAAGGGGCTCCAGCCCCGCCCCCAAGAGAGAGCGACATTTTTTTTTTGGCTTGTTGGGGTCAGGACCAAGAGCACTAACAAAAAAAAAAACAAAAAAAAAAAATTGGAGCCACTTGCGTAAAGTAAATATAAGCCAAAAAGACATTACTGAGAGGATTTTGTTGATTGAGGGTTATAATCTATGCCGCGGCCCCCACACGGGAAGTGTTTGAAGGCGAAAAGACTTAACATTACCAAAAGGATTTTGTTGATCGGGTTGTAATCTTTGCCAGGGCCACGTAGAGATCCTGTATGCAAAAAGTTGTAACGATCACAAATCGTTACAAGTTATTTTCTTTATAGTTGTAGGAAGTTCGGGGTCCAAATTATTTTTATTAATATATTTTATTCAAATGATGAACAAAAAACATCGTATCGAATTGAATATTTTTGAATTATGTATGTGAAAATTTAATTAATTTTTGAAAACTATTTTTGTATTTTTAAATACAAAAAATGAAATAACAAAAACCAAGCTTCAGGACAATTTGTCCAAAACTGTGGCAATTTTACTGCTGTTGCGAAAATTTCGTTTGGAATTTGGTTTGAAGTCATGTTCGAAGATATGTTATTATTGGTGATTGTTTCTATTGGAAGTTCAATTAGATCGCTCAAATTTTGTGTAGATGTGTATGTATTGTGTTGTGGAGAGTGAAACATTTTGCCGTTGGAGAAGAAGTTTACAGAAATTGGAAACTGGGCAAAAACTAACGACAGGAATACAATTCAATTTACAATACAATTCGTTTTGACGTATTTTATTGTATGTAATATACCGTTATATGTGTATATTATATATGTATTTATTGAAATATAAAAGTAGAGATTATATTGAATTAAGATTATTATGTAAGTTAAGTTAAGTAAGTTAAATTAGTTAAGTATTATTATTAGTATAATTATTAATATATAAGTATTATATAAGTAAGTTTAAATAAGTATATATATGACTTATCTTTGTTGTTTATGGTAGATGTTTAGTTTGTTGCTGATTTGTCGTCTCTTCTCTGCGGTTTGATTTGTAGCTATTGTTGATACAGTAGTAGACAGTAGTTGTGTTTTTTCTTTGTCTTTCTTCTTCGATTGTGGATGTCGCTTCTTTTTCTGGTATAGGTTCTTTTTCAGATTGCTCTCTCTAGAATTGATCGTGTACAATAAGAGAACACGAATCTATCGATGTGTTTATCGAGTTCTGGAATGTTTCTAATGCCTCCTCAAATGACTGATGGAGCACAAACGCGTATCTGGTGTGTTTCAAATACAGTGTGAATCCAATATCGCTGCGATGTGCATTGGGGAAGTATTCTTTAACGGTGTGCGATGAAGCTGTCGTCGACAAATTGCTAATGTAGAGTGTATATGGATCGACGTCTTAGGGATTAACAATTGGTGCGGCGTTTTGATTGTGTTGACACGAAAAGAATCGTAGAATTCTGCAGGATTCTTAAGTAGGATTATGATAAGAATTCGTCTCGCAGGATCGCCAGTTGTAGGAAGTTCGGGGTCCAAATTATTTTTATTAATATATTTTATTCAAATGATGAACAAAAAACATCGTATCGAATTGAATATTTTTGAATTATGTATGTGAAAATTTAATTAATTTTTGAAAACTATTTTTGTATTTTTAAATACAAAAAATGAAATAACAAAATTAACAAGTATTGATAATCTTAAAGTTAATTAAACCCTACAATAGTTGGTTAATTACCAACTCTCAATCAGAAGTCCCATAGTCTTTAAATTAAGGAGAGTGTTTTGTCGATTAAGGGTCTTTTTTAATCCCTGCCGCGGCTTTAGGCCGCCATTTTTTCCGTAATTATCACAAGAGTTCCTTTCGTGTGTTCCTAAATTCCTTTACCGTAACAATAATTTATATAGAATATCTAGTGTAGAAATAATTTATACTTTAAAAAAATCCAATACCATATAGTCATGGTAAAGTAATTTATTATGATCCATCACCAACATTTTTCAAATAAGCCAGACATATGAACTTAAGTAATAGGTAAAACATATAATATACCGTTTTAAAGGTAAAATAACAAGACGTTTAGATATACATACATACATATAATTTGTTTTATATCTTAATGTATTTGTTTAGCAGAAAAGTTTGTTTCAAGGACAAAATGTCGTATTTTTAAAAAATCACAATAACTCCAGTACCTTTGAGTTAATCTTTAATCTTTGAGCGAAGATGCCTTTATTTAACATAAAGGCATTAAAAAAATTGTCAAATAGTACTTTATGCGTTCCGTTATCTTACTTGGTTTAGGAGATAACTAACTTTAATTAGCACCACTTTTTGTATCTTCTGACGCTCCTAGTACAAGACGGTTGCCTTCCGCCGAAAAACAGTAAAAAAATGTGAAAATCGGCCAACTTACCATATACTGCATTTGTTTTAAAGGTTATTTTAAAAAATATTTTACACAAAACAATTGATTTTTTATAAAAAATATTTTTCAATATTCTGAGGAACGGACTTGTTGTGAGTTGATGCTTAAAGTGGCCCAAAGCTAGACGTTCAGAATGCGATTTATCTAGAATATCCACTAATTGGTGGCCATATTCCTGAAATCATTTTCAAATGTTAATGTCATGTATTGATCTTTCGAATAAATAATAGAATTTATTTAAAATGGAATTTTTTTTCGTGTTATTTTTTACAATATTAAGTTCTATCGGGCTTAAAAACACACCCAATATTTTCATTTCTACTTGAAAATTGCTGTTTCTGTTGCTGTTTATTTGCTTAGTTTGCTCGAGTGTCACCTTTAACATGGTGCGCCCGGGGCGGACCTCCACAACGCTACGTCACTGCCAAAGTGCTTCCATAATAATAATAATATGAGATATGTGTACTTGTAATTATGTATACTATACACGATATATGTAGTTTTGTCACTATAAAACCTTTAAAATTTCTAATTGGATACATCTAGTGGTCGACGACTACCTTTTGAATGAATTCACATGGTACAGGCTTCAAAAAATCACAAAAAGGGTTTTCTAGAAACCAATTTTTTAACGCATTTAAATTAAAGTATTTTTAATATTTAAGTTGACTAAGTCTCTCAAAACAAAAGTTCAAGACCACCCTTGAAAATGTAATTCCTATTTTAGATTAACTACATAACTTTACATTCGCTACGTTTATTGCTTGCAATTTCGTCTTTAGAAATACTCTCTTTTCCGGCTTTCGTGTTTAAGGGAATATTTATATGCTTCTTTCTGGCACCAAAATTAAGCTTTCTCAAGGTATTTTCTTGGTTATGATCATATTTTTCCACCGTCCAATCCGCTTCTACGGTTTTAGCATTTTTCTGAGAAACAATAATAGGCTCGTCGACTACTTCTGAACAAGATGACACATCGGCTAACGACGTTGTAGTCTTTCTGGTCATATAGTGGGGGAAATTATTCATATTAGACGTAGGCTCTAAATAGCGATGCAGTAAATATAAATGGGGCTGCAATGCTATTACGAATGTGTGATAGACGCAGTGGTTTGTGATACACCAATTCGCAAAATTCAGCATAGCAGAATCAATTCGACGGCAGGTAGTCAGAGACCCCGATCTAATGAGAAAATTTATTATACGGCCAATGGAAGCCGCATCCTGTAATAAAATTGACAGCAGAAGTGCATAATCTATACAATTCGCTTCGATAAAAAGTTGCAGCAGGTAACGAATCTTCACTGCTAGGTTATCCGGTAACAATTTAGCGACATATTCAGCATTTTGAACAGAGTCAAATCCCATTGAAAAGGGGTGGGATGTATAAATTCTGCACCTTTGATTATCACATGACTCTTCAGAGTTTGACCTGGATCGAAACGAAATTTCTCTATTTTCTGAGGCAACAGTTTTATGGTGACCTTCTCGATTTTCATCACTTGCACTCACTGGTGTCTCCATCAGAGCTACACTAAAGTAACCAGATTCTGAGGTTTGACTGGACTCACGCTGGTGTCTGCACCCGTCGGTGTCGCGCTGAATGCTTCTTATATCCACATCAGATTTATATACCAGGTCCTCAAAGGAATGATCCATGAGAAGCGGTGACAACTCTAACTCTCTGTGGAGTATTTTCAACGTTTCCACAAAGTCAAGTTCAACTGCACGCTCTTTTTCTTGTGTTAGCCAGCTGACAAGATGAAAATCTAAAAACGCACTCATGTAGCCCAAATTAATCAATTTAAACTTTTGTAGTAAGGCTCGCGCGTGGCGCTGCAGTATAGACTCAATAAAAAAAGTCTCCCTCCGCTCTTTAAATGAATTATTGCGTTCTGATCTCCGCCGGGAAATTAATTGGATGCCAGGGCTAATTACAGCTGTGCATGAGTCGGGCCCAACCATGTTGGAATTTACAGATGTAACCGCTGAAGGAATAACTCCAGCAGTTTTCTCCTTTCCTCCTTTTGACGTATTGGTAAGAGTGGTAGTAGAAAAACTTCTTTCGCGCGCAATTGGGCCCAATATTAGATTGAATACCTCGGGATTTTGATTCACTTGGACTTTAGTCTGGGACGGTGGTGCTATTTTCATATTAATAACCATAGATGAGCGGGGCGAATCAATTTCATTGGGGTCAATTGCCTTCAAGAAGCGTATGAGATCCTTGGCTAATTCCCATCTACGGTTCTGTAGAGAGACATCAAGCAAAACAGTTGCATACTGCTTACTAACTGCAGATGGTTCCAGATTCTGCAGAATAATCAAGTAACTTGCTGCCGTTTCCAATTCTCCACACTGTAGACATTGCTGGAATAAGTCCTTCGGTTTTCCAGCCATCGAAAATAGATAAGGCCAGAGCGCTATCTCTGTTTTACGAGCACACTGGACAATAGTCTGCATATAAACAGGAAACTCCCTAATAAAATCAAGTATACTCGGTAACAAAGCGTCAGGGATAGGATCTTTACTGGTCGCCTCCTTTTCCAAGACCTCGTGCAACAAAAGTTCTAATGCGTGTGGAAAATACGGTAACGTACGACACGACTTGGCAATCTTCCACGCACTGTATCCCAAATTACGCTTAATTAATTGGCGTAAAATCTTATGCAAGTATACTTGAGATTTGCGTTCGAGTAGACAAAATGGCAGGGAGAAAAAACAGTTCTGCTCACTGAGGTAAAGCGTAGTGTCATTCTCCACACCGCTGATGATAACATTTTCAAAACGTATGACCAGAGGGTATAATTTCAAAGGAAAAGACAACATAATTCGCTTCGACATAAAAGTATGAAGGCGATGGGAAGCATCTCGATCTTCTTCATTGATGGGTGGTAAAATTGGCAACCAGACACGCATGCCTTGCGCACCTGAAAATAACCATAAGCAATCGCGCATGGAACTCTTTTCATAGGCACTTGAAACCCAAAAAACTTCAACGCATGAAGCAAGACATGAAGCCATAAGCGAATTATTGACATTGTTACGTAGCTCACGTTGAATCATGAGTATTCGGCCGCAGACATTAACAATAATAGTCTCAGCCACAGTCGAAAATTCAGTCAATGAATTTGACTTTGCGGTCGTATCATTTTTAAGGTTAATTACCGTTAGAGAAGTAATGCATGCAGGATGAATACAGATGCTCTTCACGTCTACTTCATAAACGTAGTCCACGCTTAAAGAGAAAGCATTGTGCTTGATCAACATAAACATTGTAACACATCCATCCGCGGTCAAGACGATAAGTTGATCCTTGAATATATTAACTGATATTACAGGCGCACGCACCTGTATTTTTTTGCCAAACTCGTTATCTAGTTTACTTTGTTCTGGATAGCAACGTATTTCATCGATGCGATCTAATAGAGAATAGCACCCCATTATAATAAATTCTTTCCACCACAGGAGACCACCCGAAACGACAAAATCCTTTTCCTGAGACTCATTTCCAAATAATTTCCACTTTTTAGTTAGCATTGAGTAATGTGCCAGCCCTGTACGCCCGGCTACGGCTACGTGAAAGCCATTGTCGTCGATTGCCGAATAACGAATAGGCCAATTCGATGCAGCATAAGCCAGAGGAAGTTTAAGAATATTCCAAAATTTGCTTTCGGACAAAATTCGAGAGACATCGACTGTGTTATTTATTTCCATGCTTCCGTCATTGGCTGTCTCCCTCTCCTTGAATGAATTATGAGTATTTGGAAAAGAAGAGTTCGATCCAAAATAGATGTTTTCCAAATTGTCGCCTAAGTTGAAGTAAAGCGTGTCGTCTCCTTTGCATACATATAACGAGAAACGGGTTGTTCTTGTAAATAATGCACTTTATTACTCTTGCCATAAGGTCATATGCAAAATACACCTACCTTGGAGTAAAATATGTGAAGTTGACGTCATGCAAGGGTTCATTGTCAATGTACTTTTTACAAAATTAACAACTAATACATTGGACGTCTGAAATTCCGTCCCACCTTTTCTATTGCATGATAAATATAATTGGTAACCTTCCGTTGACCATTCCATTTTCATAATCTTTAACGGATTTTTGTGAATTAGATCTGTATGAATACTAAAATCCCAATGTAGGGATGTCGTCAACAATGCACCAAACGTGCTCCATAAAGAAAAGCCTCCGTTTGCCCATGAAACGGCCAATACACATCCATCGGGAGTCCACTTAAGATCATTAACGGGACCAGGACCGCCAGGTATGACTCTAGAATTGAGCGATAGTTTGTGAGAAAACTCTAAGCCGCCTGTAGTGTCTTCAATAGCATAAACATTCACATCAGAATTTCTGCGACCATAAGCCAATAGCCGGAACTTATGATTTACATTGCAAATTGTGGCGTCATCAACATCCGGGACCCAAAAACCATGCATTTTTTGTTCTTCGAATCGCAAGTGAACTGTAACAAGAAAAGCGGCGCGATGATCGTTAAATATAATAGCGCAACCACCAATAAACGGCGAATATTCAATTAAAGTAGCAAAACGACTGACTCCGATAGTTGGAAGACTTTTTATATTACTATTCTGGTTCATATAAAAAGGTATGTTCTGCAGATCGATTACTGCATTATTGCTAACACCTTTTTCAAGTTCACCCCAATGCATTTTTATTAGTTTGCAGCCTTCTGTCGCAATGATTAGCTCCGACAAACTAATACAACAAAGCGTCGAAATTTTTGATTCCATAGAAACAATGCAGAGTTCCTTTAGATTTAGCCTTGGTATATTTTCTTTTATGAAAAGCTCTGCCGACTCCCTTTTAAGGTTACGATGTGGTGGGTCAATCTGCGTCAATACTCCACCTTTGGCATTAATATCAAAATGCACCTGGTACAAAACCAGCAAACCAGTACTAGTAAGAACAGCTAATTTCCGGGAGTCAGGCTTCCAAACAATCAGTTTGTTTGTGCCAATGGTGTCAATTGACTCATTAGAACGTCGGAAAAATGTTATTGGTATCAACGGATTTGCATACCACAGGCCCAAAAAGTCATCTCCAATGGCAGCCAAAAGTATCTTTACTGCATCACAACAAATATGGTGAATATGCGACAATCGATTTGGCAAGGAGAGATTGACCGCCTTAGGCCAACCGATTGGAAAGTACATAATTTGCTCTTGGTCCTAAATGCAAAGGTAAAATGACGGAGATCAAAAACTACTTTGAACCATGCTATGTACACGCTCAAACAAAGTTTTCAACACTTAATTTTTAACACTATTATTCGAATTAAAATATCTGCTTAGAAAATTTAAAAACAACACATTCGAAAAAAATTAAAATTATTATTTTACTTATATACACATGCATATGTAAGTTCGTAAACGTAATAGCCTGAACACAGCCATTTCGTTGACGATGAGCGAAGATAGTTGTCAAACAAACAAAAAAAAAACAAGACGTACTATGTGCCAGAGATAAACGTCCGTGAAATTAGCTACGGTAGTTAGCTACGATTTTGTGTAACCCACCCTACTTAACAGAGCTCCGAAATACTAATTTTCAAAATTAAATTAAAAATCAATAAAAGCTCCAATTAGAAAAACTAAAATGCAGTCTTATTCAAAAAATTATGGTCTTTCAGCTTGTGGACGAATTATAATCGTACGGCTTATCTGTACCGAGATATTAACGAAAACAGTTTAACATTTCTTGGAACCTAAAAGAAAATCGCCGTAGCTGGCACCTAAAACAATAACTAGACATATGGCACCTATATCAGCCTATAGCCCATATTATTAGAAATTTTTTGGTACCAAGGTCATATCCCTAACCACTTTAGTATAGAAGTTATAGCGGAAAAACCAAAACAACATTCACTGTTCTCTCTAGCCCGACATAGGCCATTGATCTTACCGAATCTTGTATAGTCGTATACTAGGGACAGGAGCCTACATTTCTATAAAAAAAATTTTGAATTCGAACAAAGACAAAAAATTCTACGGCCAAAAGAAATAACAGAAAAATGTGAAAAATGTTTAAGGGCCGTTGCTGGCACCTAAAACAATAACTAGACATATGGCACCTATTGTAGTCGATAGCCCATTCTTTTAGGAATCTCAGGGTACCAAGGTCATATCCCTAACCACTTTAGTATAGAAGTTATAGAAGAAAAACCAGGCCAACTATCACTGGTTCCTTTAAACGCATTTAGGTAATTTATTTGACAGAATCTTTTGTAATTCTATAACAAAATTAGAAGCCACTAATTTTCCCTAAATTTTGATACCTCAACGGAGTTGATATCTTTTTTAATTTTCGAGAAATCTATTAATAAAGAAACAATTACATTTGTTTTGGTTTCACAGAGGAATTTTTCTTGGAACACGTGGTACTAACATAGAAGAGGGTGACGATTGTTTCAGGGTGTGGGAAAGAAGTAGCGCACAATTTGTGAGTAACAGAATCCACAGTTTCTGTTATTAGCAGACAAAGGAGAATATGAGACGAGTATACGCATATTGTTTCAACTTCTGCTATGTACTAGCATATTATTAAGAGGGTTTTCTAAAGTCAGATAAAGAGAAATATATGTATTAGCCCTTCTCTTATTGCTTTGTTTATTTTTCTGGATACCAGATTTCTAAAATGTAAACGAAGAGTTTCAGCCATTTTGTTGTTGTTTTTTTGCTAGATAATAATCAAATTATATGAAAATATTTTAATTGATTTTTAGATATTTAAGCTTTTTCTAAAAAGTTGAGGCATATAGGCAATAATAAAGTAATATTTTAGAAATATTTTCGTACCAAAATTATAATTATAATCACCTTGGTACGCAAGATATTTTAATAAATATAGCAACTTTTTAAAATTGATTTTTTTATACAGTTAAACATTTTTTTGCTAAGTTTAAACTTATAAATAATTTATGAGACAATATTAGAAAAGTTTTGCTAACAAAATTGTAATCCTATTAACTTAGGTTCAAAAGATATTTCATTAAATATACATAAGGAAAATTTCAAGTATCGTTATGAGGTACTTAAACCTTAACTAGATAGTTGGGGCATGTGGGCAATAATAAAGCACTATTTTAGTTATATTTTGGTACAAAAATTATAATCGTAATCACTTTGGTACACAAAATATTGGCTAAAATAGTTTTTATTTTAAATCGATGATAAAGTATATTTACAATCATACGATTAGAATGACAACCTGTTGGTTCAAAACTTTAAAGTTTTTCCTATATTTTGATACCTCAATGAGGCCAATCGGTGCAATACAAATTGAAAAAATTACAAAAATATAACTTAATAAGAATTTTTTTGCCATCAGAAAATCGTAGCTAAGTATTCGTAGCTAATTTCACGCTTTCTAACCCTAACCTCACTTTTCACATATATGTAGTTCACAATGAATTTGTGGAAGCCAAAACGCTGTTAATCTAAATAAGAGAGAGCTAATCTGTTAACTTTCGTTTTGCTTATTTTTGCTAGCAAGATTGAAGGATAAAAAGGAATGAGAATATAGACCAATTTGTTCTTATATACATATAAATGGGTTGGCGGCCATTTTTAAGAAGTTTAAAAAAATAAACGAAATAGAAATAGGGAGTAGTCGTTTTGTCACCTTTTGTTTTGTTTATTTTTGTTTACAAAATTTCTGGAGCAAAGGAAATGTAAACAAAGGGTCAGCCATTTTGTTGTTGTTTTTTTTTGCAAGATAATAACCAAAATGTATGAAAATATTTTCATTGATTTTTAGATATTTAAACATTTTCCAGAAAGTTGAGGCATATTGACAATAATAAAGTACCATTTTAGAAATATTTTGGTACCAAAATAATGATTCAATTTACCTTAGTATACAAGATATTTCAATAAATATAGCAACTTTTTAAAATTGATTTTTTTATATAGCTAAACATTTTTTTGCTAAGTTTAAACTTATAAATAATGTATGAGACAATATTAGAAAAGTTTCGCTAACAAAATTATAATCCTATTAACTTAGGTTCAAAAGATATTTCATTAAATATACATAAGGAAAATTTCAAGTATCGTTATGAGGTACTTAAACCTTAACTAGATAGTTGAGGCATGTGGGCAATAATAAAGCACTATTTTAGTTATATTTTGGTACAAAAATTATAATCGTAATCACTTTGGTACACAAAATATTGGCTAAAATAGTTTTTATTTTAAATCGATGATAAAGTATATTTACAATAATACGATTAGCATGACAACCCGTTGGTTTAAAACTTTAAAGTTTTTCCTATATTTTGATACCTCAATGAGGCCAATCGGTGAAATACAACTTGAAAAAATTACAAAAATATAACTTAATAAGAATTTTTTTGCCATCAGAAAATCGTAGCTAAGTCGTCGTAGTTAATTGCACGCTTTCTAGCCCTAACCGCATTTTTCACATATATGTTAGTTCACAATGAATTTGTGGAAGCCATAACGCTGTTAATCTAAATAAGAGAAAGCTAATCTGTCAACTCCGATTTTGCAATTTTTGCGAGCAAGATTGAAGGAGTGAAAGAAATGAGAATATAGACTCATTTGTTCTTATATACATATAAATGGGTTGGCGGCCATTTTTAAGAAGTTTAAAAAAATAAACGAAATAGAAATAGGGAGTAGTCGTTTTGTCACCTTTTGTTTTGTTTATTTTTGTTTACAAAATTTCTGGAGCAAAGGAAATGTAAACAAAGGGTCAGCCATTTTGTTGTTGTTTTTTTGCAAGATAATAACCAAAATGTATGAAAATATTTTCATTGATTTTTAGATATTTACACATTTTCCAGAAAGTTGAGCCATATTGACAATAATAAAGTACCATTTTAGAAATATTTTGGTACCAAAATAATGATTCAATTTACCTTAGTATACAAGATATTTCAATAAATATAGCAACTTTTTAAAATTGATTTTTTTATATAGTTAAAAATTTTTTTCCTAAGTTTAAACTTATAAATAATGTATGAGACAATATTAGAAAAGTTTCGCTAACAAAATTATAATCCTATTAACTTAGGTTCAAAAGATATTTCATTAAATATACATAAGGAAAATTTCAAGTATCGTTATGAGGTACTTAAACCTTAACTAGATAGTTGGGGCATGTGGGCAATAATAAAGCACTATTTTAGTTATATTTTGGTACCAAAATTATAATCGTAATCACTTTGGTACACAAAATATTGGCTAAAAGAGTTTTTATTTTAAATCGATGATAAAGTATATTTACAATCATACGATTAGCATGACAACCTGTTGGTTTAAAACTTTAAAGTTTTTCCTATATTTTGATACCTCAATGAGGCCAATCGGTGAAATACAACTTGAAAAAATTACAAAAATAAAACTTAATAAGAATTTTTTTGCCATCAGAAAATCGTAGCTAAGTCGTCGTAGTTAATTGCACGCTTTCTAGCCCTAACCGCATTTTCACATATATGTTAGTTCACAATGAATTTGTGGAAGCCATAACGCTGTTAATCTAAATAAGAGAAAGCTAATCTATCAACTCCGATTTTGCAATTTTTGCGAGCAAGATTGAAGGAGTGAAAGAAATGAGAATATAGACTCATTTGTTCTTATATACATATAAATGGGTTGGCGGCCATTTTTAAGAAGTTTAAAAAAATAAACGAAATAGAAATAGGGAGTAGTCGTTTTGTCACCTTTTGTTTTGTTTATTTTTGTTTACAAAATTTCTGGAGCAAAGGAAATGTAAACAAAGGGTCAGCCATTTTGTTGTTGTTTTTTTGCAAGATAATAACCAAAATGTATGAAAATATTTTCATTGATTTTTAGATATTTACACATTTTACAGAAAGTTGAGGCATATTGACAATAATAAAGTACCATTTTAGAAATATTTTGGTACCAAAATAATGATTCAATTTACCTTAGTATACAAGATATTTCAATAAATATAACAACTTTTTGAAATCGATTTTTTATATAGTTAAACATTTTTTTGCTAAGTTTAAACTTATAAATAATGTATGAGACAATATTAGAAAAGTTTCGCTAACAAAATTATAATCCTATTAACTTAGGTTCAAAAGATATTTCATTAAATATACATAAGGAAAATTTCAAGTATCGTTATGAGGTACTTAAACCTTAACTAGATAGTTGAGGCATATGGGCAATAATAAAGCACTATTTTAGTTATATTTTGGTACAAAAATTATTATCGTAATCACTTTGGTACACAAAATATTGGCTAAAATAGTTTTTATTTTAAATCGATGATAAAGTATATTTACAATCATACGATTAGCATGACAACCTGTTGGTTTAAAACTTTAAAGTTTTTCCTATATTTTGATACCTCAATGAGGCCAATCGGTGAAATACAACTTGAAAAAATTACAAAAATATAACTTAATAAGAATTTTTTTGCCATCAGAAAATCGTAGCTAAGTCGTCGTAGTTAATTGCACACTTTCTAGCCCTAACCTCACTTTTCACATATTGTTCACAATGAATTTGTGGAAGCCAAAACGCTGTTAATCTAAATAAAAGAGAGCTAATCTGTTAACTTTCGTTTTGCTTATTTTTGCTAGCAAGATTGAAGGAGTGAAAGAAATAAGAATATAGACAAATTTGTTCTTATATACATATAAATGGGTTGGCGGCCATTTTTAAGAAGTTTAAAAGAGTAAACGAAATAGAAATAGGGAGTAGTCGTTTTGTCACCTTTTGTTTTGTTTATTTTTGTTTACAAAATTTCTGGAACAAAGGAAATGTAAACAAAGGGTCAGCCATTTTGTTGTTGGTTTTTTTGGAAGATAATATCCAAAATGTATGAAAATATTTTCATTGATTTTTAGATATTTAAACATTTTCCAGAAAGTTGAGGCATATTGACAATAATAAAGTACCATTTTAGAAATATTTTCGTACCAAAATAATGATTCAATTTACCTTAGTATACAAGATATTTCAATAAATATAGCAACTTTTTAAAATTGATTTTTTTATATAGTTAAAAATTTTTTTCCTAAGTTTAAACTTATAAATAATGTATGAGACAATATTAGAAAAGTTTCGCTAACAAAATTATAATCCTATTAACTTAGGTTCAAAAGATATTTCATTAAATATACATAAGGAAAATTTCAAGTATCGTTATGAGGTACTTAAACCTTAACTAGATAGTTGGGGCATGTGGGCAATAATAAAGCACTATTTTAGTTATATTTTGGTACCAAAATTATAATCGTAATCACTTTGGTACACAAAATATTGGCTAAGAGTTTTTATTTTAAATCGATGATAAAGTATATTTACAATCATACGATTAGCATGACAACCTGTTGGTTTAAAACTTTGAAGTTTTTCCTATATTTTGATACCTCGATGAGGCCAATCGGTGAAATACAACTTGAAAAAATTACAAAAATAAAACTTAATAAGAATTTTTTTGCCATCAGAAAATCGTAGCTAAGTCGTCGTAGTTAATTGCACGCTTTCTAGCCCTAACCGCATTTTCACATATATGTTAGTTCACAATGAATTTGTGGAAGCCATAACGCTGTTAATCTAAATAAGAGAAAGCTAATCTATCAACTCCGATTTTGCAATTTTTGCGAGCAAGATTGAAGGAGTGAAAGAAATGAGAATATAGACCAATTAGTACTTATATACATAAAAATGGGTTGGCGGCCATTTTTAAGAAGTTTAAAAAAGTAAACGAAATGGAAATAGTGAGTAGTCGTTCTGTCGCCTTTTGCTTTGTTTATTTTTTTGACAAGATTTCTGGAGCAAAGGAAATGTAAACAAAGAGTTTCAGCCGTTTTGTTCTTGTTGTTTTTTGCAAGATAATAACCAAATTAGATGAAAACATTTTAATTGATTTTTAGATATTCAAACATTTTCTAGAGAGTTGAGGTATATGGGCAATAAAAACGTACTATTTTAGAAATATTTTGGTACCAAAATTATAATCGTAATCACCTTGGTACACAAAATATTGACTAAAATAACAATCGCGTAAAAAAAGAAACTGTACAAACATATTGGATCGGTATTCGACTTTTCCACTAGAATTATTTTGTTTGACTTTTTAATCTGTTATAAAAATGTGTTTCTCTTACTAAAAATTATTTTAAATGGACATTTCTTAAGCAGCGTTAAGTTCAATTAAATCGCGTAAAAAAGGAATGAATTATTTTTTAGAAATCGCGTTAAATTAAATTCGCGTACGAAATGTTCGCGTAAAATTTGCTCTTTCGAAATGTCGCTACAAATTTTAAAATTGGTTCTAAACCAGTTTCATGGCTAAATACTCGAATTGTTAACTACAGCTCAGAACTGGATGACAATGCAAAATAAACTATAAAATCGAAACACAGCTCAACAGACTCATATTATCCTTTGAAAGAAGTAAACATTTTTATACATTTGAAAACGTTTATTTGAATAAATATTATATATTTTTAACTTGAATAATTGTTAACTGTTTTAATTCCTCCAAAACATTTTGTTCATTTTTTGCTAATAATATGATAATAAAATAAAATGATTTAACTTATTTATTAACTTAAGTTTAAAAGATATTTCATACATAGGAAAATTTAAAGTACCGTTCTGAGGTAATTAAACATTAAACAAACACATAAAGTAAATTCAAATTTAATAGAAAATGAAAAAGTATTCCCGTCCGCGTCTGCGTCCACGACTACGGCCAATAGTCGTATAGCTCGAATTAATTCCTTCGCGGCCTCCTCCGAAAGCGCACACCTAAAAAGAAAACAGTTTCCAAAGATTATAGATCGCACAATGTAAAAGTGTAAGAAAGAAGCAAAGTGTATATAAATTAGTGATACTTTGAGCAAAGACACTTACACCAAAGCAGCACCGGCAAAATTTTCTGTAAAGTCAAGGTATGAGACCCATTTATCGGGTATTGTGTTCAAGAGTGCATCTGGCTGCAGATAAACTAGCGCTATCATGAGGGCCTCCTTATAGTAATTCTTTTCAAGCAGCATTAGAATGGCTTCGGTGACTGGCAATCATGTAAGTGGCGGCTTGCAATGCATATCCTTGCTTCAGTAGTTGCTCTGCAAAGGGTTGACAGCATTTTTTCCAAAAGCTAAATAAGCAGAGAAGACAGAGAGAGAGAGAGAGAAAGAGAGAGAGAGAGAGAGAGAGAGAGACTCTACGTTTTCCAAAACGCTTTTTTTTAAATAGAAAACTATCAATGTACTTGTAGGAAATACTGGGTGCCAAGGAAACATGCCATTCGGTTGTTTGCTTTGAATACATTTTAGTATCTCATCTTTATAGCTATAGTGTAACTGTGGCATGATGAGATTAGCGATTCCTTTGCTTGTGGATTTCTGGTGAAATGGAAAAGGTAAAAAAAAATCTTGGAATTGCACTTTACTTCCTGTGAAGTGAAGAAAGACGTCTCTACTTACACTCTTCTTCGAGCAGCTCTTTGACGTCATTCTTTCGGCTAAAAAGTTTGGCTGTAATCACCGACTTGGTAAAATACTTGTGGTTCTCGTTGACCAAGATATAGTATAGCTTCTCCAGTGCATCCTTGTTTATTTCTTTTGTGGTCAAACAAAATAAATTTGTAGGAATCTGTCCATTAAATTATTATTGTTCTCAATTGTGCAGACAGATGTAAACAGATGTAACACGCGTAGCTCTACACTTGGATACTGTGAATTAACTCACGCTCCCTTTTCCCATTCGGTTTCGTCAATTTTAAAATTGTCTATCATACCAGAAATATTTTCTTTGTCTTGACCTCTTGTGAATTGGCTGCTGGCAATTCACACAAAACTTTTGCATTCACATTTTGTGTCCTCTGGTCCAGGCTAGTTAATCTCTGATTGCGTTCTTCCTTCTTCCTTCTTCCCTTCCTCCCCTGCCCGAGCTTTAGCTTTTCTCTGTCGACGCTTGTCGGCCGTGGTCAGCGGCTTTGTTTCGTTTCGTGTCGGCACTTTCTGCGCCCATTGCACGTGCTCAAAAGCGTGTGCACTCATGCGCAACCACTTGGATGGTGAATAATCTTTAGACTTCTCGATGTTCGGCACACATTATAATATTCCCATGGGTGGGCACGAAAAGACCACAAGTCATGGGACAGTGAAATTGCTTCAGAAGTTTCTTATCGTAGCTGCTGCATTTCAAGTCCCAAACGCGTACGGCACCATCGAAACCGCATGTCAGTAACTCATTCGCGTTGGGTTTACTCCATTTCACACAAGCGTTGGCAGACTTTGGATTTTTTATTTCTTATTTGGATTTTGTATTTAAATATATATTTATCCGGAGGAGGCTTCACTGAAAGTGAGGACACTAATTTCATTTGCCATCAAAACGATGGCACACTGTTCGCGAGCGATAGAGAAGAAATCAACAAAATGCGCGATGGTCTGGAGTCGTATGTTACCGCCTGCGATGCTAAAGTAAAAAATAACAAAAATTTTATGAAAAATCGCGCGATAAATTTTTTTTTTTTAATTTATACGAAAATCCAGATAAATATCTGCGTCTATTGTTACCAACAGCAACTTTGTTACTAACGCCACCACATCTATTACAGCAAACATAATGCATAGTACCAGAGATGCAATATTCTAAAAAGGTATAATAAGATAATTTCAGAAAGTAGTTTATTATCAATTTAAAAACGAGTTTTCTTTATAAATACTGCTCCGATTTTAACGAAATAAATTTCCTCAGAAAGCTTAAGATATATGCTATCTTATTTTTAGGATATTTTCTTAGGTTAATTACACATTTTTGTTTGGAAAAAAATTATTTTATGAAAAAAAATAGTAGTGAATACGTTCAGTTGCGTTTATTTATAAAACTATACATATTTCGATAAAAACTTATTTTACATAAATTAATGAAAATTTAATTATCTTCATAACGGTATGAATATCACCCAAACAGCTTACATAGTTTCGGAGATACAGACGATTTTACAGAGATACAGATTTTATTTCAAATTTCAAGGGGCTCCAGCCCCGCCCCCAAGGCAGAGCGACATTTTTTTGGCTTGTTGGGGTCAGGGCCAAGAGCACTAACACAAAAAGTTAAAAAAAATATAATACGTTCAGTAACATCATTTGTTTGACTTTTTAATCTCAGTCATAAAAATGTGTTTCTCTTACTAAAAATTATTTTAAATTGACATTTCTTAAAACGCGTTAAGTCCAATTAAATCGGGTAAAAAAGGAATGAAATATTTTTTAGAAATCGCGTTAAACTAAATTCGCGTACAAAATGTTCGCGTATAATTTTCCCTTTCGAAATTTCGCTACAAAGTTTAAAATTGCTTCTAAACCAGTTTCATGCATGCTTATACATTTGAAAACGTTTATTTGAAAAAATACTATTTATTTTTTGAGGCATACAGGCAATAATAAAGTAATATTATGTTCATTTTTTTCAAATTTAATGAAAAATGAAAAAGTATTGTCTTCCGCGGCCTCCGCGGCCTCCACGGCCTCCATGGCCTCCGCGGCCCCAGTGGCCACGTACGCCTCCGCGGCCCCAGTGGCCACGTACGCCACCGCGGCCCCAGTGGCCACGTACGCCTCCGCGGCCCCAGTGGCCACGTACGCCTCCGCGGCCCCAGTGGCCACGTACGCCTCCGCGGCCAGGACCAGGAGGTCCTCTGTTGCTGATCTGTTGTTGTTGTGGCTCCTCCTGCTGTTTTTGTTGTAGTTGTTTCTGTTGCTGTTCTTGTTCTGGTTGTTGTTGTGGTTGCTGCAGCTCTACCATTTCCACTTCTTCAGCCTCCAAATCTATAAATATTTTTTGTTTAATTAACAATACATTAAAATAATTAATTTAATATTAAACACTGACTAATAACGTATAATTCATAACTATACGTAATATAGTTATGTTAACAATACATAACTATACGTATACGAATTAACAATACATAACTACATATACATATACTTTACATATACTACTTACCAATAACATTCGGACCATCCTGTTCGGACTCATTATTTTGTGGAATCTTCTCCATACCTAAAAAGATTTTTAAAGAAAATTACTAGTATGTTTTTAATTTTAATATTAAACACTGACTAATTACGTATAATACATAACTATACGTAATATAGTTATGTTAACAATACATAACTATACGTAATATAGTTATGTTAACAATACATAACTACATATACCTCATATACTTTACATATACTACTTACCAATAACATTCGGACCATTCTGTTCGGACTCATTATTTTCCGACCATCCTGTTCGGACAATGTTCTCATCAATGTTCTCCATACCTAAAAAGATTTTTAAAGAAAATTACTAGTATGTTTTAAATATACTATATTTTATATAGTATAAGTTTTTTAAAACATTAGCTTTATAAAAAATTCTTATATTTTAAAAAAGTTACTTACTGTAAAAGCACGATGCGCCCTCGTTGAAAGCTCAGTCTAATATGACCAGTGAAATCCTGATCGCAGCGTTTGGTTATTTGGTTATGTACCAAATTAAAGGGAAATTTGAAATTCATTCGAAATTTTGTACGCAAGCCGTGTTGAAACAGCGATTCTCAATCTTTTCGGTTGATGGTACACTAAAAATATATGCAAATATCTGCAAAAATATATGCACATATGAAAACTGAAAATTACAGTAAACATACAATTTTAATTATTTGGCAACAAATCCCGTTTGGCATATGTATTTAAAAATACTTCGTGGCATACTGCCGTGCCACGGAATAAAATGGAGAAGCACTGTTTTTACTGGTAAACAAGAACAAATTTGGGAACTACCAAAGAAGAATCGATTCGTGAGAATAAGGGATAAGGCAGTATTTAGAAGAATCACATACAAATATATGAATGTATGAATATATGAATTTCCATGAATGTGTAGTTAATGAAAAATTCTTGGTATATATTTCATATACTATATAAATATTTTATAATGGTGGACTTCCTTTTGTTTTTATTTTCAACGAACTGTAAATAAATTTCAACTTTGGAATAATGAAACATTTGCAATTATATGTTAATAATTTATAGATCTTAAAGTATGAATACTTAAGCCCAAAAAAATAATAGCACAATAAATGATTAGCAGATGTTAATCCTATAAATTATGTTTATTATTGATCGTTTTTAAGATATTGACCGATGAGAACTTACTTATTCCTATTATATTGTATACAATATGTATGAATATATGAAATTTGAAAATACAGGTTTTGTAAAAGGATGCTTTTGCAAGTTTTGTTATTTGTATTACAGGTACTTCTCATTTAACGGCGTACTTCTGTTTAGATGACTACGTCGTTAAGCAAATTGGTCGATTAAGGATAGAGGGCTGCATGAGACGTCTCTGGGCATATCTTCACTGACCGACACTCAAGCTTTGAAAGCTGTTGCCCGAATTGCAGGTAAAAGCTCGATTAATTGGCAAATTGTAAGTGGGAGTAGTCGTTAAGCAATTAGGCCATAAAGTCAGTAGTACCTGTACTTTAGGCCGACTCCACACAGTATGCTATTTTCGTTGCGTGGAAAATTTTTCAGCTTGCTGGATTACACAGAAATCTTAAGCAAAAGCACGTCAGGCAGAAAAAACGTTGTTTACTTTCGTTAAATGAAACCCAACGAGCAGATTTTTTTAACTTTTATGAATATGTAATATAATTCGAAGAACTTAAAAAAACTATATTATATACTGTATAACTTATATACTTATATATACTATATACATACTATACTGCATTACTTTCTTTCCAAACTTTGGTGGTGAGTTCTTTTTTACCATTTCGAATTGTTAATTAGAACTTTGAGGAACATTGTTGCCATATTTAAAAAAGTAAAATATTTTATGATATAAAAACAAAGGCATAACAATTTTCCAAAATGTATTTTGTAGAATACATACAGGCATGTTCAGACTTTCACTTTCGTATAAAATTGATATTGAAATCATACGGCCCTATTCCAAACTTCGCGTTATTGTTTTTAATTTCACTTTGTGAAACAGGTTGAGCGAGACGAGAAAAAATAAAATTTCCCCTCAGTCGCTAGCGACTAAACTCGCAGCGACTGCTCTATTTCTAATTTAGTCGCTCAGTCGCTTGCCTGTTTGCTTACACATACATGTTCGCTTGCGACATACAGAGGTAAGTCGCTGTAGCGAGCGACTTGATTGTAATCAACTTCTGGCGTCTGACAACTCTAGTCGCTGGTCGCTGGTCGCTGATTTCAGCGACCTGACTGTGTTCGGGCTATTAAGCGCACAACCTCTTTGAGAGTCACGCCACATAAAACCGAACGATCTGTAGAACACCAGCAATCAATTCGTTCGATTTATTTTTGCGATTTCGATTTCAAATCCAAGGAAAGCTGATAGTTGTATATCATAACCTAATCTTCGGTTATGATTTTTTAATCCTCAGTATAATTCAGTATAATTAAAAAAAATTATAAAAACTAGATACGAGTACTCCAATATTTTTATTGTAAATAAAGTTTAAATTAATATGAAATTAGAAAGGTATGGCAACAATGCTGGGTATACGTTTATGTACAACGAGAATTCGTTAGAATTGTATTGTTATTCTTTGCGGATATAGCGACTAGCTTGGTATTATCGAGGATAAGTTTTTATTTTAAAAATATTCACTAACATTTTTTCTTATATTTATTTCCTTTTAGGTTAATAATGCGGAAACCTGATAAATTATCAAAAGCTTTGAGGAATTTGATTGCCAGCGGTATTATTACCAGGCCAAATTCCTCAAAATATAATTTTGATAATTTCCAGGAAATTATAACTAAGCTAAAGGAGTCTGGTGATATTTCTATTAGAAATACCAAAACAATGTGGTTTAGGATTTATACCCGTATTTTACAAGTAAGAAAAATGCATGTGTTTATAGAGTATATTTATATTAATAATGTCTGTTTTAGATTCATAAAAGCATCACTGATGCGGGTGTAACTCCTCGCTTATCGACGGAATTAAACAACGACGTATTCGTCAATACTGATGCACGTAAAAGCAATACTGCTATAATTGCATCTCCTCGCTTATCGATCAATCTACCCAACGACGTAGTCGCCAGGACCGAACCTGGTCGTACAGTGAGTAGTACATGTATTATATGTTGATGCTTGATTAAAGTAGCATTTGAGGTTATTTAGTTTACGAAAAGCCATTTTTATACCCTACACCCGAAGGGTATAGTCTGTTCTTCAGCATGTAAAAGAAAGAAAAGTGACGGTTGTATAATAGTATATATTTAGAATCATTCTTTCTTGAGTCGATTTAGGTACGCCAGGTTATGTGTCTGTCTGTGGAAATCACGATTACAGGGGAATAAATAAAGGTAACAAAACGTTATTTGACATAAATATTCTTTATCATCATAGACTGTTTGGGATTGAAAAATATGCCTATTGCAACGTCTTTATGGTAGCTTTAAATTCATTCATTCTTTAGCCCGTTCTAAAGCACAAATTTAATTGTCGGTAATGCCGTAAATGAAGTCCATTTCATAAAAAATTCGGGGTGATCCGCCCACACGTATACATATCATATATAAAGGTTTTTTAAAAAAACTATATAATTGGGTTAGTAGATGTGAATTAAAGTGGACGTCGGACAGAACGCGTTTTACGCTCCGCGAAATCTTCGCCCGGTTGTATTACACAGAAATGCCATAAGCACGTCAGACAGAGAAAAAGCGTTTACTTTCGCGGCGTATAGATTTGCCAGAGAGTTAAGATTATCAGTTATCGTAAGACAATTGAGACTTTAAAGGAAAAAATTGTAAAAAATGGGCATTTCCTACAAGTATGGTATCTACCTATCTATATATGCACGCAGTTGATTTGTTTACTTTAGTAGCGATTGGCGCTCTATTTGACCACGAATTCGCTGCACGAAAATTACGCTCCGCATCGCGTAGCGAAAATCGCGTTCTGTCTGACGTCGGTTTAAGTATCTAAAAGTTTCATGAAAACGGGAGTGAGCTATCAACTTTTTCATTCTCTATTCAACAACTACGGGTGTAGGGTATACGAATTAGGAGCCTCAGCCAGGCCGAATGTGTGATGCTAAAATAGATTATAAACCATAAGTTCTCAAAAATAGAATGCATAACATATAAATTTTATTTGGTATAAAATGTAATTTATTCTTTATTCTTTATATTTTAAGAATTTGACTACTACACCTTTAAATATCATGTATATTTGAATACCATATATTACGGAAAAGATTTTTTTAAAAAATTTATAATCGACGATCGTTTAGGGCAGGCCTAGCCAATCTAAATGATTTTATGGGCCACTTTGTTGGCGTGTAACTTTACTGCGAGCCGTACTTTAGCCGTAAACAACATGCTTTAAAAAATGTAATAAAAATAGAAAATGAGTAAAACTTTTTTCACACTATCATTCAATAAAATTAATTCTCCAGTTTTACTTAATGGGATATTTGTTTATCGTTTCTTCCACTTAATTTCTGTAAATCTTTATTTCTGCTTGATGTTTCATAAAAATATAAAAACCGCTGGCGGGCTGCCTCGTGTTGGCCAGGGCTGGTTTAGGGCACACAATAAGTATCCCAGTAGTTCATGTCTCCATCTTCGAAGAGTTTTGCACGACATAAGGCCGTCGTCGAGGACATCTGCAAGACAAGCCAATATAGGTCTTCGAAGAATGTTGCATTTGTCTTCGACGACCACAAGAGCGACAGTGTCCCCAATGTTGTCTTCGACGACAATTAAGGAAAATGTCGTCAATGTTGTCTTTTATGACAATTGACGAAATTGTCGCCGCAAGATCAAAAAATTCGAATGTCAACCCTGCTTATGTTATGCATTCTTGTTGAGAATTTTATGCAGTTATATGTATATTTTACCAAAAAACATACAATATACAGAGGGCGCATCTCATATAAGCTAAATTTTTATATCAGGACCCAAACTTTAATTTCTATGAAGACTCTCTCGCACAATTCAGATAACTACCAGTGCTCACACTTTTATCGGGCTCAAAACAATCTTGAAACTATTGTTGTTTCTATCTACTTAGCTACATCATCATATGGGACTTCTACCTCCTTCGCACCTACATCTAATTAAACCAATTTCTTACCAGACTTAAATTTTCATTATTTACCCTAAAACAGAAAGAAGCCAAAAGAATTTGCTTTCTTTTAATTGCTTTGCACTTAACCCATGCACACTAGAGAGCTGCATGAGACATCTCGAAGGCTTGTTCAAGACGTCTTAAAAGTTTCAGGGGTTGTCTGAAATGGTTCCATTGCTTTCAAATCAAGCCGTGACTTTCGGAAGCGCTACTGAAAACATTACCACATATGATTCCGATAGTCACGGCCTGATTCGAAATCAAATGGAAGCACTGCATCGACGCAAAAATGTTGCGTTGCAATTTCGAATCTTCTGACTCAATCTGAATCAATCTGACTGAGTTTAGTGCTAAAATGCGCATTCTGTATATTATATGTTTTTTTATTTTACAATATATTAGAAATCGTTTATCAACTTCGACCTTTTGCGGCATTTTATTTAGAGTGAGCATAAATACTGAAAAAACCTCGGTACGATAAAATCCGAAATTACGTAATTAGTGCTGCAATGTATACCATATTCCCGTGCACAGGGATTAAAATTAGTACGCATTTTTTTACGTATTAGAACTAATTATAACACTTAGGCCCGGTTTCACAAAGTCCGGTTAGGTTTGTTGTTAACCGCCGGTTATGAAATTTCGTAACATTTTTCATAATAGCAAACAGCTGTTTGAAATTATTGAAAACAAAATATTTCAAAAGTGGAAAATCTGGCGGGACCAGTTGTAGCTAATATTTCAAGACGGTACAAAGCTAGTTGGTCGTATGTGGAGGATACTGATGATGGAAATGAGGGAGCCACTCGAGAATTTCAATGATCAAGAAATAATATCGTAGAGAGAATCGGATAAATGTTTTGACAAGCTAAGCTGTGAGCCTGCTGAAACCTATAAAACCGATATTCTTTTGCCTACTTGTGATGTAGAAAGTGAAGATGACGCAGAAAAGAGTGATCTGTTGGCAACGGTAGATGAGAGTGAAGTGCAGACTGCGGAAAAAGCCAATGAAATCGACGACACCGGATGGATAACACCATTTTATTTTAAAAAAGCTTAAAAGATAAAACATTGTATTAAATAAATACATATGTATTATATGAGTACATACATATTTGCAATTGTGATCTTTAAAATACCTTTTAAAAAATTTAATAAAGTGAAATTAAAGAAAAACAATGCATTTTACATAGTTTGAAAAATGCAAAAATTTTTGCTTGTAAACAACATTTTGCAACATTTGGCAACAAAAACAAAATCTTCTTTGCATTATTGCAACTTCTTTGCAACATTTGTCAACTTCTATAGTTGACAAATAGAAATTAATCACCTCATATTTCGGTTCAGTGAACCGGGACTTTAACTGGCAGATCTAAAGCCATGTTTTTTATCCTCTGGTAAAAGTGCCTGTTAGCGCATAACCGGAAATTGTGAAATTGGCCCTTACGCTGTTACCAAAGTTTATCTAGCTTTTCAATGCCCTTGTGTGCACGGCCTATAACCGCAGAAAAAAATTCTAACGAAGAGTCTAGAGCCACATTTTTTATCAACGAACGAAACGCTTCCTGTCAATTTTGATCAACGAGTATAAATGTAATAAGAGATTACGTTAACAACGAGTTTGATTAAAAAATCTTGCCGGATGATGAAACATTCTGACCAACGCGTTTCCGGGTGAACTGAGCAATGCTGGCAAAGAAATTTGCCCATTCATTCTTCCCTCAAGTATTTTGCCCTAGTAATTTGCTGCTTTGTTGTTCTCTGCCAACGGTTTCAGTTATTTGCTTTTTCATTTCTGCAGGTGGAAAAAGGATAAGACCTTTTCTGCATTCCTTTCAACTTTCAGTATGTTTTTGCTTATATACAATATACTATAGAACAGTGTTTCTCAACTCATTACGCACCAGAAAATATGTTTTTTTATACGGACCGGTGACAATTATATTTCTAATTTAAAAAATTATCTGTTGCTAAAAAACTAACTGTCATCAGAAATAATCAAGTTATAACAAAAATTCAAAATAACGTCAGAAAGAAAGAGTCAGAAGAAAATCATCAAGTGCAAGATTTTCTTAAACAAAATAACGTTATTTTGTTTTAGAAAACAACAATTCAAAATAACGTAAGACACATAGCATAAAGTGTACTTTAAAAAACAGATTTTTTTTAAGCTAAAATATATTTCTAGTTTCATGTTAATTCAGATTCGAAAAATTTTGCTTTATTATCTCAAGTAGTTTCAATGTTATATCGTTTTTGCTTCTCTTGTAAACTTAAAAAAAGTTATGTTACGTTATTTTGCTTTTTAGGTAATGATATGTATCTCTTTCTTTCTCTCCGTTGGCTATAAACTTCAAGGTTAGCACTGAAAAGCATTGACTCAATTTTTAAAATAATTTTTATGTGTTACTTCTGCAAATAATTCCATTTACCAATTTAAAAGCATTTCTTGGCATATATACAAATTGTTATACGCAGTTTTTGTGTAGCGTTTTTGTGTTTCGTTTATAAGAAATGAGGCAGTAACACTTACTCGGTTAACATAGTTTTCCTACGTTTGAGTGCTACGGCAAGTAATCTTTGTTAGTAAAATTTTCGCGTTGGGATTTTGTTGTTTTGGAGTTTTCAAAAAAATCGGGATTTTTTCAGAATTTTGTCTCTTTTTATATCTAATAAGCAAATTTAAGTTTATTGAACTAATATATTTTTTTATATTTTTTTATAGGAAAATGTAGTTAGTCTTAAAGAAGATTCTTCAATTGAAAAATCAGATTTAAATGAAGAATATTCTACTATAAATATATCGCGATTATCAGCATCTATAGGGACAGACGAAGAGAGTTTCAACGTAAATACTCTCAAATCTTATTTAACAACTGCGTCTCAAAATAATGTTTTAAATAGAGATGTAATAATGGTCAAAGACAGTGTCCGTTGCAATTTAAATTTTAAATGCACTATAATAGATAGCGAATTTAAAATAAATAACCTTCATGAAATTTTGGAACATGAAAAAAGATTCCCAAAATCGAAGGTATTAGAATTTGTTCTTAGAACTCAATACCAAATTTATAACAATGCCTGCGATATAAATTTTAGGTCCTATAGGGTTAATAAAAAGTCGTTCACGGTATATGCATATTGTAAGGACGACGCTTGCAATACCTATATATTTAGAGGAAATATTAATGGCCATATCAAAGTATTCAGGTCAAATGAAAACATTACTCATACCATTGGTGTTGTCAAAACTTACCACTGCAGGGGTATACAGCGTTATATAGAAAAGGCTGATATATCTAAAGAACCTGCAATTATGTATCAAAAAAAACAACTAAATAAGCAATCGAAAATATTGCAAAAAGTTGGTAGACAACAAAATGTTAGATCCTTGGATTATTATCGAAAACTGAAGCAAGAGGCTATGGGGGAATTCGATTACCACGAAAACCCTTTTATTGATTCATTTTTTATGAGTCAAGGTAATTATAAGAATTATATTCAATTTTTATCAATTGAAATTGAAGCCTATTTATATAGTTTTGTGCAGCTATCTATATTGCAAGAAAATGATATGTTTATATTATCCAAATGCGATTTCACATTGCATATGGATGCAACGGGTAAAGTCGTGTCTGATTTATCCTGCGCAGATAAAAAAATTTATCTATACTCTATTGTCGCCCATATTGGCGAAGAAAGGCTCATATTTTCCGTTGCTGATGCTATTCTTTCCAATCATACAATGTATGACATTGGAAAATTTTTGCATCACATTAAAATGTTTTGCAAAAAACACCATTTAAAGTGGCCAATTTGTAAGAGAGTTGTTACGGATGTAAGCTTTGCCCTAATTGGTGCAATTTTAAAGGAATTTAATGACATGAATAACGTGTTGGAATATTTAAATGCATGTGCAAAATCTCTGTCACAGGCAGAAAGGAAAATTAATTTTGTTATAATTCAATTTTGCACAAGTCATTATTGCAAAATAATGATTAAAGATATCGAAAAAATTGTTCCTGAAAAAAAGGCAAGCTTACGTTCATTTCTTAAAGAGGCCTTAGGAATTTTGTTTAATTTAACAACATTGGAAGAAGTAGAAGAGTGGTTCTCTTGTTTACTTCGTATTTTGCTAAGCCCTAAGTATAGTGACTTAATTTTTCAAAGTTCACAACGTTTAATAAACTTGGCACGAAAAAAAGGTGCAGATTTAAAAATCAATGATGAAAAAGAATGTTTCATCAAATTTGAGTTTAAATTTGAATCGGTTGATTTAAACTCAATAGTAAAATCAAGTCCGTTTAGAGCAAAATACCAGAAAATATTTCACAAAATTTCCTCTGAAGTGCAGAAGAACGAATTGCAACGCGAATGTGAAAATGAATTTTATTGCCCAGCTGCTGCTATTTTGGCATTAGACAAATATTTATCTTTCTTACCAATGTGTAGCCAAGTTATGAGCTATCCCTTATTAAAAAAAACAAAAAGGCCTAGTAATGGACCTGTAGAAACTTATTTTAAAGATTTAAAATTGTATGTTTTTAAAATGCACAGGCAAAGATTGGGGCGGTGTTTATAACATCATTAGCAAAATATACTACGGCAAAATTAAAGCTTGTTGAAAATGTTATTGAAAGAAATAAAGCACCAATAGCATCAGGGACAATCATTAAAGCTGGCCACCAAATTAAAAAATCAAGAAAAAGGCAAATCGTACCAAAATCAGCGACCCCTCGAAAGATATTGAAGTCCAAATCGAATAGGGCTTCTATCAGAGGAGAAGAGAACTATTTTGGAGATTTGTCAAAAGTTGATATTAATGATATCACAGAATCATGGGAAAAAAAGAATAAAGCTGAGAAGGTAAAACATGGAATGTTTTCTGCTGAGTTCCTTAGCATGCAAAAAGCTCAACATAGCTTTAAAAATATGAATTCCATACCTAAAACAGCAAGTTCTGACCATAATTATTGTTCTAAAGATACCTCAATTAAAAAAGCCATTTATCGTAATATTCAATTAGATGGCCTTAAAAACATGAAAATTGATTGCTACATGTTCAGCCTTAAATCATTATATACGAGTTTTCATGGCAAAAACCCACCCATGGATTTTTATATAACATTAGCTGATTTGTTAACTTTAAAACCAAAAAATTGGTTAAGTAACAATGTAGTAGATGCAGGCATACACATAATTTTAAAAGAATCATTTTCTTATTATAAAACACTACCTTGTCAAATTGATAAATACTGCTTCAGCAATGAGAAAGTGCTAAATGAAGCATTTAAAAAGAAACCAGAAAAATTAATTATACCACAGTTATATGGTAGACATTTCTATGTGGTAATAATTAATTTTATCGCAAAAAGTATAACTTGTTTAGACCCCTTAAATAATAGAGAAAATGTCGAACGGTTTGTGGCCTACTATAAAGCAATCTTACCCAACCCTGAAGAGTGGGTTGAACTAAAAATACGACATGATATGCAAAGAGATGGCTGCAATTGCGGAATTTATATTTTGCAATATGTCGAGAGATATCTAAAGAATGATTCTTTAGAAAATTTAATTAGTCAGGAACATTATAGGGAAAATTTAATAGAACAGATTATAAAGTATTCTGATGACATGCAGAATATATGTCTAACTTGCGCTGCAAATGTAAAAAAAAATACTTCTCTCAGCTGTGATAAGTGTGAATGTAAAACGTGTTTAAGGTGTTTAAACACCAAATACAACATTTCCGAATCAAGCTTAGAGAACTATACTACATTCTTCCAATCTTTCTACTGTAAAATTTGTCAACACGAATTAAATACATTGAACTGAAAACAGTTGTAAGTTCCAAAATTTCAGATGAAGTCTTCATAAAGTTTCCTTTTGTGAAACATTATACAGTTTTATTTTTACATCGGTTAACATAAAAATAAGAATTTTAAGATAATAAAAAAAACAAAAAAATTACATAGCATATAAAGGGTAGAAAGTACAAATTAAAATAAAAACGTAAAACATTTCAGTTTACTTGAAGTACGACGGAAAATATACATATACATATGTATATGTCAAATATATACATATATGAGAAATGCGAACGAAATTTTTGAAAAGATTTAGTGTTAGCGCCCTAATCACTGGTTCGTAAAACATAGGGAAAAATAATACGAGCAAATTATGTTAGCTTTATTAAAGATTTTCTTCAAAATTATTAACATATGACAATCGGTTAATCGGTTTGGTCTTTCATCGGCTCATGAATTTGTATACAGTGACAAATTGTCTCTCCCCTATAACACGATAGATATGTTCCGTGTTATATAAATCCGTGTTGTACGAGTCACTTAAATTATACAAATATATGAACCGAGTAGGACTCAAAGCGATTAACTTTTGTTACATTTGAAATAAATGATTTTTTTCTTTTATTAGAGCTAATTATCCGGTCACAACTTTTATCCGTGTTCTTCAACCAGTGTTTTAGGGAACGAGTCTTTGTGACTCGTATAACACGGATTCATATAACACGGAACATATCTATTGTGTTGTAGGGAATTTCGAACTTGTTTTATAAATAAAAATTAAAATGAAATTTTTTAAAATACAAAAAACGAAAAATGTATTCGTTTACTACAATTAGTACAAACATACAAACAGAACAAAAAACTAATACATAGTATCAGTACAAACATACAAACAGTACAAAAACTAATACATAGTATTAGTACAAACATACAAACAGTACAAAAACTAATACATAGTATAAGTACAAACATACAAGCAGTACAAAAAACTAATACATAGTATTAGTACCAATTAGTATAAACATTGCACAATTGAAAAGAAAATTGAAAATGTTCGCAAGCACATTTATTTGAAACCAAAAAATATGTAATATAAAACTCGTTTAAACAATGAAAACTCAATAACCCAAAAATATGCTATGTATGTATGTGATACAATTAAATTAAACTAAATTTAAATAAGTCCCTATAATCGCGATATGTTTAAGTAAGAAAACTTTTAAACTTATTAATGTGTATTGTATATTTATCTTAGAATATTAACATTTATAGTAATTAGCATACATTAGAGTATATGGGTGAAAATAGGCCTACAGGGGAAACCGAACACCCAAAAAAAAAAAAAATCGGTAACGCGCCTATGATGCTTACCCCGATGGGTGGTGCGGAAAAAGCATAAGCACAAATATATTATTATTGCCTTTTTCCAACAAATTCTCTTTCTTCTACTTCAAGGTTAAACTATTGGACGAATTTCACAAAAACGGTAAAGAGATAATTGGAAAATTCCTATTCGTTACTTGAAAACGAGGTTCAATTGAATTATTATCAAAATAAAAAATATATATCAAAATGTCTTCGGCAGCTTCATTAGTCGGGAGGCTGCTTTTCGTGATGTGTTCAATGTTTGTCTACTATTAGCATCAGCCGAACCCTTATACAAAATGCTATCCGATGTACTTAAATATTCTGGATATAGAAGGTAATAGCATTCAAACAGGTAATGACGAGGGGAAGCTACTGCGTCAATCAGATATTCCCAACGCACAAATCGAAATCGTTCAACACCTCCACGATCGAACAATATCGTTTCAGCATTCTTCAACACCATCCACAACACTACAGTAAAAGCTACAACAATACAAAAACCAGCAAATTATTAAGAATTTTAGTAGGAACAAGCTAATCAAATAAAAAAATTTGTCTATAAAACGTTTTTAAAACGGTACGAATTTATGAAAGTTCGCACACGTTGTTACTAAAAGTCTTTTCGTGCTGAAAAAAGATAAATATAATTTGTTTAAAATAAATATTTATTATTTACTTGGCTCAAAGTGGGTGATTAATTTATGCTTAATATTGCTTTGTGATCCAATTCTGAGCTATGCCTAAAATTTCGGGTCTCTAGGTCATCGGGAAGATCATTTAAAATCAATTTCAAAATTTGTATTAAACATTTTGAAAGGGTCCAAATTTACGCCGCGACTTACGCCGCAAAAGTAAACAACGTTTTTTATCTACCTGTCGTGATTTTGGGATTTCTGTGTAATACAACAGGGTGAAAAATTCGCCTCGCAGCGCGAAGTGAAAATCGCGTTCTGTGTGCCGTCGGCCTAAGGTACAGGTACTCCTCACGGCCTACTTGCTTAGCGACTAATCCCACTTACAATTTACGAATTAATCCAGCTTTTACCTGCAATTCGGGGACCACCTTTCAAAGCTTGAGTGTCGATCAGTGAGTGATATGCCTGAAAAGCGTACAGTACCACGCTTACTGCTGGCACTTTTTCGGATTTTTATAAATAAATTTAAAGTGTGCTTTATTGGTTGGTTTATTAGAGGGCTGCATGAAACGTCTCTAAGGCTTGTTCAAGAGTCTTAAAAATTTTTGCTTTCAAATAAAGCGTCGAATTTTGGAAGCGCTGCTGAAAACATTGCCACATATGCTTCCGATAATCACGGCTTGATTCGAGATCAAATGGAAGCACTGCATCAACGCAAAAATGCTGCTGTGGTAGTTTCAAATCATTCGAGACGTCTCATGCAGCCCTCTATACTTTATCGACCAATTTGCTTAACGACGTAGTCATCTAAACAGAAGTACGCCGTTAAATGAGAAGTACCTGTAATACAAATAACAAAACTTGCAAAAGCATCCTTTTACAAAACCTGTATTTTCAAATTTCATATATTCATACATATTGTATACAATATAATAGGAATAAGTAAGTTCTCATCGGTCAATATCTTAAAAACGATCAATAATAAACATAATTTATAGGATTAACATCTGCTAATCATTTATTGTGCTATTATTTTTTTGGGCTTAAGTATTCATACTTTAAGATCTATAAATTATTAACATATAATTGCAAATGTTTCATTATTCCAAAGTTGAAATTTATTTACAGTTCGTTGAAAATAAAAACAAAAGGAAGTCCACCATTATAAAATATTTATATAGTATATGAAATATATACCAAGAATTTTTCATTAACTACACATTCATGGAAATTCATATATTCATACATTCATATATTTGTATGTGATTCTTCTAAATACTGCCTTATCCCTTATTCTCACGAATCGATTCTTCTTTGGTAGTTCCCAAATTTGTTCTTGTTTACCAGTAAAAACAGTGCTTCTCCATTTTATTCCGTGGCACGGCAGTATGCCACGAAGTATTTTTAAATACATATGCCAAACGGGATTTGTTGCCAAATAATTAAAATTGTATGTTTACTGTAATTTTCAGTTTTCATATGTGCATATATTTTTGCAGATATTTGCATATATTTTTAGTGTACCGTCAACCGAAAAGATTGAGAATCGCTGTTTCAACACGGCTTGCGTACAAAATTTCGAATGAATTTCAAATTTCCCTTTAATTTGGTACATAACCAAATAACCAAACGCTGCGATCAGGATTTCACTGGTCATATTAGACTGAGCTTTCAACGAGGGCGCATCGTGCTTTTACAGTAAGTAACTTTTTTAAAATATAAGAATTTTTTATAAAGCTAATGTTTTAAAAAACTTATACTATATAAAATATAGTATATTTAAAACATACTAGTAATTTTCTTTAAAAATCTTTTTAGGTATGGAGAACATTGATGAGAACATTGTCCGAACAGGATGGTCGGAAAATAATGAGTCCGAACAGAATGGTCCGAATGTTATTGGTAAGTAGTATATGTAAAGTATATGAGGTATATGTAGTTATGTATTGTTAACATAACTATATTACGTATAGTTATGTATTGTTAACATAACTATATTACGTATAGTTATGTATTATACGTAATTAGTCAGTGTTTAATATTAAAATTAAAAACATACTAGTAATTTTCTTTAAAAATCTTTTTAGGTATGGAGAAGATTCCACAAAATAATGAGTCCGAACAGGATGGTCCGAATGTTATTGGTAAGTAGTATATGTAAAGTATATGTATATGTAGTTATGTATTGTTAATTCGTATACGTATAGTTATGTATTGTTAACATAACTATATTACGTATAGTTATGAATTATACGTTATTAGTCAGTGTTTAATATTAAATTAATTATTTTAATGTATTGTTAATTAAACAAAAAATATTTATAGATTTGGAGGCTGAAGAAGTGGAAATGGTAGAGCTGCAGCAACCACAACAACAACCAGAACAAGAACAGCAACAGAAACAACTACAACAAAAACAGCAGGAGGAGCCACAACAACAACAGATCAGCAACAGAGGACCTCCTGGTCCTGGCCGCGGAGGCGTACGTGGCCACTGGGGCCGCGGAGGCGTACGTGGCCACTGGGGCCGCGGAGGCGTACGTGGCCACTGGGGCCGCGGTGGCGTACGTGGCCACTGGGGCCGCGGAGGCGTACGTGGCCACTGGGGCCGCGGAGGCCATGGAGGCCGTGGAGGCCGCGGAGGCCGCGGAAGACAATACTTTTTCATTTTTCATTAAATTTGAAAAAAATGAACATAATATTACTTTATTATTGCCTGTATGCCTCAAAAAATAAATAGTATTTTTTCAAATAAACGTTTTCAAATGTATAAGCATGCATGAAACTGGTTTAGAAGCAATTTTAAACTTTGTAGCGAAATTTCGAAAGGGAAAATTATACGCGAACATTTTGTACGCGAATTTAGTTTAACGCGATTTCTAAAAAATATTTCATTCCTTTTTTACCCGATTTAATTGGACTTAACGCGTTTTAAGAAATGTCAATTTAAAATAATTTTTAGTAAGAGAAACACATTTTTATGACTGAGATTAAAAAGTCAAACAAATGATGTTACTGAACGTATTATATTTTTTTTAACTTTTTGTGTTAGTGCTCTTGGCCCTGACCCCAACAAGCCAAAAAAATGTCGCTCTGCCTTGGGGGCGGGGCTGGAGCCCCTTGAAATTTGAAATAAAATCTGTATCTCTGTAAAATCGTCTGTATCTCCGAAACTATGTAAGCTGTTTGGGTGATATTCATACCGTTATGAAGATAATTAAATTTTCATTAATTTATGTAAAATAAGTTTTTATCGAAATATGTATAGTTTTATAAATAAACGCAACTGAACGTATTCACTACTATTTTTTTTCATAAAATAATTTTTTTCCAAACAAAAATGTGTAATTAACCTAAGAAAATATCCTAAAAATAAGATAGCATATATCTTAAGCTTTCTGAGGAAATTTATTTCGTTAAAATCGGAGCAGTATTTATAAAGAAAACTCGTTTTTAAATTGATAATAAACTACTTTCTGAAATTATCTTATTATACCTTTTTAGAATATTGCATCTCTGGTACTATGCATTATGTTTGCTGTAATAGATGTGGTGGCGTTAGTAACAAAGTTGCTGTTGGTAACAATAGACGCAGATATTTATCTGGATTTTCGTATAAATTAAAAAAAAAAAATTTATCGCGCGATTTTTCATAAAATTTTTGTTATTTTTTACTTTAGCATCGCAGGCGGTAACATACGACTCCAGACCATCGCGCATTTTGTTGATTTCTTCTCTATCGCTCGCGAACAGTGTGCCATCGTTTTGATGGCAAATGAAATTAGTGTCCTCACTTTCAGTGAAGCCTCCTCCGGATAAATATATATTTAAATACAAAATCCAAATAAGAAATAAAAAATCCAAAGTCTGCCAACGCTTGTGTGAAATGGAGTAAACCCAACGCGAATGAGTTACTGACATGCGGTTTCGATGGTGCCGTACGCGTTTGGGACTTGAAATGCAGCAGCTACGATAAGAAACTTCTGAAGCAATTTCACTGTCCCATGACTTGTGGTCTTTTCGTGCCCACCCATGGGAATATTATAATGTGTGCCGAACATCGAGAAGTCTAAAGATTATTCACCATCCAAGTGGTTGCGCATGAGTGCACACGCTTTTGAGCACGTGCAATGGGCGCAGAAAGTGCCGACACGAAACGAAACAAAGCCGCTGACCACGGCCGACAAGCGTCGACAGAGAAAAGCTAAAGCTCGGGCAGGGGAGGAAGGGAAGAAGGAAGAAGGAAGAACGCAATCAGAGATTAACTAGCCTGGACCAGAGGACACAAAATGTGAATGCAAAAGTTTTGTGTGAATTGCCAGCAGCCAATTCACAAGAGGTCAAGACAAAGAAAATATTTCTGGTATGATAGACAATTTTAAAATTGACGAAACCGAATGGGAAAAGGGAGCGTGAGTTAATTCACAGTATCCAAGTGTAGAGCTACGCGTGTTACATCTGTTTACATCTGTCTGCACAATTGAGAACAATAATAATTTAATGGACAGATTCCTACAAATTTATTTTGTTTGACCACAAAAGAAATAAACAAGGATGCACTGGAGAAGCTATACTATATCTTGGTCAACGAGAACCACAAGTATTTTACCAAGTCGGTGATTACAGCCAAACTTTTTAGCCGAAAGAATGACGTCAAAGAGCTGCTCGAAGAAGAGTGTAAGTAGAGACGTCTTTCTTCACTTCACAGGAAGTAAAGTGCAATTCCAAGATTTTTTTTTACCTTTTCCATTTCACCAGAAATCCACAAGCAAAGGAATCGCTAATCTCATCATGCCACAGTTACACTATAGCTATAAAGATGAGATACTAAAATGTATTCAAAGCAAACAACCGAATGGCATGTTTCCTTGGCACCCAGTATTTCCTACAAGTACATTGATAGTTTTCTATTTAAAAAAAAGCGTTTTGGAAAACGTAGAGTCTCTCTCTCTCTCTCTCTCTCTCTCTTTCTCTCTCTCTCTCTCTGTCTTCTCTGCTTATTTAGCTTTTGGAAAAAATGCTGTCAACCCTTTGCAGAGCAACTACTGAAGCAAGGATATGCATTGCAAGCCGCCACTTACATGATTGCCAGTCACCGAAGCCATTCTAATGCTGCTTGAAAAGAATTACTATAAGGAGGCCCTCATGATAGCGCTAGTTTATCTGCAGCCAGATGCACTCTTGAACACAATACCCGATAAATGGGTCTCATACCTTGACTTTACAGAAAATTTTGCCGGTGCTGCTTTGGTGTAAGTGTCTTTGCTCAAAGTATCACTAATTTATATACACTTTGCTTCTTTCTTACACTTTTACATTGTGCGATCTATAATCTTTGGAAACTGTTTTCTTTTTAGGTGTGCGCTTTCGGAGGAGGCCGCGAAGGAATTAATTCGAGCTATACGACTATTGGCCGTAGTCGTGGACGCAGACGCGGACGGGAATACTTTTTCATTTTCTATTAAATTTGAATTTACTTTATGTGTTTGTTTAATGTTTAATTACCTCAGAACGGTACTTTAAATTTTCCTATGTATGAAATATCTTTTAAACTTAAGTTAATAAATAAGTTAAATCATTTTATTTTATTATCATATTATTAGCAAAAAATGAACAAAATGTTTTGGAGGAATTAAAACAGTTAACAATTATTCAAGTTAAAAATATATAATATTTATTCAAATAAACGTTTTCAAATGTATAAAAATGTTTACTTCTTTCAAAGGATAATATGAGTCTGTTGAGCTGTGTTTCGATTTTATAGTTTATTTTGCATTGTCATCCAGTTCTGAGCTGTAGTTAACAATTCGAGTATTTAGCCATGAAACTGGTTTAGAACCAATTTTAAAATTTGTAGCGACATTTCGAAAGAGCAAATTTTACGCGAACATTTCGTACGCGAATTTAATTTAACGCGATTTCTAAAAAATAATTCATTCCTTTTTTACGCGATTTAATTGAACTTAACGCTGCTTAAGAAATGTCCATTTAAAATAATTTTTAGTAAGAGAAACACATTTTTATAACAGATTAAAAAGTCAAACAAAATAATTCTAGTGGAAAAGTCGAATACCGATCCAATATGTTTGTACAGTTTCTTTTTTTACGCGATTGTTATTTTAGTCAATATTTTGTGTACCAAGGTGATTACGATTATAATTTTGGTACCAAAATATTTCTAAAATAGTACGTTTTTATTGCCCATATACCTCAACTCTCTAGAAAATGTTTGAATATCTAAAAATCAATTAAAATGTTTTCATCTAATTTGGTTATTATCTTGCAAAAAACAACAAGAACAAAACGGCTGAAACTCTTTGTTTACATTTCCTTTGCTCCAGAAATCTTGTCAAAAAAATAAACAAAGCAAAAGGCGACAGAACGACTACTCACTATTTCCATTTCGTTTACTTTTTTAAACTTCTTAAAAATGGCCGCCAACCCATTTTTATGTATATAAGTACTAATTGGTCTATATTCTCATTTCTTTCACTCCTTCAATCTTGCTCGCAAAAATTGCAAAATCGGAGTTGATAGATTAGCTTTCTCTTATTTAGATTAACAGCGTTATGGCTTCCACAAATTCATTGTGAACTAACATATATGTGAAAATGCGGTTAGGGCTAGAAAGCGTGCAATTAACTACGACGACTTAGCTACGATTTTCTGATGGCAAAAAAATTCTTATTAAGTTTTATTTTTGTAATTTTTTCAAGTTGTATTTCACCGATTGGCCTCATCGAGGTATCAAAATATAGGAAAAACTTTAAAGTTTTAAACCAACAGGTTGTCATGCTAATCGTATGATTGTAAATATACTTTATCATCGATTTAAAATAAAAACTATTTTAGCCAATATTTTGTGTACCAAAGTGATTACGATAATAATTTTTGTACCAAAATATAACTAAAATAGTGCTTTATTATTGCCCATATGCCTCAACTATCTAGTTAAGGTTTAAGTACCTCATAACGATACTTGAAATTTTCCTTATGTATATTTAATGAAATATCTTTTGAACCTAAGTTAATAGGATTATAATTTTGTTAGCGAAACTTTTCTAATATTGTCTCATATATTATTTATAAGTTTAAACTTAGCAAAAAAATGTTTAACTATATAAAAAATCGATTTCAAAAAGTTGTTATATTTATTGAAATATCTTGTATACTAAGGTAAATTGAATCATTATTTTGGTACCAAAATATTTCTAAAATGGTACTTTATTATTGTCAATATGCCTCAACTTTCTGTAAAATGTGTAAATATCTAAAAATCAATGAAAATATTTTCATACATTTTGGTTATTATCTTGCAAAAAAACAACAACAAAATGGCTGACCCTTTGTTTACATTTCCTTTGCTCCAGAAATTTTGTAAACAAAAATAAACAAAACAAAAGGTGACAAAACGACTACTCCCTATTTCTATTTCGTTTATTTTTTTAAACTTCTTAAAAATGGCCGCCAACCCATTTATATGTATATAAGAACAAATGAGTCTATATTCTCATTTCTTTCACTCCTTCAATCTTGCTCGCAAAAATTGCAAAATCGGAGTTGATAGATTAGCTTTCTCTTATTTAGATTAACAGCGTTATGGCTTCCACAAATTCATTGTGAACTAACATATATGTGAAAATGCGGTTAGGGCTAGAAAGCGTGCAATTAACTACGACGACTTAGCTACGATTTTCTGATGGCAAAAAAATTCTTATTAAGTTTTATTTTTGTAATTTTTTCAAGTTGTATTTCACCGATTGGCCTCATTGAGGTATCAAAATATAGGAAAAACTTTAAAGTTTTAAACCAACAGGTTGTCATGCTAATCGTATGATTGTAAATATACTTTATCATCGATTTAAAATAAAAACTCTTTTAGCCAATATTTTGTGTACCAAAGTGATTACGATTATAATTTTGGTACCAAAATATAACTAAAATAGTGCTTTATTATTGCCCACATGCCCCAACTATCTAGTTAAGGTTTAAGTACCTCATAACGATACTTGAAATTTTCCTTATGTATATTTAATGAAATATCTTTTGAACCTAAGTTAATAGGATTATAATTTTGTTAGCGAAACTTTTCTAATATTGTCTCATACATTATTTATAAGTTTAAACTTAGGAAAAAAATTTTTAACTATATAAAAAAATCAATTTTAAAAAGTTGCTATATTTATTGAAATATCTTGTATACTAAGGTAAATTGAATCATTATTTTGGTACCAAAATATTTCTAAAATGGTACTTTATTATTGTCAATATGGCTCAACTTTCTGGAAAATGTGTAAATATCTAAAAATCAATGAAAATATTTTCATACATTTTGGTTATTATCTTGCAAAAAAACAACAACAAAATGGCTGACCCTTTGTTTACATTTCCTTTGCTCCAGAAATTTTGTAAACAAAAATAAACAAAACAAAAGGTGACAAAACGACTACTCCCTATTTCTATTTCGTTTATTTTTTTAAACTTCTTAAAAATGGCCGCCAACCCATTTATATGTATATAAGAACAAATGAGTCTATATTCTCATTTCTTTCACTCCTTCAATCTTGCTCGCAAAAATTGCAAAATCGGAGTTGACAGATTAGCTTTCTCTTATTTAGATTAACAGCGTTATGGCTTCCACAAATTCATTGTGAACTAACATATATGTGAAAAATGCGGTTAGGGCTAGAAAGCGTGCAATTAACTACGACGACTTAGCTACGATTTTCTGATGGCAAAAAAATTCTTATTAAGTTATATTTTTGTAATTTTTTCAAGTTGTATTTCACCGATTGGCCTCATTGAGGTATCAAAATATAGGAAAAACTTTAAAGTTTTAAACCAACGGGTTGTCATGCTAATCGTATTATTGTAAATATACTTTATCATCGATTTAAAATAAAAACTATTTTAGCCAATATTTTGTGTACCAAAGTGATTACGATTATAATTTTTGTACCAAAATATAACTAAAATAGTGCTTTATTATTGCCCACATGCCTCAACTATCTAGTTAAGGTTTAAGTACCTCATAACGATACTTGAAATTTTCCTTATGTATATTTAATGAAATATCTTTTGAACCTAAGTTAATAGGATTATAATTTTGTTAGCGAAACTTTTCTAATATTGTCTCATACATTATTTATAAGTTTAAACTTAGCAAAAAAATGTTTAGCTATATAAAAAAATCAATTTTAAAAAGTTGCTATATTTATTGAAATATCTTGTATACTAAGGTAAATTGAATCATTATTTTGGTACCAAAATATTTCTAAAATGGTACTTTATTATTGTCAATATGCCTCAACTTTCTGGAAAATGTTTAAATATCTAAAAATCAATGAAAATATTTTCATACATTTTGGTTATTATCTTGCAAAAAAAAACAACAACAAAATGGCTGACCCTTTGTTTACATTTCCTTTGCTCCAGAAATTTTGTAAACAAAAATAAACAAAACAAAAGGTGACAAAACGACTACTCCCTATTTCTATTTCGTTTATTTTTTTAAACTTCTTAAAAATGGCCGCCAACCCATTTATATGTATATAAGAACAAATTGGTCTATATTCTCATTCCTTTTTATCCTTCAATCTTGCTAGCAAAAATAAGCAAAACGAAAGTTAACAGATTAGCTCTCTCTTATTTAGATTAACAGCGTTTTGGCTTCCACAAATTCATTGTGAACTACATATATGTGAAAAGTGAGGTTAGGGTTAGAAAGCGTGAAATTAGCTACGAATACTTAGCTACGATTTTCTGATGGCAAAAAAATTCTTATTAAGTTATATTTTTGTAATTTTTTCAATTTGTATTGCACCGATTGGCCTCATTGAGGTATCAAAATATAGGAAAAACTTTAAAGTTTTGAACCAACAGGTTGTCATTCTAATCGTATGATTGTAAATATACTTTATCATCGATTTAAAATAAAAACTATTTTAGCCAATATTTTGTGTACCAAAGTGATTACGATTATAATTTTTGTACCAAAATATAACTAAAATAGTGCTTTATTATTGCCCACATGCCCCAACTATCTAGTTAAGGTTTAAGTACCTAATAACGATACTTGAAATTTTCCTTATGTATATTTAATGAAATATCTTTTGAACCTAAGTTAATAGGATTACAATTTTGTTAGCAAAACTTTTCTAATATTGTCTCATAAATTATTTATAAGTTTAAACTTAGCAAAAAAATGTTTAACTGTATAAAAAAATCAATTTTAAAAAGTTGCTATATTTATTAAAATATCTTGCGTACCAAGGTGATTATAATTATAATTTTGGTACGAAAATATTTCTAAAATATTACTTTATTATTGCCTATATGCCTCAACTTTTTAGAAAAAGCTTAAATATCTAAAAATCAATTAAAATATTTTCATATAATTTGATTATTATCTAGCAAAAAAACAACAACAAAATGGCTGAAACTCTTCGTTTACATTTTAGAAATCTGGTATCCAGAAAAATAAACAAAGCAATAAGAGAAGGGCTAATACATATATTTCTCTTTATCTGACTTTAGAAAACCCTCTTAATAATATGCTAGTACATAGCAGAAGTTGAAACAATATGCGTATACTCGTCTCATATTCTCCTTTGTCTGCTAATAACAGAAACTGTGGATTCTGTTACTCACAAATTGTGCGCTACTTCTTTCCCACACCCTGAAACAATCGTCACCCTCTTCTATGTTAGTACCACGTGTTCCAAGAAAAATTCCTCTGTGAAACCAAAACAAATGTAATTGTTTCTTTATTAATAGATTTCTCGAAAATTAAAAAAGATATCAACTCCGTTGAGGTATCAAAATTTAGGGAAAATTAGTGGCTTCTAATTTTGTTATAGAATTACAAAAGATTCTGTCAAATAAATTACCTAAATGCGTTTAAAGGAACCAGTGATAGTTGGCCTGGTTTTTCTTCTATAACTTCTATACTAAAGTGGTTAGGGATATGACCTTGGTACCCTGAGATTCCTAAAAGAATGGGCTATCGACTACAATAGGTGCCATATGTCTAGTTATTGTTTTAGGTGCCAGCAACGGCCCTTAAACATTTTTCACATTTTTCTGTTATTTCTTTTGGCCGTAGAATTTTTTGTCTTTGTTCGAATTCAAAATTTTTTTTATAGAAATGTAGGCTCCTGTCCCTAGTATACGACTATACAAGATTCGGTAAGATCAATGGCCTATGTCGGGCTAGAGAGAACAGTGAATGTTGTTTTGGTTTTTCCGCTATAACTTCTATACTAAAGTGGTTAGGGATATGACCTTGGTACCAAAAAATTTCTAATAATATGGGCTATAGGCTGATATAGGTGCCATATGTCTAGTTATTGTTTTAGGTGCCAGCTACGGCGATTTTCTTTTAGGTTCCAAGAAATGTTAAACTGTTTTCGTTAATATCTCGGTACAGATAAGCCGTACGATTATAATTCGTCCACAAGCTGAAAGACCATAATTTTTTGAATAAGACTGCATTTTAGTTTTTCTAATTGGAGCTTTTATTGATTTTTAATTTAATTTTGAAAATTAGTATTTCGGAGCTCTGTTAAGTAGGGTGGGTTACACAAAATCGTAGCTAACTACCGTAGCTAATTTCACGGACGTCAGAGATAAGGAGATAGGAAACTTCGTTCCCGCCAAAAAATATGTCGAACAAAGACTGAGGGGGTTATTCCTGAACGCCCGGGCTTTAACTCCCATGAATTCTTCTCAATTATGCTTTGTTATTTTCGCTGAACAGATGCTTGGCTTTCTGAAAAAGAAGAACAAGCAAGCGAGTCCCGGTTTTACGTATGTTTTTGGTTTTCTTACATGCTTTTCAGGTCTGTAGATGAAAACATACGAATTTCAACCACTTTTAGAACCTGATGTGATGCGTCTCTCACATGTCATACAAGGCCCATCGCAAAGCCATGCGTCTGCGCACAACTATCCAAAAATTTGTGCATTATTTTTCTAGATTCTTATAAAAACACATTTAGATACACTTTATTACTTCAATTTGCATTTCTATCTAATGTATTTTGCAAAATATGCACAAAATATTATGAAAAAAGAATTTAACCCAAATTGCGCACCACCAAAAAAAATGCTTCAAGGCACGTTTTTGGCCATTTTTTCACCAACAACAATCTTCGACATTAGCTCTGATCACTTTATCTCTTTTTCACGCGTTTATTTATAGCCATGAACACAGCCGAAACAAAGTTCCACTGAAGTCTCTTTTCTACACCTAGGTTTCTGTATACCAGCTAACATAGCTGATAAGACATGTCAGCAAACCGATGTTACCAGATACCACTAAAGCAAATTTTCGCTGCAAAATCTTTACATTTTTAAAAATTACTTAAAGAAATATGTAAAATACTTCAAGCTTGGTAACAATGTTTCGTCTAAGTTGGTATAGTGAAATACAACAAATGACAGACAAAGAAAAATAAACAAAAATCCTTACGTAGAATCGTCCCATACCCTCAAAATATGTATGTTTTGACTGATGGGACTCGCCAGTCACTCCTGGGCCTTCAAGGCCCGGGCGTTCAGGAATAACCCCCTGAATTTCTTCGTTATCTTTTACGTGGGGACACACCTATAGCATATGTGTGCTGTATGTGAAGTTCACCGCAATACGTGACGTTTATATGACATTTTCTTTGTTTATTATTTAAGAGCTCAACAAATGTTTAGCAAGTGAAAAATTGTTAGCTATTTAGCGAAGAAATTACGAGTTTTAATGAATTTAAATGAAATTATATTGATTGTCTCAATACCGCGACTAAACTACACAAAGTTCTTGGTAAAATACAAAATTAATATAATGAAACGGACGAAAATTAAGAACTGAGAACGCGTCCCTGGTCTGCACAAATTGGGTTAACACGTTTCATTGCAAAATGGACACAACGATGCACTGGACTGCGAAAATAGCATGGCAAGAATTAGGAATTTTTAATTCCGGACAGCAATGATGTCATTCGTCAAGAGCAACTGCGCGAGCTAATGGACAATACCAGCATAACCGATCATGATGGTTAAGTTGCATGATTATGTGGAGTTGCAACTACTGGAAGTGGCGGTGGTGGTGGTGGCGGCGGCGCATCACAAATTGGTAAAAGCTTACCACCACATCATGGCTACAGGTAGAGTGAATGGCATGCTTGCGGAATTTAGAATTTCATAATTTTGTGGATTTTTAGGACTCCAGCTTTGCTCTTTTTTGCCAAATATCCCATACCGCTAAAACAGAAAGTTATGTCCATACATGAGAGGCCCAGAAGTACTATGGACGAAACGTACGGGTAGGTTTTATAATCAAAAGATATATTCTGTCTTATTCGGCTGATCAAAAATGACAAGTCGACTAAGTTTAGAGACCGAAAGATGTGGATTTTTATCGTGAAAGTAAATTTTTCTTCCTTTCATTGTAGACGAGGTTACGACGAACACGTTGCTTACGAGCAACAAGCTTATGCTACAGACATGCGCCAACACATACGGCTCCTCCGCACGGACCGCAGAACAGTAGTATTAGCGTCTCTGGCATAGGTGCATGGGGCCCTTATGACACACCCGAATACGAACCGGAATATAACCGCTGAGATTATTCCAGCTTCCAGCTAGCGGTGGAACTGGCCAAGTAAATCCAAATAGCGGCCTCACAATCCAAATCACAATCGAAGCTATGTTAACAGGTGAAATTTGTTTGCAGCGGGCCACTTAAATACAAATGCCGCCATGTCGGCACAAACAACCACCAATATCCATTCCACAATCCCTCTACAGCAGCAGCAACAACAGAATCAACAGCAGCAGAATCAAATCAAAAGAACAATGAAATGTGCAACATGATATTTTCATAATTCATATTGTGACAGAAAATAATACTCCACTATTTTTATAATTATAAGCATTTAAATGTTACTACATAATATTGTAAAATTATTCATCTAATAACTTAAATGTTATGTATCGTATAAACAGTTAAATTGTTGTATGCATAAGTAAATAAATACATTGAAGGACTTGAATTCTTAAGGCATTAAATTCGTATTATTTAAAAGCAATTCTTTTTATACCCTACACCCGAAGGGATAAGGTTATATTCAATTTGTGCTTTCGTTTGTAACGCAATAAAGGAGGCGTGGTATAGAAAAGTATATATATTCTGGCTCAGAATAACCTCCTCAAGTCAATATAGCTCTGCCCGTCCGTCTGCCTGTCTGTCTATCCGTCTGTCTGTAGAAATCACGATTAAGGGAGAACGAATAGAGCTATGAAATTTGGGACGAATATTCTTTGCCATAATAGGCTGTTGAATTAAACAGCATACAGCAAACATATGCAATCTTGCATCTTAGAGCAAAGATCCAAGATGATCGAACTTTGAGAAATTTTGCTATGATGTTTAAGCTATTGCCGCAAAGATAAAAGAAAAGTAAGTTAATTATAACTACCTAAAATAGGGAATACTTCTAAAGAAACTAATGGCGGAATTCAATACATTTAGTTAACATGTTTCGTATCGTTAAATACGATATTCATGAATAAAATAGAAGATTTTATCTAAAATTTATTCATTTCTTCAATTGTGGTGAAAAAATCAATCATATTATATAACAGCGTTACAGTTAACGGTTACAAAAGGAAATTCAGAAAGTACGAAAAAGGTAAAAGTACTTTTTGTAGCACTCGGTGTAAAGAACACAATAATTTTCTATTCTATGAAGTAATTTGTACTCCACGAAGCAAGAATAAACGTTTTGTTAACAGTTCCAGCGCATTTATGCACTAATATATTAGTTAATTAAGGAAAACATAAAATTTATTTTATATTGTAGCATACCGGCAACACTGCTTTGGTACCAGAATTCATAACAGGCGCAAAAATAGCTGCGTTCTATACAAACGGGTAACACTTGTATCAACATTGGAGGTGGGTAACTTGGCCACCAATGTAGATATAACTACAAGAAAACCCGACCAAACAGACATGGACAACAGAGACACCAAGACAGACAGGGACAGAACGGGGTAGGACGGACGTACCGCACTGAACCAGTCTGACATCTCTACGGACTTGGACGCGACCATTTTAGTCTGTCCGTCCGTTGAGAAAAAGGAGGTGGACAGCTGTCAACCTGCTAAGCGGAAATCGGGAGCGGCCAGACGCAAAGCCGCCCGAATCAAGAGACTGGCCGCTAGCGGGGGGACTGAGGTCAAACCCCCAAATACCAAATCACTCTTCGGAGAGAGGACCACGGTTGCTGAGGGCACTTCGGTGGACTCACCAAAGAGGGTCAGATCTCCGGAGGAGAAGCAAGAGGGGGGCGACAGAATAAAACGACCTCGACAGAATCAAGCAGGAGGCACGCAAGGGACCGCAAAGGCCCAGTGCCATCTAGAGCAACCAACCACCTATAAGGCCTCTCAATCCGGGCAGCTTAGGCAACCTAAGGAGGGAGGCGGGGTGGCTAAACGGGTCGCCTCGGATGGCAAGGGTTTTGAAAGCGGAACCACTTATGCGGACGCCGCCAGACAACAGACGGACGACAAACGGTGGTATGCCGTTATTGACACAAGCAAACCGAGTGGCAAGATCTCGGACGAGAATCAGGGAAAACTCGAGGAGGCTTGGAATGATGCCCTTATGGACCTCATCCTCGCCTCCAATGACAGTCAGCCGGTTTTCCAAATTGACTGCTACCGGTTTGTTAAAGGTATTTTTATGGTACAGATAGCGTCTGAGGAGTGCATCGACGGACTCCGTGAGATGGTGGAGCATTTGCCAGAGCTCTGGGATGGAGCGACTTTGCGACTTGTTGCGAAGAAGGACATCCCGGAACTCAGGAAATGCACATTATTCGTGCGGGGACACGTTGTGAAACTTCCCTCAGATACTATTCTAAACTTATTAGGCAAACAAAATACGGACCTTAAGGTTGAGAACTGGCAGGTATTCCGTAGGGAAGAAATGCCGGACGGCAATCTCCTTATCATCGGGGTAGACCAGGTCTCCTTTAAGGTCATTGAGAGGACGCAGGGGAGACTGTTCCTACTATCAACTGCTGTTAAGGTGCGGGTGTGCAGGAGGCAAAAGGCCAGTGCAGCAACTGCAAAGACTGCACCTACGGACGGCGGGTCGATAGCGGAGGCAACGGGCAATACCACTGCGAAACTAGCTGAACAACCGGATCGGACACAGAGGAGGGGATGGACTTATGTATCACCTCCTCACAGGAAGAAGACCTGCTGCTATCGCCTGTATGTTGATCACGCAGATCAACTTACACAGGAGTCGAGCGGCTACTCAAGCGCTGCTCGACAGGATGACCGCAGGTAGGTGCGATGTTGCTCTAATTCAGGAACCTTGGACGGTTGACAACAAGGTTTCTGGATGGAGCAGCAACTCGTTCCAAATCTTCTATAATGCGGGCCCTGGAAGACCCAGGACCTGCATAATATGCAAAAAAGGCTTTAACTTGGTTTCTTCCGTAGGTCTAACATCGAATGATGCAGTGGTGGTGGAGGAGGCAGTATCTTCCTTGCTGCTGGCCTCGCTGTACCTACCGTTTGATGCACCAGAACCACCACCAACGGAGGAGCTGGTGACGCTGTTGACCTATGTGAAGAAAACAGGTAAAAGAATATTAATAGGATGTGACGCTAACGCTCACCATATTTCCTGGGGCAGCACGGGATGTAATGGGAGAGGGCTAGCGTTATTTGATTTCATTAGCTCTAACGACCTTATAACCCTAAATACAGGGAGTACCGCGACCTTTATAAATAGGAATAGAAGGGAGGTATTAGATGTAACTATTTGTGATAAAAACACTGTGGAGAGTGTGAGGGATTGGCATGTCTCCAAGGAACATACATTCTCAGATCACTCCTACATATGTTTTAGAATCTTAGATTTACAAAGGAAAACTGTTTTATACAGGAACAAAAAGGCCACAAATTGGCCTAAATTTAAAGAGCAAATGGAAAACTGGCTCAATACCAATATTAGGGACTCTATCACAACTTGTAAGGATGTGGATAGTGAAACCTATATAATTACAAAAGGACTTTCAAAAGCCTTCGAGGATACATGCCCTCTAAAAAAAGCCCAGGCTTCAGGGGATAAAGCTTGGCTAACTCCCGAGCTAAGGGACCTGAGGAGCTATTCTCTGAGGCTGTTTAACAGGGCCAAAAAACTTAACACAAGCACACACTGGGATAAATACCAAGAGGTGCTAAAAACATTTAAAAAGGAACTCCGGGTGGCAAAACGAAGCTCTTGGAGACTTTTCTGTGAACAGGTCGACTCTGTAAACGATGCGTCCAAAATTAAGAAATTCCTATCGAAGACTCACTCGCAACCTGGACTAGTGACAGGGAAGGACGGGAACGGGAATATGGAGGAGTCGATACGAATATTGATGAATGAACATTTTCCTAACTGCTTCGTTGGAAATCCAAAAAGCAGAACGGAAAATTTTGAAAAAAGGGAAGGAGTGACTATTACGAGCCACATGGTAAGGAAAGCCATTATTGACTTTAAACCGTACAAGGCAGCAGGGCCAGATGGTATCTTCCCAGCAATGCTTCAGTGTTGTGTGGAGATACTAGAGCACAGACTGGCTACCTTATATACGGCATGTATCCAACTAGGCTATACGCCGAAGTTATGGAGACAGGCAAAAGTAGTCTTCATACCCAAACCGGGTAAGGCGGACTATAAATCGCCAAAATCCTACAGACCTATTAGTCTTACATCATTTATGCTTAAAGTTATGGAGCGCATTTGCGACAACATAATTAAGGAAAGCATTCCAAAAGAAATCCTAACGTTCAAGCAGCACGCGTACGTCAAGGGTAAATCGGTAGAGACAGCACTGCAAGAAGTTGTGCATCATATAGAAAGATCTTTGGACCGTAAAGGATATACGCTCGCTACCTTTGTAGACTTAGAGGGCGCCTTTAATAATGTCACCACAGACACCTTGAGTATGTCTTTAGGCTTATTTAATGTGGACCAATCCATAGCTAGATGGATAAGACACATGCTAAGCCATAGGTACATTTGGTGTGAACAGTGTGGCATAAAAGTAAAGGGGAGAGTACTACAGGGGACACCTCAGGGAGGAATCCTGTCACCGTTATTATGGGTTTTGGTAGTACATAGTCTCCTAAAAAAGCTAGCTGAGGAAGGATTCTTGGTTGTGTGCTATGCGGATGACATAGTGATCCTAGCCACCGGAATGTATCCGCTATACTTATCGAGGAAAATTCAGGAGGCACTGGAATTAATTGCCAATTGGACGAAACCCAGGGGCCTGAATTTAAATCCTGAAAAAGCGGAATTATGCCTTTTTACAAGAAGGAGGAAGATCCCCAGGTTCACTCTCCCAATGATAGAAGGCAAAGAGGTGAAGCTTACGGAGAAAGTCAAGTACCTAGGAGTGATTCTAGACAAAAAGCTTGACTGGAAGCAACATATTGAAAGCAGGGTGGCCAAGGCTTATAGGTTATGGGCCACCTGTAAGAGGTGTATAGGACCCAGATGGGGACTAAAGCCAGAAATTGTTAGATGGCTTTATTTAAGCGTTATCCGCCCGATCCTGACATATGGATCAGTAGTATGGTGGTACGCTTTAAGCACTAGGTGCAACGTTAAACCGCTGGAGAGAGTACAGCGATCTTGCTGCATCGATATCAGCGGTGCACTTGTCACCACTTCCACTAAGGCATTTGAGACTATCCTCTCCATACGACCTATAGAAATACAGGTTAAATATGAGGCTATGGTAACTGCGGCTAGACTTCAGGTCCTAGGCTCCTGGTATGAGGGAAATTATACCACCAAACACCAGACCATACTTAACCAAGTAAACATAGTTCGCGCGGATCTGGAGTGCGACCGTATCCAGGAAGTATTTATCAGAACTCCAGTGGAGTCCACCATTCCAAACAGGAAGAGCTGGACCTCTGAACTGCTAGGAGGACTGGACCGAGACATCCATATATATACGGATGGATCGAAGATGGATGGGCGCACCGGATCGGGATTCTTTTGCAATAACAATAAATTTGGAAATAAAACCAGGCTACATAATGTGAACACAGTCTTTCAAGCAGAGGTGTTTGGCATTATGGAGGCGGTGAAATGGCTATTAAACAACAGCTTGTCGGGTACTTGTTGTAAAATTTTCTCGGATAGCCAAGCAGCTATTAAAGCTATAACAAACGACAGGACGTCCTCAGAAGTGGTGCGTAGCTGCAAAGAGGCTATAACACTTCTAAGTCAAGTACACTCTGTGCACTTGATATGGGTGCCTGGACACTGTAACATAGAAGGCAATGAAAGGGCTGACGAACTAGCGCGGGAGGGTACTCAATTAAAGAGGTTACCCCAGAAGTTAAAAAACCTTTTCAAGCTATAAAAAATGAAATAGCGGAATGGGCAAATGACCTACACCTTAGGGTATGGAATGAGTCGGAAAGCTCCAAAGTGGCAAAGCTACTGTGGGGAAAGCCTGACGTGACCCAAACTAAGAAACTTCTATCAAGAAGTAAAAATGAGTTAAGGAAGGTCATAACGAACTTAGAGGCCACATTCGGAAATTCCGAAATCTGGAATCCGAGATCTGTAGATCCTGTCTGGAAGAGCCTGAAACCCTAGAGCATTATCTGTGTGACTGCCCTGCATTCTGCAGAATAAGGTTGATTACACTGGGCTCAACACAATTTACCACCCTCAAGGATGTTGGTAGCAAAGGGTGGAAGGCTATCAAAAACTTCGTAACAGGTACGAGGCTATTTAAGCAAAGGCATCACGAACCTTAAATCACTACAACTTCTTTTTTCTCTGCATTACACGGAGGCGCACAATGGGCCGCTTGGCCTAAGTGTATCCGGTGTTCGCACTGGATGACCCAGATGGGTGCCTCTTATTTACCTAACCTAACCTAACACTTGTATCAGCAAATTTAATGGCGTGGTGAACAAAAATATGAGGGTATCCCAACGCCATTTTATGTCTGCTCTTTTTGTTTTGATTGGATAATCAATTTGATTTTACAATGTTTTATTTTACGTGAATTGTTCATAAATTAGATCATACAGTTTCTGGTATTAAATAGTGGCGGATTTGATCGTATAAAATAATTTACATTAGATTTTTTGTTGTTAATCTGCACTTGCAATGATTTCTAAACTTAAAATACTTTTCCCAAATAGGCTATAATTAAGAAATAAACTATTAAAAAGTAGAATGGATATTAAATAGACTAAATATTGGCATAAATAAATAATTAAAAATTGATGTCTTCGAATTCATTACTTATATGAAAAATTAACTAAGTTGCTATCTCAATACAAACAATTTGACTTAAAAATCTGAATTGTCATTGGGGTCTCAAAGCTGAACCCTCTCCGTCCCTATCGCTCTTCATGATGGTCTGATATTAACCCCTCTCCCGTGAACGTGCCTTGACAACAGGGTGGTGACTATGACGTTCCTATACGAAAAACCCCGTTCCCTTTCGTGCCTAATCGACTCAACACAGACGTCCGTGAAATTAGCTACGGTAGTTAACTACGTATTTGTGTAACCCACGATACTTAACAGAGCTCCGAAATTAAATTAAAAATCAAAAAAAGTTCCAATTAAAAAAACTAAAATGCAGTTTTATTCAGAAAATTATGCTCTTTCAGCATGTGGATAATCGTACGGCTTATCTGTACCGAGATATTAAAGAAAACATTTTAACATTTCTTGGAACCTAAAAGAAAATCGCAAACAACACAAATAGCGCTCGTATGTCAAAACGTTCTGAGTACGTATAACCTCAAAAATGTCCAACTTTACGATAGAGCTGTCAGTTGCCAGATTGCAACACTAGGGTTGCCAAATCCCGAAACATAAAAGGCAACCCTCGTATATTTATTTTTATTGCTTTTACTGTCTTTGTATAATTGCATAGAACCTGGAACCGCGAGCAGTTGCTCGGAACTTTTTTCTAAATGTTACAAAGTTTTATGAGTTCGGTTTAATGGGGCGAAAAATTTAAAAAATAAGAGAGTTTTGATTTTTTGAAGTGTGAAGTGTGAATGTGTAGTGTGAAGTGTGTAATGTGAAGTGTGAAGTGTAAAAAAAGGCTGTTCTATCGGTTTTAAGCGAAGGGAAACACTTTGCCTGTATACTTTCAAAATTTTTTCAATTTTTATAAACATTTTTGCCTTGTAAACATTGACCCTGTTCATAAATTTCTTGAAGTTTTACAAAACAAAACAAAAATATTTGAATTGTATCGTCAAATAATATTTGAAAAATATTTGATTGAGATTTTATTTCAGAACAGAACAAAATTTAAAAACAAAAACAAAACAATGTTAATAAATGTCAATAAATTATTCCCACACTTGTTGATCAATCACTTTAATAGAGAAAAAACCACCAAAATAAATTTTTTGAAAAAAAAACAGCTCGACAGATCGATTTGCAATCTCTCAATCTCGCTAATATGTGAATATCAAAGAAATCCTTAGAGCCCTTTTCGACCTCAAAAAAGCTACAAATATATATACAATTTTAGCTCGTTTAATAAGATTAGAACCTGGGACCCCGAGCAGTTGCTCGGAACTTTTTTCCAAACGTTGCCAAGTTTTATGAGTTAGGTTTAATGGGGCGAAAACTTTTAAAAATAAAAGCGTTTTGATTTTTTGCAGTGTGAATAGTAAAAAAGGCCGTTCTATCGGTTTTAAGCGAAGGGAAAACACTTTGCCTGTATACTTTCAAAATTTTTTACATTTTTATAAACATTTTTGCCTTGAAAACATTGACACTGTTCATAAATTTCTTGAAGTTTTACAAAACAAAACAAAAATATTTGAAAAATTTTTGAAATGTATTGTCAAATAATATGTGAAAAATTATTGATTGACATTTTATTTCAGAACAGAACAAAAATTAAAAACAAAAACAAAGCAGTGTCAATAAATGTCAATAAATTATTCACACACTTGTTGATCAACCACTTTAATTGAGAAAAAAAACCACCAAAATGAATTTTTTCGAAAAAAACACCTCGACAGATCGATTTGCAATCTCTCAATCTCGCTAATATGTGAGCATCAAAGAAATCCTTAGAGCCATTTTCGACCTCAAAAAAGCTACAAATATATATACAATTTTAGCTCGTTTAATAAGATTAGATATATATATATATATCTAATATATGTATATATATGTATATATATATCTATATATACATATATATATATATATGTATACATATATACATATATACATATATAGATAGATAGATGGATAGATAGATAGATAGATAGATAGATAGATATAGATATATTTCAGAATTTCAAACATTTATATCAATATTAAAAATTACTTATGTTTATATATATACTATACTTACTATACTAATATTATAAATGCGAAAGTAAGCCTGTCTGTCTGTTACCTTTTCACGGCTAAACCTCTGCACCGATTTTGGTGAAATTTAGTGTGGAGATAGCTGGAACCCTGACGAGGGACATAGGGTACCTATTTTATAAAAAGACAACCTCTAAATAGGGGATAAAGGACTGTAGGGGAATTCAGTCTCAATTTTAAATTAAGTTAACATTGTGCTGGACAGAATAGATGTCAATAATAAATGAATTTATATCATGGTAAGACACAAACAAGCAAGAAGTATCTCTGGGACCCTCGAGTTATCAAGGAAACCCTATAATGGCCCCCTCCTATCCAAATAAAAAAGTGTCGTGTATATCATATGTACGAGTATGTACATATACATACTGCAAGCAAACGACTGTGATGTGTACATATGTATATCATTCAATTAAACTAAGTTAGAGCGAGCACTATTCCACGCAAACGAAGTTGCGGGCAACAGCTAGTATATATATGTATATTAATAAAAGTTTTATAATTGATTTAAAATGAAATTTTAATTCTTTCCATTTTCGTGGGGAAGGGAAGGGAAGATGACGTTGAAGTGAAGCGGTTATGCGGATGTGTGATGTGTGTGTGTGTGTGTGCATAAAGATATGTCTGTCCGTGGTTGTGTTTATTTTTGTTTTTGTTTATAAACGCCCATGTTCTGCTTCGGCAGGATGTGGGCTATTGTTAGTGCCGGATGACCTGTCATGGCGGGTTATGGACCACGCCCATTTGAATGATGGAAGCTGAGCTAATTGTGGTGGCCATGGCAGGTCCAGATTGAAAAACGGTCACATAACAATACGGCGCCCAAAGGAAAATAGGGCTTCGCAGTTGGTCCTCCACAGAGTTTCTGAAACCTGGTGGCTTGAACTGGTTTTAAGTTGCCAAGTTCAGTTGCACTGAGCATAGGAAGCGCTGTGGACAAGCAACTGCGGGCGGAGTTTAGTTTGTTAAGTTTTTTTTTGGTGTGTTTTGGTTGGCGCATAACGATATGGCGACCAATAAAAAATTACTGTCGTTTTGCGGTTTTCCTCCGCAGGGCCTATCAACACGGTTGCGTGAGCGGGTATCATTTGCCCACCTTAATTGCACCGTAGGAGGGAGGCACTGCGAATGATTAAACGCAGACGAAGGATAGTGTAGTGTTTAGTGTTTATTGTTTTTTGTTGAAAGATTTGGTGCGGTTTTGCCTCCGCAGGGTTTCTTAACCTGGTAGTTTGGATTCGTCATAGAAACCAAACCCAATTGCACCAGGTGAAGGAAAAACTGCGGACGAACAACCGCAGACAGAGTGTGGTTGTTTTTTTTTTTGTCAGGTGTTAATCGTGTCGCGATTTTTCTTCCGCAGGGTTTCACAAACCTGGTGGCTCGGGGTGGTCTTAAAAACCAAGCCCAATTTCACCAGGTAGATGAAACACTGGGGACGAGCAACCGCGGGCAAGTTTTAAGTTGTCGTTTTTATGTTTGTTTAATTGTACAGTGCTCAAGCAGGATTTGGAACCCGGTTTTTCCTTCGTAGGGTTTTTCAAAAACCGGTGATTTCGAGTGGCAATAAATGTCAGGTCTAATTGCACCGGGATTGGGAAACACTGCAAATGAACAACCGCTGGAGATAGGATGTTCTGTTTGTTTGTTTGTAGTGGTTATATTAATTATTTTGTCTGGGTAATTTCTGGTGTTTTTATCGGCGGGATCTCAATGGTCACGTGGCCTGGCAGGTGTAATGAAATTCCAAAGCCAGTTGCACAAGCCAGAACAGCAACCGCGGATGAATGTGACATCTCGCTAAATCTCGAACAGCTTCTAGATGCAGTCGCTTTCCTTTCCGGCCCCACATTACATATCTGAAGAAAAAAAGAAAGTTAAATTAAGCGAATTATATATTTAGAAAATTGTATATATCGATTTGTGCTTAATACTTATACGTTTTATATTGTTATATATTGTTTATATTGTTTTGTTTTTTTTTTGCATTCGATATTTGTTGTCTGGGGATATATTCAATCTGTTTTTTTTGTTTTGATTGTGTTTTGAGGAATTAAGGCACAGAGTGTGAAACAGAAGTAAGAAGCTGTGTTAACTGCTCTAGGACTATGAGCAAGATTGATTCTAAAAAAATTAAGAGGAGAATATCGAAAAGAAGAAGACACGTACAGTTTGACCTTAACCGGTCTTCTCTACAGGTGAAACACCTCAAAGAAAATACGCCGGTCAAGGAAGTTGATATGTCCATAGATCAAGGCAGTGAGGGTGCAGCGGCACGAGATCCAACATTTTATGTTGATCTGTCGCATACAATTATCAGACCAGACGCTCCTAATGATTCAGCTCAGCCAGTACAACATGCAGGTCTGAGTAGTGGTAGTGGTAACAGTGCAGAGAGTGGAACACATAAAGGGGCACGTCCTAAAGAGTTGCAGCGAGCGGGTGTCATGCCGGTTGAGCCCAGCTCACTTCCACATATTCAGGCAGATAGGCAATACTCGTCCGATACAAACATTAGTTTTATAGGAGGGACAGATAGTCCCTCGGAAATGAATAGTATGGCCGATGCTTGCACGGGAATTCGCAGAACTTTGCAAGCATCGTTAGAGAGACAGGTGGAGGAGAGTATTCGTGCGGGTATGGCTGAAATTGTAGCGCAGGTGCAGGAGATGATCAGGCCGTTGGCAAATTCGCAGAATGAGAATGTAAGAGGTGAAGTGGTAAACCAGAATTATGATCGCGTGGGATATGTAACCGCACAAGATGTGCAAGCTAGTGTAGCTGCGGCAGCGATAATAAGAGAAAATGGTAGGGTTGGTAATGGTGCCGATGGCAGAAATGCGGGTTCGAATAGAAGCCAAGTCACACATCCAAGCTTTTGGCAGCCTCGGACAAATAGGCAGTATAACAATGGTAATAATTTCAATTCTCGCGGTCGTAATGAATCAAACTTTTCAGCCCATAATTGTGCTTTGAATAGCTTAAAAATATACAAATGGGGTTTGGTCTTTGATGGTCACAATAGTGCTATTTCAGTGGAAGACTTTGTGTTTCGTGTAGAGTATCTACAAGCGCAATACAATTATTTTTGGGCAGAAATTATGAGAGACATCCATTTGTTGCTCTCAGGAGAGTTAAAAGAATGGTTTTGGCTTTTTATCAAGTCGAACGCAGCTCCGAGCTGGTCGTCACTAAAACTGGCTTTAACACGAAGATTTCAGACACATCGTACTGATTTTGAAATCATGAGAGAATTGGTCGAGAGAAAGCAGCGGCCAGGAGCAATCGATGATAAGCTGGAAGAAGTTAAGAAACAGTTTTTAACTTCCGAGGAGCACGGCTTGGGTCGCACGTCTGTGGAAAAACATACCATCCAGTTGGTTGAGGGGGCAGTGCCCGTTAAGGAGAGACACTATTCGATTTCACCGGCGGTGCAAGCCATAGTATATGAGGAGGTGGACAAAATGCTTGAATTAGGCGTTATTGAAGAAAGCGATTCTGCCTGGAGCAATCGCACGACTGTCGTTCGCCAGCCTGGAAAAAACCGTTTCTGCTTAGATGCAAGAAAATTAAGCCAGCTACTGTCAAGGATGCGTATCCGCTGCAAAATATAGAAGGAATATTGAGTAGAATAGATTATACACAATATATGAGCAGCGTGGATTTAAAGTACGCATTCTGGCCGGTTGAGTTGGAGGAAAAATCAAAGGAATACACTGCGTTTACGATACCTGGTCGTCCGCTCTACCAATTCTGGATGATGCCATTTGGATTGTGTAATGCTGCGCAAAGACTGTGTCGCCTTATTGACAAGGTTATACCAGGTCATTTGAAGACAAATGTGTTCACGTATCTGGATGATCTTTTTTTTATTGCGCCAGACTTCGAAACTCATATTCGCGTCCTAAATGAAGTAGCCAAATGCCTGAAAGATGCGAACTTAACTATAGGTCTAAAAAATCATGTTTTTGCTTTAAAGAATTGAAATACTTAGGGTTTATTATTGGTGGTGGATGTTTGCGTACAGATCCTGAGAAGGTAATGGCCATCGAGAAAATTCCTATTCCCAGATCACCGAGAGAGATACGAAGATTTATAGGAACTGCAGGGTGGTCTAAGGTTTATTCATAACTTTTCGGCTATCTCTTCTGCTCTTAGCGATACTCTAAAGAAAGGGACAAAATTTCAAATGGCTCCTGCTGCTATTGAGGCTTTTCAGAATTTAAAGCAAGCGTTGATCACTGCGCCAATAATAAAACACGCGGATTTTGCAAGGCGTTTTTATATTCAGTGTGATGCGTCTGATGTTGGAGTGGGAGCTGTCTTGTTTCAATTAGACGAAAATCAGACTGAAAGACCAATAGCATTCTTTTCCCAGAAACTGAATGGTCATCAGCATAACTATAGTGTTACCGAAAAGGAGTGTTTGGCCGCTGTGCTTGCAATTAAGAGGTTTCGTCCGTACGTTGAGATGATGCCATTCACAGTCATTTCGGACCATGCAAGTCTCAAGTGGCTAATGTCACTTAAAGATTTGAGTGGTTTACTGGCTCGCTGGTCCTTGCATCTGCAAGGTTTTAATTACGAAATTGAGCATAGGAAGGGGTCAGAAAACATAGTTTCTGATACCTTGTCTAGGGCAGTGGAAGAGGTAGTAATATCCGGAGAAATGTTGTTAGGGATTGATACCACTGAATTTGAATCGCCCGAGTATACACATCTTGTGGAAGTGATAAATAAGGAAAGGTTACCAGTTTTGAAAGTAGAAAATGGAATAGTTTTTAAACGTACGAGATTTGATCGTCAAGTCGAAGATGCGGAGTGTTGTTGGAAGTTATGGGTGCCTGAGGGACTGACTTCTACCCTGGTAGAGATGGCTCATAACCCACCGACTGCAGCTTATGGTGGTATAACAAAAACTTTGCATCGATTGTGACAAAAGTATTATTTTCCGAAAATGACTTTGCAAGTGCGAGCTTTTGTTAATGCTTGTAGGGTCTGTAAGGAGGCTAAAGCGTCGAATCAAGATCTTCGACCGGGAATTGGGCAAGAAGTTATTACTGATCGTCCATTCCAGAAGATTTATGTAGATTTCTTGGGTAAATGTCCGCGATCAAAGAAAGGCAATACATATATATTTATTTTCGTAGATCACTTCTCGAAGTTTATGTTTCTAAAAGCTATGAAAGAAGCAAAGGCCAAATATGTGGTAGACTTTTTAAGACAGGAAATCTTTTTTAAATTTGGAATACCTGAGATTATTCATAGCGACAACGGGAAGCAGTTAGTTTCGAACGAATTTGCAACGATGGTGGAAAATTTTAAAATCAAACATTTAAAAACTGTAAACCCGCAGTCAAACGCAGAAGAAAGGGTGAACCGATCAGTGTTGGCGGCTATTAGATCATATTTAGAAAATGATCATCGAGATTGGGATTTATTCCTGCCAGAAATTTAATGTGCGTTGCGCACTTCCGTTCATTCTGCCACCGGTGTGACTCCCTTTTTTGCACTTTTTGGATATAATATGTTTCTGAAGGGAACAGATTATCATTTGGCGCGGAAGCTGAATGCTTTAAATGATCCTGAGCTATGTATTTTGGATAGGAAAGACAGTTAGAGTTGTGGCGCGGTAGGATAAAAAGAAATCTTCATGTCGCATATGAGAGAAGTTCACGAAATTACAATGAAAGAAAGAGAAATGTTCACTTCGCAGTCGGACAAGAAGTCTATAAGCGAAACTTTGTTTTGAGTGACTTTCAGCGCAATGTTAATGCAAAGTTCCGCCCGAAGTTCACAAAATGTCGAATTGCGAAAATCTTGGGAAATAATATGTATGAGGTAGAAAACCTACAGGGAAAAACCATAGGTGTCCACCACCCGAAAGACATGAAGCAATAATGTATGCAACAAGATAATATACTATACAGTGCAATATTAGCAATAAGATTTTGTGTAATACTTACGCATTATTTGTATTGTCTGATGTACGTTTTATTGTTGCTCTTGATCTGTTCCACATTATTGTTAGGTTCTTGATGTCGGCTGACTCCGAGATTTTTGTTTTTCGTGTGGTGGCTTTTGTATTCCTTGAAAAGAATTGTTGTTCGTCAGTTTATTTTCTTGCTGTACCTGAAGTCAATTATTTACAAAGTAAACGCTTATATATATTAGGTTATTGTACTTCCCGTGGCTTCCAAAAAGAAGAAAAAAGAAACGAACAGCATGAGCAGGTTAACCGGCTAGCTCAGAGCATGAGACTAGAAATTGTTTCAGGGCGTGGGCGTGGGCCTACGTTGGTTCGCGATACGGGCAATGACAAAAATATGTCCGAGTAGCCGCACACTGCATTTGCTGCAGTCTCTGGTCTTGGCAATTGCCGTGTGTTGTTGCGTGATGCTCCTCGGACTGCATTCCTGAAAATATAAAAATTTGGCATGTTAATAAAACTTACCTCATGTTCGTCAAAGCGCCAATTCTGAAATAAAATTATAATCGACAAATGTAAATAAATATGTAGTATACTTACCTTGATGTTCTGGGCATAAAACATCATCAACATTGTTTGTGAGCGCATAAAACAATTTACATTAGATTTTTTGTTGTTAATCTGCACTTGCAATTACTTCTAAACTTAAAATACTTTTACCAAATAGGTTATAATTAAATAATAAACTATTTAAAAGTAAAATGGATATTAAATAGACTAAATATTGGCATAAATAATTAAATAAAAATGTATGTCTTCGAATTTATTACTTATATGAAAAATTAACTAAGTTGCTATCTCAAAACAAACGATTCGACTTAAAAATCTGAATTGTCATTGGGGTCTCAAAGCTGAACCCTCTCCGTCCCGATTACTCTTCATCCAGGGTCTGTAATGTTGAGTTTCTCTTGTAGTAACCCCTCCGCCGCAAATGTCTAACCATCAACAGGGGCACGTAACTTTCAGTTTCCTATACAAAAAACCCCGTTCCCTTTCCTCGACACTCTTCATCCTGGGTCTGTAATGTTGAGTTTCTGAGCTGAATTTTTGGCTTTTTCACGAACACTACTTTACGATTTGGCGTCAAATCGCAGATCAGAGTTGCAAGTTTTTCGAACCTTGACGCAGTTTCCTATTTCGTTATCTCTGGCACAAACAGCACGACAGAGCTTCAGGCAGAGTACTACAAAATGTTCCTACTTCTCTCTCTGTAACATTTAAACAATGGTTGCATTCAGGACAACAAGCTGTGTTGGCTTTTTGCTGAATTTTTGTCTGAGGGGGTTAGAAAGGTCAGAAGGGCTGACAAAGCCGTCGCCATTTTTTTTAGCCAAAAATTTGTATGCTGGATCTGCTCAGAACTTTCTTCTCTGTCACTCATTTTCAGTGTTTTGTTTACTTCTCATGTGGCGGCCACGTGGAATTAGGCAATGAAGTGTTGTTGTTGTTTAAATGTTGTTGTTTATCAGCAAAGACTCAGCAAACGTATTCAGAGAACATGATGTATTCTGACAAGAAAAAGCCAACACAGCTTGTTGGCCTGAATGCAGCCAATGTTGCGTTTTGCGTCAAATAAAGAAAGAAAGAAGCAGTGTTACGTTTTTTGTCTTGAACTTATTTTTTATTACAAAATCAATGTAAAATAAATATTGTTGTAAAAAATTGCAAGGTTAATATGTGCTTTTAACTAAGAATGTCTTTCTTTGCTTTTATTGTTATTTAGAATTATAAAATAATTGAATTTGGTATAAGTAAATAATAGGCCTAGCTCCGATTTTTTTTTAAATTTTTGGGGTATAACCCTCATCGCCCCTAGTCCAAAGGTGATGAAAGTTTTTCCCACTCTCGTGTAGTTTAGGAGTTATAGGCCTTGGAAAGCCAAAAAATAAAGTGTTATATCTTCAAAACGAGTTAAGATATCAACTTAAAATTATCGCCGTTTAAAAGCATATTTCAAGGATGTTCTTTTATCTAATAACAACTTTTGTGATTACTGCTACTATTATGGAGATAATTTAACTTTTAAAAAACAATTTTTACTTCGTTTTACAAAATAATTTTTTTCTTTCTTAAATGACAATTAAGGTATAAAATAGAATCACAATTTTTATAGCCCATAATATTACCTTTCAAACATTATATAATATATGTAGATATCTTTCGTATTTTTGAGCAAATGTGATATTGTGTTCTATGACAAAAAATCAAGTTTTAGGGTTATAATAAAAATTCATTAAAAAAAATAGGAGCTAGGCACCTATTCCTAACTTGTTCCATAATCCTTTTTAATTTTAGTTCACAAAAAGCAAATTAAAGAGGGTTTATAATTATTTAATAAAAAACTGATAAATATCAGTTTAATGATTTAACGGATAACTAGATATAAACTAGTATAAGCATGCTTTTTACTTAAAAGAATTGATATTTTTCAAGTTTTTATTTTAAATTTCTACTTTTCAACATCTGCCTCACTCACTTCCTTATAATAATTTTTCGCCCTTTTTTCGCCCGTATAGCCACAAAAATTTTATTAAAATTACAACCGTGGTTCTTTGTTTTGAGTAGAAATAAAGAAACAGCTCTCTTGCAGCAGTCGCTCTTATGAAGCAGAGATAACGAGATAGGAAACTGCGTCAAGGCTCGAAAAACTTGCAACTCTGATCTGCGATTTGACGCCAAATCGTAAAGTAGTGTTCGTGAAAAAGCCAAAAATTCAGCTCAGAAACTCAACATTACAGACCCAGGATGAAGAGTGTCGAGGAAAGGGAACGGGGTTTTTTGTATAGGAAACTGAAAGTTACGTGCCCCTGTTGATGGTTAGACATTTGCGGCGGAGGGGTTACTACAAGAGAAACTCAACATTACAGACCCTGGATGAAGAGTAATCGGGACGGAGAGGGTTCAGCTTTGAGACCCCAATGACAATTCAGATTTTTAAGTCGAATCGTTTGTTTTGAGATAGCAACTTAGTTAATTTTTCATATAAGTAATGAATTCGAAGACATACATTTTTATTTAATTATTTATGCCAATATTTAGTCTATTTAATATCCATTTTACTTTTAAATAGTTTATTACTTAATTATAACCTATTTGGTAAAAGTATTTTAAGTTTAGAAGTAATTGCAAGTGCAGATTAACAACAAAAAATCTAATGTAAATTGTTTTATGCGCTCAAATCCGCCACTATTTTATACCAGAAACTGTATGATCTATTCTATGAACAATTCAAGCTGAAGAAATCATTGTAAAATCAAATTGATTATCCAATTAAAATAAAAAAGCAGACATAAAATGGCGTTAGTATACCCTCAAATTTTTCGTTCACCTCGCCATTGAATTTGCCGATACTAGTGTTGCCCGTTTGTATAGAACGCATCTATTTTTGCGCCTCTTATGAATTCTGGTACCAAAGCAGTGTTGTCGGTATGCTACAATATCAAATAAATTAGATTTTTTTCTTAAATAGCAAATATATTAGTGCATAAATGTGCTTGAACTGTTAACAAAACGTTTATTCTTGCTTCGCGGAGTAAAAATTACTTCCTAGAATAGAAAATTATTGTGTTCTTTACACCGAGTACTACAAAAAGTACTTTTACCTTTTTCGTACTTTCTGAATTTTCTTTTGTTAACGTAAAATGTAACGCTGCTTTATAATATTATTGATTTTTTCACCACAATTGACGAAATGAATAAATTTTAGATGAAATCTTCTATTTTATTCATGGATATCGTATTTAACGATACAAATAATGTTAACTAAATGTACAGAATTCCGCCATTTGTTTGTTTAGGTGTATTCTTTATTTTCAGTAGTTATGAGTAACTTTCTTTCCTTTTATCTTTGCTGCAATAGCTAAACATTCTAGCGAAATTTCAAAAGTTCAATAACGAACATGGTTGTAAAGTTATAAATCTTCTGGACGCAAGATTGCATATGTGTTCCAAACAACCATGTTGGTATTGTATTTAATACCAAACAGCCTATTATGACCAAGTATATTCGTCCCAAATTTCACAGCTCTATTAGTTCTCCCTTAATCGTGATTTCTACAGACGGACGGACTGACAGACTTACAGGCAGACGCCTCCTTTTAATGCGATACAAACGGAAGCATAAAGTGAATCTATCCCTCATCCTTTCGGATGTAGGGTAAAAAAGAATTGCTTTTAAATAATAAGAATTTAAGTTCTTTCATGTATTTATTTACTTATGCATACAACCACATTAAGTGTTTATCCGATACATAACATTTAAGTTATTAGATGAATAATTTTTCCTACAATATTATGTAGTAACATCTAAATATACAGTCTGAATTATAAAAATAATATGTTGCACATTTCATTGTTCTTTTGATTTAAAGCATAGAGTAAGAAATAACAAGGGGCCGAATCAGTCAAAGTTACTCAAACGGCATCACAGATGCGGGCTGTATGGACGAAGAAACGAAGAAAAGCATAGATGGAAAAATACACATGATAGGCGAGAGCACGCAGTTTGAACGATTTCTCTCTCTTTGTTCACGGCCCAAACACTTGCATCAAAGAATATACAATATATAGAAGGCGCATCACTCAAAAATTTCAATTTTTAGAATCAGATGCGGTCGGTCGGCAGAAAGCGGGTGCAAGCAAAATGAGTGAAAAGAGCGTCACTGCTTTGAAAGTTTATTTTGCCTTTGCTTTGGTTTTCTCTGGTTTTCTCCGCTCTTTCTGCTTAGCATTGGCATCATGGCCTGAGCTCTTGCCATTCATGTGAATTGCTTCTCTTCTCTCTTCGTTTCCCTCACAATTTCATTGCTTATTATCAAAGGATTTGAACGATTTCTTTCCTCGTTCTTGGCCCGAGCCAAATGCATTTCATGTATATTTCTTTCCCTTTCGTTTCGTCGCTTATGACGATATGCCGTTGTTTGCTGCTTGTGTTAGGTAATTTTATACGTCTATGTATGCTTTGGTTGTGTGGTGGCAAGGTTGTCGGAGCTTGCGGCTGCAACTAGAAATTTTTGATTATCTGTTAAAAAATTTCAATTGATAGAAAAATTGAAAATTAAAATAATTATAAGATTGTTGATAAAATGAAAATATTTGAAAGTTTTTTGAAAAATTATTAAATATTATTTATTTGCTTGTAAATAATATTTAATAATTTCTTGAAATTCATATTTTTAAAAAAAATTTAAAGTTATTTATAACACTATATATTTATATAACAATACACATATCATTTGTTATGTTTGGACAATTTATATATCCTTTTTTTATTGAATTAGAAGTTTATTGTTATCCCAAATGTTCAAAAGTCTTTTAACTTAATAAAAAAAGTGAACACCGAGGATTAAATTCAGGTACTTTTATCAAAAATTATTTCAATTTTTTGTACCGGATAATATTCATCGAACATACCGACATTTTTCCTCAATTTTTCAATAAGAAAAAACGCAAATGCGCTACGTTCTTCTAATTGCTAAAAAGACATTCTCCTCTGTCGTTTTCATCTCTTGTCACGTCTAGCGTCGTCACTCAGCCAACTCTAGAATAGCCACACAAAGCTCATCCTACACATACGAAACCCACAGACGCTAAATGACACAAACACATGCATTCACAATTCTTCAACCCATCGTTAGCCAAAAAAGAACACCTGGCATGAAGTCGTGAATAAGACGCGAGAAGAAAACACGAAAACGAAAAGTTGGAAATTGGTTGAGAGGTTGAGACCAAAAGAGACAAAGTTATTAAAGAAATGAGAGAATGAGGAGAAACTCAAAAAAACACTCAAAAGTGTACGTACCAGTACGTACACCAGAGCAAAAATTTTCGGCCGAAAATTTGTATGAGATGCGCCTTCTATACATTGTATATTCTTTGCTTGCATTTTATTTCAATTACTTGCCCTTTCCTCCGTTTCATTGCGTATTCCGCTACGTTCTAATGCCGGCACACACACAATACACATGATAAGCAGAAAGCAGGCGATTTGAACGATTTCTTTCTTCGTCCATCGCCGAGCCAAATGCATTTCATGCGTACTTCTTACCCTTTCGTTTTGTCGCTTTTGCTAACATACAGTTGTTGGGTTTGTGTTGGGTAATTTTATGCGGCTGTGTATGCTTTGGTCGAGTGTTGGCAAGGTTGTCGGCGCTTGCGCCGCAGCTTGAAATTTTTAGAACTAAAAATTGAAAAGCCATTTCAAGATTTCTTTATGTTACAGAAATCTTGAAATGGCTTTTGTGTGATGTGAGAAATTGAAAATTAAAATAATTATATTTAATATTTAATAATTATATTTAAGAATTCGTTAATTTAAGATTAACGAGATAGTATTTTATGAAAATATTTGAAAGTTTTTTGAAAAATTATTAAATATTGTTTATTTGCCTGTGAATAATATTTAATAATTTTTTAAATTTCATATTTATTATATGAAAAATAATAAATTTTTAATAATAAATATTTAATTTTTCATGTAATAAATGTGAAATAATAAAATAAAATAATTTTTAATTCATTTATAACACTGTGTTATATATTTATATAACACTACATAAATCATTTGTTATGTTTGAACGTTTCATACATATATCCCTTTTTTATTGAATTAGAAGTTTATTGTTATCCAAAATTTTCAAAAGTGTTTTCATTAATTAAAAAAAGTGAACAACGAGGATTAAATTCGGCAACTTTTATTAAAAATTATTTTAATTCATTGTACCGGATAAAAAGCACCGAACATACCGACATTTTTCTTTAATTTTTTAATAAGAAAAATCTCAGTTGCGCTACATTCTTCTTATTGCTAAAAAGGCATTCTTCTCTGTCGTTTTCATATATTGTCGACGTCTAGCGTCGTCAAATCAGAGAAATCAAGAAAAGCCACACAAAGCTCATCGCTTATCCTATATACACACACACGCTAAATGACACACAGCCGATAAATGACACAAACACATGCATTCAAAAGTCTTCTCCAAAAGAATATACAATAGATACATTGTAAATTGTTGCCAAAAAAAGAACACCTGGCATGGAGACGCGAGAAGAGAAGAAAAATGTTTCTTCTGAAAATTTATATGAGATTCGTCTTCCATATCAAAAACTGCCAATTGCTATGGAGAAGAGAGTGCGAGCTCAAAATACTCAAAATGAGTGAGAAATCGGTCCAGTACTGGCCCGACCAAAGAAAAATTTCGTTGTTCAAGATTCGGCCTCTTGTTATTTCTTACTCTATGTTTAAAGCTAAAGTAAATCCGGCGGATTTGTGCGTGAGTAAATCGAGCAACCGTGTGGCCAAGTACAGCAACGCCCGTACTAGAAAAAAATACAAAAACATCACATAAAACACTTAAATAATAATTTAATCATTAATTAAAGTACCTTTTCTTAGTTTCTGCATTTGCGTTGCGATTCCAAATGCTAAGTTCATTTCCATTTCCATTCCACTTCCATTCAAATCGATTGACTGAGCCCCGAGCAATTGCATTAAGACCGTGGCTCCCGACGATAGTATCACATAGTGTTCATGATTGTGCGACAAGGTGGTGCCTTGATACGCTGGCATCGGATCCGATGCGGTTTCACTCAAAACATGACCTATCAACTCCGATTGGCCGGAGAAAAATCCCAGAGGTCGCAACAAACTTCCCTGCACTGAAATTTCCATGCCTACAGTTGCAGGCCAATCATCCTGCTCCAAAATGGCAAGCCGTTCATATACAGCCCCGGCAAGTGCTACTTGCGAGGTCCAGTGCATGATTTAAGTTCATTTAAATTCATTAAAAAGGCTAATTTCTTTGCAAAAGAGCTGATAATTTTTCACATGCTAAACACTTTTTATCTGTTAAAATAATAAACAACGAAAATGTCATATAAAACAAAGAAAACTACATATACACGACACATACACTATACGTGTTTCACCTAATTACCGAATTTCGTATTTTTTTGACATATACGATGGGTCTTGACGCAGTTTCCTATCTCGTTATCTCTGGTTGAGTTTCTATTTTCAATTAACCCCTCCCCCGCGAACACGGCACCGATCACAACGGAACGAACAATGACTTTCCTATACGAAAAACCCCGTTCCCTTTCCTTGACACTCTTCATCCGGGGTCTGATAGTTGAGTTTCTGAGAAGCATTTTTCAGGTTTTTCACAAACACTACTTTACGTCAGAGTTGCATATTTTAGCATATTTCAGCAGTTTCCTATCTCCTTATCTCTGCCAGGCGCACATGAAACTCAGCACGACTTTCGCTTTCTGCTTGTCTCTGTACTACCAACTCCACAGCCACATTCATAAAATCGATTTTCATTCTTCACTAAAGCTAAATCAACAAAAACACTATGTTCCTCCTATCTGGTAACTCCGCAACAACACACTACTATACCCTATGAAAATACTAAGACAGAGTGCGGAGGAGGGCAATGCAATGAACTCTACACAAATCCATGTTGGCCACTACGAGGAATTCACAATAACGTGACTCAAGAAACATGGCTGTCAGATGTCGGACTTCTTTGGGTAAGTGATATTTGTTTATTCAAATAACATATTTTCTTAATTTCTTTTAGGTTACATAGCAGCACGCAACACCCTCTCCAATGTTAGTACCACGTGTTCCAAGAAAAATTCCTCTGTGAAACCAAAACAAATGTAATTGTTTCTTTATTAATAGATTTCTCCAAAATTAAAAAAGATATCAACTCCGTTAAGGTATCAAAATTTAGGGAAAATTAGTGGCTTCTAATTTTGTTATAGAATTGCAAAAGATTCTGTCAAATAAATTACCTAAATGCGTTTAAAAGAACCAGTGATAGTTGGTCTGTATAGCTTCTACAGGAAAGTGGTTAGGGATATGACCTTGGTACCCTGAGATTCCTAAAAGAATGGGCTATCGACTACAATAGGTGCCTAATGTCTAGAAAATATTTTACGTGCCAGCAACGGCACCTACATATTTTTCACATTTTTCTGTTATTTCTTTTGGCCGTAGAATTTTTTTCTTCGTTCGAATTCAAAATTTTTATAGAAATGTAGGCTCCTGTCCATAGTATAGGACTATATACGATTCGGTAAGATCAATGGCCTATATCTAGCTAGAGAGCCCAGTGAATGCGGTTTTCGTTTTTCTGCTGTAACTTCTATTCTAAAGTCGTTGGGGATATGACCTTGGTACCTAAAAATTTGTAACAATATGGGCTATAGGCTGAAATAGGTGCCATATGTCTAGAAAATATTTTACGTGCCAGCAACGGCACCTAAATATTTTTCACATTTTTCTGTTATTTCTTTTGGCCGTAGAATTTTTTTCTTCGTTCGAATTCAAAATTTTTATAGAAATGTAGGCTCCTGTCCATAGTATAGGACTATATACGATTCGGTAAGATCAATGGCCTATATCTAGCTAGAGAGCCCAGTGAATGCGGTTTTCGTTTTTCTGCTGTAACTTCTATTCTAAAGTCGTTGGGGATATGACCTTGGTACCTAAAAATTTGTAACAATATGGGCTATAGGCTGAAATAGGTGCCATATGTCTGGAAATGTTTTAGGTGCCAGCAACGCCGATTTTCTTTTAGGTTCCAAGAAATGTTAAAATGTTTTCGTTAATATCTCGGTACAGATAAGCCGTACGATTATAGTTCGTCCACATGCTGAAAGAGTACAATTTTCTGAATAAAATTGCATTTTAGTTTTTTTTAATTGGAACTTTTATTGATTTTTAATTTAATTTTGAAAATTTGTATTTCAGAGCTCTGTTAAGTAGGGTGGGAGAGATAAAATCGTAACTAACTACCGTAGCTAGTTTCACGAACGTACGCTACTTTACGATTTGACGTTAAAATCACATCCAGAGTTGCATTTCTCATCATTTTCAGCAGTTTCCTTATCTCTGCCTTGGGGCTAGGTAAAATTTTGACAATCATTAATCTTCCAAAAAACGTTGAAAGTCGAAGCCAAAGTTAGAATTGTTGTTGAAGAAAAAGTAAAAAATTATCACTGGTGGATTTTTAATAACTATTAAAATATTAAATAGTTAATTAACCTAAATTTTCTTATATGTTTTTCACATATGTTTTTCATGTTAGTATCATTAGCATCAGTTTACTTAATGTTTTAAGCTACTGTGCTGTGCTTTTGATCACTTTTAGCTAAGAGGAAAAAAACATGTCTTTAATATTCTTTTCATGATTAAACACGAATCATTAATTTTTTTGAAATTGCAATTGAATTTTATCGACGAATTGGGACAACGAATTTTTACTCACCAGAGTACAATTTTTTCACCCCTACCTACCACGAATAAAAAGGTATCAATTGGCTTTTCCCAATTCATCAAAATTTTTCTTACGTTGCCTGCTTTTTTACTATCGAAAAATAAACATAGATTAATTCGTGGTGATTAATATTTTATTTAAAATTTAATACACTCCATATTATTGTTCTACAATATTTAAAAAGCTTTAGTATTGAACACTAAGATCACTAAGAAATAACAATTTTAGCCAAATGGATCAATCAGTTTATAAGGATTTCCTAAAAAAAACGAAGGAAGATGAAGCAGATGAAGCAAAGGACAAGTCTTGGAACGGTAGTAAATATGGCATCAGTAAAGTATTCTCCAGTAAAGTATTCTCCATTGGTGATTTCTACCGTAATTTTTTATAGCTCTTGTCCTTTATGACTATCCATACCTTACCTTGGCGTTTCTAATATATGTTGGAAGAACGCTTTATATTTTAAAAATTTGAACTTGAAAGATCTCGGATGTAAAGTATTTTTGATATACTTAAATAAATAATTTCTCTTTGTAATTTATACATGAATACGGAACACCATAAGGAGTTGCACATATGTAAACATATATATAAACAGCAAATTCTTATACCTTTCGTACCATGCCAGAGCCATTTCGAATAACATCTTCATATAAAAAATCTTATTGATAAGGAAAAACTTCTTATTTACTTTAGGTATAAGTGAAGAACAGGTTCCTAGCTCCTATTAAAAAAAAATTTTTGGGATAACCCTCTCCGCCGCAAGTCGAAAGGTAATGGCTGCGTTCAGAACGGTCAATCAATGTTTACAGTTTTCTGGTTTTTTGTCTGAGGGGGTAGAAAGGTCAGGTCAGAAGGGCTGACGAAGTTGTTATGACATTTTTTACGCTCTTGTGAAGTTTAGGAGTTATAGGCCTTGGAATACCTAAAATCCAAGTGCTATCCAAATGTTAAAAACGAGTTGAGATTTGGACGTAACATTGGCGCCATTTCAAAGGTTATTTCAAGGCCTTTCTTTTATCTCAACAATTTTTGTGATTACTGCCATAATTACGGAGATAATTCAACTTTAAAAAAAAAATTGCTTCGTTCTACAAAATAATTTGTTCTCCCTTAAATGACAAGATACAAAATGGAATCACTTTATTTTAGCCCATAATATTATCTTTCAAAGGGTATATAATATGTCAAGGTATCTTTCTTGTTTTTGAGCAAATTGGTAAAAATATCTACAAATTCTGTGATTGTTTACAAATATTGTAAATACATATACTGCGTAGTTGGTATTTGCAGATGCATATTCAGGGTTATAATAAAAACGCTTTACATTAAAATAATAAGACTACATTACCGAGAGGAATGAAAGGCTGATAGAGGGTTATGATCCCTGCTGCGGCCGAAAGACTCCAATGCGCGGAAAAACCTGTATGCAAAAAACTTCACTTTACCGAGAGGACTCTGCTGGCTGAGGGTTGTGATCTCTGCCGCGGCCGAAGGCCGACAATACGCAGAAAAACCTGTATGCAAAAAGCCTCACATTACCGAGAGGACTCTGCTGATTGAAGGACATGATCCCTGCCGCGGCCGAAGGCCACCAATACGCAGGAAAACCTGTATGCAAAAAAACTCACATTACCGAGCGGATTCTGCTAAATTTGGGTGATCCCTGCCGCGTCCAAAGGCAGTAAATACGCGAGAAAACCCGAATGCAAAAAACTTCACATTACCGAGAGGATTCTGCTGATTGAGGGTTATGATCCTTGCTGCGGCCGAGTATTGTGAGCTTTAAAATGCATTTTCTCCTAGCATGCTGCACCGATAGCGGTGAAAAAATATGTATGTCTGCAAAGCTAAGAACCTGAGCTTTCTTAATATTGACATAATTATATGGGTTAATTATACATTTTACAGAGAAACAAATTAATGAATAGTAATAGAAATAGATATTTTTTAAAACTTTTCCAATGGCACAAATATATATCATCTAAATATCTTATACAGTTTGGGGGATATAAACGTTAAATTCTCAAACTTTAAAGGGCTATAACTCCTAAACCATACAAGAGCGACAAATAATGTTGTCGTTGTTGGGATCGGCGCAAAAAACAACAACAACCAAAAAGACAACAACAAATTTGGAGAGTTTGTGCTGTCCTCAATCTGTTCCAAAATGGCTACTTCCGGTCCTAACGGTAAATTGTAACGGTAAAAAAATTTAAAAAATCTAAACTAAACTAAACACCTATTCTTCACTTGTTCCTTACTTTATTACCGGGATTACCGTATTAGCGATTGTAATCTTACTAAAAAGGGGTGTGATCTGCGCACTGGGATATTATATTACATACATACATGCATATATCATATACGAGGTCTGTTAAAATAGTTCCTGGAACTGTTCGCTATTTGCATATCAGAGAAATACGATAAATGTAAATTTAACATGTCTGGAATGATACCATGAGATATAAATGAATTGCATGTGAAGTAATGTTACGGTTAGTTATTATAATCAGTTATTTTATAAAATCCGCGACAAACTATACTAAAAAAAAAGTTCTAAGCATTTTTTATACCAAGATCAGAAACACCACATAAAATAGAAGAAAAGCAATCATATTTCTCTATGCTTTTCACCCAACAAGGAAGCCTTATTAAAACCATAGAGAAAATCTGATTAAAATTTAAAAATATAGTCATATTAAAATACAAATTTAATAAGAAAACCTTATTGTTTTTCATAGTCTTAATAAAATAAAAATAATTATTCGTGTTTTTTTTTTCATTTTATTCATCCATGATTTCAAGAATATTATTCATAACACTCACAAAATTTCATAGTTAAAGACCGAAAAGTAGTATGCTATTATTTGTTTGCAAAGTATATACATATATATGTATATATTTATATGTATGTATATAAACTGTATATAACAACTGAGAAGCAAGGATCGTCTATTATAAACAATGCCAATGGAAAAAAATTAATACGAATTATAGATCTGAATATACCCTGACAGAAAAAATATTGCTACCAAAGTTCCGGCAAGACAGACAATATATTATAAGAAGTGTTTCTTATTAAAAGAAGTAAATAACAGGAATTCTTCATACTTTCATACAGACTTGTTGATTTTATGATTTTCTGGGGGGAAAAATACATATAAATTTTTAATTAAAATAACGAATTAATAAGATTAACTTAAGATTTTTGTTATGAAATTAATAAGATTTCTCTATAAAAAAACTGATTATTTGTATGTTTTAATAAGGTTTTATAGTAAAATGGCTCAATAGTGAGGGCTTATTTTTATGTGGTACTATTTTTCTCTGTGTACTTTTTTAATATTTTTTATAAATTTATATAAATATTCTAAAAATAATTTGGATTAAATAAGATGTAAAAAACCAGTAATTCGTTTCGCGGAATGATTTCATAAAACCAAAAAAGTGAAACATTCGAAAAGGCTAAGCAAAGATATCCGCGGAAATGTTTTGGGGAAACATATACGGACTTAAAAAGACATGTTTCATGTCCAATCCGACTCCGGAGACATTAAGCACAACCCTAGTTGTATTTCAATCGGCAGTGCTATCGCTGCTTTCCACAGAATCTGTAGCAACAGCAAAGGCAAAATGAGCTTGCAATAAATAGCACAGCACACCGCGCAGTGAAATTTCAAACAACTCTGCCTACAACTTAAAATTTATAAATTTTAAGAATTGGTATTAAAATATTCCAAAAATTTAAACTTGAAAATGTTCAACCAAATGCGATTTTTTATAGAACTTCTAAGAAAACTGTAAGCAATTTTTCTATTTAGGCTTAAAAACTCAAATCCTAGGATTAAATGCTCGATCCCGGGATTTTAATTAGTCTTAAAAACTGCGGACTCCCGGGATTCTCAACCCTACATCAAGATGCTCTTACCAAGAATATTTATCCTTCCTACAGTTTTGTTTGGTTGTGAAATTTTTAATTGCAAAAAAAATTACTGGGTTATCCTTAAATAGCCTACTCTATTATCGCACCCTTATATTACTCCATTCCATATTGGCGGCTGGTACGCCGGATAACCTGTTTTGCAAGTTTCACTTTTTGGCGTCGCGTAGAGCCAATATGCTGCTGCAAAATGCATTTGGGTGTCGTACATTAAGGCAGCACTTTACTGTATCTGCCACAAGCTTTTGGAATTCTCTCCCTATGCCCTTGAGAAGAATTAGGAATACTAAGCAGTTCAGAGAAGAACAGTTTGTGGCTTTTTCTTTTTAATTATTATTTAATATACTAATTACCATTCATTCACCATTATCATTATTATGTTTTTGAGTTTTGATATGTATATACCTACTCCCATAAATTATAAGCTACTAGCTGTTGCCCGCAACTTCGTTCGCGTGGAATAGTGCTTGCTCTAACTTAGTTTGATTGAATGATTTACATACATATATACACATCACAGTCGTTCTCTTGCATACATACTCGTACATATACACTTTTTAATTTAGATAGGAGAGGCCCGTTATAGGGTTGCATTGACAACTCGAGGGCCTAAGAGATACTTCTTGCTTGTTTGTGTCTTATCACGATATAAATTAATTTATTATTAACATCTATTCTGTCCAGCACAATGTTTACTTAATTTAAACTTGAGATTAAATTCCCCCTACTCTCCTTCATCTCCTATTTAGAGGTAGACTTTTTATAATACAGGTACCCTATGTCCCTCGTCAGGGTTCCAGCTATCTCCACACCAAATTTCACCAAAATCGGTGCAGAGGTTTAGCCGTGAAAAGATAACAGACAGACAGGCTTACTTTCGCATTTATAATATTAGTATAGATGTTTTCCTTGGGAGCAAATTACGTGAGAATGAATAATAATAATTTTTCTTACTTTCATACAGACTTGTTGATTTCACGATTTTGTAGGGTAAAATGAATGCTTGACGCTGGCGCAACTACTTTTTTTCTGATTTAAAATTGAAGTTTTCATTTTATATAAATTTTACAGAAATTATTTCAACGTGCCGCATTTTATTCGTTTTTAGTTAATTTGTGGAACAACCATCTCATAAACAAAAATAATCACATAACCGACGTCAGTTGCTCCAGTGTTGAAGAACCTTTCAAAGGAGATGCCCCGCACGAACCCAACTTTGATAAATGTAAACCGAATTCAGTTGATGTTCTCCGCAATAACCAACAGGGTGCTATACCCAAAAATCCAAGATCTAATTCTGATTTTATGCGGGACGCTTTTGCTTGCCTCCAGAATAATAAATTACAACACCGTCCCAATAATGAGCCATCCTTAAAAAACAAGTCAAAAGTAATGGAAGAACAATTAGTTCAGCAAATTAATGCTGGCTATAAAATACTGATAATAATGCGTGGTGCACCAGGAAGCGGGAAGTCACATCTAGCCACAAACTTGCTCAAGAAGTGCAATGTACTAAACGGAAAGTACAGGTTACCAGATTTTATTCTAAGTGCTGACGATTACTTCTACGATAACAACGGCCGTTATAAGTATAATATAGGAAAACTAGAAGATGCGCACGCATTCAACAGAAATCGAGCAAAGGATAAAGCAGTTGCCGGTTGGAGTCCGATTATTATTGATAACACACATATAAAATTGTGGGAAATGATGCCATACGTGAAAATAGGTGTTAGTCAGGGTTATATCGTACAGTTGTTGGAACCCAATACACCTTGGCGCCTTGACGCTGGTAAACTTGCAATGAAGAATCAACATCGCGTTGCACGTGAAAAAATACAGATAATGTTGGACAAGTATGAGAAAGGAACAATCAACGATGTACTAAAGGTGAGTCCTTCTTGCTTTTTCAGATTTGAAAAAATTGCTACGAAAAACCACAAAAGATACTACGCAGTTCCATTTTTAATGCAAACTCAAAATAAATTCCGAGTCTTTCTGGTTTAGTTAAACTTAAGCAGCTACAAATAACATCAACTTACACAGCCATAAATAATACATCATCGAATTTGATGTCAAAAAGAATAAACTTGTATTTATATAAGTATATGCTAACCCAATCTAAAGCACGATTTAAACCAATTTCATTGCGGTCCTTGATATTGTGCTTCTAATATTTATGGTTGGGACAAGTCCGTGGGGTTTTCGCATATAAAGGGCTTTTAAATTAGCCATATAACTTACCAACAAATTAACAGATTGAGATGAGAGTTTTAGATAATATTCAAATATAATTCAAATATATACAATGTCTGTTCAAAAATTATCGCGAATTTTTAATTCCTGCGGGAATATACGTATGTATATTCGATTTTCATTATTTTGTGGCATTATGTTGGTACTCATATCCCTCACTTATGCTGACAAGTTCGGCCACTTTGGTTGTTCAGTTAACTTTAGAGAGCTATTTTGCTTGGACGTGTTTTGGCTCGTCTTCGATTTTTGTCTATTCCATAAAATGGCAATAAATTCCATAAAATTCCATAAATGGCCCGAACACGTCATCAACAGACAAACACATTGATGAAGGGAAGAAAATAGTGTTAGTCAATCGTCGAATTACCGTTACATAAGTTGCTGAGGACCAAAACCTATTGATTGCCTAATGCCATTCGATTTTTACCAATAATTTGCTCATGAGACGGGTCGCCGCAAATTTCGTACCAAAATTGGTCAATTTCGACCAAAAACAGCATCGCATTAACATTGTAAGGAGATGTTGTCTTTGTCCGCGACGACCCAAAATTTGCTCCAGAGGGTCATAATTGGTGACGAGTCATGGGTTTATGGTTATGACGTGGAAACCAAAGTTCAATCATCCCAATCGGCATGATTGGCAAAAATCGAAGACGAGCCAAAACGCCCAAGCAAAATAGCTGTAAAAAATTAACTGAACATTCACAGTGGCCGAATTTGTCAGCATAAGTGAGGGACATGAGTACTAATATAACGCCACAAAAAAAATTTAAAATCTAATACGTAACCCGCGGGAATTCAAAATTTGCGATACTTTTTGAGCAGACCTTGTATTTACATTTTGATTATTGTTTATTAAATAGTGTAGTGTTAAGTTTTTAAAAGAAGGTTGAATCTCTCCTCCGTCGTAGTAATTTGCTTAACTTTCCTGACATAAAGCATTATACTATCAAATTTGATGTGTGCTTGTAATATTTATGGTTGGGACAAGTCCGTGGGGTTTTTCGCATATAAAGGGGGGTTTCGCTTTTAAATTAGCGTTATAACTTACCAAGAATTAAACAGATTAAGATGAGAGTTTTAATGCAAAATTTAAATACATATTTACATTTTGATTATTGCTTAGTGAATACGATAGCATAGTGTTAACTTTTTAAAAAAAGGTTCAATCTCTCCTTCGTTGTAGTAATTTGCTTAACTTCCATGGTATAAAGCATTATACTATAAAGTTTTATTTTAAAGTATTAAATTATCCAGTAAGATCTAACTGAAGCAAGGAATTTAACGCTATGATGCTTTACAAATGCTTTATAAATTTAATTGGCTATAAAATGTCATTTATTCATTGTGCTTATAACAAATATATTTTGAGAATTCGTTTACTACACATTCATTTTAACGTATGTACATATACATATAACTATGTATATTTGCTTCTCATATTAGGGGAAAAATTACCATAAGAAAAAATATTTTTTAATTGACAATCGCTTAATGCATACTAGAGGTCTGCATGGGATGTCTCGAACACACGAATACATTTGAATACAGTACTGCAGTATAGTACATTTCGAATGAAATTTATACTCCTTAACTCAAAAATAAAAGCGCCTACTAGAGTCGAATGAAACCGAATCTCCATACGTTTTTGGAAAAATGAAATTAGGGTAGAACCTAAAGAATAAAAGATGATTCATTAAAATTTCGAATGAATCGTGTATGTATACGAGGGCGGTCCGATAAGTACTTAGCCTACAAAAGAAAAACGAAAATTTTGGAAAAGTGGCGACTTATTTCTCTACATAGTCTCCTTTCAGCTCGATACACTTGACTCAGCAATGCTCCAACTTCTTTAACCCGCCTGAAAAATACGTTTTCTGAAGGTCTGCAAAGTGGATCTCCGTGGCGGCGATAACCTCCTCATTACACTCAAATTTCTGCCCGGCGAGTGACTTTTTCAAGTTTGGAAACAAAAATTAATCGCACGGGGCTAAATCTGGAGAATACGGTGGATGGGGCCGCAGTTGGTAGCCTAATTCAGTTGGTAGGCTAATGGGGCCTAAGTTGGTAGCCGCAGAGGTGTAAGCCGGTGCGTTGTCATGGTGGAAAAGCACTTTTTTCTTCGCCAAATGGGGCAGTTTTTTCTGTAATTCGGCGCCGAATCGGCCCAATAATTCGGCATAGTAAAGCCCTGTGATCGTTTTGCCCTTGTCCAGGTAGTCGATGTAGATCACACCTTTTGAATCCCAAAAAACGGTGTCCATCACCTTTCTGGCCGATAGGACAGTCGTCGCCTTCTTCGGAGCACGTTCTTCAGTGGGTGGAGTCGACTGTTCCTTAGTTTCTGGTGTGTACCAGTGGATCCATGTTTCATCGACGGTTACGAAATGACGCAGAAAACCCTTCGGATTGCGCCTAAACAGCACACTGCTTTTAAATGGTCTCACGGCTGCGCTTGTTGCCCGGAGTAAGCAAACGCGGCACCCATTGCGCCGACAGCTTTCTCATGCCCAATATTTCATGCAATATATGACCCACGCGGTTTTTTGAGATGCCTACTATCTTAGCTATCTCGCGCACCTTCAATACAAGATCGTTAAGTTTTTTCACGTTATCCTCCGTGGTAGCCGTTTTCGGGGCACCTAGGCGTGACTCATCAAAAACCCACCTGCGACCACGTTGAAACTCGTTAAACCAATTTTTGACGGTCGCCATCGAAGGAGAAGAGTCACCGTACACAGCATCCAAGCGCTCTTTGATTTCGCTGCGCGATTTCCTTTCCAAAAATAAGAATCGAATCACCGACCGATATTGCTCTTTTTCCATTTTTCTAAAATACGCGGACTCACCCGCTTCCTCACGCGGTCAAAACATAGTAGGACAAACTACAGGAATGTACTACACGACAGCAAATTTCTTTTGCGACCGTGGCGACCATCGGGTGGTGAGGCTAAGTACTTATTGGACCGTCTTCGTATATACATTATGTATGTAAACATTGTATGTATATCCTCCTTAATTGCGGACGGCAACAGGCTTCGAAAACAATAAAAAATAACATAACAGAAAGGAAACTACGTATTTTTTAGACAGTGTGCATGGAGGGAAAAGGATGGATAACATAACAGAAAGGAAACTACGTATTTTTTAGACAGTGTCTGCATGGAGAGAAAAGGCGTTGGACAACAGATAACGTCGGAGCAAGGTAGGCAGCAGATAAGGGCCTGAAAATGTGCATATAAAAAAACGAAAAAACTCTTTCCCTCCCCGCAAATATCAAATGCAGGTTCCTCTGGATACTTACCGTCGTAGCAGCGCAGGCAGCAGACCGCAGCATCTAAGCGTCTAAAAGTTATCGGCAAATAAAGAAATGAAAAAAACTCTTCCTCTTTCTCACTACTCAAACTTCAAAGACTGGCGACTACCTTTTTCGATTCCACTAACAAAAACTTCAGCAAATAGAAAAGAAACAAGAAACTTTCCTTCTTTCTCTAGGCGTAAAGTAGAAAAAACGTATTTCCATGCATTCCACGGATTCCATGGATATGAGTATTTCTTTATTCGGTGCCCCTCCAATTCATAAACGACAAATAATCGTTTTCTTCCGAGTCGCCTAGTGTAGAATTTTCAGCAGAGTATTTATTCAGTCTCATTCGATTCGAATAATCAAAAGATCTCTGCAGTCAAACCTTTTTGTGTATCTCGAAAGTGCTTTTAAAACGATCCATGCAGACCTCTAATGCATACCATGAGTCTCGTAGGAGTCTACGTAGATCTCGTAGATCTGTTTATACAAATGAAGAAATAAATCACTTTTTGAACGTTAAAACAAACATTAAAGTCTCCGAGACGGTATGCATTCCTGTTGAGAATTGTTCTCATGCATCATCCTAGGGTTAAAGACCCTTAAAAAAATAGTTCACCATGAAATAAAAATCTTATTGCAGATGTTAAAGGATACCAAATATACTGTACCACTACCTCAATTTAGGAATGTCCCCTCGATTTCAATTCCTTCAGAAGCTATGGACACCAACGACATGTTTAATGAATTCAAAAGTGTAGAAACTGTTAAACGTGGCCTCGATAACAGTATAACAAGTACTGGTGATAATAACAAATATGCTTTCGTCGATTCCTCGCTTACTTTAGTTTCACCCAAGCCACAAAGGAGACATATTAGGCCGCAATCAGCAAACAAAATTGCCTTAGAAATTGAAGAAAATTACAAAATTTATAAGTTCGAAACAAAAACATCTCACACTGTATGGAAGTCTCATGAAGAAGAAATGAGACAATTCTGGAGCTCCCAACCTGGTGAGAGTTGCAATGAAAGAACCCTCTCAGATGTGCCACATGAAGTTAGAATCAAAAAAGAGAAAACATTGTTAGAATTGCTAAAGGAGGGCGTAGCAGACATACCCAAAAATATCGAGGAAAAAGAAATAGTAGAGCTCCCCGCATCTTTTGAAATACATAAAATTGGTTGCCCAAATGAAAATAAATCGTTTGTATATCTTCGCCAAATTTACCCCAACAAGTTACTGCGCGGTCTGTGGGACTTGTTTCTGAAGTGCAAAGGCGACATCGATTGGGCTGTTGATGTTCTGCTCAGGGAAGACGAACTCTCAATAGCTGATTCTTATCAGCACGAACCAGTTGAAGAGAACACATTTAATTGTAAATGCGATAAACTTCTTACTTCTCAAAATAAAAGCCCAAAGAAGTCACATAACGATGAGATCAATTTTAAGCGAAGTAAACCACAGAGGACGGAACGCATTCGTTTGCAGAGCAAAATTCAAACCCAACCATCTGCAATGGCCCTGAAAGACGCAATAGAAAATTGCGTTGTCCTCGGCGACGAACACTGTTCTACATATGTCAAAAAAATGCGGAACATGCAGGGCGGAATTGTGCGAAACTCATTGAACTCCACAAAAGTGTACGTTGATGTAGAAGTGCAAACAGAGCCTTCGGCCATTGCTGATGGAGAAGACCAGGAAACCAGTAGCTCAGAATTTTTTGAGGTTTATTTGGGTGATCAGTTAGTTAAGCAACTGAGTGGCCTTTTTGCTTCGGAAATAATGAACAGTGAAAGTCTTCCTGATAACCTCATCACCAACGTCTTTATGCCCAAAACATTAGCAAAGGAGTTGTTCATGCTATGGATTGAGTCTGCTTACAATCAAATTGAAGAGAAGCGCCAAAATGTGTTAAGAGATGACGAAGATTTTGCCCGCTTATTAAAAAACCCAAAATACGAAGATATCAAGGAGTCGCCCGATAACATTAAAGAGATACTCGACATGGAATTAGCTCTGATGATGTACAAGGACGACCGTGAAAGCCTCGAGAAATTACAACTCAAACAACAACCCAGTGATATGGCCATGCACCTGACTCAAATGAAATTGTGTGAACTATTCCCAAACATTCCGCGTGAAACTCTGTTGGACGTATTTGCAGCTCAAGGGAATAAATTTAATGAAACCGTATCAGTTTTGCAAGGGAACACTGAAAGTACATCTACGTTTCAGAATTTTGCAGGGCAAGAAGCCAATCATGAAAAACATTGGGTAAAATGATATTACATATTAAAGTTATTAAACTGTGAAATTAAGCATTTGATAATTACAGTTAAATAATCAAACTGTTGTCAAGCAACAGCAGCAACAGTACAAGCAGTACACTTCGACAGATCCCTCTAATAATTACGTAGGGTCGCTCAAGCTGCAATTACAAACAGAGGAAGCGAAACGATTGGCGCTGCACGACTTTGAAGAAACCAGGAATTTTGCGGCACATCACAGCCAGCTAAAGGCCGAATGTTATCTGAAGGCAAAGGAAGCAATACAAAAGGGAGATAATTACGTTGCTGTTTACTACTCACAAATAGCGAACTTTCATAAGAAAAAAATTGATATGTACAATCATCGGGCAGCTAACTGCATCATGGAAGTTCACAAATACACGCAGAACAACCCTGATCTACTGGACTTGCATTATTTGCATGTTTTGGAAGCAGTCGGTTGCCTGGATCTTTTCCTCGATCGGCACATTACAAATCTTCGCAGCCTGACAAAAACCTACAAGCACGTATTTATAATAACTGGGCGTGGTCTACACAGCGCTGGCGGGGTCTCGACCATTAAGAACAAAGTAAAGAGTCGACTAAAAGAACGGAGTCTAAGGTATTGTTGACTTTATTTAATTAAATACAGGATAGAACGTTGAATGTATCTACCGTACATTTTTCAGATGGATTGAAGTGAATCCGGGACTGTTAAAAGTAAAAGTTTTTTCTGCCTCTAGATATTCAAAAAATATGTGAATAGCTTTCGTCAAATTTCAGAAAATGTTCAATTTTTAAATTAAATTTAACGCATTTGTATTTTTATTGTACAGTTAAATGACATAATTTCACTTGCAGAAATATGTAATATTTACATATTTTTTAATACGTAATAAACACTTTTAACTATTTGATAATCATAGTAATTACCGCGGTGGATTTTAAGGTTTGTTGATATTATATACATATTCCTACATCGGAAACGGACAGAGGCTGTACATTAGGCTGGTCCTAATTTTTCAACTTCCGATTTTTTTTGGTCTTACCCTTTTAAATTATGATACGTAATGAAAAAATTATAAGTACCAATTTTTAGCGAAATCGGATAACGGTAACCCGTGCCGCATTTAAGGCAAAGTTTAAAAATTTAACCACGGCATAAGTGGTTGTCAATGGCAGTGAGTGTAATTACTACCGTAACTGTAATTACACTCACTGCCATTGACAACAGCAAGTGTTTCTACTTTAGCTCTTGCTGAGAGTTCAAAAAAATAATAAACATTTCATTTTGCAAGTACTAGAAGATTATCGGCGGTGTTATCCCGATGCGACTAAAATCAAACTTAATAAAAGTTGGCATGTATTGACATATATCCAGGGCGTTCCGTATAAGATGTATCAAAAGTTTAGGACGTGTAGGTTGACTCGAGGCAAGGAAAAAGTCGTATAAGGGGGAGGGGCAATTTTCCCTAAGTCAGGCGCAGGAGGGGTTTTTCTTAAAACGCGACTTCAACCCATAAAATTAATCTCAAAAAATAACGGGAACACTTATGTATATCATTCCTGTTTTCTGTTTTTAAAAACCTAATATCCAACCTTTAAAATACTTTTAAAATTAGACTTCTAGGAAATTAATGTCAAATTTAAAATTTTCAAAACAAATTTAGAAAAAAATTTTTTACAAAAAATTACATGAATAAGTATAATGTTTTTCTGATTCCGTAGTTTTCTGATAAATTCTACAAAAAATGTTTCAAACAGAACGGATCTACATATGTCTTATAGTTCTTGAGAAAATTGAAAATTACGACATATACTTCCCTCCCAAAAAACACTTTTTGCCTGCAAAGTGCAAAAACTGCAATCAGGTGTACTCAGTTTTCTGCGGCACGACTTGCCGATATCCGATCTCGCTGAAAGTTTGAATATATAGTTTTCACATGTAAAAATTAAACATAAAAAAATGTAAAAATCACATGTATGGGGGGTAAGAAAAAAAAATCTCACAAAATTTTTTTACCCATATACATAGCTAAGGACCACCCTACTGTACATGCAAACAATAAACGACAGTCAGTATATAATTTAAATTGTTCTTCCATTTGCAATGCATTGGCAGTTTTACAGTCTCCCAACGCAAAAACGATATCAGCACAAATCTGTGTCCTTTAAAATAGTTTATATTCAATACGATATTTGCATTTTTCAAAACTGTCGTTTATTTACTATTTATTACCATTTCATTTAAAGCTTAAGTGAAATTATTTTAAAATTAATACCTACTAATCAACTGATTCTTAGATGTACAATGATTTTAATACCATGGTGCTAAATAAATTTGCGGGAATCCTCAAAGAGATCAAACAGTGGGTTTGATTTGTAGAATCAAAAAAAAAGGAAAGGCAGAAGCATGTAACATATAAATTAAAATAATAATATGCATATACATACATACATATGTATATATTTACAAGTAAAAGAGTCTTCACTCAGAATTAAAAAATTTAAATGTTTATGGATGTTTTCTCTGTATTCTAAAAATGTAACTATGTATGTGATACAATACTAATGAAAATACAAGTTAAATACATCTAAATTGCATCATGTCCTTGATTCATTGTATTAGAAAGCCTGAGTCCAACATTTCTGTGCCTTTGTTTAGCCACCTAAATATTCATCGTTAAATAATTCAATGAGTTATTGTGAAGTGTTGTGAATAGTAACCGTTCGCGTAAAATTAAATTGGACAAAGACATTTTATAGCTTTGTACCAGTAAACCATTTTAGAGCTTGTGCAGTAAGATATCATAGAATGTTAGACATACATACATACATATGTATATAAAACTCAAAGATTTACAGTCCTTGATTCTATTTTATAAAAAAGATTTGAGGACAACAGCAGAAGAGGTAAAAATACAACTTAAATTTTGGAATAAGGTTTTGACTAGAATGGGAGAATAATCAGACGAAACACTGCCGAACATAGAAAATTTCTTATCGATATTAGTGGTTATTCTGGTTTAAAATGCGGAAAACTAAGGCGTTTTATTTAACAATTCAAAGATTGAAGACCTATTTAAGAAATGGGTTAAATGGTCAGCACAGTCGTCTTTAGACTTTGTAATTTAAGGAACCCTTATAAGTATATTCACATATGTATTCATATTTGTGCATGTGTTGAGTCTACCCGAAAGCAAATTCTTTTTGCTTCTTTCTTTTTAGGGAAAATAATGAAAATTCTGGTAAGAAATTGGTTCAATTACATGTAGGTGCAAAGAAGTTAGAAGTCCTCTACCTACCTAGAAGTGATAATGTAGCCAAGTAGATACACACTAGAGCTGTGCACAAAACGTTTTGGAAAGACTTAAAACACAGAACGTTTTGACAGTAAAACCTTCCAACGTTTTTTCCATTTGCCGTAACAGCCTTTATGGCTACTGCTCTGCCTGAAACAAAAACAAATTTGCCAGTCGAAAAAGACGAAATGCACATATGAAAATAATAAATAAATAAATAAATAATATATATTTATTTCTAAAGCAAAAATTTCTAAACTTTTACTCGTCACAATTTCATATTTGTTTTTTTTCCTTCTTTCAAATATCATTGTATCCCCAGCATTATATTTCCGTAACGAATTTGTAATAATTTAATTTCTATGAATATATGGATTATATATTAAATTACTCGAATTGTACTTTAATCTTATAACTTAAATAACGATTTATTGGATTTAATTACAGATGTTTAAAGTGTGATGTAAATTTGCTTGAAGCTAAACAAATCTCTAGCCTAACATAGCTTAAGAATACTGTACTAAAAAAAACACATATACATATGTATGTGAACAGCGAACGTAACAGGGAAGAAGAAGCATCGAACGCGGCTAGCAAGACAGAAGTGCAGAGCTGGGGAAACTCAATCCCATTCCAATTTCAAGTAAATTCCTCAGGAATTAGGACTTTGGAATTAAGTACTTTTCAAGCAAAAGGAATGGAATTGAGTGAGCCTCAATTCCTTTTGAAAGGAATTGGACTTGAAATTGAGCAAAGAAATTCCTTTCACATGGAATGGAATTATAAGTCCCAATTCCTTGGAATTGGATTTGGAATTGAAAATTTCAATTCCTTTTGAGGAATTAAGGTTGGAGGAATTGAAGTCCTTTGCTGGCGATTGAGACCTTACTGTGTGTATGATAAAGTGTAAGTTAAAGTAGAAGAAGAAGAAGACATGTAGGCAGATTTTGGCAAAAAAAACTTTATTGTTACACTTGATAGGAAATATATGATATGTATGTGATATTAATTCTAAATTAAATTGATAGGGTGGGCGGTGGGTGGGGATCACCAAAGTGGACACACGGGCGTTTTTTGACCAAAAATTTTTTTTTTACCAATCGATAGTAAATGTCGTCAAACGGATTTGGGACATATTGGGCGGTGGGTGGGACCACCCCAAAATGGTCATACGGGGGTTTTTTAACCAAAAAATTTTTATTGCGCAAATCGATAGCAAATGTAGCGAAACGGATTTTACACACAGTGGGCGGTGGGTGGGGCCACCCCAAGGGGGTCACACGGTGGTTTTTACCAACAAATTTTTATTGCACAAATCGATAGCAAATGTCGCGAAACGGATTTTGCACATAGTGGGCGGTGGGTGGGGCCACCTCAAAAGGGTCACACGGGGGCTTTTTCACCAAAAAATTTTTATTGCACAAATCGATAGCAAATGTCGCGAAACGGATTTTGCACATAGTGGGCGGTGGGTGGGACCCCCCAAGGGGGACACATGGGGGTTTTTACCCAATTTTTTTATTATAGGAATCGATACCAAACGTTACGAAACGTATTTCGGTTAAGGTCCGAGGGGTGTCAAGAGGGGAGATCCTTCTATGAACTCCCCTATATCAATTGGTACAGAATTTGTTTTGCTCAAATCCGAGCCTTTTGACACCTTTGGGGGTACCCGACCCCCCTCGGACCTTAACCGAAATACGTTTCGTAACGTTTGCTATCGATTCCTATAATAAAAAAATTGGGTAAAAACCCCCATGTGTCCCCCTTGGGGGGTCCCCACCCACCGCCTACTATGTCTAAAATCCGTTTCATGATGTTTAATATCGATTTGTGCAATAAAAATTTTTTGGTAAAAAACCCCCATGTGACCCCCTTGGGGTGGCCCCACCCACCGCCCACTGTGTGCAAAATGCGTTTCGCGACATTTGCTATCGATTTGTGCAATAAAAATTTTTTGGTAAAAAAACGCCCGTGTGACTCCTTTGGGGTGGTCACACCCACCGCCCACCCCTATCGATTTGCGCAATAAAAATTTTTTGGTAAAAAAACGCCCGTGTGACTCCTTTGGGGTGGTCACACCCACCGCCCACCCCTATCGATTTGCGCAATAAAAATTTTTTGGTGAAAAGACCCCCGTGTGATCCTTTTGGGGTGGTCCCACCCACCGCCCACTATGTCCAAAATCCGTTTTACGACATTTACTATCGATTGGTAAAAAAAAAAATTTTGGTCAAAAAACCCCCGTGTGACCACTTTGGTGATCCCCACCCACCGCCCACCCTATCAATTTAATTTAGAATTAATATCACATACATATCATATATTTCCTATCAACTGTAACAATAAAGTTTTTTTTTTGCCAAAATCTGCCTACATGTCTTCTTCTTCTTCTTCTACTTTAACTTACACTTTATCATACACACAGTAAGGTCTCAATCGCCAGCAAAGGACTTTAATTCCTCCAACCTTAATTCCTCAAAAGGAATTGAAATTTTCAATTCCAAATCCAATTCCGAGGAATTGGGACTTATAATTCCATTCCATGTGAAAGGAATTTCTTTGCTCAATTCCAAGTCCAATTCCTTTCAAAAGGAATTGAGGCTGACTCAATTCCATTCCTTTTGCTTGAAGAGTACTTAATTCCACAGTCCTAATTCCTTGGAATTGGAATTGAGGTGGAATTTAATTCCCAAAGGAATGAGTACTCCCCAGCTCTGCAGAAGTGAAAGTCATGAGAATCGGTTGCTGAGTACACACGGACGAGAACAGACGTCGACAGAGCTCATTGTTGTTTGGACGCAGACGAGAGTAGATATCAGCAGAACAAGTAATGACATACGAACGTCGGTAAACACCACGGGTACAGTTTTTTATACTTCATTGTGCGACTATTAGAAGTTGTGACCATTATGGCTCAGTTTCATAGACTCCGTTTGCGTGCGTATCCGTCAGAAATTTATTACAACTATAACAACTGTTGTTGTAAACGCACGGATCCTATGAAACTCATCCCATATGTTTACAAAAAATTTAACTTTTCTTGCGTGAGATTTCTGACGGATACGCACGCAAACGGAGTTTATGAAACTGAGCCTTTAGAAATGCGTGTGAATTAACTTGATAAAATTTGTACCGGCGAGTAAAAAACGCCGTTAAAAAGTTATGAGTGAAGAAAAGCGTGAAAAAAATTAATTGAATTCTCACTGTCTAATTTCTCGCGAAGAAAAAATACAATTTTGCTATCACAGTGTAGGGAACTTACGGGCTTATCGGAGCAATTCGTCCATCTATGACAATAGAATAAATAAAGTATTTAGCAATCCCAAGAAACAAATTTCTGTTTTGAACCTTGGCAATCCGGCGAGCTTTACCTCGGCTCTAAAACCGGAAGACTCCTTCGGTTTTAATACATCGTTAGAATACATACAAGTACATACGTTCAGCCGTTACCCCCCTCGGACCTTAACCGAAATACGTTTCGTAACGTTTGCTATCGATTCCTATAATAAAAAAATTGGGTAAAAACCCCCATGTGTCCCCCTTGGGGGATCCCCACCCACCGCCCACTATGTCTAAAATCCGTTTCATGATGTTTAATATCGATTTGTGCAATAAAAATTTTTTGGTAAAAAACCCCCGTGTGACCCCCTTGGGGTGGCCCCACCCACCGCCCACTGTGTGCAAAATCCGTTTCGCGACATTTGCTATCGATTTGTGCAATAAAAATTTTTTGGTAAAAAAACGCCCGTGTGACTCCTTTGGGGTGGTCACACCCACCGCCCACTCCTATCGATTTGCGCAATAAAAATTTTTTGGTGAAAAAGCCCCCGTGTGACCCTTTTGGGGTGGCCCCACCCACCGCCCACTATGTCCAAAATCCGTTTTACGACATTTGCTATCGATTTGCGCAATAAAAATTTTTTGGTGAAAAGACCCCCGTGTGACCCTTTTGGGGTGGTCCCACCCACCGCCCACTATGTCCAAAATCCGTTTTACGACATTTACTATCGATCGGTAAAAAAAAATTTTTTGGTCAAAAAACCCCCGTGTGACCACTTTGGTGATCCCCACCCACCACCCACCCTGTCAATTTAATTTAGAATTAATATCACATACATATCAAAGATTTCCTATCAAGTGTAACAATAAAGTTTTTTTTGCCAAAATCTGCCTACATGTCTTCTTCTTCTTCTACTTTAACTTACACTTTATCATACACACAGTAAGGTCTCAATCGCCAGCAAAGGACTTTAATTCCTCCAACCTTAATTCCTCAAAAGGAATTGAAATTTTCAATTCCAAATCCAATTCCAAGGAATTGGGACTTATAATTCCATTCCATGTGAAAGGAATTTCTTTGCTCAATTCCAAGTCCAATTCCTTTCAAAAGGAATTGAGGCTGACTCAATTCCATTCCTTTTGCTTGAAGAGTACTTAATTCCACAGTCCTAATTCCTTGGAATTGGAATTGAGGTGGAATTTAATTCCCAAAGGAATGAGTACTCCCCAGCTCTGCAGAAGTGAAAGTCATGAGAATCGGTTGCTGAGTACACACGGACGAGAACAGACGTCGACAGAGCTCATTGTTGTTTGGACGCAGACGAGAGTAGATATCAGCAGAACAAGTAATGACATACGAACGTCGGTAAACACCACGGGTACAGTTTTTTATACTTCATTGTGCGACTATTAGAAGTTGTGACCATTATGGCTCAGTTTCATAGACTCCGTTTGCGTGCGTATCCGTCAGAAATTTATTACAACTATAACAACTGTTGTTGTAAACGCACGGATCCTATGAAACTCATCCCATATGTTTGTAAAAAATTTAACTTTTCTTGCGTGAGATTTCTGACGGATACGCACGCAAACGGAGTTTATGAAACTGAGCCTTTAGAAATGCGTGTGAATTAACTTGATAAAATTTTTACCGGCGAGTAAAAAACGCCGTTAAAAAGTTGAGTGAAGAAAAGCGTGAAAAAAATTAATTGAATTCTCACTGTCTAATTTCTCGCGAAGAAAAAATACAATTTTGCTATCACAGTGTAGGGAACTTACGGGCTTATCGGAGCAATTCGTCCATCTATGACAATAGGATAAATAAAGTATTTAGCAATCCCAAGAAACAAATTTCTGTTTTGAACCTTGGCAATCCGGCGAGCTTTACCTCGGCTCTAAAACCGAAAGACTCCTTCGGTTTTAATACATCGTTAGAATACATACAAGTACATACGTTCAGCCGTTACCTAGGTTAGACGTTACGACGGGGTAAGGTTAGCCGTTACCTCTTAGTTAGAAAATAAGCATTGCGTAGTTTCCTTTCTGTTAACAAAAGAGAGAGGTTTTTCGTTTCTTTTGTTTCTGTCGCTTTGAGAATGTAGCAGAACATTTTTTCATTGTTTTCAATAGTTGTGGCCTTGATATGGACAATTTACAACTAAAAGTAAGAAAAAAACAATAATTAAATGGAATAATGAATAAGTATGCCTTTGGAGTTTGAGCGAAGGGAAAGGGGTACAGTTTTTGTTTCTTTATTTGCCCATTATTTTCAGACGCTTATGGTAAAAACAAAGTATCAGCGACGGAGCGGCGCTAATTGAGCTGTACCTATTACAAAGCTATCTGCGAGCGGCAGCGGTGAGGGGAAATTATCTCTTAACATTGTACAGAAAGAGAGCTGCCGCTTCGCCAGTGGTGTTCTGTTTTCACAATTTTACGGCGGTCTGCTGCCTGCAATGGTACTACTGCGAAGCTTATAAAGAACGATACTGAAATGAAAAAGTTATTGCCTTTGGAGTTTGAGCGGATGAAAAGAGGGAGAGTTGTTTTCGTTCCTTTAGGGTTTAAGCGGAGAGAAAGAGATAGAAATGCCTCAATAGTAAAACTGCCACTGAAAATTTTTGAACAAGCAGTCAAAATTACTGTCAGTCGGATAAAGGCATTACAGTTTTGTTATTTACTGCAATTTTCATACGACAGTCACAAAACAGCAGCCCTGTCGACTTGTGCCTAGCTGTCTTCAAAACGGTTTGTGCACAGCTCTAATACAAACGACACTAGTTTTATAATATAATATTAATATTAGCTGCGTTCCTTTTACCTAATCTAATCCGGATTTAAAAAAGGAACGGCAAGATAAACCACATGCAGGTGTCAGCACTAACCCCACCAAAAAAAAAGGATCTGTTTGACATCGAATATTTGTTGTAAAAATTGTGTGAAAATGGTCAAATTGAGTCACGTACACCAAAATTTGGAAGACGAAATGACTAAACTGTAAGAAATTTAATCACGTACACCAAAATTTGGAAGATGAAATGGCTAAAATGTAGGAATTCGCCTTTTAGTGCCTTCTAAAATTTTTGCATCAGCGCTATCTAAGCGTCAAATCCAGACAAGCACCCTTGGATTAGAATTTCTAATCGTTTCTAATCGTAATCAAGAGCAGAATTAGAAATTTGTATGCAAATCCGGATTAGATTAGGTAAAAGGAACGCTATTAATAATATAATAGCTGAAGGAACGCAGCTATTATATTATTATTAATATTCTATTATTATTAATATTATTAATATTATTAATATTAATTATATTATAATATAATAAATTTTATCTTTATTATATTATCTTATTAGTATCTTATTATTATTATTGTGATAGTCCAATCGTCAGGTTTTATTATTAGATTTCGGTGACCTCTGAATTACTGCATCTGGAACAACAAAACATCTGACACATGACATTACCGGCCGAGACAAGCGCGATCGTCTACTTTGGCAGCATTGCCGGTAGCATTTGGCACCACGGCGATATACAACGGTTGTTTACAACTCGGCCAGTCTGACCTTAAATCGACCCGATTTACTTAGGGTGTTATTCCTGAACGCCCGGGCCTTTAACTCCCATGAATTCTTCTCAATTATGCTTTGTTCATTTTCGGGTGTTTGCTGGTAAACAACAACAACAATGGAAAATAAAGCAAAATCGAGAAGAATTCATGGGAGTTAAAGGCCCGGGCGTTCATATGAAACCATCTAGTGTGCAACACGATTGGCTAAAAAGGTTTTCCACGTACAGGGTGGCCGTTTAAACTACGATCGTGGAATCGAACCAACAGTAGCGATCGAAGCTGGGGGATCTAAGTGAGGGATCAGGTCATTGACCATATCTGCGAGTAACGCTGCACCATGCAATTTAACACGAGGCAGAAATTGTCTTGATCGGTGCAACTTTAGTATTTGCGAGAGGAGCGAAAGGTGAACTTCATTTTAAGTGATAGTTCGGACCCACTTCTCATGCACTGGCATATGCCTTTTCGGACGCGTCACAAAAGACATGAATTTCGATGGCGCATTTCGAAGTGAAATTAACCCATCGAGGGACTCGCAATTGGTTAATGTGATGGTGGTACTCAATAAATACTAGCCACAATTGTAGTGTCATGGGAGACCGGGTCATCCCAATCCGTCCCGTCTAACAAGATTCTCTGCATAATTATTTTGGCAATTATAACAACGGGAGCTAGCCAACCAGCTGGATCAACGATCTTGGCAATGAGGGAGAAAACTTGCCTTTTGTTGTAGGTAGACTGAATGGCATAAGTTTTTGCTTGGATACAGAAGAAGTCTGATTTGGTATTCCAGTGAATGCCGAGAGTTTATATAAAACGTCGTTCAGGCTTACTCCGTTGGTTGTTGGGCACGAACCGTTGAATACAACGCGCACTTTCGTTGTGCTTCTTTTCGGTTTCAAAACAGCATGGTGAGGGAGATAATAATTGTGAGATTTCGAGGCGGGACTGAAATTGGGAGGTGTGGTTTCAATCATATGACTAAGCTCAGAATATTCTCGTATTACTAAGTCATATTGCTTCTTGAAGTCTGGCGTTTTCAACAATTTCGCTTCGTTCCAAAGGAATTGTTTGACCGCTATTTCTCGTGAGAATCCTATTTTGGATTAATGGAGGAAATCTTCTTTGAAAGGAAGTTACACGATATAGCGTCCATCTTTCTGCCGTTTGATAATTTTGGCATAGATTTCCTCACAAAACTCGCAAAAACGAGAAATTTTGCGATCAATAGCGACTTCGTTAAAAAATTAAACGCGCGTTGTACTTTTAGGAGTAGATGGAGGAAATGGTCTCTTGAGCGAACAGGGAGCCAAGGACATTTGTTTGGATTACATATAGCAGCATTTGAGGGTAGATGTCAGCTCCTATGAGGATGTAAATTTGATCACTTTTATGGAAGTTGACATCTTCTAAAGGGAGATTCAGAAGAGAAAAGAGAAGGGTCAAGGGTAGATTATCTGTCAATTTGGGAAGTAAAAGGGCTTCGACTTGTACATTAAATTGAGGGTTCCGAGAAGAACCAATAGTGAATTTACAAATTTTACTAATAACAGCTCTAACAATCTGATTGATACCAGCCACTTTAGTTTGTACAGGTCGAGTGCGTGCCACGTATGGCTCTCCACAGTGAAAAATGTGTACCATAGCTGTAACAAGCAACACTTCTTTTTTCGGGACGATAAAAAAACGATAGTGCTATTCACCATCGCTTTCAATGGAGGAGAGAGAGTGGACTGTATGTTTGCAATATGAGTGAGTAATTAGGTTTTTTTTGCACGTGCAGAGGTAGTTAGCCTTGGATTGGCGTTTGACACCGTTTCACGACGTGTCTGTGGGGAGAGGGCGCGAGGTTTGTTGAGATTTCGAGCAGGGTGTTCAATTGGGGGCGGAGACCACCTCGCGATGCAAAAGCGAATTGTGACGTTTGTTGCAAGTTGCACAATTGTAGGAACTTTTGCAATATTTGAGTTTGAGTTGATGAAAGTGAGCGAGACAGTTCATACAAATATAGTATTTCTGAACAATTGATAATCGTTTATCAATGTTCATTGCTAAAAAGCGAGGGCATATTTGAAGAGCGTGTCGTTGATTAGTGCACAGCTTGCAAGACGTTGAGGTTATGTTAACTTGCAAGGTGTGCACTGGTTTTGGAGTTTTGAGGCACGATTGGGATTTTAAGGTGTCTTTTGAGGAGTTCTGGTGCCTTTCGTATATCATCAACAGTTTCGAGAGTTTGGAAACGTTGAGTGAGGAAAGTGTCTATTTCTTTCCATCTCGGAATCTCTTGTTTGTCTTTCAACGAATGTTCCAACAGAGAAAGGGTGTTTACGGGGAGACGAGAACAAAGATGAACATTTGCCGATTTACGTGACGAATGTTGTTGTCACGTCAAATTTTTATTCTTGTTGTCGTTTGACGGTGGCGGTGAACACCGACAGTTAAACTTTTTGTCGGTAAGCAATGAAATTTCTGTCACCACCATTTTATAAGTGAGCTCGCGTCATTTGATTCTAAAGAGCCTTAATGCAGACGGGAAAATTAAAGATTTTGGTAATTAATGTTATTATTATTTTTTTCGAATATTTTAACCAATTTCTTATATTACAGCTTAAAGATAACAATTTGATAGCAATTTAAAGAGTTGGAGAAGTTTATGAAGTACAATTTTTTGATTGCAAGGGTTCTAAAGTATTTCATTTTTAATTTATTACAATCATTTTTATAGTCAAAATCGGTATCTATACCAAAAAACAACAAAACAAACGAGCTCATCTCAAGTTGTTTACAATTTATTGTAACAAGTTAAATTGCGATTCTTCCATATGCATTTCATTTCACCACGTTCCTCGCACGCACGTCACTCGACTACTAGAATAGCGACGACTAGAATAGACATGACGACGACTACGACGATACTCACCGACGTGACACGACAACTGGAATAGGGGCTAATAACATCCCAGCTGTCTACGTCTACATCATATAGTGTAACGCAGAAAAACAGTTTTTAATTTCTCGCTGAAGTCGTTTAATTTCAACTCCAGATTCTTTCGAAACAGGGAAGAGGTTGAACAGGGTTCGAAGCTGAGTGTTGACGAATTCTAGCTTCGAACCCTGTGCTTGTTTTTAAAACGATCCTTGAGATTCGTTCACGCTTGGTTTTATTCATCGTCAGTGAGGAGAAATTTCTATACAATCTCTTTTGCTGCACCTTGTCTTTTTAGTTCAGGTGAAACAACTTTTCGACTTGAGAAAGTCGAATTACGAATGTACAGAGCGGAGAACATATCTCTACAAGTTGGCCAAGATTTACAATCTCCTCTAAAAATATCAGTGTCAAACGGAGGTAGACTGATGTTGTGACCAGAGAGTGGCTCTGGAGCAGCAGCAGCAACGACATTTGCTCTTGACGACGGCGATCTTAGCTGTGCGGTCATCGCCTTCCTAGAGAGCTGACACGATGAGATGTTCCAGGCACACGTTGTACGCCTTCTTGATGTCCGACCATACCGCGTGAAGCTTCTAGAGGTGGGTGCTCAAAGGATATTGTGTTCGTTCTTCGGGATTTCACGGTGTTTAGTTTCAACCTCCGCCAATGTGTCTGCAGTGTTGACAAATCGGGTTAAGTCCATCGTTGAGAGGGAGAAAATATTCCGAAATTCAAAAGTATTCAAACTTCTTTCGAAAAAATAAGTAAATTTATTGTAAATTTACAATAAACTATATTGAAGAGATCTACCGAAGAATATACAATATATAGAAGGCGTTTCTTTGGTTCTACCTTTACAGCAATATAGCTAAAATTCTATATTCTATTCTAAAATTCTGACAACAGAAGCTGTTAGTCAAACTTGTAAACCGGGTTGGAGGGTTGCTAAAAACATCTGTATACACGGTCAAATTACGGCCTGTCCCTGAAGCCTTAGAAGTTAGTGACAGATGGTGCTTACCTAAACCAGGTAAAAGTAATGTATATAATTCGACTACAGCTCTCGGTAACTTTAGAATGCCTCCTGGTCAGATGGAAAGGGAATATATTGAGCAGAAGGGTTATAAAAGCTAATTATTACCATAAAACTTACTCCTACTTCATCGACTACGGATTCAGAGTGGTGTGCTCTCGACGTTGCACTTGACCACATAAGAGTCCTCGGATCTAACATAGAGAATCCTCGGATCGTTTTAAGTTTCCCTACTCTTTGGTTCACTAATGTCTCTGCCGACTACTTTAACCTTGAGGGTCTTGGCACAGTGCCAGAGTCATGTAGCCCACCCATTTCATAAATAATCATATAATGTACAGCCGCTGATTTTACTTGTACGATAAAGAGTTCCTATATTTTGGTTCCTTTTCCTGAAATTAGAGCAAAGTTAGAAACTATTGAATTAAAAGTATAGTTACAATAAAACCTTTTTACAACTACTCCTATTTTGATAAAGGTTTTTTTGCTTTTAGCCAATTTAAAAAAAAACTCATTCGTTGTGTAATATTTCATTATATGTATATGCTTTCGTTATATGTGGTCTTCAAATGGTGTTTCATCCTGGGGTTCCACATAATGTTCTTAAGGGTTCCGTAAACATAAAATATTTATCAAAATGATGAGTTCAGACGACGAATAATTTTGGGAATTTAATATTTTGTGGAATCCGATTAGCTTCGACAATTTAGTTAACCTTTGTCACTGTGGTCAAGCTGCTGTCTAATATGGTGCTCCCAAGCAACGATGACATGATCGTCAGTTTGACAAGGGCCAACGTGGATGCACATCCAACTGCAACAATCACGCAATTGAGACGATTGTACGCCGAACACATAACATCAAGAGAGAATCCTGACGCTGATGAAAACACTGACGAATCGAGTGCCAGCACAGTTCAACTGGAGGCCCTCCCTGATAGACACAACCCAATAGTTTCAGCCGCTGAAAATCAACCGATCACCGCTACTGAAGTACAACAGGTTGACCAACAACTGGAATTATTGCGAAAAAAACGAGAGTTACTACACTTACAAGCTGTAATCAATGCATTATCTACAACGGCTGCGGCACCTGCAGTTAACAAAGTGACTGATGTGAGTGTCATTGGTTGCATTCAGAGCGGTAAAGCCTTGTTGGCTTTTTCTTGCCAGAATAAATCATGTGCTCTGAATACGTTTGCTGAAAAACAACAACATTTAAACAACAACAACACTTTATGCCAAATTCCACGTGGCCGCCACACGAGAAGGAAATAAAACACTGAAAATGAGTGACAGAGAAGAAAGTTCTGAACAGATGCAGCATACAAATTTTTGGCTAGAAAAAATGGCGAATGCTTTGTCAGCCCTTCTGACCTTTCTACCCCCTCAGACAAAAATTAAGCAAAAAGCCAACATGGCTTGATCGTTCTGAATGCAACCATTGAATCGATGATAAAAAAAAATTCAGCGCTGATGACCTTACGATGTGAGTAAGTGGTTCAGTCATTTCGAAAATGCATGCGATATGCTACAATTTGACGATCGCTTACGTTCGGTGGCCTGCCGACGAATGCTAGATGGAACGGCCCAAGTCTTATTGCGTACCATCGCCCTTGTTGATTACATAGAATTGAAAGAGGCGATCATGTGGGAATTCGGGCGATAATACTCTACACAGGAGGTATATTTTCAATTGCGCAACAGACGACTGATGCCAACCGAGAGTATTCGCCGTTATATTCTCGAAATGCAAGAATTTGCCTTGCGTGCTTCTGTCCCGGAGGAGGAATTGGTGGATATAATTATTGAAGGCATTGGTGATACCTCAAGTGCCACTAATATGTTGTGGGGTGCAACCACGGTCAACGAATTGAAGGCATTATCCGAGCGATACGAACGGAAACGCACTCGAGCCTCTTTTACGATGCGACCACAATCAAATGCGCCTCGCTCTGCCGACCCGTGCATTGTATTCAGTGAACTCTTCCGTCAGCCGTCCATCAATATCTACGTCTGCTGTCACCACTGTTGATCAGAAGGCTATAAGGTGTTATAACTGCCACCAATACGGACACTATAAGGGTCAATGCCCACAACCTCAGCGACCTGATGGCTCCTGCTTCAAATGCGGTGAAATGACACACACGTATCGCAACTGTCCGAAGAAAGCCTCTGCCGTCACTGCTCGAGTTGCTGCTGCTATCACTGATGACAATTTGGATGTTGTAGTAGAGTTGTAGAGATGGAATCGATACAATTGGTAAGTGTTGCATATAAGTTGAATGATTCTCGACACAGTGAGTTTATCCGGTGTTTTTCTTTGCTTGATTCTGGCAGTCCTAAGAGCTTTATTCGACGGTCTATCGGACACTGGATGCACAGGAATGGGAAATGTGGAACTGATGTCATGTGGTCAAGTTACTGGTGTCATTAAACATAACAACGAAACGATTGTGCACAAATTATTATAACTGATGACGTTCTGCCGATTCCTATGTTGTTAGGCCGCGATTTCTTAAGAAAAGCTAATATTAAATTATGTAAATTTAAGCGTATGTACACTGCTGGTCAGATGAAAGAATTAAATAAAAGCGCTCTAGTATCCGATAAGCAATCAAAACTCACCGCAGTTCTTGAGTCATTCGGTTTATTAAAAGCTTCTTCAGACCACTCATCAGACGCTGATAGTTGGTTCAATAATGGTATATTTGAATCATCAGAGGTTGCGGTAGATAATCTTGGGCACTTATCTGGTGTTCACGATGTTGATGAACTGTTGCAGATTGGGTTAATTGATAACCATGTTGAAGTTGTCCCCGATATAAATCCGTCCCTTCCGTCCGAATTAAAGTCAGAAACCAGCAAAATCGTTGAGGAAACTTATGTCAATATGTCACCTGAGGATATCAAACCATAACTATAAAGTAAAGTAAAGACTATAAAGTAAAACTTAACCTGAAGCATGATACCCCAATCTTTTGTAAACCGCGACAACTGTCTTATTGTGAACGCATTGAAATCCAAAAAAATAGTTAATAACCTTTTGACAGAGGGTATCATGCGACGGTTCATAAAAAGAATGGTGAAATTCGGAAATGTGTCGACTACCGTCCATTGAACCAAATCACGTTACGTGACAATTATCCGATAACTCATATTGATGATTGCATCACATATCTTGGGGGAAAACGTTATTTTTCGGTGCTTGATCTGAAAAACGGGTATCATCAGGTACAAATGCACCCTAAGTCTATTAAATATACTGCCTTTGTTACTCCTGATGGCCAGTACGAGTATATGAAACTGCCTTTCGGTCTATGCAATGGTCCGGCTGAATTCCGATTTATTCGAATCGCTCTGCGGAGATTAATTGACAATAAATCGATTGTAGTTTATATGGACGACATTTTACCATCGCGGATATTAATACGCACCTATGCATTTTAAGGGAAACCTTAGCTAGTTTACGTCAAGCCGGACTGCAGCTTCAGTTGAAAAAATGCAAGTTCGCTTATGAAGAGTTAGAATATTTAGGATACTTGGCCAATTCTTCGGGTATCACCTTAAGTAAAACACATTTGACAACTATTGTAAGCTTCTCAGAGCCCAGGAATCATAAGGAATTAGAACGATGTCACAGTTTATTCTCATACTTTCGACGATTTGTAAAGAATTTTTCAAGAAATTGCCCGTCCGTTGACCCAATTATTGAAAAAATATGTTGCTTTTGTATTTAGTGAAGAGTGTCGACAGGCGTATTGTTTATTGAAACAGAAACTGATGGAATCCCCGGTGTTAGCTATTTATGACCCACACAATGAAACTGAGTTACATTGCGATGCTTGTGCTACAGGTTTTGGCGCAGTACTGATGCAACGACCATCGGATGGTATCGGATTTCATCCGGTGGCATATTTCTCGAAGACCACTTCACCTGCCGAATCCCGATTACACAGTTATGAGCTAGAAACGTTGGCAATTGTTTACGCACTGCTTCGATTTAACGTTTACGTCCAAGGTCTTCCATTCAAAATTGTAACCAATTGTAATTCGTTAGCTCTGACACTGAAGCGACATTTGTCGCTTATGTCAATGAGGCTGACCTTGACTTCCATTTACAACTCGCACAGAATCGCGACGCGAACATTGTATCTTTAGCTAAAAAATTGGAATGTTCTGAGATAAAGGACTTTGAATTGCAAGATGGCTTGGTATTTCATCGATTGAAAGCGGGCCATTTACAATTATACGTCCCTGCCGAAATGATTAACGTTATTCGACTGATGCATGAGAAAGTGGGCCACTTGGCTGTTGATAAATGCTGCTCTCAAATTAAAAAAACGTATTGGTTCCCGTGTATGAAGTCACGAGTCAAGAATTTTATTAGCAATTGCATCAAGGGCATTTATTATTCCGCTTCTGTTCATGACAATCATGCTACATTGCACCCTATACCAAAGAAGCCCATTCCGTTTGACACCATTCATGTCGACCACTTAGGCCCACTTCCGTCGATTAACTCAAATAGGAAATATTTACTGGTTGTTATTGATGCTTTTACAAAATATGTCGAACTCTATCCGGCACCCGCAGCAAGTACACGAGAAGTTCAAGTTGGATTGAGCGACTACTTTCGACACTTCAGTCGTCCACGTAGGTGTATCAGTGACCGGGGAACTTGCTTCACATCAAAAGACTTTGCTACCTTTTTGGATAAAAAATGACGAATGAAAGGATAGGGGACATTAGACAGCAAGGGTTCAATAATTTGCTAATGGCACAGGAAGCCAATCTGAAGCAGTTCGGTAGGAAACACAAAGCAGCCTCTGAATTTACAGAGGGCGACTACGTGGTGATTAAAAACGTTGACACTACGGTTGGTTCAAATAAGAAACTCATTTCGCGATTTAGAGGCCCATATGTTATTCATTAGTTACCAAAGAGTTACCATAAGTTACCAAATGATCGTTACGTCATTCGCGATACTGAGGGATGCAGAATTACGCAAATGCCCTATGATAGTATTCTGGATGCATCAAAACTAAAGTTATGGGTTAACCCGGCGTTTGATGAGGTGTCTGCTCTGGCTGATGCAACACTTCGAAAATCAGAAAGAACCAGTAGTATAAGCAATATTGTAGATACTCATAGGACATGATTGATTTGTATACGGATAAGAAGAAGGAAAAACAGAACACTCTATTTAAGGGGGTTATTCCTGAACGCCCGGGCCTTTAACTCCCATTTGCGTAATTCTGCATCCCTCAGTATCGCGAATGACGTAACGATCATTTGGTAACTCTTTGGTAACTAATGAATAACATATGGGCCTCTAAATCGCGAAATGAGTTTCTTATTTGAACCAACCGTAGTGTCAACGTTTTTAATCACCACGTAGTCGCCCTCTGTAAATTCAGAGGCTGCTTTGTGTTTCCTACCGAACTGCTTCAGATTGGCTTCCTGTGCCATTAGCAAATTATTGAACCCTTCCTGTCTAATGTCCTCTATCCTTTCATTCGTCATTTTTTATCCAAAAAGGTAGCAAAGTCTTTTGATGTGAAGCAAGTTCCCCGGTCACTGATACACCTACGTGGACGACTGAAGTGTCGAAAGTAGTCGCTCAATCCAACTTGAACTTCTCGTGTACTTGCTGCGGGTGCCGGATAGAGTTCGACATATTTTGTAAAAGCATCAATAACAACCAGTAAATATTTCCTATTTGAGTTAATCGACGGAAGTGGGCCTAAGTGGTCGACATGAATGGTGTCAAACGGAATGGGCTTCTTTGGTATAGGGTGCAATGTAGCATGATTGTCATGAACAGAAGCGGAATAATAAATGCCCTTGATGCAATTGCTAATAAAATTCTTGACTCGTGACTTCATACACGGGAACCAATACGTTTTTTTAATTTGAGAGCAGCATTTATCAACAGCCAAGTGGCCCACTTTCTCATGCATCAGTCGAATAACGTTAATCATTTCGGCAGGGACGTATAATTGTAAATGGCCCGCTTTCAATCGATGAAATACCAAGCCATCTTGCAATTCAAAGTCCTTTATCTCAGAACATTCCAATTTTTTAGCTAAAGATACAATGTTCGCGTCGCGATTCTGTGCGAGTTGTAAATGGAAGTCAAGGTCAGCCTCATTGACATAAGCGACAAATGTCGCTTCAGTGTCAGAGCTAACGAATTACAATTGGTTACAATTTTGAATGGAAGACCTTGGACGTAAACGTTAAATCGAAGCAGTGCGTAAACAATTGCCAACGTTTCTAGCTCATAACTGTGTAATCGGGATTCGGCAGGTGAAGTGGTCTTCGAGAAATATGCCACCGGATGAAATCCGATACCATCCGATGGTCGTTGCATCAGTACTGCGCCAAAACCTGTAGCACAAGCATCGCAATGTAACTCAGTTTCATTGTGTGGGTCATAAATAGCTAACACCGGGGATTCCATCAGTTTCTGTTTCAATAAACGATACGCCTGTCGACACTCTTCACTAAATACAAAAGCAACATATTTTTTCAATAATTGGGTCAACGGACGGGCAGTTCTTGAAAAATTCTTTACAAATCGTCGAAAGTATGAGAATAAACTGTGACATCGTTCTAATTCCTTATGATTCCTGGGCTCTGGGAAGCTTACAATAGTTGTCAAATGTGTTTTACTTAAGGTGATACCCGAAGAATTGGCCAAGTATCCTAAATATTCTAACTCTTCATAAGCGAACTTGCATTTTTTCAACTGAAGCTGCAGTCCGGCTTGACGTAAACTAGCTAAGGTTTCCCTTAAAATGCATAGGTGCGTATTAATATCCGCGATGGTAAAATGTCGTCCATATAAACTACAATCGATTTATTGTCAATTAATCTCCGCAGAGCGATTCGAATAAATCGGAATTCAGCCGGACCATTGCATAGACCGAAAGGCAGTTTCATATACTCGTACTGGCCATCAGGAGTAACAAAGTCAGTATATTTAATAGACTTAGGGTGCATTTGTACCTGATGATACCCGTTTTTCAGATCAAGCACCGAAAAATAACGTTTTCCCCCAAGATATGTGATGCAATCATCAATATGAGTTATCGGATAATTGTCACGTAACGTGATTTGGTTCAATGGACGGTAGTCGACACATTTCCGAATTTCACCATTCTTTTTATGAACCGTCGCATGATACCCTCTGTCAAAAGGTTATTAACTATTTTTTTGGATTTCAATGCGTTCACAATAAGACAGTTGTCGCGGTTTACAAAAGATTGGGGTATCATGCTTCAGGTTAAGTTTTACTTTATAGTCTTTACTTTACTTTATAGTTATGGTTTGATATCCTCAGGTGACATATTGACATAAGTTTCCTCAACGATTTTGCTGGTTTCTGACTTTAATTCGGACGGAAGGGACGGATTTATATCGGGGACAACTTCAACATGGTTATCAATTAACCCAATCTGCAACAGTTCATCAACATCGTGAACACCAGATAAGTGCCCAAGATTATCTACCGCAACCTCTGATGATTCAAATATACCATTATTGAACCAACTATCAGCGTCTGATGAGTGGTCTGAAGAAGCTTTTAATAAACCGAATGACTCAAGAACTGCGGTGAGTTTTGATTGCTTATCGGATACTAGAGCGCTTTTATTTAATTCTTTCATCTGACCAGCAGTGTACATACGCTTAAATTTACATAATTTAATATTAGCTTTTCTTAAGAAATCGCGGCCTAACAACATAGGAATCGGCAGAACGTCATCAGTTATAATAATTTGTGCACAATCGTTTCGTTGTTATGTTTAATGACACCAGTAACTTGACCACATGACATCAGTTCCACATTTCCCATTCCTGTGCATCCAGTGTCCGATAGACCGTCGAATAAAGCTCTTAGGACTGCCAGAATCAAGCAAAGAAAAACACCGGATAAACTCACTGTGTCGAGAATCATTCAACTTATATGCAACACTTACCAATTGTATCGATTCCATCTCTACAACTCTACTACAACATCCAAATTGTCATCAGTGATAGCAGCAGCAACTCGAGCAGTGACGGCAGAGGCTTTCTTCGGACAGTTGCGATACGTGTGTGTCATTTCACCGCATTTGAAGCAGGAGCCATCAGGTCGCTGAGGTTGTGGGCATTGACCCTTATAGTGTCCGTATTGGTGGCAGTTATAACACCTTATAGCCTTCTGATCAACAGTGGTGACAGCAGACGTAGATATTGATGGACGGCTGACGGAAGAGTTCACTGAATACAATGCACGGGTCGGCAGAGCGAGGCGCATTTGATTGTGGTCGCATCGTAAAAGAGGCTCGAGTGCGTTTCCGTTCGTATCGCTCGGATAATGCCTTCAATTCGTTGACCGTGGTTGCACCCCACAACATATTAGTGGCACTTGAGGTATCACCAATGCCTTCAATAATTATATCCACCAATTCCTCCTCCGGGACAGAAGCACGCAAGGCAATCTCTTGCATTTCGAGAATATAACTGCGAATACTCTCGGTTGGCATCAGTCGTCTGTTGCGCAATTGAAAATATACCTCCTGTGAAGAGTATTATCGCCCGAATTCCCACATGATCGCCTCTTTCAATTCTATGTAATCAACAAGGGCGATGGTACGCAATAAGACTTGGGCCGTTCCATCTAGCATTCGTCGGCAGGCCACCGAACGTAAGCGATCGTCAAATTGTAGCATATCGCATGCATTTTCGAAATGACTGAACCACTTACTCACATCGTAAGGTCATCAGCGCTGAATTTTTTTTTATCATCGATTCAATGGTTGCATTCAGAACGATCAAGCCATGTTGGCTTTTTGCTTAATTTTTGTCTGAGGGGGTAGAAAGGTCAGAAGGGCTGACAAAGCATTCGCCATTTTTTCTAGCCAAAAATTTGTATGCTGCATCTGTTCAGAACTTTCTTCTCTGTCACTCATTTTCAGTGTTTTATTTCCTTCTCGTGTGGCGGCCACGTGGAATTTGGCATAAAGTGTTGTTGTTGTTTAAATGTTGTTCTTTTTCAGCAAACGTATTCAGAGCACATGATTTATTCTGGCAAGAAAAAGCCAACAAGGCTTTACCGCTCTGAATGCAACCAATGACACTCACATCAGTCACTTTGTTAACTGCAGGTGCCGCAGCCGTTGTAGATAATGCATTGATTACAGCTTGTAAGTGTAGTAACTCTCGTTTTTTTCGCAATAATTCCAGTTGTTGGTCAACCTGTTGTACTTCAGTAGCGGAGATCGGTTGATTTTCAGCGGCTGAAACTATTGGGTTGTGTCTATCAGGGAGGGCCTCCAGTTGAACTGTGCTGGCACTCGATTCGTCAGTGTTTTCATCAGCGTCAGGATTCTCTCTTGATGTTATGTGTTCGGCGTACAATCGTCTCAATTGCGTGATTGTTGCAGTTGGTGGTACATCCACGTTGGCCCTTGTCAAACTGATGATCATGTCATCTTTGCTTGGGAGCACCATATTAGACAGCAGCTTGACCACAGTGACAAAGGTTAACTAAATTGTCGAAGCTAATCGGATTCCACAAAATATTAAATTCCCAAAATTATTCGTCGCCGTATAATTGTTATCCCACTTCTGAGATTTGATGGCCCAATCGTCAGGTTTTATTTTTAGATTTCGGTGACCTCTGAATTACTGCATCTTGTCTTCTCGACCACAGGAACAGGAAGAAGGAACAACAAAACATCTGACACATGACATTACCGGCCGAGACAAACGCGATCGTCTACTTTGGCAGCATTGCCGGTAGCATTTGGCACCACGGCGATATACAACGGGTGTTTACATTATATAATCTTTATTATATTATAATATCGTAAAAGTAGGAAATTCTTGAACTTATCATTTTGATAAATATTTTATGTTTACGGAACCCTTAAGAACATTATGTGGAACCCCAGGATGAAACACCATTTGAAGACCACATATAACGAAAGCATATACATATAATGAAATATGACTCAACGAATGAGTTTTTTTTTAAATTGGTTAAAAGCAAAAAAACCTTTATCAAAATAGGAGTAGTTGTAAAAAGGTTTTATTGTAACTATACTTTTAATTCAATAGTTTCTAACTTTGCTCTAATTTCAGGAAAAGGAACCAAAATATAGGAACTCTTTATCGTACAAGTAAAATCAGCGGCTGTACATTATATTATTATTTATGAAATGGGTGGGCTACATGACTCTGGCACTGTGCCAAGACCCTCAAGGTTAAAGTAGTCGGCAGAGACATTAGTGAACCAAAGAGTAGGGAAACTTAAAACGATCCGAGGATTCTCTATGTTAGATCCGAGGACTCTTATGTGGTCAAGTGCAACGTCGAGAGCACACCACTCTGAATCCGTAGTCGATGAAGTAGGAGTAAGTTTTACGGTAATAATTAGCTTTTATAACCCTTCTGCTCAATATATTCCCTTTCCATCTGACCAGGAGGCATTCTAAAGTTACCGAGAGCTGTAGTCGAATTATATACATTACTTTTGCCTGGTTTAGGTAAGCACCATCTGTCACTAACTTCTAAGGCTTCAGGGACAGGCCGTAATTTGACCGTGTATACAGATGTTTTTGGCAACCCTCCAACCCGGTTTACAAGTTTGACTAACAGCTTCTGTTGTCAGAATTTTAGAATAGAATATAGAATTTTAGCTATATTGCTGTAAAGGTAGAACCAAAGAAACGCCTTCTATATATTGTATATTCTTCGGTAGATCTCTTCAATATAGTTTATTGTAAATTTACAATAAATTTACTTATTTTTTTGAGAGAAGTTTGAATACTTTTGAATTTCGGAATATTTTCTCCCTCTCAACGATGGACTTAACCCGATTTGTCAACACTGCAGACACATTGGCGGAAGTTGAAACTAAACACCGTGAAATCCCGAAGAACGAACACAATATCCTTTGAGCACCCACCTCTAGAAGCTTCACGCGGTATGGTCGGACATCAAGAAGGCGTACAACGTGTGCCTGGAACATCTCATCGTGTCAGCTCTCTAGGAAGGCGATGACCGCACAGCTAAGATCGCCGTCGTCAAGAGCAAATGTCGTTGCTGCTGCTGCTCCAGAGCCACTCTCTGGTCACAACATCAGTCTACCTCCGTTTGACACTGATATTTTTAGAGGAGATTGTAAATCTTGGCCAACTTGTAGAGATATGTTCTCCGCTCTGTACATTCGTAACTCGACTTTCTCAAGTCGAAAAGTTGTTTCACCTGAACTAAAAAGACAAGGTGCAGCAAAAGAGATTGTATAGAAATTTCTCCTCACTGACGATGAATACAACCAAGCGTGAACGAATCTCAAGGATCGTTTTAAAAACAAGCACAGGGTTCGAAGCTAGAATTCGTCAACACTCAGCTTCGAACCCTGTTCAACCTCTTCCCTGTTTCGAAAGAATCTGGAGTTGAAATTAAACGACTTCAGCGAGAAATTAAAAACTGTTTTTCTGCGTTACAATATATGATGTAGACGTAGACAGCTGGGATGTTATTAGCCCCTATTCCAGTTGTCGTGTCACGTCGGTGAGTATCGTCGTAGTCGTCGTCATGTCACCTCAAGTATGCTATTCTAGTAGTCGAGTGACGTGCGTGCGAGGAACGTGGTGAAATGAAATGCATATGGAAGAATCGCAATTTAACTTGTTACAATAAATTGTAAACAACTTGAGATGAGCTCGTTTGTTTTGTTGTTTTTTGGTATAGATACCGATTTTGACTATAAAAATGATTGTAATAAATTAAAAATGAAATATTTTAGAACCCTTGCAATCAAAAAATTGTACTTCATAAACTTCTCCAACTCTTTAAATTGCTATCAAATTGTTATCTTTAAGCTGTAATATAAGAAATTGGTTAAAATATTCGAAAAAAATAATAATAACATTAATTACCAAAATCTTTAATTTTCCCGTCTGCATTAAGGCTCTTTAGAATCAAATGACGCGAGCTCACTTATAAAATGGTGGTGACAGAAATTTCATTGCTTACCGACAAAAAGTTTAACTGTCGGTGTTCACCGCCACCGTCAAACGATAACAAGAATAAAAATTTGACGTGACAACAACATTCGTCACGTAAATCGGCAAATGTTCATCTTTGTTCTCGTCTCCCCGTAAACACCCTTTCTCTGTTGGAACATTCGTTGAAAGACAAACAAGAGATTCCGAGATGGAAAGAAATAGACACTTTCCTCACTCAACGTTTCCAAACTCTCGAAACTGTTGATGATATACGAAAGGCACCAGAACTCCTCGAAAGACACCTTAAAATCCCAATCGTGCCTCAAAACTCCAAAACCAGTGCACACCTTGCAAGTTAACATAACCTCAACGTCTTGCAAGCTGTGCACTAATCAACGACACGCTCTTCGAATATGCCCTCGCTTTTTAGCAATGAACATTGATAAACGATTATCAATTGTTCAGAAATACTATATTTGTATGAACTGTCTCGCTCACTTTCATCAACTCAAACTCAAATATTGCAAAAGTTCCTACAATTGTGCAACTTGCAACAAACGTCACAATTCGCTTTTGCATCGCGAGGTGGTCTCCGCCCCCAATTGAACACCCCGCTCGAAATCTCAACAAACCTCGCGCCCTCTCCCCACAGACACGTCGTGAAACGGTGTCAAACGCCAATCCAAGGCTAACTACCTCTGCACGTGCAAAAAAAACCTAATTACTCACTCATATTGCAAACATACAGTCCACTCTCTCTCCTCCATTGAAAGCGATGGTGAATAGCACTATCGTTTTTTTATCGTCCCGAAAAAAGAAGTGTTGCTTGTTACAGCTATGGTACACATTTTTCACTGTGGAGAACCATACGTGGCACGCACTCGACCTGTACAAACTAAAGTGGCTGGTATCAATCAGATTGTTAGAGCTGTTATTAGTAAAATTTGTAAATTCACTATTGGTTCTTCTCGGAACCCTCAATTTAATGTACAAGTCGAAGCCCTTTTACTTCCCAAATTGACAGATAATCTACCCTTGACCCTAGCCTTCTCTTTTCTCTTCTGAATCTCCCTTTAGAAGATGTCAACTTCCATAAAAGTGATCAAATTTACATCCTCATAGGAGCTGACATCTACCCTCAAATTCTGCTATATGTAATCCAAACAAATGTCCTTGGCTCCCTGTTCGCTCAAGAGACCATTTCCTCCATCTACTCCTAAAAGCACAACGCGCGTTTAATTTTTTAACGAAGTCGCTATTGATCGCAAAATTTCTCGTTTCTGGGAATTAAAAGATTTCCCCCAGAAAAAATTTCCCAGTCCGTCCGAAAAGTTTTGTGAGGAAATCTATGCCAAAATTATCAAACGGCAGAAAGATGGACGCTATATCGTGTAACTTCCTTTCAAAGAAGATTTCCTCCATTAATCCAAAATAGGATTCTCACGAGAAATAGCGATCAAACAATTCCTTTGGAACGAAGCGAAATTGTTGAAAACGCCAGACTTCAAGAAGCAATATGACTTAGTAATACGAGAATATTCTGAGCTTAGTCATATGATTGAAACCACACCTCCCATTTCAGTCCCGCCTCGAAATCTCACAATTATTATCTCCCTCACCATGCTGTTTTGAAACCGAAAAGAAGCACGACGAAAGTGCGCATTGTATTCAACGGTTCGTGCCCAACAACCAACGGAGTAAGCCTGAACGACGTTTTATATAAACTCTCGGCATTCACTGGAATACCAAATCAGACTTCTTCTGTATCCAAGCAAAACCTTATGCCATTCAGTCTACCTACAACAAAAGGCAAGTTTTCTCCCTCATTGCCAAGATCGTTGATCCAGCTGGTTGGCTAGCTCCCGTTGTTATAATTGCCAAAATAATTATGCAGAGAATCTGGTTAGACGGGACGGATTGGGATGACCCGGTCTCCCATGACACTACAATTGTGGCTAGTATTTATTGAGTACCCCCATTACATTAACCAATTGCGAGTCCCTCGATGGGTTAATTTCACTTCGAAATGCGCCATCGAAATTCATGTCTTTTGTGACGCGTCCGAAAAGGCATATGCCAGTGCATGAGAAGTGGGTCCGAACTATCACTCAAAATGAAGTTCACCTTTCGCTCCTCTCGCAAATACTAAAGTTGCACCGATCAAGACAATTTCTGCCTCGTGTTAAATTGCATGGTGCAGCGTTACTCGCAGATATGGTCAATGACCTGATCCCTCACTTAGATCCCCCAGCTTCGATCGCTACTGTTGGTTCGATTCTACGATCGTAGTTTAAACGGCCACCCTGTACGTGGAAAACCTTTTTAGCCAATCGTGTTGCACACTAGATGGTTTCATATGGAATCTGCTACTCAATCTCCTACTCAAAATCTTAAGACAGATTTAGAGGCCAAACCAATTAAAACCCACTTCTCATTCTTCTCTCGATATCAAGATCTTTTCGAGAGAGTTTTTTAGAGCTTTTCGATTTATTTCTAATCTCTTCAGATTCTTCTGTCGAACATCCTCAACATCGTTCCTCTTTCAGAAGAACTTCTCATAGTGTCGAGGCAGACGAGATAGAGTTTGTCAAAACTCGCCTCATGACACTCGCGCAAAAAGTTCATTTTCCGAATGAATACCACTGTCTTCAGCAGAAAACGATTTTGAGCCCAAAAAGCTCTATTCTCTCTCAATCCTTTCTTGCATGAAGATGATCTTTTGCGCGTCGGTGGGTGTTTAGCCTCGTGTCCGTCATTACCTTTTGATTCGATTGATTTGCATATAATTCTGGATTCATCAATGTAAACCTCGCGTCATCAACAAAAATCGACAGAGAACGCAACTCATGGCGACTCTGCTTCCCGAACATACTCCTCTCTCTCTCGTCCTTTCGCAGCCACTGGCCTCGATTACACTCAACCCTTTGACATAAAAAATTACACAGGGTTAGCTTGTCTCATCACAAAGGGGTATGTCTGTGGCTTGGTGTGCTTTGCGACGCAGGCAATTTACCCTGAGGCTGTTAGCGATCTCTCAACTACCGCCTTTTTAGCCGGATTCCCTCGCTTCATGGCTCGACAAGGTTACCTAAGGGATTTATGTCCTCCAAAAGGACATGAAAGTGTTTCTCAGGCAAAGATAACTTCTCATCTCGCATTTTGATTACCAACAAATTAAATTAACCTTTATTCCTGCTGGAGGTCCTCACATGGGCGGTCTGTGGGGGAGCTGGTGTCAAAAGTTTTAAATTTCACCTCACAAAGCAAGTGAATCAATTGCGATGCACCTTTTGAGGAATTCTCGACTATTTTTCACAAAACCGAAACTTGTCTGAACTATCGAACTCTTAGTCGTACGTCTGATGATCCCACGGATTTACAACCACTTACCCCCGGACATTTTCTTGTTGGCGCCCCGCTTTTTAGGTCCCTGCTGAACCTAAAATTCTCCAATCAAGATTGTTAATCGGTGACAAAAACTCGGTGACAAACAATCGGTGGAAAGCAGAATATCTTAAAGAACTTCACAAGAGTCGTAAGTGGAAATACCCGCAACCTTATGTCCAATCCAATACTTGGCGACTCGGTCACGTATCCCATGTATATAGGGGCGCTGATAATCGTATCCGCGTTGCTCACGTCCGAACGAAACGAGGAAGCATAACAAGATTATCAATCTTGATTGTGCTTCCAGCAGATCTCTACTCGCACGTTAGGTTTCAGATATGACGTCTCAAGACCGATCCCCACGTTATTCCAACCACCGGATTAGTGCACTGCGCAACCCGAGGTCCGCCATCTGGCGACCTACCCACCGAAAGTCGAGGTCTGGATTCCGAGGCCCACATGCTTCGTGACGTATCCACGCGCGGAATTTGAATCAGAGGTGGACCCTCGTGTGCTGACTCCCCGTGCAGCCGGGGATATTCACGCCCATCCCACAAGCAGCAGCTCCATCACCCCAACATACCCCCGAAAACCTTTCCTCCATCCCTACGACCGTCATCGCAGTCACCATCTCCAATGACTTCACCAGCCCGTCGCCCACCCTTTAAATCGGAGCCTCGGCCAGCCCCGCTTCCAGCTCCGCTTCCTCGCCCCCCCTCGATTTGAACAACTTCCCGCGACGCGAATGGTACCACCACCTGCACCACACTCCATGCATCCCTTCAGTAGCGAGTCCCCTTCTACTCACATGAAGCGTTCGATAACCCTTCGGCACACGGCGATGGTGCGCATAAGCTCGACCAATGGTTTCGTCTACGAGCGAGCCCTTTTCGATTCCGGAAGCGAGATGTCGAAGATCTCTCAGAGCCTCCTACACAAGCTGGGAATTCTCCCCTGTCGGCTCGGGTCGGATGCAGTCGCGCTCTTGACTCTCCACACCACAATAACGAACTGGAGGAAGACCATTTTGTTAATATAAAATTGGCTGTTCCGGAGCTCCACCGGCCCCATGTGATGCAGCTACGTCTTGGGGCGGATGTAACTGCGCGTCTCCACCGGTCAGAAGCCCTGCCCTGTGCCCACGGAAAACCATTCGCTCAAAATTCTATGATTGGTTGGCTCTTCTCGGGTACCGTGTGCCCATAAAGCGGCTCCTATTTTACCTGTTGTGCCTATTTCCTTGCCAATTTCCTTCCAAACATTGTCTTTCTTTTTTAAATCTTTATATCCCTCCGAGGTTTAATGGAAAAGACATGGGTTGTAACTCACCCTCTTAATTAATCGTTCGCAATTTATCTGAAAGTAATTCAAACATGGTTTTATTAACTTAACTTATTAACTGAAAGAAACAAGAAAAATTGCAAATTATGTGAGAAAAAATCCTTACTTCTATTAGCGACACTTTTTTGAATTTTTATTCACTTCGATATCCGCTGCTTTCAAATTTGCTTGTCAAATCAAATAAACTTGTCACTCCGCGCCAACGTCACTTCGCAGCGCATACCAAAATTGGAAATTCGAATAGGTCTGCTTTAATGTGTTGTTTATTTTAGCCACTTCAATAATACTGCGTGTACCAATTTCATTTTGACAAGAACGCAACTCACCACGGCCTTATTTAGGTACTAGAGTAAAGTAGATAGGCTTTTGAGAGTTCCGAAAGTTGTATTATGTGAATGATACACCAAAGTGCGGCTAATCAGGCCTTTACACTATCTTTTACACTAGGCCTTTACACTATCAAAAACTTTTACACTATCATTCATAGTGACTTGTCTTACAGGGGTATTCTGAGAGTCACTAACTATTGAATCGTCTCGAAATTGCATTGCAAACAACAACAAAGAGACGATTTTTGTTGTTAGTTAGTGTAGTTAGTGACTCTCAGAATACCCCTGTTAGTGATAAGTCATATGACTTATCATATGAGTTAAAATTTACAGCTTTCATAGTGTAAACACATTTAATTTTTTCAAAACAACGGTTTTTAGTAATTGTTTTAAATAATTTAATTAAAAATACAGTAAAACCCCGTTTAACGCGGGGGATACGTTCCATCAAAGTAGAGCGTAATGCGAAACAGCGCTAAACGAGGCTTTCTTAACATGTAAATAATGGCGTTAGGGGAAGATACATATATAGAAAATTGTTTAGGTAATTAATTTAATAATGATGTTTTTTTCGATGTTTAAATCTATTAAGGCATCCCCGACTAGCAATGAAAGTTTTACTTATGTCACTTGCCTCAACCTGAATGTAATTAAAAATTCTTCTAGCTTTTTCAATTATGATTGGCTTAATGGCATATTGCGTTCAATTTCGTCGTCAATCCATATAGACAGTCGTTTTTCCATTTCCTCTATAATGTTACTTCTAGAACGGGTAATTCTAGTTGCAGAGCTTGACATAGTTGCAGTTGCCGGTGACAGTATTTTTTCTTTATTCTTAAGAATTGTCCTTATTGTTGCAGTTGCCAAATTCAATTCAGCACTAATTTGGGATTGACGTTCACCAGAATCTAATCTTTTAATCACTTGCATTTTAGTTTCCAGTGATTGCTTTTTCTGGTTGCTTTCTTATCTTGTTTTTCATTATCACCCATGATAAAAACTAAAGATCATAATATTTGTCACTGTATTAATCGTTATAGTATTATATAAATTTATACTTACAATAATGTCAACAAATGTTTCAAATGATAAAAATGCGTCCGTACAGCACCGCACCAAACAAGAAACACAACTACACTGTACATATGTATGTTATGTATGTACATATTTAGAAACCTAGCGCTGCGCACAATTTCGGGGAAATAAAAGAGCGCTAAACCGAAACAGCGCTAAACGAAACGGCGTTAAGCGGGGTCTTACTGTATAAAAAATATATAATTAAAGCTGTAAAGAATATATAATATTATTAAGAATATAAATATAATTAAAAATATGAATAAGGCTGTAACGAGATTTTCTTTCCAGTTGGGGTGAACTCAGCGGTCCTAGCGTTCATCTCAGCGGGATCTCGCAATCCTCTGAGTTCTTCTTGGTTACAGTTTATACCGGTGCCGAATTGCGTTTTCGTTGATCAATTCACTGACTATGGTTAGATAGTTCAGCGCGGACGGTCTTATATTGGTGATTGTGTTTTAATCTAGTTAAAAATTGTCAGGGCGAGTGCCCGCGGCAAATGGCCACTTACAATGATTTGTCGAAGACGTTTTATAGGGCGCTTAATAATAACAGATTGTGTTTTGTACAGGAAGACAGACAGAATGTCTGACGATGGTCGTTTACATTGGTTTTGGTTAAAGGTTTTTTTATAATTAAGGGTGTTTTTTTACTTTAGATAGAACTTTCGATAGGGACAACGGTCAATACAAGCTGTCCTTCTGAATGCTCTTCTTGTTATTATTGTTCAGAATAGTCTGGCAAATCATCATGAATAGACTCACGCTTGAACAACGCTACCAAACTATCCAAATTTACTTTGAAAATCAGTCGTCGATTCGAGCAATTTTTAGACGACTTCGTGAATTTCATGGCTCATTTTTGGCTTAAAGGGTTTGTTAATAAGCAAAATTGCCGCATATGGAGTGAGATGAATCCACAAGAGACTACAGACTCCATTGCATGCAGAAAAATGCACCGTTTGGTTCAGTTTGCATGCTGGTGGCATCATTGGACCTTATTTCTTCAAAAATTAGGCCGGACCTCGTGTTACAGTCAATGGAGATCATTACCGCACCACGATCAATGATTTTTTGTTTGAAAATATGGATGACATTGGATAAGTAGTAACCCCTCCCCCGCGAACGTTAAACCCACAACAGGGAAACGTAATTTTGAGTTTCCTATAGGAAAAACCCCGTTCTCTTTCCTTAATACCCTTCAACCGGGTCTGTAATGTTGAGTTTCTGAGCTGAATTCTTGACTTTTCACAAACAGTACTTTACGATTTCACGTGAAATTGTTAGAATATAAACTTTACTTCAATACACCTTTGTACGAATTGTTTTTTAGATCAATGTTTCATTGATTGTTTTTGATGTATGAAAACATTTGTATATAGAAAATTTCTATTATTCTCAAATAAACTTTCATAGCGAATGCTATATAACTATTAATTTCTAAAAGGTTATGGGCCCAGGACAATAGTCTAGAGAATCGCGATTTTAAATTGTGCTACTATCGAAAAATTTAATCATCGATTTTGAAATGGCTGGTATTACAACGTTGGATAAATTCGAGAAGCTCGTTGGATCTGCAAATTGGCTAACCTGGAGTTTTGCGATTGAAGCACAATTAAAATTAGATGGGCTGTGGAAATGTGTATCGGATGATACTGATAACGCAAGTGAATCGGATCAAGAAAAGGCAAAATGTCGGTTAATTTTATCGTTGGATAAATCGCTATATGTCTACGTAAGAGAATGCACGACGGCGAAAATTCTATGGAAAACATTGAAAAATCTCTTTGAAGATTCAGGCTTGGATCGAAAAGTAGGACTACTTCAGAAACTGTGTTCAGTTCAACTTGAAGACTGCGGTTCAATTGAAGATTATGTTTCCCAAATTGTAACCACGTCACAAAAACTTGGATCAATTGGGTTTGTAGTGAATGATGAATGGCTGGGTTGTTTGTTGCTCAAGGGACTTCCGGAAACATATCGGCCAATGATAATGTCACTGGGAAGTTGTGGAGCAAAAATTACTGCAGACTCCATAAAAATGAAGCTGCTTCAAGATGTCCGAACCGAAAATACAAGTCATGCTTTAGTCAGCAAGAACAATTATCATAAGAAAAAGCAAATACAACGCAAATGTTTTAGTTGCAATGGTTTTGGACATTTCGCTGCTGAATGCCCCACAAGAAAAGGTAAAGGTAATCAAAAGTTCTGGAAAAAGGACTCGTCAAGAAAGGACAATTCTCTTTTTGCTGCATATTCAGCGAAAATGAACTCAAGCACTACAAACTGGTATGTTGACAGCGGAGCAACGGCTCACATGACAAAAGATAAGAGTTTAATCAAGAATCCGAAGCAGTACGATGGTGAAGTCAAGATTGCAGATGACAACATTTTGAAAGCGGAATCTAAAGGTGATATTCAACTAAGTGTCATAAATAATGGAGACATAAATGTAATCTCTGTTCGAAATGTTATGTATGTACCTAACGTTGCTGAAAATTTACTCTCAAGTAAAGTCAAATGGTAAAGAAGGGCAACAAGATTATATTTGATCAATTTGGATGCAAAATCTTTAACGATAAAGATCAACTTGTGGTAACTGCTTCAAGTGTAAATGGAATGTATAAACTAGATACGATCAGACCTGATGAAGTCTTCATAACCAAAGAGGAAGACACTTTTCAAAGATGGCACAAAAGATTTGGGCACTTAAACGAAGAAAGTTTAAAGAAGTTGAAGAATGGTCTTGTAACTGGAATTGAGTATAACGAAAATACTGTATCGAAAACTTTTTGTGAAGGTTGTGCTCAAGGAAAACATATACGAGGAAGTTTTCCCAATGTTGGAAATAGAGCTGAAGGAATCCTGGATATTGTCCATTCTGACGTCTGTGGTCCCATGGAAGTAAAATCTTTAGCTGGAAGTAGATATTTTGTCACTTTTATTGATGATTTTACTCGGAAAATCTTCATTTATTTTTTGAAAAACAAATATGAAGTACTTGAGAAATTTAAAGAATTCAAGAATATGGTTGAAACTCAAACTGGTAACAAAATAAAAATACTTAGAAGTGATAACGGGAAAGAATATGTAAACGAAAGTATGCTGCATTTCATGAAGACATTTGGAATAGTGCATCAAACAACAGTGCCTTATAATCCGGAACAAAATGGATTAGCAGAGCGAGTCAACAGAACATTAACAGAAAAAGCAAGATGCATGTTATATGACGCAAAGTTACCAAAGCGTTTTTGGGCAGAAGCAATGCAGACCGCAACATATATAACAAACAGAAGTCCTCATAAATCCTTGAAATGCACTCCTGCAGAAATGTGGACAGGTAGAAAACCGAAAGTGGATCATATGAAAATATTTGGATGCTTTGCAATGGCGTTCGTACCAAAACAGAAACGATTAAAATGGGATCCGAAATCTAGAAAATGCATTTTTGTTGGATATGCAATAACATCAAAAGGATATCGTGTTTACGATATTGAAAGCAAGAAAATCGTGAACCGAAGAGATGTGCAATTCGAAGAAAACATGAAGGGATCCTCAAAGTTAGGAGAGTCTGAAGACAATTTTTTTTTTTTTCAATATTTAAAAAATAATGAAGAAAAATTGCAAAATAATTTAGACGATTCATATTCCAGTTCATTGTCATTTGATTCATTACCAGATAATAACAATGAAGTGGGGGAAATTTGCAACGATAGCACTGAAATAAATTACGTGGAGGATGAAAATTTAGTAATCTCAGATGCAATAATTCCAGAAGTACCAGTAATACGACGAAGTGAAAGAATCGCAAAACAGAAACCAAAAAGCTGGGTTGGTTATAAAGCTGTTCTATCCGAAGATGAACCCAACACAATTGACGAAGCTTTATCTTGTGAAGATAATCTTAAATGGAAGGCAGCTATTGATAGTGAATTAAATTCATTGGCAGAAAATCAAACATGGGTTTCTGTACCAAAACCACAAAATTGCAACACAATTGAAACCAAATGGGTTTTCAAAAGGAAGAAGGAGCCAAATGATACTATTCGGCATAAGGCTAGACTTGTAGTCAAAGGTTATACGCAGTGCAAAGGTGTGGACTATGAGGAAACGTTCTCTCCTGTTGTTCGTTACACATCTATCAGATATTTATTTGCTTTAGCAGTACGTTTCAAACTGGAAATTGAGCAAATGGATGCAGTGACTGCATTTTTACAAGGAGATCTGAAAGAGGATATATACATTGAGCCACCATCAGTCATTCAGGTTCAAAAAGGTAATGTTTTAAAACTGAAAAAGGCGCTCTATGGATTAAAGCAAGCGAGTTTGGTGTGGAATCAAAAGCTTGATTTGGCATTACAAGTATATGGATTAATTCGCTCAAAAGTTGATCCGTGTATATATTATCACGTTAAGGATAACAAAATGACTTACTTAGCATTATATGTTGATGATATGTTGTTGTTTAGCAACGACACAAAATTCAAAGAAGAATTGAAGTCAAAATTAATGCTTAATTTCAAAATGAAATTCTTGGGAAATGCTAAACAATGTCTTGGTATGAGAATAACAAAAAAAGAAGAAAGTATATATCTTGATCAAGAGGATTATATAATTTCAATGCTTAAAAGATACAACATGGAAAATTGCAATCCAATATCAACTCCATTTGACATTAATCAAAAATTGGAAAAATCAAAATCTTTTGATCCGCTAATGAAGGACGTTCCTTACCAACAAGCAATTGGAAGTTTGTTATTCGCAGCACAATGCACACGGCCCGATATTTCACAGGCAGTGAATTTTTTGAGCAAATTCAATAACAATCCTGAAAGAATTCATTGGAATGCCGTGAAGCGAATATTTCGATATCTTAAAGGAACAGCAAATTGGAAGCTAAAATTTTCGAACTCGGGTAATAAGGAAATAATTACGTATTCCGATTCAGATTGGGCTAATGACAGCGAAGATCGTCGATCAGTTAGTGAATATGTTAATATCCTGCAAGGTGGTGCTATTTCATGGAATAGCAAGCGACAACCCACTGTGGCCTTATCAACAACGGAGGCAGAATACATGGCTTTATCAGCTGCTACTCAGGAAGTTATATGGCTACGAGAGTTACAAAAGGAAACCAATGTAAATTTTGATTACAAGCAGCCAACAAAAATTTACTGTGATAATCAGAGCGCGATTTATTTGGCTTCAAATGATGCATATCATCCAAGATCAAAGCATATTGATGTACGTCACCATTTTATAAGAGAACGGAAGAAACAAAATGAAATAGTATTTTGCGGTGTATCAACTAATGACATGATAGCAGATTTTTTGAACAAAGCAGTTTGTTCTGATAAACATAAATATTTTTCCAAACAAATAGGTTTACAAATTATGTAAATACAATTCGAGTGGGGGTGTTAGAATATAAACTTTACTTCAATACACCTTTGTACGAATTGTTTTTTAGATCAATGTTTCATTGATTGTTTTTGATGTATGAAAATATTTGTATATAGAAAATTTCTATTATTCTCAAATAAACTTTCATAGCGAATGCTATATAACTATTAATTTCTAAAAGAAATCGCAATTCAGAGTTGCAAGTTTTTCAAGCCTTGACGCAGTTTCGTATCTCGTTATCTCTGCTTAAACCTTTGTGCTACTGAAAACTCTCATATGCAGCAAAAACGCAGCTTTAGAAATAAAGAAATTAGCATTGTATCAGCTGTACAATAGCTCTAGAAGTGATGCTAGAGCTCCTGTTAACTCCATCAACAAAAGTTTGTTGTTGTTGGGATCGGCGCAAAAAACAGAAACAACAACATTGGAGAGTTTGTGCTGTGTTCAATTTAAGCCTACTGTGAGAGATCTCACCATCGGCAGGGACAAGAAATTAATAACGTTCACTGGGGAACTAAAGAACGTTTATTTCTGCAGTTTGTCGTCCCTCTCAATTTGATGGCGAAATTTCTACTAAACCGTGTACGAGTATGTATCCAACGACTCAAAGGCGTTCGTTTCGAACAAAAAAACCGATTTCGAACTCGAAAAGGAAGAGGCGACAAACTGCAGGCAGGGTTGCACGAATGCTACACTCCGCAACATCCCCGCCCCCGTGAATCAACCCCGATTCACAAATTACCCCATATCTAGGACCGCTAACTTGGAAACTGGTCGTCTCGCCACACCGACAGCTGTACGGACGTCGACAATTCGCACCACAACATCGGCACCAGGATAAACTTTCACCACTCGCCCTCGAGTCCACTGCTGCCTTGGTAAATTTGCGTCACATATAAAAACCAGATCACCTTCTACGATGGGTTTCGTCCTCTGACACCACTTTGACCGACGCATTAACGTAGGCAGATACTCAGTTACTCTCTTCGAGAAACTGTCTCTCAACTGCCGAGCTATACGCCACTGCTTCTTCAAAGCACCTGGTGTCTGTGCAGTATTAGCAACTCCTAGCAAGAAGTGATTCGGCGTCAAAGGTTCCTCCTGATCAACGGAAACTGGTAGATGAGTTAACGGCCGAGAGTTAACCACATTTTCCGCCTCTATTATGAAGCAGCGCAAAGTATGCTCACGCGGCGCAGTCTCTTTCAGCGTTTGCTGCAGCACACGTTTAACGCATCGCACCATGCGTTCCCATACACCGCCTTCCGATGGGTTCGATGGTGAACTAAAAACCCATTCAATTCCCTTAGCAGAAAGCTTATCTTGAATACGTCCGCACTCAAACACTTCTGAAAAACGCTTAGCCTCATTGCTTGCCCCCACAAAATTCGTTCCATTGTCGGATCGTACTCGCACTGGAACCCCTCGACGATTCACAAAGTTCCGAATGGCCATTATGCACGCATCTGTCGACAAGTCATGCGCCATTTCCAGATGAACAGCTCTAACCACCAGTCACGTGAACAACGCCACCCACCTTTTCTCACAGCGACCCCCTATCGTAACGTTAATTGGACCGAAATAATCCATACCAGTATACGCGAACGGCCTCACATACGGCGTAACCCTATCTTCTGGCAACAGCCCCATCATCGGTGCAAACGCTTCGCTTTCATAATCCTGCACACATAACATTTCGCGATAGCTTTGCGCATTAATTGGCGCAAACGTAGGATCCAGAATTTTCGTCGAATTTCGCAGATCGACGCTTCAATGTTCTGATGCTTCATCTGGACGTGATAGTGCATCGTTACAAGTTCTGTAAATGCATGCTCATTTGGCAGAATGATCGGACGCCTGGTCTCATACGGAATCCAAGTCGCCGCATCGATGCGGCCGTAGACTCGAAGAATACCCTTGTCATCCTTGTAAGGTGAGAGGTTGTGCAAAACGCTGTCTTTACCCACTGGTTCCTGTTGCTCAATTAATTTTATTTCATCGAAGAAAACCTCATGTTGAGCCTGGCGACAAAGACAAATTTCCGCTGCTTTTAGTTCGTGCACTGTCAAACTGATCCCTTCGGTTATGCGCGCTAACTTGCAACTGCGATTCGCGAAGCGAATTACCCAAGCAACCGTTCTCACAGTTTTTGTGAAAGATGAAAAACGATTTATATCCACCAATTGGACATTTGAGATCATCAAAGTATATTTTGCTAACAGCTCTTCTTCATCTTTCAGGCATTGCGAAGTATCTGATTCGAACGTAAGTGGCCAGTTTTCCTCATCCTGTTGCAAAAATGACGGCCCTTTATACCAACGTGAGTTTGGACCAAAATTAACATTGGCATTTGCACGAGTTGCCTCATCAGCGACATTCTCATGCGTCGGTAGTCACAACCAATTTTCTACCTTAGTATGTGATAAGATCTCTGCTATCCTGTGCGCCACAAAGGGTTTGTAGCGCCGATGTTTGCTGCCAATCCATTTAATGACCTTACTCGAATCACTCCATAGTACTACACGCCTTACTCCTACAGTGTGCTCTTCCAAAATAGTTTTCGATAGCCGCACTCCTAAAACCGCTGCCTGTAGTTCTAGCCGTGGAATGGTTAATGGTTTTAACGGCGCGCATCGTGTCTTGGCACATATGAATGTTGTGTCTGCCTGGCCATCCTGTTTCCTGTACCTCCAATATGCCACTGCTGCAAAGGCCTCTTCGCTGGCATCGACAAAGACGTGAAGCTGGAGGTCTCTCGGTGGTCCTATCCTGAAATAGAACCTCGGCATATTAAATTCTATTACTTTGGACAATCGCTGGCGCCACTTGTGCCATGACATGGCTATCTCATTTGGCAATGGCTCATCCCAACACACATTATGTCGCCATACTTCACGCATTAATATTTTGGCAGATATTGTGAAATGACAGAGAAATCCCTGCGGGTCATATATTGACCTCACCACGCTTAAAAGTTCTCGCTTTGTCGGATACTTCGATCCAGTGATAATACTATTATCGACGTAATTAAATTTCAATTTATACCTAAACGTATCTGTATTCGGCTGCCAGTACATGCCAAGCACTTTTTCAGCGTATTGATTCTCTTTGTCACCGATCGGTACTGTACCTGAATTTCCGTCTAATATTTTTAGTACTTCTGGCGAGTTGCTAACGAAGTTGCGTAATTCAAACTCTACGTCACCATGAATATCACGCACCTGTACCGATATGTCAATGGCTTCTTTTACTGATGTAATACGTATGTCGACGATTTTGTCGACATAATGGTAATCTATAACTGACTTAATGGCACGTTGGCTTTTTGCGACATGGTTCAATGCATTTACTGTTTTTACATATTCAGCTGCGCAGGGAGAACATGCAGCTCCAAATATCATGGCTACCATTTCATAAACTTCTGGCTCTTTTGATTGGTCGCCATCTCGCCATAAGAATCTTTGTGCACATCTATCCTTAGGACGAATCATAATTTGGTGAAACATTTCTTTTATATCACCACATACAGCTACTTCACCTTCACGGAAGTGAAACAAATTCGCTGGCAATGATTTCAGTTATTGTGGACCTTTTAGTAAAAACGAATTCAAGGATATTCCCTTGACTTCGGCGGCGGCATCAAAAACCAAGCGCAATTTTTCCGGCTTATTCGGATTTGTTACTCCGAAATGTGGAAGGTACCACGTTCGGGGCTCAATTGACTTGACTTTTGCTGGTTGCAGTTTTCTAGCATAATTTTGTTTGACGTAGGAGTTGATGACAGCTGAATAGGCGGCGGCAAATTTGTCATCACGCTTCATCTTGCGCTCAATTCCAATTAGACGATTGAGTGCCATTGGATAACTGTCGGGTGGTTCAATGTCATCACTTTTCCATAGAAGTCCTGTATAAAATCTACCATTGATCCTCGACGTGGTACTTTTCAGAATTTCTTTAGCACGGATGTCTGCTTTGCTTTCGACCGGCGGCGATGGTCTTACTCCGAAACTTTCATTGTCAAAGTATTCTGTTATTAAATTATGTAGAGTCTGACAGCTAACCACGCTTGTATGTAAATTATAGCTTCTTGTATGCGTGTTATAATTAGTAGGTCCGAATACTACCCACCCTAACTTCGTATTTGCTGCATACGGACCCTTATCATTCAGATTTTGTAAGGTAGAAGGTAACCCTAAATGGCAGTTGTCAAGGCCAATCAGGATTTTAGGCACGGCGCACAGTGGTCCAGAATAGAAATTCATCGGCCAAAAATCTGTAACTTTTTAACGGATAGGAATTTTTGAATGCGGTTCGACAGCAATCGACAGAGAAATGTTGAAATATCTTTGCACTGGCATCTATGTAGATGTCTCAGGGTCAGAGCCGTAGGGCTCCAAAGTCGAAAAATATTTTAATTTTTTTAAATTTTGGCAAAAAAACGTATTCAAAAGTAAATTCTTGAAACTTTTTTGTACTTATCTATAAATTGAGGATATATTCATAATGGCTGTGAAGTTTCAAGTGCATCCGTTGAGTTTTTCATAACTTTTTGGCCCCCTGAAAAGGGGTCTATTTTTGGATGCTTTGAAACTAAATATCTCCGCCATTTTTAAAAATTTCGATTTCCGGTTTTTTTTATTATATTATATGGGGTAAGAGTTTAAAAACTCTTTATATATTTATATATATTTAAAAATATATAGAAATATATAGAAAAAAATTTATATATATTTTGAAAAAAAATTTTTTTTTAAAAAAAAACCACGGAAAATTAAAAAAATTATAGCCCAACAGTCGACAACAAAAAAAATAACATTTTTCTGATAGCCTTTGAGATAACCTTTAATCGTATACCCGGTTTTGTACCCGGCAGACCACGGCCCTAGGCGCTGGAGCCCTCTAAATGGTCTACATTTTTTCTTTTAAAAAACAACGAAAAATTAAAAAAATTATGGTCGACAACAAAAAAAATTAGATTTTTCTAATAGCCTTTGAGATAACCTTTCATCCTATACCCAGTTTTATACCTGGCAAACCACGGCCTTAGGCGCTGGAGCCCTCCAAATGTAGAATTTTCAAAAAAAGGGTACTTCAGACACTAAATGCATAAGTATTTCTTTTTTTAACCCAAATTTTTTTTCTTTATATACTCCTGAATATTACCTGTTTAAAAGTACCTGCTTCAAGGCCAAAAACGAAAATAATAAAATACCTGCGAGGTCAATGTTGCGGTTTCTACGCCTGAATATTACCTGTTAAAAAGTTCCTGCTTCAAGGCGAGAGACGAAAAGAATAAAATACCTGAAGGTCAAAGTTGCGGTTAACAAGTTGCGGATTACAATTTTCTTCAAAAATTCCAATTCTTTATATGTATTTTTTTATATAAATATTAAACATTTGAAAGATTTTTGGCATTATCAAACCAAGCGTCTTTCAGCCATGGAGTCATACAGCTACAAAGAATTATCAGATGTACATATATTTTAAAAACAGAAGCGCACAAGATATAGTTGAATATATTAAAATTAAAGTACCATTTGATTCATGTAGCCAAAAAATTCAGGAACAAATTTTAGCACAAATAAATTCGTTTGTGTCCATTTTGTCTAGACACTACAAGTCTTCCTACTTCAACAAAAATAAAGTGTATGCTAGTTTAAAGAAGTGGATGGAAGGCGAACTCTGCATCATTTATCAGGCAGATAGCAGCGAAGGACGTGGAAGGCCAACTAAAGAGTTTGAAGAGAGCAGTAATGCTCCATGGGAGCTAGATGGGAATTCTTCAGACGCAGACTTGTTTATGTCATCAATAGTACCTTTGCGATTAAGCAAGCTAGATTCAGAACCATCGACCAGCACAGCAAAGACTAATGATGCTTGGATAAACCCTACTCCAAATTCCACAAAATTCTGCAGACCCATTAAATTCGAATTTAAGAAAGAAACCAAAGAGCTCATCGTTGAGGAAGCCAATGCAATAAGGGCTAAAATCGAAACTCTTCAACCAATACAATTTAATATTGGCCAGCAAATAATTCGAGTGCATTATAAATTGCTGCTTACATTGATCGATGGCAAAGTTGGTCTGGCATTGACGGACACAAAGGCTTCATCCAGTTGCATAATATGCAAGCAAACTTCAAGCAGATTGAGTCAGCTACCATCAACATCATCGTCGTCATTATTATCATCCCTTGGAGACATTGAGGCTTATGAATTTGGACTATCCCCGCTACATGAAAGGATTAGATTCATGGAACACATACTCAAGATAAGCTACGACTTGGAGTTTGGAACTTCAGGAACTGTACGGAATGACAAGTCAAACCAAGAGAAAAGGAGCTTAAAGAAAAAATACGTTCAAGATGAATTCAAAAAAATTGGTTTAATTATAGACCAACCAACTCAAGGTGCAGGCAATACAAATGATGGAAACACAGCCAGAAGGTTTTTCTCGGACCCACAACAAACTGCTACAATCACAGGAGTGGACTACAACTTAATTTACAGATTTAAAATTATTCTTGAAGTAATTGCTTGTAATCTAAAAATAGATGCAGCAAAATTCGGAGAATATGCAACGGAAACTGTAAAATTATATAATGAATTGTACCCATGGCGAAATATGTCACCAACAGTCCACAAAATTCTGTTTCATGGAGAAAGCATTATTCAACACCATTTATTGCCAATAGGAGATTTATCAGAAAAAGCTCAAGAAAAAAGAAATAAAGATTATAGATTCTTTAGGGAACATAACACTAGAAAATGTAGTAGAGAAGCAACAAATGAAGACCTTTTTGGAATTTTATTAGCCACATCGGATCCATATATTTCCAGCTTCCGGTATGTGTGGACTACAAAAAACCCAGATATAAGTCCAGAAGCCAAATTGTTACTATTAAATATTATTGAAAATTCTGAAAGAGAAAAATATTTACAATCTGTTTTTACAAAAATTGTATAATACTCGTATATAAAGAAATATATAAAAATTGTAATTAACCGCAACATTGACCTCGCAGGTATTTTATTATTTTCGTTTTTGGCCTTGAAGCAGGTACCTTTTAACAGGTAATATTCAGGCGTAGAAACCGCAACATTGACCTCGCAGGTATTTTATTATTTTCGTTTTTGTCCTTGAAGCAGGTACTTTTAAACAGGTAATATTCAGGAGTATATAAAGAAAAAAATTAGGGTTAAAAAAAGAAATACTTATGCATTTAGTGTCTGAAGTAACCTTTTTTTGAAAATTCTACATTTGGAGGGCTCCAGCGCCTAAGGCCGTGGTTTGCCAGGTATAAAACTGGGTATAGGATGAAAGGTTATCTCAAAGGCTATTAGAAAAATCTAATTTTTTTTGTTGTCGACCATAATTTTTTTAATTTTTCGTTGTTTTTTAAAAGAAAAAATGTAGACCATTTAGAGGGCTCCAGCGCCTAGGGCCGTGGTCTGCCGGGTACAAAACCGGGTATACGATTAAAGGTTATCTCAAAGGCTATCAGAAAAATGTAATTTTTTTTTGTTGTCGACTGTTGGTCTATAATTTTTTTAATTTTCCGTGTTTTTTTTTTAAAAAAAAATTTTTTTTCAAAATATATATAAATTTTTTTCCCCATTTTTTTTAAACTCTTACCCCATATAATATAATAAAAAAAACCGGAAATCGAAATTTTTAAAAATGGCGGAGATATTTAGTTTCAAAGCATCCAAAAATAGACCCCTTTTTAGGGGGCCAAAAAGTTATGAAAAACTCAACGGATGCACTTGAAACTTCACAGCCATTACGAATATATCCTCAATTTATAGATAAGTACAAAAAAGTTTCAAGAATTTACTTCTGAATACGTTTTTTTGCCAAAATTTAAAAAAATTAAAATATTTTTCGACTTTGGAGCCCTACGGCTCTGACCCTGAGACATCTACGGTGCCAGTGCAAAGATATTTAATTTCTCTGTCGATTGCAAAAAACCGCATTCAAAAATTCCTATCCGTTCAAAAGTTACAGATTTTTGGCCGATGAGTTTCTATTCTGGACCACTGTGCGGCGCTATCATATGGCTGTACTGGTAAATTTGAGTAGCGATCAGCCAACTCTTCCGCCCTTTGGGTCTGCATTGGCAGATTCCGATTTGAAACTTTTAACGCATGTTTCTTTTGTTTATCGAAACTACTGACATATAAATCTACTAATACTGCGTGTTCTTGGGCAGTCCTACCACCGACCCATTGCATATTTAAATTCCGCTGCTGACCTTTTAGCCCCAATTCTTTCACTAATTCAGCATCTATCATTGTAATGGACGAGCCCTCATCTAAAAGCGCGTGGGTATTAATTTTCTTATTTGGGCCATAAAGCGTAACTGGCAATATTCTATATAACAGACTTATCGTTTCAGTTGCGTTGGCAGAACTGCTGAGAACCGTTTTTTCTGTGGCAACAGATTTTGTGGCAGATGAAGATTTATTCGATAGACTCTCGTGAAGTAACTCGTGGTGCTTTTTTGTACACCCTTCTGTTGGGCAGACCTTTCTGTCACGACATTGGCGCGTCATGTGACCTGGCTTTAGGCATGAAAAACATAAGTTATGGCGTTTTACTTTTAGCCATCTTTCGGAAATTGGGGCGTTTATAAAAACTTCGCACTTGGCAGCTGTATGCGCAGCCTTACACAACGGGCATTTTAAAATATTTATACGCTGGTTATTGCTAGCGTGCAAAACTGGTCGTTTTCTCACTTCGACGTCTTTCACCAGACATATCACTTTTGCCAATTCGCTCAGCCAGTCACTAAAATGCACGATGGTAGGGTACGGCTTTATTTGAGCAGCATGCCTGGCCCATTTAACGCGTTTAGTCATCGGCAATTTTCCTACTAATTCTTCCAACAAAGTTGGGTTCGCTAGGTGTTGTTGTCCGTTAACCGACTGTAGAAATACTGACAAGTTCTTTGTCATAGTAGCGAATGGTATGATTCGAGCTACCATATTTTCCGATATTGGAGATATCTCCTTTACCTTCTGCAGCTGACTACGTATAAGCTGCTCGGGTCGCCCGAAGCGAAACGATAGTTGTTCCGTTACTGCTGCTACATTATCGGGGTGTATTAGTAACGACTTCACGGTCTCTCTGGCTTCTCCTGTTAAGCATTTTTGTAGTCGTTGATTATTCTCTAAATTTTAGAAATTATACATGGCTGTTGTCTGAATATAAAACGCGTAGAAGATTGGCCAGTCTTCTGCTTGACCTGAAAACATTGGGAGATTAATTTCCTGGGCATATAGGATGTCGCGTTATACATTAAGTTTTGTATTGGCTGCCCACTGCAATTAATTGAGTTTGCTGAAGCGGCGCGGTGGTTACAGCTGTTTGGCGTGGTTGTACTAAAGTTGGATCTTATTACGCTAGCTGAATTGCAATCATGTGCACCTATAGTGGCGTCTGTGTACACATACTTGTTATATTGTGGTACTGTAGTAGCATAGCTGTTCAACGTTGGTACACTTGTTTCTACACTTGAAAAATTATAAATGGGTCTAGCTGACGAGCATGTACTACTCTGGTTGGCACTGGCAACAACCTGTGGGTGCGTTATTGCAATTGACGGTAGGCAGTATGGTGAGGCTGTAGACGTACATGTGCAGCTTTGTGTTTGAGGCGGGGCTATATATCTGTGTTGTCTTAACTCAGTGATCGGCGTCTGAGTCAATATTGGCAACTGGTTGGCATTGCGTAATGATAAATTTAGACGGCTTACCTCTAAATCCGTTTGTTCGAGACTCATCTCAGCTCTTGCCAACTTACTGTCCAAGGCGGCGATCTGTCTCTGCATCGCTATTGCTTGTAGGGTGGCGGTTTGTGTGGCGGCGGCGTTAGTCGTGTTGGCAGAGGCTACATGGGCGTATGTAAGCTGCATTAACGTTTTGACTTGGTGCAACGGCGGCTGCGCTTGTAGAAGCTACGTCGGCTTAGGCAATATTGACGTCTTGACTTTGTGCAGCGGCGGCTGCGCTGGTAGAGGCTGCGTGGGCATAGGCAGTATTGACGTTTTGTCTCAGTGCAGCGGCGGCTGCGCTGGTAGAGGCTGCGTCGGCATAGGCAGTATTGACGTTTTGTCTCAGTTCAGCGGCGGCTGCGCTGGTAGAGGCTACGTCGGCATAAGCTACATTGACGAACGCTGCGTCGGCGGCGGCTGTGCTGCTGAAAACGACGTCGGCAGATGTGTCAATCAATGCCATTTTAGCAAAGGTTGAGTCGCAATTGTAATGGCGGCTGTTGGAGCACCCTTTTTGAACGTGGCCGTAGAAACACTGGGTTTCAAAATGGCGTCTTGGCTGGTCAACTTAGACATTCCTTCTAGTTGGTCTTGTCGCTTTGCTTGGTTACGGGCACTTCTCCTTGGAGGCGTTCGTATCATCAGCGTTTTTCCTTTCTGCAGCACAGCAATCGCAATGGCGGGCACACGTATTGCAATAAATTTTTGTTTTAAATTGCAGAAATAAAAATGTGAGAGATCTCACCATCGGCAGGGACAAGAAATTAATAACGTTCACTGGGGAACTGAAGAACGTTTATTTCTGCAGTTTGTCGTCCCTTTCAATTTGATGGCGAAATTTCTACTAAACCGTGTACGAGTATGTATCCAACGACTCAAAACCCGGTTTCGAACTCGAAAAGGAAGAGACGACAAACTGCAGGCAGGGTTGCACGAATGCTACACTCCGCAACACTTACAATTGTTCTCGTGTATGAACCATGTATTTCTGACAAGACCTTTCTGAAACTATTGGCTTAAATTGAGCACAGCACTCTATTCAATGTTGTTGTTGTTTTTGTTGTTTTCGTTTTTTGCGCCGATCCCAACAACAACAAAATTTTTGGTCGCTGTCGTCTGGTTTAGAGTTTATAGCCTTTTACAATTTCAAAATTGACTGTCTGTATCTCCTCAACTATAAAAGATATCTGGATGATATATGTACCATTGTAAACATTTTACAAAAAATGTCTTTAATTTATGTCAAATAATATTTAATCCAAAAACGTGTACCACTTTACAGAGAAAAAAAAAATAAAAAAAAAATAGTGTTAAAAACTAAAAATTTAAATTTTCTCCAAAAGTACAAGATTTTGTATAAAATATTATTTTACATAAATCAAAGATATTTTTAATACCTTCCCAATAGTACATATATCATCCAGGAGCCGGATTCTGAGATTCTCTAACGCTTAATCTCCATCGCCAAACAAATATAAGCGAATTTTAGCGAAACTTAGCTACAATTGCGATTCTCAGTAGTTGGAATCTCCAATTTTGCTTCACTAAACCTAAGCATTCTAGAGACTGAACGCCAACTTAACGAAAGCATGTTTGACATTTATTTTTGGCAAAAAATGGCATATAGTAGCCAAAATCCCGAGTCTAACTTCCGAAAAGCTATTTTTTTTTAGATAAATCGTTGAACTTTTGGCGGTAAGGTTTATGCTAGTGCCAATTTTTAAATTTATTTTTAAAGGGATTTAAACCTATTTTGAGATCATTATACTTATAGAAATGGATGCAAACACAAAGAGAATTACTAAGGAACAAAAAACTTATTTGATCCAATATTTAGAGGAACACCGCGAATTTGCCCACGAAAGGTAAAGTGGTAAAAAAAATGCATGAAGGCTGCGACTGTTTCTTACTTTTTTTAATATTTGTCACTGACATTAATATTTGTTTTATTATTTTAGATTTGTTAACGACGCTGGCGTTAAAACTATTGCCGAACAGTGGAGTGCCCTGGCAGTAGTTTTAAACTACATAGGCGGAGCCGTCAAGGATGGAGACGGCTGGAAACGGGCTTAGGTCAATATGAGGTAAGAAGCATTTGGAAAACATTTCATCTTTCTTATTTTACAAATTAATAAAACTGCATGTTTACTTCGTGCGCAGGAGCAAGACAAAGCAGAAATCCCAGGACCTCAGAAATGCCCTGGAAAGGAGCGGTGTCAATGGGGGTTTACAGAAAGACTTATCAGAGCTGGACAAGAGGATAATTGGCATCATGACTAAAGAAGCCATAGTTGGCCAAATTGAAGTTGGCGAACCGTTGGTAAGTGAAGTACCTTTCGACGTAGCCTTTGTAACCTACCTACCATTAATACTGCTTTATTGTTGTCTTATATTATTTCAGAGAGCTGCCGGTGTTGTGCCAGATAATTTCTTTTTGGAAACTGGTGATATTCGGGTAACATAGTGAATTATATTCCTCAATAAATTTATTTCACAGTGCTTTAAGTTTAAATTTCCCTTTTCCTTTCTTACTTACCTTTTCACTACTTTTTTAAACTGTAAACTAACGCGAAATTATAATAATTGATAAATATGTATATTATGTATATGCATGAGTCTAAGAAAATCTCAAAAGTAAACATTAACAAGTAAGAGCGTTATCTTCGGTCTGGCCGAAGCTACACCCGCATCTGTCGAAGTGATAAAAAGTGGGCGGGTGACACCTACTTTTTTTAAATTTACGGGGAGTAAATTTTGATGTATTAACTCATCTACAACACCGTTTTTCGTACTAAGCACCTCATTATATGGTATAGCATATAAGTGGGCGTGTCACGCCCATTTTTTAGTATATATTTGAGTCTAAGATGGTGGACTCTGAAATAAAATTATAGCTGAAAACTCGGTCTACAAGCTAAGAAATTAAGCTATAAGCACGGATGAGTGCATATTTTCTATAAAAAGTAGGCGTGGCACTGATCCGATTTTCCCCATTTTCAATACCAAACAGCGTAGGATAACAAAGAATATTCGTACCAAATTTCATGATGATACCTCCATTCGTTCTCCTGTAATCGTGATTTCCACAGACAGACGGACAGACAGACAGACAGACAGACAGACGGACGGACAGGGCTAAATCGAGTCAGGAGGTGATTCTGAGCCAGAATATATATACTTTTCTATACCTGCCACGCCTCCTTTAATGCGTTACAAACGGAAGCACAAAGTGAATATACCCTCATCCCTTCGGGTGTAGGGTATAAAAACTAAACAAGTTTGGTTTTTTATTTTAATAATGCGCCGCCATTACAAGAGCAAGAGAGTTGCTTTTATTCATCAACGGATTATGATGTCGATTCACGTGTTTGTTGAGATTGGCTTGACGTTTAAAGCGACGGACACAATTGCCACGAGAATGGCTTATCACCAGTATGACATGTGAGTACTCAGATCGGTTTGGCGGACATGTGCGGTCATAGAAAAGTCTGTGATTCTTTTGCCGCAAATATCACAACCGAAGGCAGACACGTCTAAGAGCAACAAGAACTGCGTACCCTTGCGTTTCAGACCGACCAAGCAGAACCAAGCTTATCTGCTCCCATTGTATATTCGACTTTATGCAAACTTTGAAAAACAATATTTTGGGCAAAATGTCCATCCACACCAGTACCTCGATCATTGTCAAACCTGAAAATAAGAAAAACTATAATACTAATAAAGTTTTCTAAAGCAATATTATCTTTTTTTAGACGAACGAACAAGGCCCGGACATTTTTGAGCCAGATGTGCTGCATGTTGCTGCCCAAATGCCGGTTTTCACTGAGCAGGCTGCTGGTACCAACCGCCGACAGCCACTGAGTAAAGAATCCCGGAAGTATGACATTAACATCAGATTTCTTGAGCTCGAAGAAAAAAGGTTGGCTCTAGAGCAGGAGAAATTAAAATAAAAAAGGAAAACAAACCATCTCTTAGCAAGGAGAAATAAAATTGAAAAAGAAAAAGCAATTGCAATGCAAATGCTAAACGAAAATTTTAAAAAATTTATGAATATAAATTAAAATTAAATTAATCACTTACGTACTTATTTTGTCTCGCTGTTATTCGTCTCTTTCCTCTGTTTCTGAAATAAAATTGAAAAAGTAAATAAAGTTTCTATACAAATGTTAAGCTAAATTTTTAAAAATTATTAATGGTAATTGAAATAATCGGCTATCAATTTTTGTCTGGCAATTATTCCTTCCGGAGCAGCATTCCCTTTGTCGGTTTCCTCGTCATTGCTCTCAAGGGTATTATCTATTAGGACTTCTATATCATCGCTGGCCACCCCGTGCATAATTAAAATATTGTGCAATATTATGCCAGAAATTGCGTTCTCCATTAGCATATTTGTTCTGTAGCAGGATCTTCAAAGCGCTTGCTCTCCAGACAGATGCATCATGCGCCGTTCCACCAAAACGAGAATTGCAATCCAATATTTTTAAATTGTAGTCGCATACCTGTAGTCGCATAAGTGAATAAGATTTTGAAAAATGTTAATGTTTAAAGTATTGTAAATTGAAATCTTACTATTTGGAGGTTAATGGAATGCCCCTCTTTCCGGCACACATATACGTGTTCGATGTCACTATCAGGCCCTTTAATCCTAATGTGTGACCCGTCAATGGCTCCTATAACTCCTGGGAATCGAAATTTTTCATAAAAACCAAGAAGAGAAAAGTTTTTAGTAGTAAACACTTTATGACATTTTGGATTTCATACAAATAATCTAATTATTTATTGTTTAAAAGAATGCACTTACACTTACCTCGTTTTCACTGTCAGTTTGTGTTGTAAATATAATTTATATATTGCTCATTTCTAAAAAGAGCAATTAAAATGAATTCGCGAATACGTCGAACCTTCATTCTTCAGAACTCTCAAAGAGTTTTACGATGCAGTAAGCTGCGCATAAAACGGCGAAATCTGCGAGATTCCACGGATGTTTTCGACATGCCGGACAAAAGTTGTTTGGAATTATGTAGGCTTCCCAAGGCTGTGTGCAAAGAACTTATAGCGGAATTGACTCCTTTTATGAAGTCAGCGAAAATTAATACTCGGTTATCACCAAAACTTTGCTTTTTAGTTGCCTTGCGATTCGTTGCACAAGGTAAGAACAAAAACTGAGAGATGATAATATGCCAACTAAACTCATATACATATTTAGGAAGCTATCAGCGTTCAGTTGGCCAAGACTTCCTACTGAATGTGTCGCAAAGTTGCGTTAGCCGATGCATCAGAGAAGTCGTCGGCATTTTTGATCGATATGTCTTGGCGAAATATGTCAGATTCCCTCTAACGATTGGAGAAGCACTGAAAGTTAACAAGGAAGTAAGTGTAAGTGCATTCTTTTAAACAATAAATAATTAGATTTGTTGTACGAAATCCAAAATGTCATAAAGTGTTTACTACTAAAAACTTTTCTCTTCTTAGTCTTTATGAAAAATTTCGATTCCCAGGAATTATAGGAGCCATTGACGGGTCACACATTAGGATTAAAGGGCCTGATCTTGACATCGAACACGTATATGTGTGCCGGAAAGGGGCATTCCATTAACCACCAAATAGTAAGATTTCAATTTACAATACTTTAAACATTAACATTTTTCAAAATCTTATTCACTTATGCGACTACAGGTATGCGACTACAATTTAAAAATATGGGATTGCAATTCTCGTTTTGGTGGAACGGCGCATGATGCATCTGTCTGGAGAGCAAGCGCTTTGAAGGTCCTGCTACAGAACAAATATGTTAATAGAGAACGCAATTTCTGGCTGTTAGGTAAAAGAAATATTACTTCATTATTTCCTCCTTAATTACTATACTAAAAATCTATCTCACTTTACAGGAGATAGTGGTTACCCGCAGCTCCCATTTTTGATGACACCCGTGTTACGCAGCCAAGGATCAGAAGCAGAAGAGCACTACAACAGGATACACAGGAAGGCTCGAAATTGTGTTGAGCGATGTCTTGGGGTTTTAAAATCCCGATTTCGTTGCCTGTCAGCGGAGAGAATACTAATGTATCATCTAATCATTGCAGGAAAAATTATAAATATATGCATAATATTGCACAATATTTTAATTATGCACGGAGTGGCTAGCGATAATCTAGAAGTCCTAATAGATAATACCCCTGAAAGCAATGACGAGGAAACCGGCGAAGAAAATGCTGCTCCGGAAGGAATAATTGCCAGACAGAAATTGATAGCTGATTATTTCAATTAATTACCAATTTAATTATCAATTTATTTCTTGATAGCTTAACAGCTAGCTTAACATTTGTATTGAAACATTATTTAATTTTTCAATTTTATTTCAGAAACAGGAAAAAGAAAAATAACAGCGAGAAAAAATTAAGTACGTAAGTGAATCATTTAATTTATATTCATGAATTTTTTAAAATTTTCCTTTAGCATTTGCATTGCAAAAGCTTTTTCTTTCTCGATTTTATTTCTTCTTGCTAATAGATGGTTTTTTTCTTTTTTTCTTTTAATTTCTCCTGCTCTATAGCCAACCTTTTTTCTTCGAGCTTAAGAAATCGGATGTTCATTTCATATTCCCGGGATTCCTTATTCAGTGGCTGTCGGCTAGAGTTGGGCATAACAGTTCCGGAGAGAGAACGAACATGGAACGATTCTTTTACTCTCCGGAACTAGTTCCGGGAAACGTCTCCGGAACTATTTATTTGACACTGTTTTTACTGTAAAGCAAAAGAGCTGACATCCCATCACAATCCCTTACTTTTTTTTGATTTTGTATAATTACTGGTTTTATACCTTATCAAACTATTTTTAGAAAATTTATATACATTTCTAAAAAAATTTCTTTAAAATATGTACTTAAAATTTGAAATTTTTGTATTTATAATTTATAGGTGATTATATAAAATAACTGATTATAATAATTAACATTAAAAAATATGTCACTTATTCGCACTCATTCAATGGACATCGTATCATTTCGGACATGTTTTATTTACATTCATTCTGATATGCAAATAGTTAACATCTCCAGGAGCTATGCATTTTATTAACATCTCCGAGGAACTATTTCGTTAACATCTCTGAGGAACTGTTTAGCTTCGAGAACTGTTTCCGTTTATGAAATGTTTCCCTGTTGTAACATGTGCATCATCTTGTTGTTGTTTCTAAGCAAAAAATGAGCATCACAAAAGTTTTGCGTCTTTTTTTGCTTAGAAACAAAAACAAATGTTGCTCATGTAACCACGCTATAAACAGCGATTTATTAACTGGTTGTCTCCTTCCCTCATTCCAATAAAACCAATTGTTAAAGAATGGGAAAAAGAGAAGACTTTACATTTGCTTGTTTTGAAATAGGAACTATTCGGACATGTTAAAATATTTCAATCGGAACGATTGGAAACATCTCCGAGTGCGAATACGTCTCCGGGAACTATACATGTCCGGAACTACACAACTCTACTGTCGGCGGTTGGTACCAGTTGCCTGCTCATTGGAAATCGGCATTTGGGCATCAACATGCAAGACATCTGGTTCAAAAATGTCCGGGCCTTGTTGTTGCTTTAAAAAAATTTATTAGTATTATAGTTTTTCTTATTTTCAGGTTTGACAATCATCGAGATACTGGTGTGGATGGACATTTTGCCCAAAATATTGTTTTTCAAAGTTTGCATAAAGTCGAATATACAATGGGAGCAGATAAGCTTGGTTCTGCTTGGTCGGTCTGAAACGCAAGGGTTCTTGCGTTCAGACGCAGTTCTTGTTGCCCTTAGACGTGCCTGCGACCCTGCGGTTGTGATATTTGCGGCAAAAGAATCACAGATTTTTTTATGACCACACATGTCCGCCAAACCGATCTGAGTACTCACATGTTATACTGGTGATAAGCCATTTTCGTGGCAATTGTGTCCGTCGCTTTAAACGTCAAGCCAATTTCAACAAACACGTGAATCGACATCATAATCCGTTGACGAATAAAAGCAACTCTCTTGCTCTTGTAATGAGGGCGCATTATTAAAATAAAAAACCAAACTTGTTTAATTTTTAATGTTTACTTTTGAGATTTTCTTAGACTCATGCATATACATAATAAACATATTTTAATTAACTTGCAAGTTTATCAATTATTATCATTTCGCTTTAGTTTACGGTTTAAAAAAGTGGGGAAAAGGTATTTTGTATATTTTAAATATATAACATATTTTAATCTATTTAAATCCTTAAATATAATACTTAATACTTAATACTTTATAATACTTAATATTATAAATGCGAAAGTAAACCTGCCTGTCTGTTACCTTTTCACGGCTAAACCACTGCACCGATTTTGTTGAAATTTGATGTGGTGATAGCTGGAACCCTGACGAGGGACATAGAGTACCTATTTTATAAAATGTATACCTCTAAATAGGAGATGAAGGATTGTAGGGGAATTCAATCTCAATTTTAAATTAAGTAAACATTGTGCATGAGTAGATCAAAGTAGATCAAAGAATAGATCAATAATAAATGAATTTATATCCTGATAAGACTCGCGCAAACGATTAAGAAGTATCTCTTGGGCCCTCGAGTTGTCAAGGCAACCCTCTCCTATCCAAATTAAAAAGTGTCGTGGATATCATATGTACGATTATGTATGCAAGCGAACGACTGTGATGTGTACATATGTATATCATTCAATCAAACTAAGTTAGAGCAAGCACTATTCCACGCGAACGAAGTTGCGGGCAACAGCTAATATATTATACTATGTTACCTGAATATCGCCAGTCTCCAAAAATAAATTGTCTGGCACAACACCGGCAACTCTCTGAAATAATATAAGACAACAATAAAGCAGTATTAATGATAGGTAGGTTACAAAGGCTGCGTTGAAAGGTACTTACCAACGGTTCACCAACTTCAATTTGGCCAACTATGGCTTCTTTTGTCATTATGCCTATTATTCTTTTGTCCAACTCGGATAAATCTTTCTGTGGACACCCATTCACACCAATCTTTTCCAGGGCATCTCTGAGGTCCTGGGACTTCTGCTTTGTCTTGCTCCTGCGCACGAAGTGAACATGCAGTTTTATTAATTTGCAAATTATGAAAGGAGAAATGAACATTACATTCTTATTCCAAAATTGAATAGGAAAATTCCAAATGCTTACCTCATATTGACCCAAGCCCGATTCCAGCCGCCTCCATCCTTGACGGCTTCCCCTATGGAGTTTAAAATTACTGCCAGGGCACTCCACTGTTCGGCAATAGTTTTAACGCCAGCGTCGTTTACAAATCTAAAATAATACAGCAAATATTAATGTCAATGAAAAATATTAGGTTAGGTTAAGTGTAGTGGCAGCCGGTTATTTACCAGCTCACTTAGGCCTGTAAGGCCCATTGTGGTACCACATTGACGTCCCCTCGTCAGATCAACTAAATTAACCCCAGAGTAAGCTCGCTACTGTCAAATTGCCCTAAACCAGCCCGAGCTGCCGACAAAGCTCCTCAGATCCACCAAACTTATATCATTTAATTCAGTTAAAGACTGAAAGAAATGAGACCCTAGAAATCTAAATTTCTTATTGGCAAGTGCCGCACAGACGCAGAGTAGGTGGAAGATATTTTCTTCCTCCTCCGGGTCCATACAACTTCTACAGAAGTCGTTTGAGGCCACTCCTAGCCTTGCTGCATGCCTTCCTATCAGGCAATGCCCCGTAAGTACCGCGACCAAGTCTGCTGTGCACTTCCTCTGAAAAGTCAGGAGTTGTGTTGATCTCCTCATGTTAAGTGTGGGCCACATCATTCGTGCAACAACGCAGTTGTCCTTGTTGGCCCACCTTGAGTTGGAAATTCTAATTGCTTCCCTTAGGGAGAGAAGTTTATATGTGGATAACGGCATGCCAATCTTCTCTGAAAAGTAGTCTCCACATACCGTTCCAGCCCTTGCCAGCTCATCGGCTCTACAGTTGCCCGGTATATCACTGTGACCAGGCACCCATATTGGGTGTATATTAAAGAAATCCCCTATTAAGAAAGGAAAGAAAAATATTAAAAAAAGTAAGAAACAGTCGTAGCCTTCATGCATTTTCTTTACCACTTTACCTTTCGTGGGCAAATTCGCGGTGTTCCTCCAAGTATTGAATCAAATAAGTTTTCTGCTCCTTTGTGATTCTCTTTGTGTTTTCATCCATTTCTATAAGTAATCTCAAATAAGTATAATAATCTCAAAATAGGTTTAAATCTCTTTAAAAATAAATTGAAAAATTGGCACTAGCATAAACCTTACCGCCAAAAGTTTCACGATTTATCTAAAAAAAAATAGCTTTTCGGAAGTTAAACTCGGGATTTTGGCTACTATTTGCCTATTTTTAGCCAAAAATAAATGTCAAACATGCTTTCGTTAAGTTTGCGTTCAGTCTCTATAATGCTTAGGTTTAGTGAAGCAAAATTGGAGATTCCAACTACTGAGAATCGGAATTGTAGCTAAGTTTCGTTAAAATTTGTTTATATTTGTTTAGCGATGGAGATTAAGCGTTAGAGAATCTTAGAATCCGGCTCCAGATATCTTATAAAGTTTAGTTTAAAGGGCTATAACTCCTAAGCCATACGAGAGCGACAAAAAATGTTGTTGAAATCGGCGCAAACAACAACAACAACCACAAAAAAAACAACAACAAAATTGGAGAGTTTGTGCTGTCCTCAATCTCTTCCAAACTATTAGAATTGAAAGTGTGAAAGCGACCATTATAACCAGAGGTCTACGCCGAAAATTTTGAGGCGATTTTGTTTTGCCGCCACAGAGTCTCGTCGGCTTGCAATCACCTAAAAACAAGCCGCCGATTTCGTATAGCAGCCGCCTTCCAAAAGATAGTTTACACGACTGCACATTTGGGGAATACACAATTTTTTTTCGAAAAGACGGTAAGCGTTAAGAATATATGAAAAATTAACAAAAATTTTTAGTGGATATATATGTAGGGATGAACCATAAATTGATTCCGATTTTATTTAGTTAAAAGAAATTATTTATCCCTTTCTTGTTTTAGCCGATTTGTAACAAAATTTATTAAACAAATAAAAACGACTATATCATGTTTCTTTTATGTTTCTCTAGATTTTATTTTCTTCTGAAAAATATTTCGATATATGTACATATATAAAATATTTTTATTTTTTCAACGTCGTCTTTTATTAAATATCTAATCTTATTAAACGAGCTAAATTTGTATATATATGTTTAGCTTTTTTGAGGTCGAAAACGGCTCTAAGGATTTCTTTGATATTCACATATTAGCGAGATTGAGAGATTGCAAATCGATCTATCGAGCTGTTTTTTTCGAAAAAATTCATTTTTGTGGTTTTTTTCTCTATTAAAGTGGTTGATCAACAAGTGTGTGAATATTTTATTGACATTTATTGACATTGCTTTGTTTTTGTTTTTAAATTTTGTTCTGTTCTGAAATAAAATGTCAATCAAATATTTTTCAAATATTATTTGACAATACATTTAAATTTTTTTTCAAATATCTTTGTTTTGTTTTGTAAAACTTCAAGAAATTTATGAACAGGGTCAATATTTTCAAAGCAAAAATGTTTATAAAAATTAAAAAAAATTTTGAAAGTATACAGGCAAAGTGTTTCCCTTCGCTTAAAACCGATAGAACGGCCTTTTTTTACTATTCACACTGCAAAAAATCAAAACTCTTCTATTTTTAAAATTTTTCGCCCCATTAGAGTGTAGTAGTATAATGGAAAATGTAATTTTTACTTACGTTCTTCTGACCTTTAACAGCAATTTTCTCCTCAAATACTAGACTGATAAAAATGAAAAAAATACTCAAAGAAACTTGACGGTCTCAGCTTTACATTGTTTTTCCAAAGATTTAATAGGTTAGTCACACACTTAGAAATGAAAAAAATTATTAAATGTAAAAAAAAGTCCAAAAAATGAAAAATTTAGATTTGCATAAAAACTATACAGTTTTCGGAAAAATGTTATATCAAATAAATTGAAGGGCTTTTGGAGAGCTCTCTAAAGCTACCAATATGATCGAAATATCTTCTCTGGTTTATGAGTTATAGGCGTGTCAATTCCAAACTTTAGAGGGCTATAACTTTTAAACTAGAGGAGAGCGACAAAAACTGATGGCTTTATTAGAATCAGCTCCAAAAACAACAACAACAACAAAAAAACGCAAAAAAATTGGGGCATGGCTCAAACGGTAAACCTGTTCCGTCACAATTCCAGAAAGAATGCAAAAAAAGAAACATTTCCGGTAACATCCAACAAAAAGTTGCTCTTTGAATTTTATAACTGAAATAATGGAACATATTTACTTTAGACAACTGACTCCAATTTTTTTTTTTTAAATTTTTTGTTGTTAGTGCTCCTGTTCCTAACCCCAAGCCAAAAAAAAATGTCGCTCTCCCTTGGGGGCGGGGCTAGAGCCCTTTGAATTTTGAAAAAAAACCCTTAATATCTCAAAAACTATAGAAGATATTTAGATGTTATTAGTACCGTTAGAAAGCTAATAAAATGTCGTTAATTTAGGTAAAATAACTTTTTATCGAAATATGTTTAGTTTTATAAATAAACGCATCTTAAGGTCTTTAATACTATTTTTTTTGATAAAATAATTTTTTCCAAAGAAAAATGTGTAATTGACCCAAGCAAATATACTAAAAATAAGATAACATATATTTTAAGCTTTCTGAGGAAATTTATTTCATTCAAATCGGTGCAGTACTTACGGAGAAAACGGATTTTTAAACGTAAGTCTAAACTACCAATTTAGAATTTTACTACTATACATATTTTTAATAATGCGAACGTACTGAGTTTGCACCGTTGGGTCTTTTAAGCTATGACGCCAGTTATCGTTTTTCTTGGTATTGTTGTTGTAAACTGGAAACAATATTCAATTTGCGATTTATTTGTGTGGTATATTAAGAATTATGTATGAAACAAATATAAATGAAATATTTAAAATGTTGTAATATCAGTTAAGCGCCGATTTTTCTTAAAAATTTTTCAGTTTCAGATTAGCGCCACAGGCAAAAAATTTGGAAGAAAAATCGCGCGATTTTTTTTCAAAATTTTTCATTTTTAATTCATATAAAAATCTAAAGAAATAGCGCCGCCTATTGTCACTTTGTTACTAACACGACCACAACCATTATGGTAAACAGAGACGCATTATTGTAAAAAGGTATGATAATATAATTTCAGAAAGTAGTTTCTTATCAATTTAAAAACGGGTTTTCTTTATAAATACTGCACAGATTTTAACGAAATAATTTTTTTCAGAAAGCTGAAAAGATATGTTATCTTATTTTTAGTATATTTCCTTAGGTTAATTACCCATTTTTCTTTGTAAAAAATTATTTTCTCAAAAAAAAAGTACTAAAAACCTAAGGTTGCGTTTATTTATAAAACTAGACATATTTTGATAAAAGGTTATTATGCATAAATGAATGCCATTTTAATTAGCTTTATAACGGTACCAATATCACCCAAACAGCTTACATAGTTTCGGAGATACTGACGACTTTATTTTAAATTTCAAGGGGCTCCAGCCCCGCCGATAATTTAAAGGGCGATGCACAAAAAATAACATAAGAATAGTTAGTAGATCTATCTATCGATTTTAATAAGTTCCCTTGGTAATCAAAAATATCGGCCACCGAAACATTTTTGGAGCCGCCGCCGAAGATTTTCTGTTCCAGCCGTCGCCGCCGAAAAAATTAAGCGGCGCAGACCTCTGCTAATAACACTAATTCATCGACCGCTTAAAGTTTATTGTTTTAATCAGCATTATAGACAGTATTTTAAATTTAATCGGATAAATGGACGCCACGGATGAATGTTTTTCGTTCCTGGATTCTTACTACAGTTCAAAATTTCTGCTATTTTAGATGGACTGCAACAAAATTATGAAAGATACCTGTTGCTATATTGAGAATTCCGAGGGGAAAAGAAATGAAAAACTATGGGATGGTTCAACCTGCTCTGTACATATTTCACAGGTCTCTGTATCTAGTGAAAGTGATCTCTCACTCACCATTAGCGACGACGTTTGCGCGTTGAATAACGAAATCATTGATTCTGACGAATTACCTGCATTTGAAATCCACCTGATATCGCCTTTAAGTAGAAGCCCTTCTCCCATAAATAGTGACGTGGACTATGCAACGCCTGAAAGATGCCTTTTATTAAACGAGGAAAGTACGGCAAATCATAAATTAAGTTCAGAATACGTAGCCCTGCAAGATATTAACTCACAAATAAACCCGCCAAGGGACAATGCATATGCAACCATCAAACGAGCGAAGAGTCTGGAGACGATCTTTGAAGGAGTCTTTCTTAACACTCCGCCAAGGAAATGGTATTCACAATCAAGTTGGTCCAATGTACTTGAAATTACGCCAATTAATCGATTGCAAAGCGTTAGGGAGAACGCGGTTACGGCCAATACAGAAAAGACTCCAAAAGGTCTTACTAAATTTCCAACCAAAACTTTGTATAGAAACTTCTAGAAGTTAGAAGAATGTAAGAATCTACATTAAAAATTCGCATTGTGTAGCGTCATGCTTATTGTAATGAATATATCCTTAGTTTTTAAGTTTTGTGCTTTATGGCATTTAATGATGGATTGCCGGAAGCTAAAATAAATTAAAGCGGGTTCTTCATCTGAAATGATTTTAGTTCAATTACAATAACTTCAATTTTCATTTGACCTTTGAAAGCATTTTAAGCAACATATTTTTTTAATTATATGTGTGGGAAAACATGCTCTCCTGATTGTGGGAGAGTACAGTCGTATTTCAGGCAATTAGTGAATTTTCAAAATTAGAAATTTTATGTTTAGTGCATTGCACATATTTTTTAAAAAGTGAACTATTAAACTTTATATATTAACAAATAATACAGAACTATACTTATTTTAACCAAAAGAACAATACCAATATTCTTTTCTAAATGGGAAACAAAACTTTCCACCAGTAACATTTACCGTTTGAACCTAGGTCCAATTTCTTGTTCTTGGCGCTGATCCCAACAACAACATTTTTGGTCGTTCTTATAGTTTAGGTTTTATAGCCCTTTAAAGTTTAAATTTACCGTCTATATGTCCTCAACTGTACAAGATATCCGGATGATATAGGCAAAGTTGTTAACGTATTAAAAGTATCTTTTATTCATGTAAAATAACATTTTAAAGAAAATCTTCAATTACAAACTTTAATACAATTTTTTTTCATTCATTAATTTTTTCTTGTATCATTGGTTATATCAACGAGTATAAATAGTCGCCGCTATTCCAGATGTCGATTTACGTGACGAATGTCGTTGCCACGTAAAATTTGTATTCTTGTTGTCGTTTCTTAACGACGTTGTCGGTGAAGACCGTCAGTTAAAGTTTTTGCTTTCAGTTTTCGAATTAAATCGACAAATGTCGGTAAACAACGGAATTTCTGTCACTACCATTTTAGAAAACACAAAGTAATTAATAAGATTTTTTTAAGTTTTTTTTACAAGCAATTAATATTTCTTAATTTTTGGAATTACAGTAGAATCTCAGAAAGATGAACGAATAAAAAACTTGGCTAGTTCATATTTTCGAAATGTTCATCTTTTTGAGTAGTAAAATGTTCGTTCAAGATTTTCATATATTGCACATACATACTTACAAACAATATACATATACATACATATATAAATATATATAGTATGAAGAAAAAACAATTCAGGGAAACAAAATTTCAATTAATTAAAGAAATATAAATATGTATACAGAAGCATACATAGTTCACATATGTAATATACACGAAATTTAGTCAGTTTTTATACCCTACACCCGAAGGGATGAGGGTATATTCACTTTGTTCTTCCGTTTGTAACGCATTCAAGGAGGCGTGGCAGGTATAGAAAAGTATATATATTCTGGCTCAGAATCACCTCCTGATTCGATTTAGCCATGTCCGTCCGTCTGTCTGTCTGTCCGTCCGTCCGTCCGTCCGTCTGTGGAAATCACGATTACAGGAAAACGAATAGAGGTATCGTCATGAAATTCGGCACGAATATTCTTTGTTATCCTACGCTGTTTGGTATTGAAAATGGGAAAATTGGACCAGTGCCACGCCTCCTTTTTATAGAAATAATCACTCATCCGTGCTTTTAGCTCAATTTCTCAGCTTGTAGACCGAATTTTCAGCTAAAATTTTATTTCCGAGTCCACCATCTTAGACTTAAATATATTGCCAAAAATGGGCGTGACATATACTATACCATATAATGAGGTGTTTGGTAGGAAAAGCGGTGTTGCAGATAAGTTAATAGATCAAAATTTTCTCCCTGTAAATTTTAAAAAAGTAGGTGTCACCCGCCCACTTTTTATCACTTCGTCAGATGCGGGTGTGGGGTATATGAGCTTCGGCCAGGCCGAAGATAACGCTCTTACTTGTTTTTTTTTTAAATTATGAATTTTTGTTTGCTGCCCAGCAGAAAGTTGCTTGTATATGGCCTTCTCTCTTAAATTCCGCAGACTTAAAATTGTAGAGACCTCCGCTTCACTTTGCTCTGCAAATTTTAGGCATGTATTGATGGCTGAAATCGCTTCTGCTGGTTTTACTACATCGGCACCAGCTTTTTCGGTTGCACTTCTCTCTGGAGATGCAAGGTCCTCTATACAATACACAATACACACTGTGGTAAAAAGTAGCGGTTAAGTACCGTTTTCAAATTGAATGTTTACGTACATTTAGAATATAGCGTTCATGTTTTTGAGTACCAAAAATTCCGCCCGTTCATCTTTTAGAGTACTGCAAGGTTAAAAAAATTCCGTTCATCATTCTGGGTAGTTCAACTTATAGAACCGTTCATCTTTTGGAGATTCTACTGTATATATTTAAAAATAATTTATAATTAATTTATAACACTATATATTTATATAGGAGTTTATTGTTATCCAAAATGTTCAAAAGTGTTTTCAGTTATTAAAAAAAGTGAACAAAGAGGATTAAATTCGGCTACTTTTATTAAAAATTATTTTAATTCATTGTACCTGATAAAAAGCACCGAACATACCGACATTTTTCTTCAATTTTCCAAAAAGAAAAAACGCAGTCGCGCTACGTTCTTCTTATTGCTAAAAAGGCATTCTCCTCTGTCGTTTTGATCTATTGTCGACGTCTAGCGTCGTCAAATCAGAGAAATCAAGAAAAGCCACACAATTCAATGCTGAAAAGCCCATTATGGACTTTATTATATTTTGCCAAAATGGGCTTTATTTCATAAAAAAAAAGAAATAAGGCCCACTTTGGGCTTTATCTCATTTTAAGAAATTTTTCGAAAAATGAAATAAAGCCGTTGATTCACCGGTTATTTACCTGGTAGCGCTACCCGAAGTTTCGGTTAAAGTTTCTATTATTTTCTTAAGAGCATCGGGAAAAAAGTACCAGAAACTTTTGTGTACGTGTGATCGTGTATCCCTTTCTTTCCTATACAAAAAATCCATATGCTTAAACGTATAGTGCGCTCTTTCGCAGCATTCGCACTCTGGTAGCGCTACCAGTTAATTAACCGGTAAAATACCAGGTTGCGATACCATTTCCAATTTTTAACTAATAAAATGCAAGTTATGGTAAATATCATGTTTTTATTAATGTTCTTTGTAAAGAAATTAAAGAAATGGTTTAAATAAAAATGAAATTATTAATTAATATGATATCACAAATGGTAAAATCACAAAATTAAATTACATTTAATGTTGAAGTATGTACTTTGTATTCCAATTATATTTGTATTCCAAAATAGAGCAGGAACTGTGTGGTTTCATGTAGTTGGATTTCTTCAGGAAATCTTCAGAACAAATGGAAATGTTTCAGAACATCTAACAAGCTGAAAATAAAAATATTTTGTTTAATGTTTGTATCTTTTTTGTTAATTTTTGGAAATAACACTTCAAACACAACTTTCCTTGTTCACGTTGATTTTTTTCTGCGCTGCTTTTCTGGCACTAGTAATGGCAGAATGAGAAAAAATCCATTTCAGCCACGTTAATATTGGCATTTCTTTCCCACTAAGCCACCATTGTCAAAAAATAGTGAGACCGTGTTAGTGATTCTTGAAAATAATGCAATAGTGTGTGCGACTCGGTTATTCTTGTTTTGCTGGGTATATTCCATCTTTAGATCGTAATATTCTAATGCCTATGCATTGTTTTGCATTTCGTAGGAACTTCATTTTAAAATCTTTGATTAACTTTGATTTCAAGTTCTCCCAATAATCGTTTTCATTGGTAAATATTAAAATATCGTCGACATAAATTGCTAAAAATGTCATTTTTTTGTTGTTGCGATGAAAGTATTGTAACGAACTTACTCGTTCTTTTGGTTTGCTGAGGTTCGCTCAGTCTCCCAGTGTTCGTTGCAGAAAATTTATTTAATGAAGGAAACCCTCTTGCTTGACTTTCAGTTGTTTTGTTTATTCGAATTCTTTTCGTTGTCTTAATTTATTTTCGTTTCACAAAAATTGTAGTCTGGAATTGTTTTCTTCTCACTCTCACGCACACGACCCAGGCTTTCGGCGATGGTTATGACGACTTTTGTCGCTTTGTCGCGTTGTAGTTTAACTAATAGATTTCAAACAGTGCTTCGTGTTAATATTGGTACTGTACTCCGGGTGGTGGAAGAAGTCCGTGGGTCCGTGGAATCTCGCAACTCTACCTACGCTTTCCCTGCTGGAAACGACTCTAAGAACCAAGCTCTATTTTTCGATTTTTTTCTTTTTACAATACTGCTTCGGGAGTAAAACTTCCCATTAGCAATATGTATACGAGAATGCAGCGCTCACTGTAATGCTTCCTTGGCCACAGTAAGTTGATTGAAATATTGGGGAAGTGAAACTTCACCACCAATATTTTCCTGACGCGTCCCTGGGAGCGGAGAGCTAGATATTACCTCGGAAGTGAAACATTCCATTGGTAATATATATACGAGAATATCCTTTGCGATGACTGTACCAACTTTCCCTACGAAAGAATAAGTGATCAGAGTATTGAGGAAGTGAAACTTACCTCCAATGATTCTGATCGCGAGCCTAGGAGTGGAAAACTAATTATTGCCTCGGAAGTAAAACTTTCCATTGGCAATGTATATTTATAAGAATATTAAACGACAGAACTCTGAGACGAAAGACCTGATAGATTACCTGATAGATTCCACGACCTGCGTCCGTACTGTCTGAGTGTTGTTCAACAAAAAGTCTCCTGCTTCAACGTTGCATGGCCTTTTATAGCCCTCGGTGTTCTCGCCTGAGAGCGAGCGTAACTTCGGGAACATTCCATTATTATCGTCTCTTCTTCACCGTGGTGCGTGTACGCGAAAGTGAGAGCGCCGTTGTGGTTTTCATTTTACACTTGTCTAAAACGGTTAGTATGCCCACATTATTTTGGGTACTTATTTTGTCATCTTAACTAGCGGTTAGTTCTTAATAATTAGTGATTTCCATTATTCTAAATCATAGTTAATTTTATGGAGTTTTATTAAAATTAAATAAATTTTACAAAGGAAACTAAAATTTGGTGTGAATTCATGGTAAGGAACAAAATAGTAATTAAATTAAATGTCGAAGCCGGCAGGGTCGAGTGTGTGTGAGGGTAAAATTCATAGTGAATTTTTGCCCTTACAGTATATACAGGGGTCCACTTTTGAAAAATTTAAACCTCTTTCTAGTAAACTCCTATTCAATTTCGAGCTCCAGACTAAACTGGACTGTTTCAGTCCATACAAGGCTTCCTTCAATTTTAACACTTGGCCGTCTTTTCCAATAAAAATACCATTTGGCTTCTCAATATAGATATCTTCATTTAGCTCACCCTGTAGAAAAGCCGTCACAGCATCCATCTGTAGGATATCTAAATTCCTAAAATCTAAATATTTGACTACTGGCGAATAAGTTTCGTCATAGTCTATACCTTTTTTTTCCTTAAACCCTTTACAACCAAACGTGCCTTGTATCGAATATTATTTTCTTGTTCTTGCTTTCTTTTAAATACCCATTTCGTTTTTATGATATTCGCACCAGTAGGTTTATCTACAGTTTTCCAGGTATTATTATCGTCGAATGATTTTAATTGCATTGCTTCAATCTATTTATTCTTACCGCTTCCAGGTAAAGCATCTTCAACACTCTCAGGATTTTCAGGATTACGTATCTGTTCTGCACTGTACACTTTTCTAGGTTTTTTAGCCAGTCGCTCACTTTTGCTTACAACATTTACAGGTACTTCAGGTTCCGACGATTCAATCTTGGAGTTTAAAGTTTCTGTCCTGTTGTTGTTGTTGTTGCTGTTTAGGTGGCACCCACACTAAAGCAAGGCGCGGTCAATTAGCACAAATGTGCCGTTTTGTTACCACAAAACAATAATGCCAGCAGAAGTAGATATGAAGGAGAAATTAGTCAACGAGCTACTACAGCCAGTTTGTCCTGTTTAAAAACAAGAGAAGACTGTCAAGTTTGATTGCTGAAAGATCCATCAGGGTATCGAAGAAGGGTTTCCCGAGGGAAGTCATTCTTTTCCGAGATAGGGCAGGGCATCTGCAAAGGAAGTGCTCCACTGTCTCTTCTTCGACAGTATCCCTGCAGTTACGACAGAAGGGGGAGTGAATGCGGCCCAGCCTTCCTGCATGTTTTCCTATCATCCAGTGGCCAGTCAATACTGCAACTCAACTAGAAGCGTCTTTCCTGGTCCTAGACAGGAGAAAAGTAGACCTTTCAATATCGAAGGAGGGCCATAGTTGCCGGGATAGTTTGCAGCTTGAGAGCTCTTTCCATCTGGCGGAGGCCAGATTCGAGTAATACTTTCGAATGTTGGCGGTGGCTGCCCTAAAGGGGATGGCCGTTTGAGCTACTACAGTGGCGCTCAGGCCAGCCCCTCTACGGGCAAGCTCATCAGCTACTTCGTTACCGTAAATATTCCTATGACCGGGAACCCACAGGATTGTAATAGACGTCCTCTCTCCTGCCCGAACGAGGGTATCTTTGCATTGTTGTACTAGTTTAGATTTGGTTTCCACGGACGTGAGTGCCTTAATGGCGGCTTGGCTGTCGGAAAAGATTCCTATGTTTTGGTTTGGGAGAATGTTAGCATCACGGATGGCTCTGCAGGACCCATGATAGCCATAATCTCCGCCTGAAAAACACTGGCGTGGTTTGGCAGTCTGAGGCATAGCGATAGCTCAAGTTTTTGCGAGAAAGCACCGGCACCCGCACCTGCCTCCATCTTGGAACCATCCGTAAAAATAGCAAAGTCAAATTCCTCTGCTAAATTCCCTCCACGCCAGACAGCTCTTGAAGGAAAAATAGCCCGGAGTTCGTGAGCAAAGTTTACAACGGGTCTTAAGTAGTCTGTCTCACCTGGGATAACTGTTTTGTCTGACAGTTCCAAAATACTACTATGACCGTAGGTCCTTGATTTCCAACATTTAAGCTCTCTTAGTCTAAGGGCGCTCGCTGTTGCTATGTATTTAATTTCCAAATCCAAAGGCAGGAGATGTAAAATGGTGTTAAGGGCGTCTGCTGGGCAAGTCCGTATAGCTCCCACAGCTCCTGCACAAGCAAGTCGTTGTACTTTGGATAGTCCTCGGCGCTGATAGGCCTTTTCTGTGGCCGTCCACCACACCAGAGCCCCATAGGTCAAAATAGGCTTTACAACCGCCTTGTAGGTACAGAGAACTACATTTTGCTTGAGGCCCCAGGTTTTCCCGAACATTTTCTTGCAAGCGTAGAAAGCTACACATGCCTTCTTAACTCGCTGTTTAGTGTTAGCTTTCCAGGATAGCTTGTTGTCAGTATAATACCTAAATATTTGGCACTGCTTGATAGCTTGATCTCCGTGCCTCTTAATATAGGGAGTCTAAATAATGGGATCTTGTTACGAGTGGTAAATAGCACCAGCTCTGTCTTGCTAGGATTTACGGCCAAACCACTGCTATGAGCCCATATACTGATAATTCTTAGAGCTCTGGTGATTAACTCACTCAACGTCGAGGGAAAAAGGCCTGATATCAGGATGACTACGTCGTCTGCGTAAGCCACTGCCTTGACTCCCCCTATGTTGAGTTTTAGCAGAATCGCGTTAATAACTAAGAGCCAGAGAAGCGAGATCCAGATCCAGTTCCTAATGGTTGCGTTAATTCCGAACGCCTCCAGCGAGTTGCGAATGCTGTCTAGACTAACATTGTTAAAAGCTCCTTCTATGTCCAGAAAGGCTGCAAGTGTGAATTGTTTAAAGTGGAGACTACGCTCGATAGTGCATATTACCTTATGTAGTGCCGTCTCCGTGGATTTACCTTTAAGGTAAGCATGCTGAGCTGACGAGATATAGTCCATAGCTGGGCCACCTCTTATCTCATTGTCAAGGATACCTTCGAGAGTTTTTAAGACAAAGGAGGATAAACAAATCGGCCTGAAGTCCTTTGCCGATTCGTGTCCCGCCTTCTCAGCCTTGGGAATAAAGACTGCAAACGCGATCCTCCAACTTGCAGGAATATAGTTTAGTTGAAGGCTGTTCCGGTATATAGGAATCAGCCACGGCGTAATCAGCTCCTCATTTTTCTGAAGCATGATTGGCATGACACCATCCGGACCAGGGGATTTATAAGGAAAGAAGCTGGATATCGCCCAACCAATTCTCCTAGTGGTTATTAGGGAGGCGATAAACTCACTGCTGGAAGTACTATCTGCACTTTATGTACTCTGATCTTCTGCATCTGCACAATCCCTACAGCCGGGGAAGTGCGTCTCGACTAGAGTTGTCAGCGAGTCCAGCGAAGAGTTTGTCCACGACCCGTCTTGTCGTTTGAGATAAGTAGGATTGGAGTGGGATTTGCATAGAATTTTAGAAAGCCTAGCAGAGTCTTTAATGCTTTCAATGGATTCGCAAAAGGATACCCATGATTTATTTTTCGCGATACTCATAGCTTTCTTAAAGATTTTTAGGCATTCCTTGTATGGTAGCCAGTTTCTAGATGAGTAACATTGATTGAAAACAAGCCTAGTTTCCTTTCTTAGTTTCCCCAGTTCCCCCGACCACCAGGGGGGATAGGTCTTCCTGCCCCTAGAGACCGGACAGGAGATGTTAAAAGCGAGTTTCATCGCTCTCTCAAACCTACGAACCGTACCCTCTAGTTCTGTGGTGCTTAGTAGGTCTTTTGGAGGATGCTTTAGCATAGAAGACAGAATGGACCTAAATCGTCCATTCTATCCTCTTGGGATTTCTGAAGCTGGCAGCTTCGGGTAGAACAAAAAGAATGTCGAAGAGTATCGTTCTGTGATCTGAGAAAGATAACTCTTTTGACACCCTCCAATTCGAGACCGCTAATTGTAGACTATCAGAGACAAGAGTAATATCTAAAACTTCTTCCCACCCATCGAACCTTTCCGAACTCGAAAAGACAAAAGTGGGGGTATTGCCCCTGTTACAGATATTAAGATTGGAACATAAAATAAATTCGAAAAGGGACTCACCACGCTCGTTGGAGGCAGAACTACCCTACACCGTATGTCTGGTATTGGCGTCACATCCGATGATCAGGCCACAACCCAAGCGGACAGCTTCCGCTGTAAGAGCCTCCACTTTGACTGGCGGGGCTGGTTGTCCGTGAGCCATATAGGCTGATGCGGTGAAGGTACCTTTACTAGATGCGTCATCCAACTTGACGACCGTCAGGTCCGGGGAACTAAGGTTAGAACAAAAGAAAGCGTTAAGAGATTTTTTAATGATGAGATTTTTTAATGATGATACACGAACGAGGCTTGATACAATTTACCTTATATAGAGTCTGGTACGTGCGCAGGGCAGGCCTTTCACGGTGCCATCTCGCACCCAAGGCTCCTGTATAATGGCAATGTCGATGTCCTCTTTCGCCAGGAGGATAACTAGATTGTCCGTCGCACTCTTCGAGTGCTTCAGATTTAGCTGCACGACATTCACCATATCGTCGGATATGGTGAATATAACATTCACCATGTTATAGATTGTGCTCGGCCAGGTTAAGGGTACTGGAGAGAACATCCTCCAAACCCTCAATACCTGCCTCCGCCTCTGCTTGGGTAAAGATTTTTAGTTTGGCATACCTGATGCCAAACCGGATTTTGTTATCCTGCCTACCCAGAGGCTCCAGGCACTCGTGCGGGAATGTCAACAGGAACGAGCGGCCGTTTGGCTGCGGCTTTTCCTCACGAAGAACATGCCAGTCTTGCATCTCCAAGTTCCTATTCTGTAGCCGCAGACACTGGAGAAGCTTCTCCCTGTCGATGGCTATGTTCGGCTATGTTTTCATTGGTAAATATTAAAATATCGTCGACATAAATTGCTAAAAATGTCATTTTTTTGTTGTTGCGATGAAAGTATATACAGGGGTCCAGTTTTGAAAAATTTAAACCTCTTTCTAGTAAACTCCTATTCAATTTCGAGCTCCAGACTAAACTGGACTGTTTCAGTCCATACAAGGCTTTCTTCAATTTTAACACTTGGCCGTCTTTTCCAATAAAAATACCATTTGGCTTCTCAATATAGATATCTTCATTTAGCTCACCCTGTAGAAAAGCCGTCACAGCATCCATCTGTAGGATATCTAAATTCCTAAAATCTAAATATTTGACTACTGGCGAATAAGTTTCGTCATAGTCTATACCTTTTTTTTCCTTAAACCCTTTACAACCAAACGTGCCTTGTATCGAATATTATTTTCTTGTTCTTGCTTTCTTTTAAATACCCATTTCGTTTTTATGATATTCGCACCAGTAGGTTTATCTACAGTTTTCCAGGTATTATTATCGTCGAATGATTTTAATTGCATTGCTTCAATCTATTTATTCTTACCGCTTCCAGGTAAAGCATCTTCAACACTCTCAGGATTTTCAGGATGACGTATCTGTTCTGCACTGTACACTTTTCTAGGTTTTTTAGCCAGTCGCTCACTTTTGCTTACAACATTTACAGGTACTTCAGGTTCCGACGATTCAATCTTGGAGTTTAAAGTTTCTGTCCTGTTGTTGTTGTTGTTGCTGTTTAGGTGGCACCCACACTAAAGCAAGGCGCGGTCAATTAGCACAAATGTGCCGTTTTGTTACCACAAAACAATAATGCCAGCAGAAGTAGATATGAAGGAGAAATTAGTCAACGAGCTACTACAGCCAGTTTGTCCTGTTTAAAAACAAGAGAAGACTGTCAAGTTTGATTGCTGAAAGATCCATCAGGGTATCGAAGAAGGGTTTCCCGAGGGAAGTCATTCTTTTCCGAGATAGGGCAGGGCATCTGCAAAGGAAGTGCTCCACTGTCTCTTCTTCGACAGTATCCCTGCAGCTACGACAGAAGGGGGAGTGAATGCGGCCCAGCCTTCCTGCATGTTTTCCTATCATCCAGTGGCCAGTCAATACTGCAACTCAACTAGAAGCGTCTTTCCTGGTCCTAGACAGGAGAAAAGTAGACCTTTCAATATCGAAGGAGGGCCATAGTTGCCGGGATAGTTTGCAGCTTGAGAGCTCTTTCCATCTGGCGGAGGCCAGATTCGAGTAATACTTTCGAATGTTGGCGGTGGCTGCCCTAAAGGGGATGGCCGTTTGAGCTACTACAGTGGCGCTCAGGCCAGCCCCTCTACGGGCAAGCTCATCAGCTACTTCGTTACCGTAAATATTCCTATGACCGGGAACCCACAGGATTGTAATAGACGTCCTCTCTCCTGCCCGAACGAGGGTATCTTTGCATTGTTGTACTAGTTTAGATTTGGTTTCCACGGACGTGAGTGCCTTAATGGCGGCTTGGCTGTCGGAAAAGATTCCTATGTTTTGGTTTGGGAGAATGTTAGCATCACGGATGGCTCTGCAGGACCCATGATAGCCATAATCTCCGCCTGAAAAACACTGGCGTGGTTTGGCAGTCTGAGGCATAGCGATAGCTCAAGTTTTTGCGAGAAAGCACCGGCACCCGCACCTGCCTCCATCTTGGAACCATCCGTAAAAATAGCAAAGTCAAATTCCTCTGCTAAATTCCCTCCACGCCAGACAGCTCTTGAAGGAAAAATAGCCCGGAGTTCGTGAGCAAAGTTTACAACGGGTCTTAAGTAGTCTGTCTCACCTGGGATAACTGTTTTGTCTGACAGTTCCAAAATACTACTATGACCGTAGGTCCTTGATTTCCAACATTTAAGCTCTCTTAGTCTAAGGGCGCTCGCTGTTGCTATGTATTTAATTTCCAAATCCAAAGGCAGGAGATATAAAATGGTGTTAAGGGCGTCTGCTGGGCAAGTCCGTATAGCTCCCACAGCTCCTGCACAAGCAAGTCGTTGTACTTTGGATAGTCCTCGGCGCTGATAGGCCTTTTCTGTGTCCGTCCACCACACCAGAGCCCCATAGGTCAAAATAGGCTTTACAACCGCCTTGTAGGTACAGAGAACTACATTTTGCTTAAGGCCCCAGGTTTTCCCGAACATTTTCTTGCAAGCGTAGAAAGCTACACAGGCCTTCTTAACTCGCTGTTTAGTGTTAGCTTTCCAGGATAGCTTGTTGTCAGTATAATACCTAAATATTTGGCACTGCTTGATAGCTTGATCTCCGTGCCTCTTAATATAGGGAGTCTAAATAATGGGATCTTGTTACGAGTGGTAAATAGCACCAGCTCTGTCTTGCTAGGATTTACGGCCAAACCACTGCTATGAGCCCATATACTGATAATTCTTAGAGCTCTGGTGATTAACTCACTCAACGTCGAGGGAAAAAGGCCTGATATCAGGATGACTACGTCGTCTGCGTAAGTCACTGCCTTGACTCCCCCTATGTTGAGTTTTAGCAGAATCGCGTTAATAACTAAGAGCCAGAGAAGCGAGATCCAGATCCAGTTCCTAATGGTTGCGTTAATTCCGAACGCCTCCAGCGAGTTGCGAATGCTGTCTAGACTAACATTGTTAAAAGCTCCTTCTATGTCCAGAAAGGCTGCAAGTGTGAATTGTTTAAAGTGGAGACTACGCTCGATAGTGCATATTACCTTATGTAGTGCCGTCTCCGTGGATTTACCTTTAAGGTAAGCATGCTGAGCTGACGAGATATAGTCCATAGCTGGGCCACCTCTTATCTCATTGTCAAGGATACCTTCGAGAGTTTTTAAGACAAAGGAGGATAAACAAATCGGCCTGAAGTCCTTTGCCGATTCGTGTCCCGTCTTCTCAGCCTTGGGAATAAAGACTGCAAACGCGATCCTCCAACTTGCAGGAATATAGTTTAGTTGAAGGCTGTTCCGGTATATAGGAATCAGCCACGGCGTAATCAGCTCCTCATTTTTCTGAAGCATGATTGGCATGACACCATCCGGACCAGGGGATTTATAAGGAAAGAAGCTGGATATCGCCCAACCAATTCTCCTAGTGGTTATTAGGGAGGCGATAAACTCACTGCTGGAAGTACTATCTGCACTTTCTGTACTCTGATCTTCTGCATCTGCACAATCCCTACAGCCGGGGAAGTGCGTCTCGACTAGAGTTGTCAGCGAGTCCAGCGAAGAGTTTGTCCACGACCCGTCTTGTCGTTTGAGATAAGTAGGATTGGAGTGGGATTTGCATAGAATTTTAGAAAGCCTAGCAGAGTCTTTAATGCTTTCAATGGATTCGCAAAAGGATACCCATGATTTATTTTTCGCGACACTCATAGCTTTCTTAAAGATTTTTAGGCATTCCTTGTATGGTAGCCAGTTTCTAGATGAGTAACATTGATTGAAAACAAGCCTAGTTTCCTTTCTTAGTTTCCCCAGTTCCCCCGACCACCAGGGGGGATAGGTCTTCCTGCCCCTAGAGACCGGACAGGAGATGTTAAAAGCGAGTTTCATCGCTCTCTCAAACCTACGAACCGTACCCTCTAGTTCTGTGGTGCTTAGTAGGTCTTTTGGAGGATGCTTTAGCATAGAAGACAGAATGGACCTAAATCGTCCATTCTATCCTCTTGGGATTTCTGAAGCTGGCAGCTTCGGGTAGAACAAAAAGAATGTCGAAGAGTATCGTTCTGTGATCTGAGAAAGATAACTCTTTTGACACCCTCCAATTCGAGACCGCTAATTGTACACTATCAGAGACAAGAGTAATATCTAAAACTTCTTCCCACCCATCGAACCTTTCCGAACTCGGAAAGACAAAAGTGGGGGTATTGCCCCTGTTACAGATATTAAGATTGGAACATAAAATAAATTCGAAAAGGGACTCACCACGCTCGTTGGAGGCAGAACTACCCTACACCGTATGTCTGGTATTGGCGTCACATCCGATGATCAGGCCACAACCCAAGCGGACAGCTTCCGCTGTAAGAGCCTCCACTTTGACTGGCGGGGCTGGTTGTCCGTGAGCCATATAGGCTGATGCGGTGAAGGTACCTTTACTAGATGCGTCATCCAACTTGACGACCGTCAGGTCCGGGGAACTAAGGTTAGAACAAAAGAAAGCGTTAAGAGATTTTTTAATGATGAGATTTTTTAATGATGATACACGAACGAGGCTTGATACAATTTACCTTATATAGAGTCTGGTACGTGCGCAGGGACAGGCCTTTCACAGTGCCATCTCGCACCCAAGGCTCCTGTATAATGGCAATGTCGATGTCCTCTTTCGCCAGGAGGATAACTAGATTGTCCGTCGCACTCTTCGAGTGCTTCAGATTTAGCTGCACGACATTCACCATATCGTCGGATATGGTGAATATAACATTCACCATGTTATGGATTGTGCTCGGCCAGGTTAAGGGTACTGGAGAGAACATCCTCCAAACCCTCAATACCTGCCTCCGCCTCCGCTTGGGTAAAGATTTTTAGTTTGGCATACCTGATGCCAAACCGGATTTTGTTATCCTGCCTACCCAGAGGCTCCAGGCACTCGTGCGGGAATGTCAACAGGAACGAGCGGCCGTTTGGCTGCGGCTTTTCCTCACGAAGAACATGCCAGTCTTGCATCTCCAAGTTCCTATTCTGTAGCCGCAGACACTGGAGAAGCTTCTCCCTGTCGATGGCTATGTTCGGTAACAAGCTTCGCGCCACTGGGGATCTCGGCACGTCCTTGGCTGGGATGAGCTGAAGACTTAGCCCCTTCCATGCCGTTTTCAGCTTGTCTATACAGCGCGTGAGGAACTCCAAAGAAGACCTATCTTCACACTTTATTAGACGGCACCCCCTGAAAACGTCAAACGAGTCAAAGAGAGGAGGGGACTCATCAGGATGACCTAGTAAAAAGTCATTTACCATCTCGGTCAACCTTGCCTCGATTTCTCCTCACCTTTCCTGAACTCTTCTTCCGCTCCTGGAAGCGCCGTCCACAAGTGCTACGTGTAGGTCATTCTTCAGGATCGCGCTGTACAGGTTCCTTGATGAAGAAGCCTTATTAGTGGATGGTGTGTCATCCGATCCACCTGCTGCTGCTGTCAGTTTGGACGAGGGAACACCGGTAGAGCCCTTGCACTTTTTACGCGCATTCCCGGGTTCCTCGACTGATCTGTTACGCTTGGCAGCAACCTGTTGCTCCGAGCTCGGACGAGGATTGGCCTTCAAGGGCTTTCAAGGGCTTTAGTGGCCTGGTACTTCTTATACTCTTCGACCACTATTACGTACTTGGCTTTATCAGCAAGGTCCCGATCGTCCACTTTTCCCGCCGCTTCATTGGTCTGGATCTTGGCCAATATATGGATGGGCTTGGAATAGCGCGATCGCATAACCTTGCAATCAGATTTCTTGACTCGTACAGTTGGGCTATGTCTGGCCTCAACCGTAGGAGGTTTGGGTATAATGCTTGTGTCTGGCTAGAGGCAAGAAGCTCCTCCTCTGAGCTGGTACCACGGTCGACCTCCCGTCTGGAGATCAGGTGATTGTCCGTTTCGTTAGCAGGGGTCGTCAAAGTTTGCGGATCGTTTGTTGTTTGTTTGTTTGTGTTTATTTGTTCCATCTGTTTCTTGCAACCGTCTGCCCGTACTAGCACTCGCAGACGGTCTAAGCATTTGTAAGGCGAAAGGGATCGTCAGCCACGGCAGCGCCCCATACCGCGGTAAGCCTACCGTTACTCCCTGAGGCAGGCCGGTGTCAGGGAGGTTTCGTTATAAGACAGCCGGTTATATACCCCCTGGCTGCCAACCCTCCAATGAGCACGGGTCGCATCACACTCTGGATTAGAGGGAGAAAAATTTATCGACTTCCATGTCTAGATCCGTAGTATTTAGCATAGAGCAGTGGCACCTCGGGCAGGATGTGGCTCCGCACCACGTACTACGATCTTGATAAGATAGAGGCTAGCGGTCCCCCCAAAGAGCAGGACTAGAATCGCATTATCTTATCCTGCACCTTTTACTGATGCTTACCACCTTCTGTCCTTATTTCCTCAAAATTTAAATATTATTCTCAAATGGTTGCTACACCAAAATCCCCCACTTCATGGACACCTTCCAGCAATGAAGAACATGACCCAAAGTCGCTAAGAACCTCATGGCTTTTTGGTGCATTTTCCTCCACTACAACTGCATATGTTGGAAGTCATTCCAGCTTGTCAGACCTTAGGTTAGCATAAGAGAATTAATCTTCGTGAAAAACAAATAAATGAAAAACAACACTGAGCATAGAACGAGCTTTCTCCATTAACAGAGGCATTCTGAGATTCGAGGTGAATCGTTAAACTATCTCGGCAAAAAAGTCACGAAAAAGGGAACGAGGCATTCCAAGATTCACGAAACTCGAATCGTCTTTTGCTTTTACTGCAGTTTGAGCTCAAGATGACATTTTCAGTGCTAGGAGGCAAAACTTTGATTATTGTAGTTATGTTGAATAAATAAAAACCTAAAAGAATTGTTTTTTTTCGCGAAAAGAAAGTTATAAACGTTACCAAAATATAGAATATACATCGCGAATTATATGTAGAGTAATATGCATATGTGTTGTTTTATATTATTTCGCTTAGATTTTAGGAAAAAAAAATTACCATTGTTTTTTTTGTTAGAAATTTTCCAACACTGTACGAACTTGTGAACAATGGAAAATTCCACTTGTATTGCACAGTTCAAGTGAAAACATTCCGTGTATGTATGTATATTGTTGAATATTTTGATTGGCCTGTCACTTGTATGTGTTGGTGAAATATTTAGAACCCTCGCTAACTAAAATTGTGTATGTGTTAGTTTTGTGTTCTGTTCACACAGGTCCAAGAGTCAAGAATTTCAATGCACGAACTACCATGCTCTTCATCTCCCTCGCGACAAGCGACGGTTTAATGCAAGCAGAATTGTTCTCGTGTAATAAGCTTCATTGAAAAACATGGATTCTTTGGTGGCATTTTTTGCTGAAGACTCTGAGAAGGAATTAATTCGCGTTCGAAATCAAAATTGGAGTTAGTATTATTTATAACAATTATCTATTTACTATTTATTATCTATTTTATAAATAAAAATAGAAAATAATAACTATACAATACGAAAGACGAAAGACGATTTCAATCGTCTGAAAGACGATTTCAATAGTTCGTGAATCTTGGAATGCCTCTGTAAGTTTCGATTCATCCTTTCTGCTAATCCATTCTGCTCCGGGGTGTAAGGAACTAAGGTTTGGTGAACAATTCCATTTTATACCCTACACCCGAAGGGATGAGGTATATTAACTTTGTGCTTCCGTTTGTAACGCATTAAAGGAGGCGTGGCAGGTATAGGAAAGTATATCTATTCTGGCTCAGAATCACCTCCTGATTCGATTTAGCCATGTCCGTCCGTCTCTGTCTGTCTGTAGAAATCACGATTACGGGAGAACGAATAAAGCTATCGCAATGAAATTTGGCACGAATATTTTTTGTCATCATAGGCTGTTTGGTATTGAAAATGAGGAAAATCGGATTAGTGCCACGCCTACTTTTTATAACAAATGTGAATTTTCCCATGCTTATAGCTCAATTTCTCAGCTTGTAGAGCGAATTTAAGCCCAAAATTTTATTCCAGAGTCCACCGTCTTAGACTAAAATATATTCTGAAAAATGGGCGTGACACGCCCACTTATATACTATACCATATAATGAGGTGTTTGGTAGAAAAAGCGGTGTTGTAGATGATGTAGTTAATTGATCAAAATTTGCTTCCTGTAAATTAAAAAAAAATAGGTGTCACCCGCCCACTTTTTATCACTTCGAAAAATGCGGGTGTAGGGTATATGAGCTTCGGCCAGGCCGAAGATAACGCTCTTACTTGTTTTTTTTTCTTCTAACTCCATTCATTTATTTACGTATTCTTTTCCATTGTTATTGATTTTCAACTTCAGCTTTAAAACCCTGGAAGCACCGCAGCGTTTCATCATATTTGGTATCAACATATTACAGCAAAAGCTCGTTGATTCAATTGTCCCATTCTTTTTTTTTGATCGCGTGATCATCATGAACATTTACTCAGGATCCCTCAGTTGTTTCACTGATTGGCATTTACTAGACCTGATGTGTAACGGTACCATATCGACTCTAGTTTTTGATTTTCTATCCGAAATTAGCGAACAGAGAAAATAATAACAAGTAAGAGCGTTATCTTCGGTCTGGCCGAAGCTCATATACCCTACACCCGCATCTGTTGAAATGATAAAAAGTGGGCGGGTGACATCTAATTTTTTTTAAATTTACAGGAAGTAAATTTTGATGTATTAATATTTGATGTATTTACAGGAAGTAAATTTTGATGTATCATCTACGACACCGTTTTTCGTACTAAACACCTCATTATATGGTATAGCATATAAGTGGGCGTGTCACGCCCATTTTTTAGTATATATTTTAGTCTAAGATGGTGGACTCGGAAATAAAATTTTAGCTGAAAACTCGGTCTACAAGCTTAGAAATTAAGCTATAAGCACGGATGAGTGCATATTTTCTATAAAAAGTAGGCGTGGCACTGGTCCGATTTTCAATGCCCAACAGCGTAGGATAACAAAGAATATTCGTACCAAATTTCATGATGATACCTCCATTCGTTCTCCTGTAATCGTGATTTCCACAGACAGACGGACAGACAGACAGACAGACAGACAGACGGACGGACAGGGCTAAATCGACTCAGGAGGTGATTCTGAGCCAGAATATATATACTTTTCTATACCTGCCACGCCTCCTTTAATGCGTTACAAACGGAAGCACAAAGTGAATATAGCCTCATCCCTTCGGATGTAGGGTATAAAAAAAACAGGCAACCCTACAATAGCTAATTGTGCATATAACTGCTATACATAATAATATTTGTAAAAATAATTAATGCTAATAATAATAATAATCCTAAAAGAAAAATCTTATTGTTATTTAGTATTATTGAATCTTACAAGTATTATTAATTAATAGTGAATTATGTTTTAACCGATAGGTTAAATTTGTTCCCTAATATTTATTAGATAAATAATTCGATAATAGATTGCCTATTTTGCGTAGGGTGAGGTAAGGTACAGTTAATAAAGAGAAACCAGAAGAAGATAAGGGAATTAAAAAGAATGTGTGATCTTGAAGGGGGAAGCATTTTACCTACGAAGCAAAGTGGACTAAAATTTTTTAACAATAAAATAGTAGTTTGCCGTCCCCGGTGAATAATTGAAAAATTAAATTAATTGAAAGTTAAGAAAGAAATTAAATTTGAAGTAAATTTGAATTAAAAGTGGTAATGTTATCCAATTCAAAAATTAAAATTCGTGAGAGTACTTAACCCTATATAGCATGGTGGTGACCACAGGCAACAATTTTTACATTTTAACGACAATAGCAAATGTTATCCCCAGAGTGACCCCAATGCGGACAGGATTTTTAAAATCTGTAGAATTGTTGATAGCCCAAAACAAGACATACGCCAAAGTTCCGAAAGACATCTTTGTGTGGATGAGCAAATATGCTCGACGAAAGCAAGGAATTTCCTAAAAAGATACAAGATATAAGATAAAGAAACTGGCAAAGAGAATGTTGTTATCCAGGGAGAGCCAGATTTGGAAGCCTCATCCAACGTCGTTATGAGATTGTCGCGTATAATTCCTAGGCATAAACGCACGCCTAGGCACGCCTAGGCACGCCTACGCACTTCTATGCGCCTATTAGAATACTTAGCGGAAGAAGGTATCCTCAGTCTTGGAACTGTAAGAAGGACCAGAATTCCATAGATAAGATAGAATAGATTGCAAACTGTCATTGCAAAAGGTAATAATGAAGAAAGAACGAGGATATTTAGAAGAATATGTAGCCGATGTCAACGGTGTCGATATGTCAACAATATTGTGGAAGGAATATCACCGCGAATATAACCGTCACACAGTGGTCCAGAATAGAAATTCATCGGCAAAAAATCTGTAACTTTTGAACGGATAGGAATTTTTTGAATGCGGTTTTTTGCAATCGACAGAGAAATGTTAAAATATCTTTGCACTGGCACCGAGATCTATGTAGATGTCTCAGGGTCAGAGCCGTAGGGCTCCAAAGTCGAAAAATATTTTAATTTTTTTAAATTTTGGCAAAAAAACGTGTTCAAAAGTAAATTCTTGAAACTTTTTTGTACTTATCTATAAATTGAGGATATATTCGTAATGGCTGTGAAGTTTCAAGTGCATCCGTTGAGTTTTTCATAACTTTTTGCCCCCCTGAAAAGGGGTCTACTTTTGGATGCTTTGAAACTAAATATCTCCGCCATTTTTAAAAATTTCGATTTCCGGTTTTTTTTATTATATTATATGGGGTAAGAGTTTAAAAAAAAATGGGGAAAAAAATTTATATATATTTTGAAAAAAAATTTTTTTTAAAAAAAAAACCACGGAAAATTAAAAAAATTATAGCCCAACAGTCGACAACAAAAAAAAATTACATTTTTCTGATAGCCTTTGAGATAACCTTTCATCCTATACCCAGTTTTATACCTGGCAAACCACGGCCTTAGGCGCTGGAGCCCTCCAAATGTAGAATTTTCCAAAAAAGGTTACTTCAGACACTAAATGCATAGGTATTTCTTTTTTTTAACCCCCATTTTTTTTTCTTTATATACTCCTGAATATTACCTGTTAAAAGGTACCTGCTTCAAGGCCAAAAACGAAAATAATAAAATACCTGCGAGGTCAATGTTGCGGTTAATTACAATTTTTATATATTTCTTTATATAAGAGTATTATACAATTTTTGTAAAAACAGATTGTAATTATTTTTCTCTTTCCGAATTTTCATTAATATTTAATAGTAACAATTTGGCTTCTGGACTTATATCTGGGTTTTTTGTAGTCCACACATACCGGATGCTGGAAATATATGGATCCGATGTGGCTAATAAAATTCCAAAAAGGTCTTCATTTGTTGCTTCTCTACTACATTTTCTAGTGTTATGTTCCCTAAAGAATCTATAATCTTTATTTCTTTTTTCTTGAGCTTCTTATGATAAATCTCCTATTGGCAATAAATGGTGTTGAATAATGCTTTCTCCATGAAACAGAGTTTTGTGGACTGTTGGTGACATATTTCGCCATGGGTACAATTCATTATATAATTTTATAATTTTTGTCCTTAAAGGGCTCGCATTAAGAACTTTTTCGATGATTTCGGCTTTCCGATATTTCCGCTCTGAATGCAACGAGTGTACTAAACTGCGTTTAGCGTCTTCATATTCCAAACTTTCATTAAGATCTTTTAGTTTCCGTCTCTGGGATCTTTTACTGCTCTCTTCAAACTCTTTAGTTGGCCTTCCACGTCCTTCGCTGCTATCTGCGTGATAAATGATGCAGAGTTCGCCTTCCATCCACTCTTTTAAACTAGCATACACTTTATTTTTGTTGAAGTAGGAAGACTTGTAGTGTCTAGACAAAATGGACACAAACGAGTTTATTTGTGCTAAAATTTGTTCCTGAATTTTTTTGCTACATGAATCAAATGGTACTTTAATTTTAATATATTCAACTATATCTTGTGCGCTTCTATTTTTAAAATATACATCTGATAATTCTTTGTAGCTGTATGACTCCATGGCTGAAAGACGCTTGGTTTGATAATGCCAAAAATCTTTCAAATGTTTAATATTTATATAAAAAAAATACATATAAAAAATTGGAATTTTTGAAGAAAATTGTAATTAACCGCAACTTTGACCTTCAGGTATTTTATTCTTTTCGTCTCTCGCCTTGAAGCAGGAACTTTTTAACAGGTAATATTCAGGCGTAGAAACCGCAACATTGACCTCGCAGGTATTTTATTATTTTCGTTTTTGTCCTTGAAGCAGGTACTTTTAAACAGGTAATATTCAGGAGTATATAAAGTAAAAAAATTAGGGTTAAAAAAAGAAATACTTATGCATTTAGTGTCTGAAGTACCCTTTTTTTGAAAATTCTACATTTGGAGGGCTCCAGCGCCTAAGGCCGTGGTTTGCCAGGTATAAAACTGGGTATAGGATGAAAGGTTATCTCAAAGGCTATTAGAAAAATCTAATTTTTTTTGTTGTCGACCATAATTTTTTTAATTTTTCGTTGTTTTTTTAAAAGAAAAAATGTAGACCATTTAGAGGGCTCCAGCGCCTAGGGCCGTGGTCTGCCGGGTACAAAACCGGGTATACGATTAAAGGTTATCTCAAAGACTATCAGAAAAATGTAATTTTTTTTTGTTGTCGACTGTTGGGCTATAATTTTTTTAGTTTTCCGTGGTTTTTTTAAATAAAAAAATTTTTTTTCAAAATATATATAAATTTTTTTCCCCATATTCTTCTAAAAAAACGGAGATATTTAGTTTCAAAGCATCCAAAAGTAGACCCCTTTTCAGGGGGCCAAAAAGTTATGAAAAACTCAACGGATGCACTTGAAACTTTACAGCCATTACGAATATATCCTCAATTTATAGATAAGTACAAAAAAGTTTCAAGAATTTACTTTTGAATTTGTTTTTTTTGCCAAAATTTAAAAAAATTAAAATATTTTTCGACTTTGGAGCCCTACGGCTCTGACCCTGAGACATCTACATAGATCTCGGCCAGTGCAAAGATATTTCAACATTTCTCTGTCGATTGCAAAAAACCGCATTCAAAAATTCCTATCCGTTCAAAAGTTACAGATTTTTGGCCGATGAATTTCTATTCTGGACCACTGTGCGTCATATGGGAGGCGTTGACCTTATTGACAGTATCATGGGCATCTACAAAATAAACGTTTGCCCATGCGTTTATTCTCCCATCACTTGGACCTCACGATAACCAATGCATGGTTACTTTACAAAAGGTTACACAAAGACAAAAAAGATATCCTGAAAAAATTATATCTTCCGCAGATTTCCGTCTGGAAATAGTATTGAGAAGAGGAGCTCTTAGCCAGGGGCTAGAAAAGACTCAAAGGGTTTTACTAGTCGCAGAATAAATGAATTTAGTACAGACTATATAGAAATATAGAAAATATAGAAAAATTTAAAAATAATTGTGAAGAAATTGTGTTACGGTGTTACGGACTCCACATATTTGCTAGGCAACATCCAACTTAATGTGCCCCGTCGTACGTCGAGACGATATGAGCCTCTTCATTTAAGCTTCTGCAGATCGTCATACCTACAGCATGAACCTTTTCGGAATGCCTGTTTGAATTTGAATAATGTTTATTCTGTAATTAATTTTTCTGATTCTATTTGTTTAGTTAAACGGAAAATTTTAAACTTTTTGTGTAATTTCTAAATTTTTTATATTTTCTTGTTATGAATTTTTTACCTGTTTGTAAACTATAAGGCAATGAATGCTTAGTTTGTATGTTAATAAATAAATAAATAAATAATTGTTGAAATTAAAGCAGAACAACTCAGAGAGAGAAAGGTTAAAGATTTAGTGTGTTGGAACTGTAGAGAAGTTGGACACAGGTATGATGATTGCTTGTCTGACCGAACTATTTTCTGCTATGGTTGTGGATTAGCTATATATCCTATAATCCTATATATCCTATATCCTATACCTATAAACCAAATTGTTCAAATTGTCAGGAAAACCTTCAGCTGAGTGGACGCAAAAACACCAGTACAAAGCGAAACTAGACGCTTCCACGAGGTGGAAGGCGTGGCTGCTACCACCGGCGAGCACGGTGGAGATCACGGATCTCCTCTGCCTGTCGCCAGCGGCCGCCAACTAAAAACGGCTGGCATGTCGACAACAGGGCGTGCTAGTTCGAAAGCTTCTGTTGACAAACAAACGCTGGAAGTAGCGCGGTCAGGTGCTGCAGTCGATTCAGACTCAGATCTGGAGAGTGTTACCATCGAGACGACGAAGGAAAGGGCTCAGATGTCTCCGGGTTTCTCTGTGGTTGCTGCACCGGATAGCAAGGTCAGGATCAAAAGAATTGCAAACAGAGAGAATCTGAAAGCCCTCTCCGAATACAAAGCTGCAATTCGCATTGTCAGCCGTCTAGGCTCCAAGACCGGTCTCTCCAAGGCGGAGAATGAAAGGCTGGCTTGAGCAAATGACACGGTGGCAAGAGGGCGGGCACACTTCGCAGGCAAGGAGAAATTCCTGCCTAAGAGTAAGACGTTCCCCAACTCCATAGAGGAGGGCGCTGAAGAAACGACACCCGGCCGACGATAACACGAATACTCTTGACACCGGCGAAGTGGAGAGGGATCTGGCTGATACAACCTCAAACTTACAGTTAGAGGAGAAGTCGGCAGCGGTGGAACCGGACTGTGTAGCCGGCCCCGCTGAGGTTACCAAGAAGCCGAGCTCTGAGGGTCCTACAGATCAACCTCCACCACAGTAAGACTGCCTCAGCCTAGCTCCTCACATTAGAGAGGGGCGGCTTCGACGTGGCCCTAATTCAGGAACCCTGGATATCCTCGAGTGACAGGATTTCTGGACTCGGGCCACGAAATTATATACTTTTCGCACCAACTAAGCTAAGTAAAGTTAGGACCGCGATTCTTGTTAAGCGAGGTATTAACTCAAACCTTATTTTTCGTTACAGTTTTGACGACTTGACGGCTGTGGAGGTAGAGCATGGCGGGAATACCTTACTTCTCTCATCCTGCTACATGGCCCACAATAAAGAAGCGCCCCCTGAAGAGCTTAAGATTCTGGTGGAAGGAATAAGAGCTAAGGGGCAACGATTGGTGGTGGGCACCGACGCTAACGCTCACCACCCTGTCTGGGGGTGCAAGGACGTCAACGACAGAGGTGAGTCTCTTTTACAATTTATTCTTAACTGTAACCTATCGATAGCCAATAGAGGGAGGGACTTGCAAAGGTCCTTGCAAAGGTCCACTCTCCGAAAATGTGCAAGACATAACTCTTTTTAGTCAAAATACAAACGTGATCGATGATTGGAAAGTGCGTATGCAACCTTCCTTCTCAGATCACAACTACATTGCTTTTACTATTCAATTTAACAATACTGACACCAGCAAAGCATACAGAAATCCTAGGAATACAGACTGGGAAAAGTGTGAAAGGGTACTCAGTAAGAGAGTAGGCCCCTCGGTGCCAATTGCAAGCGCCGGGGACCTTGAAAATTCCGTAGATAAACTAGTAGGGTCTTTAATATCCTCATATAAAATAGCTTGTCCCCTTACGTGGCCCGGGCGGAAGGGCAAACTTCCCTGGTGGAGCAAGGAGTTAGGGAAGAGTCTTCGTAACCTCCTCGAAATCTTCAAACTTGCTAAAATAACTGACCGACTTGAGATATGGGGCGAATACAAGGACTCTCTTAGACTGTACAAAAAGGATATAAAAAGGGCTAAGAAAATCTCTTGGAGGAATTTCTGTTCCAATATCGGGAAAACAACCGAAATGGTTAAGGAAGCTTATGGCACGCATCCCGACAACACCACGCACACTATGTATAGGAAATGGCGAGTGGACGGAAAGCAGCCAGGAAGCTCTGGAAGCACTGGTTGACTCTCAATTTCCAAGCTGCACAGACGACCCTCACCCAAGCACCGCGGAAATTATAGACGAAACTTATGAATGCGATGTCATCTCCAAGAACAGAGTGAGATGGGCTATCAAATCCTTTGACCCCTATAAATCGCCAGGGCCAGACGAAGTATTCCCTGCGTTACTGCAACACGGAATAGAGGACGTTAGCTCGTGGCTTGTACACATTTACGAAGGATGTCTAAGGCTGGGCTATGTACCAAGCTCTTAGAGAGTATCTAGGGTAGTGTTCATGCCGAAGTCAGGCAGAAGTAGCCATATATACTTAAAGGACTACAGGCCCATTAGCCTTACATCTTTCCTCATGAAAACGCTTAAAAGGGTGTTAGATGCTCATATAAGAGACAGACATCGAAAAAGCCCTAGTTCAACAAGAGTACGCCATGGGAGTGACATTGAGGGTGCCTTCAATAAAATATCACCTGGGGCGATAATAGAAAGCATCCGTAAACTAAAAGTACACCCAGCTATTTGCAGGTGGATAGAGAGGTGGCTAAGACATAGGGAGATCTCAGCAGAATGGGGGGGATTCGCCACCAAGAGGAAAGTCAACCGAGGTACACCGCAAGGTGGCGTTCTATCCCCCCGCCTCTGGAATCTTGTGGTGAACGTTATACTGAAAATCTTAGAGAATGGACCAGCAAAGCTAACGGCCTACGCGGACGATATCGCAGTTATCATCACTGACAAATTTTTAGACACGATCTTATCAATAATGGAAAGCACGTTAAAAAAGATTCACGCATGGGCAACCAAAGTAGGTCTTAGTGTCAATCCGGGAAAGACAGAACTAGTTCTCTTTACTAGAAAGTACAAGATTCCAACCTGGAATCCTCCAATGTTGGGACAACAAAGACTGACAGCAAAAAGCAGCACCAAATACCTAGGAGTAATACTGAACAACAAGCTAACGTAGAAGGCTAATATTGAAGAGAGAGTAAAGAAGGCGTCAGTGGCCCTCTATGTATGCAAGAACATGGTCGGCAAGTCATGGGGCCTCTCTCCCTCTCTAATGCATTGGGTCTACACAACAGTAGTGCGGCCGATATTGCTCCATGGGGCTTTGGTGTGGTGGCCTGCCACCATCTGCCTCAATAAACGTCTTGCTCTACTTTCCACCCGTAGACCTGTGGATCATAAACCATGCAAAGAAAGCCGCCCTAAGGCTGAAAGCTTTGGGGCAGCTGAGGTATCTATCGTATGGCCATTGCAAATTAAAGGAAATAGATATGTAACACCCAGACTAAACATTGACATAAAGCCAATAGTAACCATTAAAGAAAAGGGATGGCTGAAGGACATTAGCCTCAGAGGCAAAACTTTTAATATCTTTGGCTCTAAACTAAAGGAAGGGATGGGTGCTGCGGTGTATTGTGCAGAGCTGGAGCTCAAAGAGGCTTTCAGGCTGCCAGACCACTGCAGCATTTTTCAAGCTAAAATATTTGCCATAAGAATGGCAGCCATGCCGATAGACTCACGACACTAAACTCAATAATAAACCTATATTCCGAAAGTCAGGCATATAGTCAGGCCATTAAAGCTCTCTGCGCAGACTGGATCCGTTCAACGATGGTTTGGGAAAGCAAAACTGCACTTGACCGGCTAATGAGGGACAAAAGCCTACATATTTACTGGGTTCCTGGACACACAGGGATTATAGGTAATGAAAAGGCTGACAAATTAGCAAAAATAGGAGTCACACTGCAAACGGAGCATATGGTGACAGCTCCTATACCACTACAAAACCTTAATTACAACTGTGACTCCAAAATAATAAAGGAAGCGGAAAACGGTGGAAGTCTATCACTACCTGCAAAGCTTCAAAAATCATGTGGAGCCACTACGACAGCATACGGACGAATTACCTACTGTTACTCACCAGGGATAACTGTAGACTACTTGTGGAGATGGTCACCGGGCGCTTTTATACCGCAGCTTACGCCTACAGGATTGGACAGGCTGCCAGCGATTCCTGCACGAAGTGTGAACAACCTGTGGAAAGAGAGACTGTGGAACATTTGCTCTGTCAATGTCCAGCCTTAGCTGACAGTCGAGCTAAATGCCTAGGCTTATACTAGTGTTACGACCTTGGGAAAGCAGCGGAGGCAACACTTGATTACCTTCTGCGCTTTTCTAAGGTCGTGCGCAGCAGTCCGACCTAAGCGAGGTTAGCGGTTAACAAACGTTATAACGACTTAGCAACTTCGTAAAGAGTTACTGAACCAAACATAGGCTAGCAACACAAAGGACCGCAAGGTCTATGTGGGGTACATGGTGCTAGCAAGCCCTTAACCTAACCTAACCTAACCTACCTTTTAAGAAATGTATGTCTTGTGTAGAAACAGCAGGAGGGAATAAATGTAACATTTTAGGTAGCATCATGGCTGATTTGATTTTTGGTGGGGAGTCTAAGCCTATTGAATTATTTATAATTCCTGAATTAAAACAGAATTTATATTTAGGAATTGACTTTTGGCATGCTTTTGGCCTGTGGGGAAAATTACTTGAAAACAAGACAATCAGTGAATTAAAGCAATTGTCAGAATCTAACTGTCTAACTGCTACTCAGCAAAAGTGCTTGCAGAATATCATTGCCGTATTTACTGATTTTAACAAAGAAGGCTTGGGGAAAACTTCGGTCTCTGTTTCACTTTTTCTGTTTCGCCAGCCATTGAAAAAAAAAAAATGCATACTGAAATAAACAACATGCTTAAGTTAGGAGTGATTGAATTAGCGCCAGCCAACTGTCCGTGGAGTAGTCCGGTAGCAATAGTTCAAAAAGTGTCAATGGTTAGATTATGTCTGGACTCAAGAAAATTGAATAGGGCAACGGTGAAGGATGGTTACCCGCAACCAAAAACAAATGGCATAATATCTTGATTGCTCAAAGCTGAGTTTATATCCTCGCTAGACTTAAAACATGCTTTTTGGCAAATTCGCTTAGAGGAAAATTCTGGAAATATGACAGCATTCACAGTGCCCAATCGTCCTCTGTATTGATTTCAAGTTATGACATTCAGGTTAACTAACGCTCCACATACGATATGTCGTTTAATGGATAAAGTAATTCCGGCACATTTTAAAAATCTAGTTTTTGTCTACTTGGACGATTTGCGGTTAGTTAGTGATACTTATGAAGAGTAAATGTCGTTTTTGCTTGAAGTAGCGCAGCTATTTAGAAAATATGGACTTATTTTAAATGCGGTCAAATGTAAGATTTGCCTTGAAGAAGTTCGATACCTTGGGTTTGTTATAGGGAATGGATGCATTAAGCCGGATCCGGACAAAGTATCCGCAATCCGTAACATTTCTGCCCCAAAAACCGTGAGAGATGTGAGAAGCTTTCTAGGTTTAGCAGGATAGTATCGACGGTTTTTGGATGGGTATGCTTCCTTGACTTCACCGCTGACTGAGTTAACCAAGAAGAGCAATTCATTTAAATGGACAGAAGAGGCTTAATCTGCGTTTGACAAAGTAAAAGAGTTGCTGACGACTGCACCAGTCCTTAAAACGCCAAATTTTGATCGTCCATTCATGATTCAATGTGATGCTTAAAAAAGGGATGTGGGAGCCGTTCTTACGCAGACCGATGACGAAGGTGCGGAAAGACCAATTGCGTTTCTAGGAAGCTAAATCGTGCACAGGAGAATTATTCTATTACTGAACTAGAGTGTCTTGCAGCCGTACTTAGCATAGAAAAGTTTAGAGGGTATGTAGAAGGCCATGCATTCACAGTTATCACTGTGTTGTAGGTCAGAGTCGCCCTGACTGTAACAACGCCTCACGTTGTTATAGTGTGGTTTTTGGTTTGGTGTCGTTGGCTACTATCGGTAACAAAGACCGAGCGCGGAGTAAAACTTGCATACTTTCAGGCTCCACCATTATCAACTAACATGGTGAAGCCTGGAAGTATTCAAGACTCTCACCTTATACGAGTGCCGCGTTAGCCAAGACATAGAGCAAAAACAAACAGCAGGCCAAAAGCCACAAGAAAGAAAGGCGAAATAAGGTCGAGATATTTTCTGTGACCATTGCGTAATGGTTACAGAAAATGTCAAAGAATTAATTCCCGAGATCGTTTGCACTTTCTCAAGAATTATTGTCAAAAATAATTATTGTCAAAAATAATTCTTGAGATAGTTGCAAAAATAATTGTAAAAATTAGGGCGACCTGACCAAAGTCCACACGAAGAAACACTTTATAAACGAGCCCTTCTGGCAAAGAAAAGTTAGTTCTTAGTTCTGAGTTGTAAGTGAGTGAAACTTAACAGTTGAATCGAAGTGAATTGTAAAAAGTATATTAATTCCTAACATAGTGGGTTAAAGAGTAAAACGAAAAGGAAATCCTTGTTGGGGAACAGTTGCAGTTGGATTTGAAAAAGGTTTGAGAACTAAGGACACAACATTTTTGGCGCAGCCGTTTTTTCGGAACTGAAGATCGCTCGGGTAAGTGGTATTTAGTAAGGTTAAGGTCAGTCTGATGAAAAAAAGCCTGTTTGTATTTGGTGCACCGTATGCATGAATTTTGCGTTGGATTAGCTCAGTCGGCGTGCTTTGAAAGTCGCTGCTAAGCTATCCGATACGTGTAATGTGGGCAGTGGGACGCGCTTTAACAGTCGTTTACTGCTCGGCGTAATTTTTTGGGTGCGGTAGTGAGTTACATATTAAGAAATTATGGCGTGCATTAGGAAAGTAATTGTACATAGTTGGTTAAAGTTTGGAAGAAGTGAAAAATAGTGCACTGAATTCGCGTATTTTGCGTCGGTGATGAATTAGCAAGCGTGCTTGAATAGTCGCTGGTAATTCATCTAGAGTGTTTAGTTTAAACCAGTGCGATGCGCTTTAACAGTCATGCACTGTCTAATAAACAGACGTTTGTGGATTTTCGGTGAATATTTACGTTTTATAAGTGTGTCTTGAATTTTTCACGTTTTGGAATGTAAAATTTTTTTTTTTTGCGCCAAAATTAGTAGTTTATCGCTCGGGGCTACCATACGAGGTTTAAGTTTTATAAAGAACACTATAAAGAACACAATAAAGAACACTTGTAAAACTAGTACAGTATTATATTTTTTTTTTCAATTTTATTTTAAATATCCGATTCTCAGTTGGTTTACGTTTGCATGGAGACAATGGTTTATTGTTTTTATTTCGTTGAGAGTAGGAAGGAGGGGTAGACGGAAAGCTGGTTGGTAGGGTGAACGCAAGCTCGTCGGGTGTCGAATTGCGTGGTCAGCATTTTCCGGGACGTCAACGTTTCAACGTTTTTTTTTTTGTTTCTTCAACGCTTGGGCTTTGCCTTTGTCGTTTTGTTTCTTGTTGCTTCGCGCTTTGGCGTGCGCCGGGTAGTGGTAACGCGATACTCCATTTGTGTTGAAAGAAGAGATTGTTTTCGCACGCCTGGTATTAAACGAAAGGAGTAGGTTTAAAGTGAACTTGAACTTGACGAGCGTTTACAAGGTCGCGTCGCTTGTACTTTTCGAAGCGCCAATGCATATTAACCCATTCGTTCTAAGCGTTACGGTTCGTGCTCTGGGATGGTGATTGATGGCTGACGGGGACTGCGAGGCATTGTACGTCCAATTGAACGACAAATACCGGGGTTTGTCCGGACAGATAGAAAGATTTGTGGAGAAGGCCTGGGGAAATCTAGTCGCGGCCATCAACAACAAGGAAAACGTTATCCTAATCAGAGAGAAAGTCCCCGCGCTCGGCCCCATTTCAAGGATAGAAGAAGCTGACGCGGTGACCGACGAACTTTTAAGCTTTTTAGAGCACAAAAATATCGCAACCGCGGGGGAGGTGCAACGCTGGAAAGAGGAGTTTGGGGCTCTGAAAAATAGGTATGATAACTACCTTCTGGACAGGCAGCTTGAGGACGGCCTGTTAGGGGAATTGGAGGCGGAGAATAAGCGGCTAAGAGACCTTCTAAGGGACGGCGGCCTTGCCGAGGAGACACTTGAGGAGGTCGTGCACCAGAGGTCTAGGGAGGATTTCACCAGTTTGGAGCAAGTTAAACTGAGGATCCATCAGCTGAAGGAGGAGAACCGGCTGTTGAAGCAGGAAATCGCGTTGACAAGTGAGACAACCCTGTACCACAAGGAAGCATCCAAAGCAACTGTCGAAGTGAACAGGGACTCTCCCATTTTTCAGCCGAGACCTATACCCGCGGTCAGAATGGGTATAGAGGAAATATCGAAAACGGTAACCCGCTTGGTGCCGTTATTCTCGGGAGCACCTTCGGTGGACCTCCGCAGCGAGGTCTACAAGTTTATCGAGGGTTGCGATTTAGCAAGAAGGAATATAGGCGAATCGGAAATACCGGATTTCCTCGCTTGCGTGAAGCAAAGGTTGCATGGTAATGCTTACAATTTGCTCCGCACAAAGAAGTTCGACAGCACGGAAGATCTTTTTGCTGTGATTAAAAAAAATTACCTGCAATACCGATCGTTGGACGCGGTTCTTGCGAACATTCAGAGCATCCGGCAGCTGCGGGAAGAGGACATACGACGCTTTGCCGAGAGGCCGATGTTACTGAAATCCCAGGCGGAAGATATTGTGACGAACGTCTACAAGGGTCAGTCTGATGTAGCCCTGCGCGCAGAAGTAGAAAGGACTGTAAAGAAGTCCTTCAAGTTAGGTCTGAAGGACAGCACTCTCAGATTACATATGCTGGGGTCCACGGGAGAGACCCTTGAAGACCTGGAGGAGCAGGCCCTGGGAATTGCTGAAGATGTTCGCCAAGCGGAGGCCAGGCAGCCTGGCCCGCTCATTGGTCTAGTGGAAGGTTCGCGCGACGGATTCCCCGTTTTATCCACAACAGAGACAAGCTTCGCCGAGGCAGCATCAAGGTGGTCAGCTGCGAAGGCCCATAGTGAACAGAGACTATGTAAAGCGGGACAACGGAAACTATTCAAATCAAGCCGTGTCGAATGTAGTTTGTAGTTTTTGCAGTAGACGGGGCCATACCAGAGAGGATTGCTTGGCAAGTAAGAATTCTCCATTCTGTCACAAATGCCTAACGTATGGGCATGAGGCCAACCGGAACTGCGGTGGACAAGGATCGAGTGCCCTATTGTCGCAAGGGGGAAGTCCGCAGCCTGCTGGTCAGAGGGCGCAGTGGGAAAACAGGACGCAGCTGGGCAAAGGCAGCAACTACCAGTCAACGGGTCCTGGGAAGTCAGGCGCCAGACCCGCTACGCCGGCGCAAAATAAGTCGACATTGGTGTGCCACTGGTGCAACAGGCCAGGCCACTTTTTAAGGAACTGCGACGCTAAGAAGAACTGGGAGGCAGTCCAGGGAAACTTCCAGGGGCCCAGGCCCCCAAAACCTAAGTATAAGCAGGCCAGACAAACGCACTAGTGGGAGCCATACGTCAACTGGGACAGTTAGTTCGCCCCAACGTCAGTGCGAGAGTAGAACGTTGAGAGGAATACAGAATAGGTTAGTCGTGGGGGTTATCCAGAGCAGAAACCCCACAGCAGTAGGTATTGATAGGCGGAAAACATTGGAGGAGAGGAATTCAGAAGAAACCCATGAGGAAGGTGTTAAGGAGCTGTTCGATTCGCAGGTTGCAGAGGAAGAGCAAAGTTTAATCGATTCGAAGGTCAATAACGTCACCGAGTGCTGCTACGATGGGAAGCCGGAGGACGATGTGTTCGTTGAACTCCCTTGCTCGGAGGCCACACACGGCAAACTCACCCTGCTGGTGGACACGGGAGCGGACAAGAGTTTGGTGAAGGAGAGCTCGTTGAAGACAGGTGTTGGCGTAGATCGTCGGGGGGAAAAGCTGTTAAATGGAGCATTTGGGGGAAGCGTGTATACAAAAGGGAAGGTCAGAATTACAAATAAGGTCTGGCCTAAGCTCAGTTTAAAGTTGCACCTGGTGCCAATTGTACAAGGGTTGCCAGGAGATGGTATACTTGGCCGGGACAACTTATGGAACAAGTCTATAATAGATTCGATTAGGAAGGATATTACGCTGTTTGATAGGCACGGCGAGTGCGTTGCAAAGTTACCATTCGTTAAAGTAAAGTGCGAAGGACCACTTGTGGCGCGGAACTCGGTGAAAGCCCGGTCAACATGTTTCGTCCAAATAAAACTGAATACGGGGTTACCGGTGGTCATCGTTCATAAGGAGCAGATATCACCCGGAATATACCTAGGGGAGTCGTTGGTAAGGGTAACAAACGACAAGGTGGTGGTACCAATCCTGAATTCAACGGAAGAGGATTTCACTCTCGACGACAACTTCGTTCCGAGGTTCAGCGATTTCAATGAGTATCAGCTACCGAGCAGAGGATTTTCGGTTAACAGTTTAGTTAGCTCGGACACCAACGCTGGGTTAAAAGTTTTAATGGGTGAGTTGGACTTGGACAAAAACTTAAACCACGAGGAGAGGAAGTCAATAGTGAATTTATGCGCGGAGTACAATGACATTTTCTTGCTAAAGGGTGATGCGCTGACATGTACGTCTGTATTGAGACATAGAATTCCACCGAAGGCGGATCAGCCGCCAATAAATCAAAAACAGTATCGTTTGCCACATACACAAAAGGAGGAAATCAATAGACAGGTGAACAAGCTCCTCGAGGACGGGATCATATCCCCAAGCACATCACCATGGAACTCACCATTACTACTGGTCCCGAAGAAAAGCGGTAAAGACGGGGAGAAGGTGTGGAGATTAGTGATAGATTACCAGCAGCTCAACGAGGCAACGATTAAGCAGGTTTTCCCGATACCCAGAATAGACGAGATTTTCGATTTTTTTTCGGAGTTCGGGGCCCTTCCGGACCCACAGAAAGTGGAGTGTGTGAAAAATATGTTTCCACCCATATTATAACCCCCACCAGTCTTGGCATACCCAGATTTCGGTGAGGAGTTCATCCTAACGACGGATGCTAGCGGCGAGGCGTTAGGAGCCGTTCTTTCGCATGGTAGAATAGGGGAGGATAGGCCAATCGCGTTGGCCAGTCGAGCGCTAAATGACGCGGAAAAGCGCTACTCGACTCTCGAAAGAGAATTTTTAGCCGTCGTTTGGGCTACGAAGAATTTCAGAGCTTATCTATTAGGACGACCGTTTAAGATAGTGTCGGATCACCAACCGCTGAGAGGGATAGCCAACCTCAAGGATCAAACTTCGCGCCTAGCCCGGTTTAGACACAAGCTGTCTGAATACCAATTCGAACTGATATATAAGCCAGGGAAGAAAAACTTGAACGCGGATGCACTCAGCAGGATTCCGCAGGCCGTGGTAACGGTGCAGACTCGGTCCCGAACGAGAGCGCAACAACAGGAGGAGCAGCGAAACCCTCAAAACCCAACAAAAAACCGAAACGTCGAGGAGGAGCGACTAGAAGGGCATACGGATGCCACAGTGACACTGCTGACGGATCCAAAGGAGATAGAGACAGTGATTAAGGATTTCCACAACTCACCTCTAGGAGAACATCAGGGAGCAGTGAAGACGTACTTAAGAATTCGAAGACAGTTCAGATGGTCTGGCATGCAGAAACAAATAAAGGAATTTGTGAGCAACTGCCCAAATTTCCAAGCGAACAAAAGTAGCAGGCTAACTAAAATGCCATTGGTATTAACTGACACTCCTCAGAAACCGTTCGATAAAACATACATGGACATAGTTGGGATATTACCGGAGACGATCACAGGTAATAAATACATTCTCACGTTCCAGGATGACCTGTCAAAATATATGGCTTGTGTGGCCATACCGGACGCTGAAGCCAACACGGTAGCGAAAGCATTCTTCGATGAAGTCGTAACCCGCCATTGCATCCACAAAGTATTAATTACCGACAATGGCACGAATTTTGTTTCGAAGGTGTTCTCAGATGTCTGCAAGATGCTAGGAATTAAGAAGTTGCATATTACTCCATACCACCCCCAGGCGAACGGTTCACTGGAGCGCAGTCACAGGCCGTTAGCCGAATATCTGCGCAGTTTCGCTAAGGAGGACGGTTCGAACTGGGACCAGTGGCTCTCAGCGGCTATGCATGTACATAACAACACACCGCATACGTCGACGAAGCAGACACCTTTTCGGACGCTGTACGGTTTCGACTCCGAATTTCCGACCAATTTGAAACGCAAGTGTTCTCCAGTCTACAATATGGATGAACCCTCGAAAGTTTTGAAATACTAGATTCAAAGAGCTCATGAGTTGGTTCGGCAAAATCTAGAAGTGGCCAAAAGAAGGTGCAAGGACCTTCAACCCGGTTGTGTTCAAAGTAGGGGACAAAGTTCTCCTAAATAATCAGACTAGGAAGAACAAATTTTCTCCGATATGGGTCGGACCATACGAGGTAGCACAGGAGAGGTCACCAGTCACCACAGAATAACGGTGAAAGGTAGAGTAAAGCCTTTTTACAATAATTTACTGAAACTGTACAATAGCAGGAACATAGGTAACGAGTCAAATAAACAAAATAAAGTCGCTTTGGTTACCTATTAAACATAGTTTAAGTAGTTTTAGCTTCTTCGTTATACTTTTAGATGAACGTTGTTTTACTTACAGTCCGTTGTTCCACAGCTCTATTTAATGACTTCCATAATCCATTTTAAAAGAGTAGAACAAATCATTAGAATTCTGTATTATATTAATTCATTTTTTATCCAACATGGCATAAAATTTTTTTTATTTTTAAAGAAGGCAGAAAATTACAAAGATATTTCCACTACTGAAGATGTGAGTCCACCCGCCCTACCGTCACGTGACCAGTCCTTGAGATTCTTATAACATACGGTATCCAACCAGCAGGAGAATGGACCGGTCCGGTCCACACCTCTGGGTCAAGGGTCGTTTCCGTTACCGTGTAGTGGACGATCCTCTGCAAGTATCCGGGAGCACGGATTTCTTCGTGCTCCACGCACACGTCGAACCACGTGCTTTGCGGAGCGCTTCGGTGCTCCCCTTCGATGGCGTTTTCCTCATCTTTCCCGGGGGCGTCACCTCCGTCACCGATGTCCACGGCTTCCAACTCGTTCCTCGGGCTCACTGACATTTCCGGCTCTTCACTACTGGCTGCCACGGAGATTACACTCTCGTCTTCCGAGTCGGAAATAACTACTACTTCATCCAGGGTACACATGATAAACGTAAAATATAAACTTTGCTCGCAACAACCCGACAAGTTCAGGTAAGTGTCAAAACTCACTATGAGTCTACTATCCGCAAACGCGATTTATAAACGGCAGAATCCATGGCAAAGCCCAAAAGAAAAAGCTTCATTAGCGAAAACTGAAATTTTGAATATAGAGTTACGCAAGACGGCAACTGCAATAAAAAAAGTCCTGGTTTTCCATATATAAAAAAAAGGGGTTTTCTCTTTCTCGACATTTTGTGTTTTCAAAATAAAGTCCGTACGTAGAATAAAAAGTTAATTTTTACCTTTCCTAAAAAAAAGAGGGTGTTGCACAATGCAGTAGAATCGCGTTACTGTGAATACTCGTAAATAAAAAAAACTACGCATTAACGTGAACTGGAAAAAGTATATCTTTATTATTCTATAATGCAAACAATTTAAATAACCCCGTGACGTGAACAGTAAAACTTTCGAGTTCACATTTACGACAATCCACTGTATTACCGCAATAGCCACACTTAAGAAATTAAACAAAAACAATACTAAAAGGGAAAGAAAACAAATCAACATCAAATATAGGTCACTGTAATATTGCTGACAAAACTTTTCGCGCAGCGATCAGCCTTTATCGAATTCATAAACGGCTAATTCATAACAAACCTAAAATACGCTGACAACAAGTAAGCAAGTAAAGGAAGGGTCGGCATTGTCCAAAATAGCTTAAAGTTATATTGCAATCAATGTCTGTCCTTCCAACAAATTTACAAATTTATGTATACATACATTTGTGTATATATATATATACAATGTACACAAAGAGTAAACTTTGCTTAAATTTCCACAAAAATAGAAAAAACTAACAATAAGTAATATTATAATTAATAGCATGGTTTAATAAGAATAAGAATAAGTAATATGATAATTAATCACTTGGCAATAGTCATAAACTAGATGTAACGATTAGCATATAAGGATGACAAAACGCAAAGCTAGCAGTATCAAATGGCCAGCATCAATTCCGACATAATCAAAATATCACAATATCAGCATAAACTTGTAACGAGTTTTTCTCTTTGGCTGAGGTATGCTCAGCCGTTCCAGGGTTCATGATGGAGGGATCTCGAAACCCTCCGTTTACTGGTTCACTACCGCTTCCGAATTCCGCACGATCGACGAGTTCGTCGATCAGTTCACTGACCACCTCTCGGTAGTTCAGCTCGGACGGTATATTGGTGATTTTTCTTATTCTAAATACAATTGTTATCCAGGGCAAGTGCCCGCAACAGAAGGTTGCTCACAATAGAAATACAAAGTTTAACACAGACCGAATGTCTGGCAACAGATGGTTGCTTACAAAGTTTCGTTACAGAGTAGATGCTTACACAATAATTTAAGCTGGGCGAGACAAGCAGAGCGCTTGACAACAAAAGGTTGCTTACAAAGTTTGGTTTGTCTGGGGGGGAAACTAGAGTCAAAGGTAGAAAATTCGCTTAAAACCTTGTCGAATATTGACGTGTTGTTCTCTTAATATGTACTAGGATCTATCGAAAGCTGACGTGATCCTCTCTTAGAATATGTTATTAGAATCTGTCGAAAACTGACGTGATTCTCTCTTAGAATATGTTTTAGAATCTGTCGAAAGCTGATCTGATTCTCTCTCAAAATATGTACTGGGATCTGTCGAAGGCTGACGTGATCGTCTCTTAGAATATGTTTTAAGAATCTGTCGAAAGATGACGTGATTCTCCCTTAAAGTATGTATTAGAATTTGTCGAAAACTGACGTGATTCTTTCTCAAAATGTGTACCAGGGTCTGTCGAAAACTGACGTGATCCTCTCTTAGAATATGTTTTTAGAATCTGTCGAAAACTGACGTGATTCTTCCTTAAAGTATATATTAGAATCTGTCGAAAGTTGACGTGATTCTCTCTCAAAATGTGTACCAGGGTCTGTCGAAAGCTGACGTGATCCTCTCTTAGAATATGTTTTTAGAATCTGTCGAAAACTGACGTGATTCTCCCTTAAAGTATGTATTAGAATCTGTCGAAAACTGACATGATTCTTTCTTAGAATAAGTATTAGAATCTGTCGAAAGCTGACGTGATTCTTTCTTAGAATATGTATTAGAATCTGTCGAAAGCTGACGTGATTCTTTCTTAGAATATGTATTAGAATCTGTCGAAAGCTGACCTGATTCTTTTAAACAAATTGTCTTCCAAAGTCCTGTCGAAGGCTGACGTGACTCTGGGAATGCTTGAACGAACCAAAGCTAAAGTAGTTTTACAAAGCGACTTACTTGAGCGGAGGTCCCTTTTCCAAGTGCAAACACGTCCATTAAGAGCGGTTCTTTACTTAAACCTATTCGGTATTATATTGGGCGAGCAATAGTGAAATGAAAAATAAAGAGTCCATTCGTCTGTGAATAGTCTGTCCAACCGTGTATGCCTGTGTTCGTATGTATGTATGTGATGTTGTGATGTGATTCTTTGATTTTAAGTGTGGACAATTGTGTTGTTATTTACTTTTAATTTTCGCCATTTTGCGGCAGAATAAAACAAATTAATGTTTAATATTGTTTTTATTTATAATTCTCCCTCGTTATTATTAAAAAACAATTTATAGAACATTGAAAATTTAATTGTTCGTACCGAGATTTGAACCTCGGTCGGTTGGCTTGAGAGGCTGTTGCTCTAGCCGCTAGGCTGTCAAGCGTAATTAATGGTGGTCGCTTAATAATTAAAAAGAAAAGGAGAAAAGAAGTTGTGACGATTTCTGATCGTTACAAACTCCATCATAATCACGATATCACAACGACATCGCGAGGGGACAGACGTTCGGGAGAATGGGAACAGTCATTGGAGGAGAACCTCAGTGTAATATACAGACAATTATGGCGCAACCATTAGTCATAATGTGCAACGCTATAAGGGTGCTCAGCCAACAAATCTTGCGCCTGAAACCAAGATAAAGCAATAGTTCATCCTGGCACTACAGTTCGGTGTACGACGACCCAGGTAGTCACCAAAAACCGGTGCCACCCCCACTATCGCATTACTGCCGAACTAGCCAGATATTTGAACTACTAACAACCAAGTAAGGTGAAAATTGTATTCTGACGAACGCTGAGAACAAAACATCAGGATCAAAGCAATCCAAGTAACACTCCTGGGGGAACACCCCACAATTGACACACATAACGTTTCCCAAAAACAATAATAAGACCGAAAAACTGGTACAACCAATCCAGCAAGACCATACCAGCAAGGCAAAGGAACCGCAAAGGAGCGAAACAGCTGAAATAGTAAATAAGAGCCATACCGACAAATTAAGTAATGTTAAATAAATTATGAAATAAGTGATATGTAATAAGTAATACATTTTAAGCAATAGAGTAAACAAGATAAAAAAAATGTCAAACAAAAAAATTCTGTTAGCAAAACCACCCAAACCAAACGAAAAATGTAAAAGAAAAAATTACTATCGCTTCACGATAATAATAATTTTTTCTTCCCCTAAGGGTGGAGGGATGTTGTAGGTCAGAGTCGCCCTGACTGTAACAACGCCTCACGTTGTTATGGTGTGGTTTTTGGTTTGGTGTCGTTGGCTACTATCGGTAACAAAGACCGAGCGCGGAGTAAAACTCGCATACTTTCAGGCTCCACCATTATCAAATAACATGGTGAAGCCTGGAAGTATTCAAGACTCTCACCTTATACGAGTGCCGCGTTAGCCAAGACATAGAGCAAAAACAAACAGCAGGCCAAAAGCCACAAGAGAGAAAGGCGAAATAAGGTCGAGATATTTTCTGTGACCATTGCGTAATGGTTACAGAAAATGTCAAAGAATTAATTCCTGAGATCGTTTGCACTTTCTCAAGAATTATTGTCAAAAATAATTCTTGAGATAGTTGCAAAAATAATTGTAAAAATTAGGGCGACCTGACCAAAGTCCACACGAAGAAACACTTTATAAATGAGCCCTTCTGGCAAAGAAAAGTTAGTTCTTAGTTCTGAGTTGTAAGTGAGTGAAAGTTAACAGTTGAATCGAAGTGAATTGTAACAAGTAAGAGTGTTATCTTCGGCCTGGCCGAAGCTTATATACCCTACACCCGCATCTGAGGAAGTGATAAAAAGTGGGCGGGTGACACCTACTTTTTTTAAATTTACAGGGAGCAAATTTTGATCTATTAACTCATCTACAACACCGCTTTTCCTACCAAACACCTCACTATATGGTATAGTATATAAGTGGGCGTGTCACGCCCATTTTTGAGAATATATTTTAGTCTAAGATGGTGGACTCGGAAATAAAATTTTAGCTGAAAATTCGGTCTACAAGCCAAGAAATTGAGCTAAAAGCACGGATGAGTGCATATTTTCTAGAAAAAGTAGGCGTGGCACTGGTCCGATTTTTCCCATTTTCAATACCAAACAGCGTAGGATAACAAAGAATATTCATGAAATTTCATGATGATACCTCCATTCGTTCTCCTGTAATCGTGATTTCCACAGACAGACGGACAGACAGACAGACAGATGGACGGACAGGGCTAAATCCACTTAGGAGGTGATTCTGAGCCAGAATATATATACTTTTCTATACCTGCCACGCCTCCTTTAATGCGTTACAAACGGAAGCACAAAGTGAATATACCCTCATCCCTTCGGGTGTAGGGTATAAAAAGTATATTAATTTCTAACATAGTGGGTTAAAGAGTAAAACGAAAAGGAAATCCTTGTTTGGGAGCAGTTGCAGTTGGATTTGGAGAAGGTTTGAGGACTAAGGACACAACAACTGACCATGCTAACGTTGATAGTTTAAATTATGTATTACCTACGGTTGACCTTAGTTCTGATAAGTTTTCATCTCCGGAGTACATTCAATTACAAAACTATATTATAGAGAAACAGACTAGGTTCTCTAGACCTCAAAATTATAGATGGATTTATATATTGAAGGTCCGAATTTTCTAATGGTGATGAATTGTCAGAAGCGTCGACTTGAAAGTTGTGGATACCGCAGGAACTCACTTCAGATATTATCAAGAGCGCTCATATGCCTCCTATGTCAGGACATATTGGTATTACCAAAACATAAGAGAAAATTCGTCGACATTTCTTCTGGCCAAAAATGGCTATTCAGATTCGTAATTTTGTGTTGACCTGTGATGTTTTGTGAAAGAATGGACAGATTTCAATATTTGTTGTGCTCGATCATTTAGTGAAATTTCCATTGCTAAAGCTTGTAAAGACATTTTCTGTATCTAAAATAATTGATTTTTTAGAAACACAAGTGTTTCATATCTTTGGTATCCCAGAAACAGTTATTATCGACAATGGGTAAAAATTTAAATCAGACTTGTTTAAAAATTTGCTAAACAAATATGCAGTTTCTCACACTTTTACAGCCATTTATTCGCCTCAAGCAAATTCATCAGAACGAGTAAATAGAGAGCAGTCGCTATTAGATCCTCATACCATAGTACCAAATAAAACACTGCTCATAGAAGGCGCATGACGAAAATGTTTCAATTTTTCGCTACAGATGCGGTCGATCGGTAGGCAAAGGGGTACTAGCAACATGTATTCTTTTTCGATGCAAGCAAAACACACGACATGTATCGTGGCCCGAGCTCGATAATTTCTCGTGAATTTCTTCTCTTCTCTCTTCGTTCCCCTTTCCCACATTTGATTGCTTATTATTATTTCTTCTTTCATGGTCCGAGCCCAATGCATTTCATGTGTATTTCTTACCCTTTCGTTTCGTCGCTTTTGTAAAGTACAGTTGCTTGCTGCTTGTGTTGGGTAATTTTATACGTCTGTGTTTGCTTTGGGCTTGTGTTGGCAAGGTTGTCGGCGTTTGCGGCCGCAGTTAGAAATTTTTGCAACTTAAAATTGAAAAGACAATTTCTTTATGTTACGCGATGTGAGAAATTGGAAATTGAAATAATCGTAAAATTTTTTTATGATAATTTTAAAACCAGATAATTTTTACGAAAATTTTTAAAAGTTTACAAGCAATAAAAACTCGTATCTATTAATATTTGGAATTTAATTTTTCAAAAAAGTTTTTTAATTTATTTTAATAAATACTACAAATATTTTATTTGTAAGCTTACTTTCTTCAATTTCAACGTTTTCTATATGTATGAACATTTTGTAAAATACTTTATTAAATTGGTTTGAACATTTAAAAAACTTTTTGAACTTTAAAAAGTTTGAACATTTCAGATATCCCTTTTTTATTGAATTAGAGGTTTATAGTTAATCTAAATGTTAAAAAGTGTTTTAATTTAATAAAAATTAAAGATTAAATTCGGCTACTTTTCTCAAAAATTATATCAATTCAATGTACCGGATAAAACGCAAAGAATATACCGACGTTTTTCGTTAATTTTTCAATAAGAAAAAACGCAGTTGCGCTACGTTCTTCTTATTGCTAAAAAGGCATTCTCCTCTGTCGTTTTCATCTATTGTCGACGTCTAGTGTCGTCAACTCTGAGAACTCAAGAATAGCCACGCAAAGCTCATTCTACATGCGATGACACAGACGCTAAATGACACAAACACATCCATTCAGCATTCGTCTGCACATCGTTAGCCAAAAAAAGAACACCTGGCACGCGAATAAAAAGAAGACTGTACAAAAATTAAAAAATTATTCTTAAATTGAAAAAATATATTTTTATACTACTCCCGTACCCAGTTTTGAACCCAGACCTTTTACTTGCGAGCAAGCCACTCTAGCCACTAGGCTATCGTGCCCTATGAAAAAATGGCTTCACACACCATGAATAAAGGCGAAATTGCTACCGGCTTTGATGCTGATAAAAGAAGCTGCCGTAAAATCCATTATGATGCGAAACATGGGCGTACGAAGAATGTTGCTCAACATGGACGTACATGGAGGTAGCCACCTCCTAGAAGAAACCTCAGGCAAAGAATGTTGCGAATGTTGCGCAACATGGACGTATGGATACGTCCATCGAAGAAACTTTTTTGCTCTGAAACATGTATGAGATGCGCCTTCTATTTATTACATATTCTTTGGTTGAGGCGATGTGGTATCCAAATTATTGAATAAGCGCCGCAATCTAGAAGAAAAGAAAGAATATCAAAATAGAGACCATAAGCTATAATATGATGTTTTTACTTAAGATTGCAGACAAACTTTTGCAAATGTAGCAAATTTTTGTACCGTTATCATTTGACAATTATCATTTTCACCACACATAAACAAAAGAGGTAAAATTTTTGCAGTCAATATAAGCGGGTGCGATGGAGTAGGATGTCCCCCAAATTTTTTATTTTCAAAAGTTTATAGATAAAATATCTAATTTATATACATTATGGGGTCATTCAATTTGTTGCAGTGAAACACTTTTATTTACCTATTTGTTCTTATACAACAGAAGAGTCATATAAAAGACACGTATATTTTTTATTATTATTTTTAGTCAAATAAACTGCGACTACATAAGTTTCAAGTTTCTATTTACTATTTACTTCTTTTTTATTTAAACACAAGAAAATTGACCACAGTTTTTGACGTTTTGAATTAGAAACACTCCCTAGAATCGATACCATTGCAAAAGACGCCGATGCAGGTTTCCTAGGAAAACTGCACTAAATTCTGACTAATTTTGGCCGATTTGGCGATTGTATCGAGAAAAATGCATGTGGTAGTAACGAGTGTCTCATCTCATAATCTCTGCTTTTAACGATAGCAAAGTAAGAGCCTCCGCACAACCAACTTCGCAACGTCAAACGTCGCTCTGAGCCTCCGCACAACCAACTTCGCAACGTCAAACGTCGCTCTCTCGCTTGACTTCAGCCTTAAACAAACAACGCAGACGTTAGCGAAGTTTGTTCACATTTTTCATTTATGTATCAACCGTTCTGTACCTGGCATCCTCCTCCACCAACCTTTTCACAAGCAAAATGAGCGAATACTTCCACCACTTCGTGAAACGAAGGAAAAACCTGAGTGAAAATGAAGGTTTTTCGATGAAAGGTGGCAATACGTTTCTGCAATACAAACAAAAATTTCTCAAAAACAACGAGTGGAAGTTCGACGTCAAAGAGAGAATTGAATAGAAGCATTCGTGACTTCTAACTTCTAACGTCAGAGCTCTCGTCAAATCGTACTGAAAAGTTGACTGTAGACGTTGCGAAGTTTGGTTTGGTTTGGCTAACGCGTTACTTTAACGCGAACAAAAGTAACGAAAGTAACTTCGTTCGCAAATTAACTAGTTACTTTAGAGTAACGAGGGCTTCGTTAAAAGTAACGAAGTTAAAGTAAATTTAACGATAACGATAACTAGATTTAACTAGTTAATGCCCAACTCTGCTTCAAGGCTTCATATTTTCCTTGTGCAGGTGGATCCACAATGTCAGCTACAATATCCAGGAGATCTGGATCGAGATGTGTTCAATGTGCCTATACCGCGAATTATCAGAGGTTATGTAGTGAAGATCGAACTTAATTTCTGCTACGGTGAAGTATCTGCTGGGATTTTCACGCCCAAAACGGAGTGGGCAGTTTCAATGTGGATATAGCATTAACTCCTAAATTATCTTGCCTTGTATCGGCGTTCGTTGTAGACGGAGTGCCTTCGCCGGCTCCTGCAGCGTCTGATGTTGACATGGTTATGTTTTGCAATGCAATCTGATTGAGAACAAACTCGTCGTTGTTGCTCAGATCACGTCGGGGTCACCGCTTATAGGAAATAATAAGACCAAAGCGTTGTCGTTTTCCTATATTAAATTTTAGTCTTTATTTATTAAATTAGTCTTTATGAGATATACAAGTAAGTTCAGTATGTCGGCATTAAAGCACGCGTTCCCTTGGTTGTAAAATGATTACTTTTTTTCCACCTTAGAGCCTTTACAGTAAGTCGACTTATGCAGCTCTCTAGTTGCCAAACATTTGCTGTCGAGTTGCGGTCATCAATTCACAGGCATACTTTTAGGCCGAATTGATTATGACATGAGCTAAGCACTCAGCGACTGGCAAGCGATCGCGGCTCGAAAGCGGAATGTGTAAGGCCAGCTTTCACGGCTAGAACAATTAGCGAATGAAAAGCTGGTCAAAGTTCTCCTTCCTCGTCAGACGCAATTCGCAATCGCGTATAGTCTCAGCTACTGCCGCTATATTTTCTTCGTTACAGGCTGGTTGTGGTCTATTTAATCGTGTATTATACAGTGATGAAAATTGGATTTCAAATTATTTGATGGTATAGCGAACTGTGCATTCGGGAAGCCGATTATGTGGACCATAAGTTGCTCTAATTATATAATTGCATTCCTCTTAGAACGCTGATTTTCGTAATACATCTGAATAATTTGTAGACAAAAAAGAGCATACAACAACAGCAGGGGGGCGAAATCCAGCAAAAGCAAAAATAAAGTTTATAAAGTTTAAGAATAATAAGTTCTGTATGGAAACACTTGATCGATATTCGAAAGCCTACACCAAAACCATTTTATGGAAATACCATATAAAGATACGGTAAGCGAGGAGAATAATAACTCGACAAGGACTAGAAAGAGATTAAGCACAATGAGGATACTTTGATACTTTTATGAATACAATATTAAACTAAACAAACATCAAGAAATAACACATTCAATTTTTTTAGTTCGGTTTTGAACCATTTTTAATTTTTATTCCAGATGCAATAACCTTATATTAAACAGTAACAACCTAGTATCTCACTCTAGTCCAAATGAAGAAGTCTTTTAAATGCTCTTCTGTATTCAATGTTAAAGATCGTATATATAATAGGATTTAAACCAGAATTTATGTAGCCCAGCCACGTGATAAAGTTTTTAAATTTATCGGTAGGACAGCAGGTGTCACAAAACGGCAGTATGACATACATCAGAAAGAAGGGCAACCAACATATAACGAATACGCCCATTATTATCCCAAGAGTGCGAGCTGCCCGCCGTTCCTTGGACAATGATATCTTTTGCTTTTCCTCTATAAACTGGTGCATAATAAACGGCTTTCTTTGTGTTTTCGGCGCTTTTGTACAAGCTATGGTAACTGTGCTGTCTGTTTGTGGTAACGTATTTTTCAAACCGATGACTTTTTTGTCAACGCTTTTGTCAATGTCAACGCTTACATCAGAATTAATGTCTGTGTTTGCATTAGTAAATAACTGATTCGGGGACGTGGATAATTTTTCATCTTCTATCAGTTCGAAGATTTTGGGTGATCCAGTTTTATTTTTCCAATCTCCAGGTTTTTCGGAATACTTTTTTCTTCTCGCCTTTGCACTTTTAATAGAGTCTTTAATTCTTCTGCGACGTGTTTTCTTTCCTGTAATTATGACTACTCTCTGTTCTGGAGGAGCCAATCCCGCAGAGCTTATATTGGTATTTGCTTCACTGCTTAATGAATTGTGGTCCTGTTGTATTATTGAAAAATCTGTTTTTGAGGAATCTTTCAACCCAAAACAGGCACAACGACAACTGGGTTTCTCGCTCTGTTTGGCAAATGTTCTGGACGCATCGCTAACTCTGTTGACGATTGTATTAATTTTGGAAGCTTGTGTGCGTTCTCGCAACCGTCGCCTTGTGGCTATATATATTTCAACATAAACAATCGTCATTATACAAAGTGGTATGAAGAACGAGCCCAGCGAAGAATATATCACATAACCGCGATTGGACGTGAGCTCACATGGAGTGGCGCTGCTAAATTCATCCGGCCAATCATTCCACCCGACTAAGGGTGGCGAGCTTATTACCAAGGAAAGTATCCAAACGCCAGCAATTAAAAGCAGTACACGGCCCACAGTACGTTTTTGAGCGTATTGGATGGGGTCGGTGATGGCCCAATAGCGGTCTAATGCAATGGTACACAGGTTAAGGATAGACGAAGTGCAACACATTATATCACTAGTTAGCCATATCTTGCATACTTTTATTCCAAATTCCCAGCGTCCCCTTATGGAGTATGCTACATTAAAGGGCATGACTAGAAGCGCAACAGTGAGATCGGCCACTGCCAAGGACACGATGAAGAAATTTTGAACAATGCGAAGAGGCTTATAGGTAAATACACTGAGAATTACTAAAAAATTCCCAACTATTGTTAACAATATGAAAACTGTAAGAACAACCACTGTGAGGATTGCTTCCCATTCCGGCACGGCTAATAAACCAAAGTAAGTAGTAAAGAATTTTTCATGGCTGGCACTGCAATAGCTTCTAGTAACCGAAGTGGGGGAGACTTGGGTAGAAGTCTTTAAGTCGAAAATACTTCCGTTTTTCTGCGCTGCGCTGTATGGGTACTTTAATGTTTCGTGCTCGAAAGCCATAGATGTTGAGATAACAAATAATTTTTGAAGTGACGTCTTTTTTGTCATTACTTAGCATTTCCACCTCCAATGAATACCTGGCTGGCTGGACACTGTCCTCACTTTCGCGTCTATTCACTTAATCCGTTGAAGTGTTCTTATACTAAAATTAAGTTTGACGGCGTTATAAAGCCTGTGATGAATACAAGAAAAAGAAGAAATAAAACTAATGTAATTGTTAAATTTTGAAATAAAATTTCTTTTATAAGTAAAGTTAAATTGTATACATTACATTCATATAGAATTTTTAGGTACCCGGCTGATTCATCGCAAGCAATTCATCGCGAGCAATTCATCGCAAGCATTTTATCACAAGACAAATTCCTCGCAAAGCAATTCATCGCGCAGCAATTCATCGCAACAGCAATTCATCGCGCAGCAATTTATCGTATTAGCAATTAATCACAAGGAAATTTTGAGAAATGTTCTCAAACACAGAAAATTATGTAATTATCCAGCCACAAATTTTAAAAATTTTAAAAACTCATTTTTGCAGTTTCTTCAACAATTTTCTCACACTATTTGGGATATAATTGCAACAATTGGATATTGTATACAATTTAACAATAAAGTTTTGTGTTATAACGTTATTCATTACAACAGCAATTTATCGCAAAAAAATTTATCGCGAGCCAAAGCAGAAAAATTTATTTTTAAAATCGCGCGATTTTCAAAATAAATTTTTCTGCTTCGGCTCGCGATAAATTTTTTTGGCGATAAATTGCAACGCGATGAATTGATGTGCGATGAATTTGTCGTGCGATGAATTGCTGTTGCGATGAATTGCTACGCGATAAATTGCTGTGCGATGAATTGCTTGCGATGAATCAGCCTAGAATCGAATTTTTACACAATAGTACAATATTTTAGAGATATTACACTTATGAGATTTCAAAATTATCACGTGGTTTTTCTTTAAGGCTGAGGTAGACTCAGTCGTGCCAGGGTCAGGAAAAAGGGAACCTTTTCTTAAATGAAGGAGAACAATTTGTTTCAGGTTCTGTTGTTCTTTTTTTTATTGATCGTATAATGCCACAATTAATACAATTTTGATATAAAGTAAAGAAGGAGAAGTTGGGAGCAGCCGGCTCAGATTCTGATTGTCGGTTGCCTTTGATCGGATTTCGTTTTTTTGGTTAACTTCGGTGAGCGATATCGGTTGTCTTCGACACTTTGGTGGGCGTTGATGGTTTACGGGTATCAGACTTTCGGTTGTCTTCGGTGAGCGATATCGGTTCTGTTATCTTCGGAGGCAAATATCACGAGTTCTCCAGAGCCTGTTGTTACTTGGAGCTGGTCTTTAATCTCGGTTACCTACCTTCGGGAGTGGATTGGTTAGATCAGGCGCTCAGCTTTAAACAGATGTCGTGTAAAAATTGGCGCTCAGCTTTTACAGCTGCCGTGTGAAAATTGGAGCTCAGCTTTTCAGCCAAAACACAACCAGTGACTGCAGCAGCAACTCTCTCTCACGTAGCAGTAAAACTATATGTTGTAGCAGTGTCTGCAACAGCAAGTCATCTGTTTGTTTACACTCCTGCATTCTAATCTTTCGTTTTTGAAGACACTTTCTTTATATATTTATTCTTACTTGGAACACCTAAAAGCGTCAATAAATCTTGCTAATCTTTATACTTAAGAACAACATTTTTATAATGTTCAGAAATCAAGTCATAAAACTCCTTCTGACGAACTTCTTCAATTAAATTTTCTTCAAAATTCATATTGAATTTGAATTGTAACAATTTTTTTAATTTATTTAAATTCATTTCTTTAAGTCAAAATCATATGGTGTTCCTTCACTTTTTCTATACAAATTTTTCGGAATTTTAGATAAAAGGTGTGCAACATTTTTTCTCGCTCTTTGAACAAAATCACTGCTGCAGGAATAGCTGTATGTTTAGCTTATGGCTGTATGCTTACGCTCGTGAGCCGAGAGCTAAACATACAGCTCACGAGCGCTCGTGAGCAAACTGAAGGGATACATATGCATCTGAATATATTATACTTTTTTATACGTAGATATACATTGTTATGTATTGATATGCCAAGAAGCAATTTGATAAAGGTGGATATGGTGTGAGGTGGGTGGTGACCGAAAAATTGTTATTGCACCAATCGATAGGAAATGTCGTGAAACGGATTTGGGACATGGTCCGAGGGTGGCAGGGTGTCCCAAACGAGATCATATGGGTCACTTTAACCAAATAATTTTTATTGCGTCAATCGATAGGAAATGTCGCCAAATTTATCCGAATATGATTTGACTTTCCCAGATAGACACATTTGCATCACGGTGATATCATATTGATTCAGAAAATCATCTCATCGGTGCGTTGCTTATGAGCAGCATAATTGTAACACGTATGCTACGTATTGTGATGACATTAAATGTAGGCAATATGTGTACAATATGATCTACATGAAATGTTCTAATTTTTTCCGAAAATTAATTTTGAACCTGTCAAAATGCCGAACGTATATGTAAGTAAAATTTCATAAACCAAATATATATAGGGCATAGGCCGGAGTATAGAGTGCTGGCTTGCGGGCCTAATGCCTGATTTACACAGTGCGAGCTAGCGTACGAGTCAGCCTTCCGAGTAGCTGCACTGCAGTAACTCGCAACGTGTGAGTTGGTTAGTAGCTCGCATCCGAGTTACTTCAACATTTTTTGTTTTCACTCGCCTGCTCGCCGGACAGCTGTGCGTGAAACAGCTGTTTTTTTTTTTGTGTACTACGCCGAATCGTTCGAAATGGCTGCTGATAGATGGTCTTCTGACAATAATATTTCATGTCAGGAAGAAAACCTGTGGAATTGTTTCGATAAAAACTATCGAAATAGAGATATGAGAAAAGCATCTTTGGAACATATCGCAAAAGGAATGCACCTAGGTAACACCATTGAGGTAACCAAGAAAATAAAAAATTTACGATCCACCTACAATCAAGAAGTGAATAAAATCGAAAAAAAGCAAGAAGAGTGGCGCTAGCGCAGACGAGGTGTAAAAACCATCCATAAAATGGTTTAATGTAATGGATTATATAATGAAAACAATTAATTTAAATTGTTATTAATTAATTTAATAACAATATTAATTTATTGATATTGGCTATGGTTATAGATATTTTCCAATTTCTGACATAATATTGTTGTCATAGAGCGTATCACCGTTTTTTTTATTAAAACAAGTTCACTCGACATCGCGACTCGACTAGTACTGGGCAGTAGCTAGGTGTCGTGTAGACAGCAAAGGCGAGCCGAGCTGCTGCCTAGTAATTTGACAAGCTTAGTAGCTGTCTACTGGCCAGGCAGCAGCTTGCACTGTGTAAACGAGCCATAACAATCGCAGGTTCAATCCCCGATTTGGGAAAAAAAATAAAAAATTTCTTTTTTATTTTATTTCCTTTATGTGTTTTTATCAGAGCCTGAAAATAACTCTTATTCAAAAAATTTTTGAAATAAAAGTCAACTTTTACCTTTTATTTTTAAAAGTAAAAGTTAACAGTTAACTTTTAACTTTTAAAAATAAAAGTAAAAGTTAACTGTTAACTTTTACTTTTAAAAATAAAAGTAAAAGTTAACTGTTAACTTTTACTTTTAAAAATAAAAGTCTTTGAATAACAGTTATTCAAAGACTTTTATTTTAAAAGTTTTTGAATAACTCTTATTCGAAGACTTTTAAAATAAAAGTCTTTGGATAACTGTTATTCAAAGACTTTTATTTTTAAAAGTCATTAATAAAAGTCTTTTCTTGATAAAGTGGTGCTCAAAACGACTGAGGCTTTTTACACGTGGTAAAGGTGTTTGAAGACCCCTCCTGGGGATAGGAAATATCGTGAAACAGATTTTGGACATAGTGGGCGGTGGGTGTGGACCCCCAAAGTGGTCACACAGGGGTATTTTGACCAAAAAATTTTTATTGCACCATTCGATAGGAAATGTCGTGAAACGGATTTTGGACATTGTGGGCGGTGGGTGGGGCCACCCAAAGGGGTCACACGGGGGTGTTTTTACCAAAAAATTTTTATTGCACAAATCGGTAGGAAACATCATGAAATGGATTTTGGACATGGTGGGCGGTGGGTGGGGCCACCCCAAAGGGGTCACACGGGGGTGTTTTGACCAAAAAATTTTTATTGCACAAATCGGTAGGAAACATCATGAAATGGATTTTGGACATGGTGGGCGGTGGGTGTGGACCCCCAAAGTGGTCACACAGGGGTATTTTGACCAAAAAATTTTTATTGCACCATTCGATAGGAAATGTCGTGAAACGGATTTTGGACATTGTGGGCGGTGGGTGGGGCCACCCCAAAGGGGTCACACGGGGGTGTTTTTACCAAACAATTTTTATTGCGCAAATCGTTGGGAAATGCCGTGAAACGGATTTTGGACATAGTGGGTGGTGGGTGGGGCCACCCCAAAGGGGTCACACGGGGGTGTTTTTACCAAAAAATTTTTATTGCGCAAATCGTTGGGAAATGCCGTGAAACGGATTTTGGACATGGTGGGCGGTGGGTGGGGCCACCCCAAAGGGGTCACACGGGGGTGTTTTTACCAAAAAATTTTTATTGCGCAAATCGTTGGGAAATGCCGTGAAACGGATTTTGGACATAGTGGGTGGTGGGTGGGGCCACCCCAAAGGGGTCACACGGGGGTGTTTTTACCAAAAAATTTTTATTGCGCAAATCGTTTGGAAATGCCGTGAAACGGATTTTGGACATGGTGGGCGGTGGGTGGGGCCACCCCAAAGGGGTCACACGGGGGTCACAAGGTATAGAGAACGTGTTGTCCTTTGTTGCATGTTTGAGAGGAGGAAAAGAGGGATAGTTTTACCTTATTTATTAGCGCATTATGTTTAGACTATACGGCGGTCTGCTGCCTGCGTTGCTACAACGGAGAAAACTGCCTGTCGCACAGTGTGCGTTTGTCTTAAAAAAACTGACTGTACAGAGAAGATCTTTCTATTTTACGAGATGCAATAAAACCCTTTCGTTTTCCTGAGACTACCTCAATATGGACACTAACCACCAAAACAAAGTAAAAACCAAATAATAATTAGTGCCAAATAATAAAATGTATTGCATTCGTGGAATCAAATAGTACAGAATTCCCCTTACTTTTCAAAGTTAGCTGTAAAATTTTAGCAACTCCAGGTAGTAGTGCAGACTCCGAAAGGATTTTTTCTTAGCGTTTCTTTATTTGCCCATAATTTGCAGACCCTTATACGGCGGTGTGCTGCCTGCGTTGCTGCGACGGCGAAGGTTACCTCATATCGTGTGTTAGTTGTTGTTATGTCGATGCTTCTTTTATATTTTGTTATTGTTTTTAATAGTTGTTATCGTCCTCAATGAAGAAGGATATACAAAGGAAGTGTACATACACAGTGTATGCATATGTATGTATGTACGTCCATCTGTAGTTGTTTGATACAAATTAGAGGGCTGCATTTAACGACACGAAAGGATTGAAACTGTAATAGCAACATTTTTGCGTTGATGCAGTGCTTCCATTTGATTTCGAATCAAGCCGTGACTATCGGAATCATATGTGGTAATGTTTTCAGCAGCGCTACCGACAGTCAACACTTCATTTGAAAGCAAATGGACAACCCCTGAAACTTTCAAAATGTCTTCAACAAGCCTTCGTGCTGTCAAATGCAGCCCTATAATACAAATACGAGGAAAGGCAAACTGCTCACACATTGTTTGCCATTGGCCATTGTCGTTAACAATGCACAAATTCGTGTCGGTCGTGTTAGGTGTCGTCAATAGTCACGTTAAATCGCTCATTTCACTGTGACAACGAAAAAATTTTTTTAAATGCATTCTTTTTTAATGCAAAATTTTTTAAATATTAAGGAAATGTTTCGAAGCTTTTGTTTTTGTTGCAGTAAATTATGTACATTTTACATAAGTTTTTCTCTAAAATTCTTTTCCAATGTTTATGATGTTGTCGCTATTTAAACTGATTGCAAAAAATTTCAACAAGCAGTCTATGTTGACAATGCATGTACATATGTTATGTATATATGTATATTTTTTAATAGCATTTGATGTTTTCCTGGAAAATATATGGGTATGGACGGTACTCATTAGAAAAAAGTAGTTTTTAGCTGCTTAATAAATTGCCAAAAGGGTTGAACCGTAAGGATGACCTTGTATTTATGGCAAATCCGTACGGGCCGTTATTACCTAAATATTTCTGTCTTGCAGTTTGAAAGTGCAATAACAAATTATTAGAAAAGGTTGAAAGTAAAAGTGGTCCAATGTTGCAGGTAACAGGTTTTACACACAAGCTATTATAAATGACACATGAAGTTCAGCTCGTTTTTTAGTTCTACATTTCATAGGAGTTTTTTGAAAATGAATAAACGGGACTCACCATGTCGCATCCAATCATATATTTCCATTCATACATACATATATGTATGTGTGTATATTATATTCATTGTATTGATGCCTGAATTTGGCATTAAAGAAATTATTTTAAAAAATTATTTTCAATTGTTGTACATCTTCAAACACAATGGGACGAAAGCCTAAAGAGTTCGTGCGAGAGTTTTTTACCGAAAGTGACGGAAAAAATATTTGCAAAAAATGTTCCAAAGTGATAAGTGGAAATTACATTACAAATTTAGAAAGACATATAAAATTAAAACATGACTATTTTTATAAAAGATTGTTATTGGAAAAAAGTGGAACGAATTCCGGGCCAAAACTACAAAAAGTTAAATTTAGTGTTGAGTTCATTGAAGAAGAGGTCGTAGGACACATTGTGGACTTAGTGGCAAAAGAAAATGTACCTTTTTCCTTCTTGGATTCAAAATCTTTTCGGTTTTTTGTTCAACCAATATTTAATGGTTTGGAAATGGGCGTCATCAATGCTCATAACATTTTTAAAATTTTGAATGCCAGACAGTTGCTTATAAAGCAAGGCATAATTAAATCAATAAAACGGCGTTTATTGTGCCTTAAAATTGATGCAGTGAGCTGCGAAGGCAGAGGAATTTTGGGCATAAATGTGCAATTTGTGAAAAATGGAGAAATTATAATAAAAACGTTAGACATGGTTGAACTAAAGAGATCGCATACTGCAGATTATATAGCAAAAACTGTGAAAAATGTACTTGCTGAATACGAAATACAAATTTCTCAAATTTCGATCACCAGAAGTGGAAGATTTTAGCGAAGATGAAGCGGACAATGAAGATTATTTTGAAAATATTGGTACGCTGACATTAGGAAATGTTTACTCCATACGCTGTGCGGCTCACACTATGCAGCTTGCTGCTTGGGATCTTTTAAAAGAATCGGAAATAAAAATTGTTGTTGAAAAGGTATACGTATACTCGTACTATTACAATGCTAATTTTACCTTGCTGATGCTAATTTTTTCACAGATGCGTAACTTATCAAAAATGTTACGTACGCCTACCAACAGACAACTTTTGAAAACCTACACCAATTATGCGCCAAAGTTGGATATGCCCACCAGATGGAACTCAACATACAATATGCAAAAAAGGGTTATTGATTTAAAACCATATATAGAGGAAATTCCAGACACAAGAAATCTTGACATTACCGATGATGATTGGAAAACATTATATGAACTGCAAGCAACTTTAAAATTGTTCAATGATGCAACTTTAAGATTCCAGAGCGAACAAATGGCTTTTGGCGACTTTTTTAAGGTAATGCAATATCCCTCAACCCTCTGTTTAAGATCGTAGTAACTTATATATATGTTATTAAGACATAATTACGGATTTTTAATTTGAGTTATGTTAATTCTTCTATTTAATTACAGATATGGCTTGAAACAAAAATAGAGATTGCCAGTTTAGAAGGCAGTATTGCTAAAAAGGCTAAAGCGTTGCTACAACATCGAGAAAAATTATTATTAGACAACCCTATTGTCAATGCAGCTGTGTATTTAGATCCCAGGTTCAATAAGCTTTTGTCCGCTGAAGAGAAAATAGTTGCCCTAAAGCATATAAAGTCAGTCATACTGCAGCTGAATGAAGTATGAGAAGCATTCAATTAGATTTTGGAATTTTTCTAATACATACTATGTTCTCAATAGGTTAAAAATAATAACATCGAATCACCTTCATTGGAAAGCACCGATACCGATAACACTCCCACGACATCTCAAGCTGCTTTACCTGCTTCCAAAACAAAGCTGGAGCAATATTTGCAGGAGTTTTCAAGCGTATCCTCAGGGGCGAGTGAGGAAGAGGAGGAATACACAAGGCTCTGTTATAATGAGGCAAAAAAGTTCAATGCAAAAACGTCAAATTTAAATTTAAATGTTTTGGATTTTTGGAGTGAAAACATGAATCATTTCTTGGGTGAAATCGGCCAAATTATTCATGGCGTTCCTGCAACCCAGGTCTCAGTCGAACGAGCCTTTTCGGCGCTGAAAATAATTTTAAATAACCGACGTACATCTTTAACAGAGCAACATTTAAAAGAACTGATATTAATAAAACTTAACTCCTAAGTCAACTTTAGTCAAGTCTTTAAGACTTACTTGTAGTCGTTTAAGGCATTAGCATGGCGTCTAGGGCGCATAGATAATAATTTTATGGTAGTCGTTAATATATTGTGTTTTCCTTCAAAATATAAAAAAATAATAAAAGTGTACATATATAAATGTAATATATGGTAAACCACGTTTATTCATTTTCGAAAACTCCCATGGAAATGTAGATTTTTTGATAAATGTATACATATAGAATATATTTACCTATATGTACATATTTTTAATATATGTATGTTTTGAAGATTTTTCTATGGATTCTAGCATCACTTTTTGGGCCAAATTACCCTTGTGTGACCACCCGACACCCCTTGGACCCTGTCCAAATTCCGTTTCGCCACATAAGCTATCGAATGGTGCTATAAAAATTTTTTGGTAAAAAAACCCCCGTGTGACCCCTTTGGGGTGGCCCCACCCACCACCCACTATGTCCAAAATCCGTTTCACGGCATTTCCCAACGATTTGCGCAATAAAAATTTTTTGGTAAAAACACCCCCGTGTGACCCCTTTGGGGGGTCCCCACCCACCGCCCACCATGTCCAAAATCCGTTTCACGGCATTTCCCAACGATTTGCGCAATAAAAATTTTTTGGTAAAAACACCCCCGTGTGACCCCTTTGGGGTGGCCCCACCCACCACCCACTATGTCCAAAATCCGTTTCACGGCATTTCCCAACGATTTGCGCAATAAAAATTTTTTGGTAAAAACACCCCCGTGTGACCCCTTTGGGGTGGCCCCACCCACCGCCCACCATGTCCAAAATCCATTTCATGATGTTTCCTACCGATTTGTGCAATAAAAATTTTTTGGTCAAAACTCCCCCGTGTGACCCCTTTGGGGTGGCCCCACCCACCGCCCACCATGTCCAAAATCCATTTCATGATGTTTCCTACCGATTTGTGCAATAAAAATTTTTTGGTAAAAACACCCCTGTGTGACCCCTTTGGGTGGCCCCACCCACCGCCCACCATGTCCAAAATCCATTTCATGATGTTTCCTACCGATTTGTGCAATAAAAATTTTTTGGTAAAAACACCCCCGTGTGACCCCTTTGGGTGGCCCCACCCACCGCCCACTATGTCCAAAATCCGTTTCACGACATTTCCTATCGAATGGTGCAATAAAAATTTTTTGGTCAAAATACTCCTGTGTGACCACTTTGGTGGTCCACACCCACCGCCCACTATGTCCAAAATCTGTTTCACGATATTTCCTATCCCCAGGAGGGGTCTTCAAACACCTTTACCACGTGTAAAAAGCCTCAGTCGTTTTGAGCACCACTTTATCAAGAAAAGACTTTTATTAAAGACTTTTAAAAATAAAAGTCTTTGAATAACAGTTATCCAAAGACTTTTATTTTAAAAGTCTTCGAATAAGAGTTATTCAAAGACTTTTATTTTAAAAGTCTTTGAATAACTGTTATGAAAGACTTTTAAAAATAAAAGTCTTTGAATAACTGTTATGAAAGACTTTTAAAAATAAAAGTCTTTGAATAACTGTTATGAAAGACTTTTAAAAATAAAAGTCTTTGAATAACTGTTATAAAGGACTTTTAAAAATAAAAGTCACTGAATAACTCTTATTCACAGACTTTTTTAATATAAGTTATAAAAGTTTCAAGCTCTGGTTTTTATTATTAATGTTGATCATCATTACTGCGCCGCATTATAATTAAAACTTAATTATCTATGATTTTTAATTTAGTTCGTATTTCAAAATTTTACCTATAATTTTTTCATGGCGTCGTCGGGATTTGAACCTCTGCTCCTTTGCTACCAAACCAAGCACATATCCTCTAAGCTACGGACTGCCTTTGTTCCTAAGCTCTTTTTAGTTAGTTTTTTTATTTTTTACCGGGAAAACTTGTCTATCTGACAATCATGAAATGATATCAAATGTATTTCAAGTGGATATATTTTCGTGTAATATCATTCCTTGATATCAACGTGAGTTTTAGATCAGTGATGCGCAAACTACTCTACTGACATATCAATTCTTGCGTATGTAATAGAGAGTAAAATACACTTGAAAATTTTTTGGTAGTAAAACTGGTACATAAAATATTTAAGCGTTTTACTCGGTAAATTTAATTGTTAGGATTTACTAAACTATCGACATTGATTTCAATACTTAATGCGTATTAAACTCTGTTGCTATCACTTATTTTAAAAGAAATCATACATTGCACTTTTTTTTGGCTATTAAAAGCAAATAAATGTTTTTCGAAATCACCCATTGTACTCACCATTTAATGAATGAAAAAAGCTACCAAAAATATTTTAACTAACGTATCAGTTTCATTATTTGTTTAAAAATAAAAGGTAAAAGGGTCATAAAGGTAAAAGCGAAGCAGAATTTTTCTGACTGTAATGCAAGAAAAATTCCGTCATCAACCTCCCCGTTCAACGCTAGCATAAAAATTGAAATCGTTTTTTTGCCGAATGAAGCAAGAGCCGAAGCATATACATATGTATATCAACTTCGTACTCGCGAGCAGGCTTTGCGCATCACTGTTTTAGATGATTGAAACATATCACGCATTAAAATACCTCATATTGATGTCTATATGTCTTTAAATATGCTGCGTCTGTGACAAATGAGCTGAGAACATATCTTGCTATCAAAATGATTTCATTTTGTAGGAAAAATTGAGATATCATGTTATCATGCTTGTCTATCTGGGTTGTTTATAGTACATTATTAACTGATGTATTAGATAATTTATTTCTTAACTTGGTTAAAACTAAACTAAGTGCACTAAAGACCCGCTCTACAGACACTTGCGTAGCTGGTACAGCGAAATAACTCTGTTTCGGGAATGTTTTCTTCAGTTTTTCCAACAGAAAAGGCTTTTACAGTTAAACTTTTTTCATATCGTTGATACCTGCTACCTGCTCACGCTCAAACCGTTTGTGAGGATCGTAGCGAATTTCCCTATATCTGTTGGTTTCGTGGAATCGGGTAAAAGTTCAGAATTAGACCGCGATTTTATAAGAGCTCATATCTGAGCAGTTCTCATAGCCATCTCATAAAACGCATGATAAAAGGTCCTCGCCAACACTTTTTCTTTCTGTTCTTTCTTGTATGTATGTATATACATATTAAAAAATTACAGTTCTTATGAATGTGTGCAGAAACAATTTGCAAGAAAAGAAAAAAATTAAATAAACCAGAATTTTACTTTACGATAGTTTTAATTTTTTTTTTAACACATTTTTTCTCGGAATAACAATTTTTCAAATTTTCCCAACGCTAGGCAAAATATGTTTTGTTTGGTTGAATAAAAAATGAAAAAGGTTGATTTTTAGACCAGAATATAGATTTTCTTTCGATCTGATATAAATATATTTAAATTTGTTTTTTGTTAAACTTGTACGTTATATTACATCAAAATTTTCATATCGCATTCTGTCCTCTTCTGTACGACTGGAATGGCAATCGAAATTAGCCGAGAAATATATTTGAAATATATATATTTGAAAATCATATTCGGTTTAATTTGGCGACATTTGCTATCAATTGACGCAATAAAAATTATTTGGTTAAAGTTACCCATATGATCCCGTTTGGGACACCCTGCCACCCTCGGACCATGTCCCAAATCCGTTTCACGACATTTTCTATCGATTGGTGCAATAACAATTTTTTGGTCACCACCCACCCACACCATATCCACCTTAATTAAATTGCTTCTTGGCATATCAATACATAACAATGTACATATATCTACGTACATATAAAAAAGTATAATATATTCAGATGCATATGTATCCCTTCAGTTTTCTCACGAGCACTCGTGAGCTGTATGTTTAGCTCTCGGCTCACGAGCGCTCGTGAGCTGTATGTTTAGCTCTCGGCGCTCGTGAGCTGTATGTTTAGCTCTCAGCTCACGAGCGCTCGTGAGCTGTTTGTTTAGCTCACGGCTCATGAGCGTGAGCTGTCTGATGTCGCTCAGCTCACGAGCGTGAGCCGACTGAAATTTTTCTTCGGCTTACGCTCATGAACGTGAGCTCTCTGAGGTGCTCACAGCTCACGAGCGTGAGCCGCAAAAATTTTTTGTTAGATCACGCTCGTGAGCCGTGAGCCATTTGGAATTGCTTGGCTCGCTCACGAGCGAGCCTGAGACGAAATGATCCACTCGCTCGTGAGCCATTCCGCACTCTGGTGTTTTGGCTGTAAACAGCTGCCGTGTGAAAATTAGCGCTCAGCTGTTTACAGCTGCCGTGTGAAAATTGGCACTCAGCTATTTACAGCTGCTGTGTGAAAATTGGCGCTCAGCTTTTACAGCTGCCGTGTGAAAGACCAGGATTGCTCCCGAGAGCAATTATTTTATTAGGTGTGAATAACACACGCCAAAATCTCAAAATCACTCTAAAATCTTTCCAACTGCAAATGAGAATAGGTCAAGTGTAAATGAGAATGATTCTAGGCTGATTCATCGCAAGCAATTCATCGCGAGCAATTCATCGCAAGCAATTCATCGCAAGACAAATTCATCGCACAGCAATTCATCGCGTAGCAATTCATCGCAAAAAAATTTCGCGCGATTTTCAAAATAAATTTTTCTGGTTCGGCTCGCGATAAATTTTTTTGCGATAAATTGCTGTTGTAATGAATAACGTTTCAGATGGCAATAACACAAAACTTTATTGTTAAATTGTATACAATATCCAATAGTTCCCAATTATATCCCAAATAGTGTGAGAAAATTGTTGAAGAAACTACAAAAATGAGTTTTTAAAATTTATAAAATTTTTGGCTTGATAATTACATAATTTTCTGTGGAGAATTATGAAACATTTCTCAAAATTTTCTTGTGATTAATTGCTAATACGATGAATTGCTGTTGCGATGAATTGCTGTTGCGATGAATTGCTATTGCGATGAATTTCTGCGCGATGAATTGCTGTTGCGATGAATTGCTGCGCGATGAATTGCTTTGCGAGGAATTTGACTTGCGATGAATTGCTTGCGATGAATCAGCCGGGTACCAATGAGAATAGGTCATTTGAAAATGAGATATTCCATTTGAAAATGAGAATACGTCAATTGAAAATGAGATTTTCCATTTGTAAATAAGATTAGGTCAATTGAAAATGAGATATTCCATTTGAAAATGAGAATACGTCAATTGAAAATGAGATTTTCCATTTGTAAATGAGAATAGAACAAATGTAAATGAGAATACATCTATTGAAAATGAGAATAGAACAAATTTAAATGAGAATAGAACAAATGTAATTGTACAAACAAATATACACTATATATGACTTGAGATGAATTGCTTGCGATGAATCATCCGGGTACCAATGAGAATAGGTCATTTGAAAATGAGATTTTCCCATTTGTAAATAAGATTAGCTCAATTGAAAATGAGATATTCCATTTGAAAATGAGAATACGTCAATTGAAAATGAGATTTTCCATTTGTAAATGAGAATAGAACAAATGTAAATGAGAATACATCAATTGAAAATGAGAATAGAACAAATTTAAATAAGAATAGAACAAATGCAATTGTACAAACAAATATACACTTTTTTTTTTATACGAGTGTATACACTCGTATTACAGCGTAGTTACATTTACTAAATATATTGTATTATTAGCTTGCTGTTATCTATGAGTACTTATTTTAAAATTCATAATTAATTAAATATTCATATATTAATAAAAATTGGAAACTTGTTTTAATTAGATTCAATAATTTAGCGATAACTATGTACATTATTAAGCACACTTTTATAATAAAAAATTAAACATTCTCATTTACATTTGTTCTATTCTCATTTTCAATTGACGTATTCTCATTTACAAATGGAAAATCTCATTTACATTTCTTCTATTCTCATTTACAAATGGAAAATCTCATTTTCATTTGACGTATTCTCATTTTCAAATGTAATATCTCATTTTCAATTGACCTAATCTTATTTACAATTTTGTTTATTTATAAAATTGAACTAAATTCATTTACAATTGGAAATGGTGTAGATATGAATTAAAAACTGCGAAGTTATTGTACCATAAATATTTGTAGTTTTTAAGATGGAGGCTACAAATGTTTTGTGCTTGTTGCCACTAGTAGATATGCATCTATATTCTTGTGTATACATATGTCCCCTTACAAAGTATTTTTTGTGAGCTGTGGCTCAAAAAAACAGAAAAGCCATTGCGAATCCGAACTGGGTGAATGATACGAATGTTCTACAGATGATGGTCTGGAAGTCGTGGCATACAATTTATTAGTCCCCTTTTACATTTGGCAAGATTTCCGCCAGCTGTGGTAAATTAGTAAAAACTACTACGTAAAAACTACTCGAATCTTCCCGATTCTGTTTTGATCTTTTCGTTGTTTTGCTGGTAAACAACAACAAATTTGGAAGATAACAAAGCAGAATGGAAAAGAATCGAGTAGTTTTTACGGTAGTTGTCATAATATGATTCCTTTCAACATTTTTGACATTCCCTTTTCCTGCCGTTGGGTTTTACATTGTACAAGGATGGTTATCCTCCTGAGATAATTTGAAGCGACGTGTGAAAAGAGCGGAAGGCACAAAAGAAAGCGAAAAAGTTGACGGTACGGAGGTGTCTGTACTCGTCCGCATTTGCTTTCAGTCTCTTACAAACGAACTCGAGCTTCTAATTTGAAATTGAAAGAAAAAATTGTCTGACTTGTTTACATAGCCTTAAAGAAAAACTTAGAGGCGTTAAACTGCTTCATATACTCGTATGTATGTACGAGGACGGTCCGATAAGTACTGAGCTTCACCACCCGATGGTCGCCACGATGGTCGCAAGAGAAATATCTTAGTACTATCGTACTATCGTGTAGTACATTCTTGTAGACAGGTACTGTCAAAAAGCCGAATCGGACTCGTAGTTTTGTTTTGACCGCGTGAGGAAGCGGGTGTGTCCGCGTATTTTAGAAAAATGGAAAAAGAGCAATATCGGTCGGTGATTCGATTCTTGTTTTTGGAAGGCAAATCGCGCAATGAAATCAAAGAGCGCTTGGATGGTTTTTAATGAGCTAGGTGCGCCGAAAACGGCTACCACGGAGGATAACGTAAAAAAAATTTACGTTAAAAAATGCTTTCGTAAATTCTCGATTCTCGGCAGACCGCCGATTGAAGATGTGCGAGATAGCTGAGATAGTAAGCATCTCAAAAGACCGCACCTTTGCCGTCACCACGGCCAAATTGGTCGAATTAGGCTGCGAACTGCTGCCTTATCCACCGTATTCTTCAGATTAGGCCCCGTGCGACTTCTTTTTGTTTCCAAATTTTAAAAAGTCACTCGCCGGGCAGAAATTTGAGTCGAATGAGGAGGTTATCGCCGCCACGGAGGCCTACTTTGCAAACCTCCAGAAAACGTATTTTTCAGACGGGTTAAAGAAGTTGGAGCATCGCTGGGTCAAGTGTATCGGGCTGATAGGAGACTATGAAGAGAAATAAATCGCCACTTTTTCAAAATTTTCGTTTTTCTTTTGTAGGCTAAGTACTTATCGGACCGCCCTCGCGTATTAGGGTGAAGCAGGAGTGAAAAAACTTCTTTTTTATGATCTAATTCTAATAGGGCGGAAAAGTTGGCTACACGACCGAATAAAACGTTTAAAAAATTTCAACCCATTCGGATAATTTGTTCTGTGTGCATCAAAAGGTTTAATTTGCAAAATTAATTGGAAAAAAACAAAAGTTTTACTTTCGTTGGTGGATTTTAATTTCTTTTACCTAGCTAGGGAGACACCCGGGGAGGAAGTGGTGGTGCCACCTCTACACAATTTTTTTTTTCATGGCGATTTTTATATTTTTTTTTACTAAATGTAGTAAATAGGTGTGATGCACTTGAATGGAAATCCACCATCGGTTGTGAAGGAATCCATAGTTCAGACAGACAGGCTCGAAAGACACAAGAAATCTTCTTGGGAGTATGGCAAAATATAGGGTGTTTTTTTTTCTTAGATAGAACTCTCTGAAGGGTTAACAGCCAAAACACATTGCGGCAGCGGCAGCAACAGCAACTCTCTCTCGCTGCTCAGCAAAGCACATTAGAGCAGCGACAGCAAGTCGGCTATTTGTTTTTGTATTCTGTATCCCATTCTCTCGTCTTGAAAGAGAGCTTACTCTCCGTATATTTTTCAGTACAATTTGTCGGATTTTCAGTGAAAATTGGCAACACTGAGTGAAAAAGAGAGTGGAAAAAAGAGAGTTTTGCTTGCTGCCGTAATAGAATCTATTTTTCAGGGCAGCGGCAGCACCCATAAGCTTCTATATAATTTGCTGTTGCTGCCGCTGCCGCAATGTGCTTTGGCTGTAACTGTCAAACGAGCTGCTATACTGCGCTCACTATTTGATACTTATTATCTGTATACTTTGGCAAATAATTTCAAACTGAAGCTTGAATAACGCTATCAAATTATTCAAATTTACTTGAAAATCACTCAATTTGCGAAACTTATACTTGCATCCGAACGCTCTATATGTAACAAAAAAAGGAAGGAAAACAGAACTTATCGATTCTTTGTCGATTGGAGGAAAACGACCCGTTTTCCAGAAATATGCACCGTTTGGTGCGGTTTTCACGCTGGTATTATTGGACCTTATTTCTTCAAAAAATAAGACCGTAGCTCCCGTTACAGTCAATGAAGATCATTACGGCGCCATTATCAATGATTTTTGAGATACAGTCAAATCCCGAAATAACAACATCTCGGTTATTTTGTAAATCCCGAAAATAACAAATTCCAACGCAACAAAACTTTGCCAACACTTTACGATCTAGAGTAGTTTGTTTCCCTCGCAGAGGTATTCTAGATGCCGAGGAACTTTAGGTACCGAGTAACTTTTGAACTTATTCACGGTTTTAATCGCTTTCTGCGGTCGTAGGCCACTCACCCACAGAACTTCAAACGCTGAAAAGTTTGATAGCCGTGTAAGTGTCAAATTTGCTGAAGGCGAACCATATGGCGACGGAAGCTATCAAATTGTTAAAATCAAAATATGGAGATAAGTTGATTTCGATAAGCGGACCTTTCAATTGGCCTCCAAGGTTGTGCAATTTGTCAAGTCTCGATTATTTTCTGTGGGGTCACGTGAAGCCACTGGTTTAAGCTGATAAATTAGCAACAATTGATGCCTTGGGGGCGACATTGTTTGTGTTATTTGTCATACACGTCTAACAGTGCTGAAAGTCCAAGCTCAAATTGGACGTCCAGAATGCGATTCATCAAGAATCGCCATATTTCAAATGTCATGTAATGTCATGCATTAAATCATGACTTATCATGATTTATCTTTCGAATTGATACTCGTAATACAATTTATTTAAAATTAATTTTTATACCCTACACCCGAAGGGATGAGGGTATATTCACTTTGTGCTTCCGTTTGTAACGCATTAAAGGAGGCGTGGCAGGTATAGAAAAGTATATATATTCTGGCTCAGAATCACCTCCTGAGTCGATTTAGCCCTGTCCGTCCGTCTGTCTGTCTGTCTGTCCGTCTGTCTGTGGAAATCACGATTACAGGAGAACGAATAGAGGTATCATCATGAAATTTGGTACGAATATTCTTTGTTATCCTACGCTGTTTGGTATTGAAAATGGAAAAAATCGGACCAGTGCCACGCCTACTTTTTATAGAAAATATGCACTCATCCGTGCTTTTAGCTCAATTTCTTGGCTTGTAGACCGAATTTTCAGGTAAAATTTTATTTCCACCATCTTAGACTAAAATATATACTAAAAAATGGGCGTGACACGCCCACTTATATACTATACCATATAATGAGGTGTTTAGTACGAAAAACGGTGTTGTAGATGAGTTAATAGAAAAAAATTTACTCCCTGTAAATTTAAAAAAAGTAGGTGTCATCCGCCCACTTTTTATCACTTCGACAGATGCGGGTGTAGGGTATATGAGCTTCGGCCAGGCCGAAGATAACGCTCTTACTTATTTTGTTTTATTTTTCACAATTTTAAGTTCTATCGAGCTAAAAAAACGGTTGTGTTTTCATTTCTAGCAGGAAATTAAAAAAAAATAAATGTTTTTGTACTGTTAATTTTTCTCTGGTAACGCCTCTATACCCCTATTACGCTGCGTTTAAAGATAGTTTTCATTGCTACTTAATATCTAAGCTTAATAACTTAAGCTTAGTTACTAATTCTGTTTACTTTAGTTTATTGCTTTGCATTTACTTTGAATTTTTTATATAAAGCTGAGATCGATATTTTCGTTCACATAATTTCTGGTTTGATTTTAAATGAAAATGTAAAATTTAAACAATACTTTGGATTGTCAATTAGCTTAATTTCTACGCTTATAAATAATTTTGTTAAAATAAGTTAAAGTGCCAGAAGGAATTTAGTGACGTAATTATATTTAACAGTGATCGCAGGAGAGGTTACCTTAAATACTCTTAATGAATTTCAATTGCAAAAATGTTGATTTCTATAGCATCTGTTCTAATCCAAATTACATGAATAGTTTCTTTATCATTTCGCAAAACATAAGAAGCCTGCGCAAAAATTTTGACAATTTAGTATTACACCTTGATTCCTTTTTTAACAAAGCCAAATTTTATTTTTCTGACCGAGACCTGGATATTTGACCATGAACAATCTCTTTTTCATATCCCGGGTTATAAATTGTTCGCGAATTGTAATAATAGTTTTGCTGCGGGTGGAGTAGCAGCATTTGTTAAATCTAATATAATTATTCAGCACCTTAATTATAATCTTAAAAGTTGCGACGTAATTAAACTTAAGTGCTCGCTAGGCAACCAGTCTTTTACATTTCTTTGTGTCTATAGATCCCACACTGGTGCTTCGCATGATGAATTTCTGTCTGAACTAAATCAACTCTTGGTTAATGGAAATTCAGGCAACTTAATTGTTCTTGGTGATATGAACTTGAATATTCTGCAAGATTCGTATTTTGTGGATAACTACCTACTTTTGTTGGCTTAATTTGGTCTTGAGTCTTGTATTAATGAGGCAACTCGAATCACAGATCATTCTGAATCATGTATTGATCATATTTTCTCGCGTTTAACGCCTTCTAATAACTCTTTCTCTTTAAGCAGTTCTGTCTGTAACTTGTTATTAACTGATCACTGTCTTACATGCCTGAGTCTGGAAAATGTGATATACAATAACAATAGCATTCTTCGCCAGCCTACTAATGCTTTTAAAACTATTATTGATATCAATCAGCTTAATAACTTTCTGCGTTTGGAATCATGGATCGATATTTATAATGAAAGCAATCCTTCATTAGCATACAATCTTTTCGTCGATAGGTTAAAGTTTCACGTTGATCAATGTACCAAACGCGTTAAACTTAAACCTGTAAATAGACGGCTGAAACCGTGGATGACTTCGGAATTACTTGGGAAAATTTATAAAAAGAATAAGCTCTACAAACGGATGTATAAATCTCCATCTGATGTTAATCTTAAAGAGCGGTACAAGTCTCTTTGTAAAGAAGTTTCTAGGGAAGCTTCCGTTGCAAGAAACAATTTTTATATGAATGAACTTGATAGAGTTAGTGGGGATTCCAAAAAGGATTGGCTTTTAGTCAACTCTATTTTAAACAGAAGTTCCTGTGATAAAGCGAACTTATTTAATGCCTTCTTCTCGACCATAGGGAGCGACACAATTTCCAATAATGGCCTTTCAAGTTCCTCATGTAATTGCCTAGATAATGAACCAGTAATTCCGAATACATTTTTTTTCAGACAAATATCCTCTTTTGAAATCTTTAACATTATTATGTCACTTAAGAACTCTAATTCTTCCACAGAGGGAAGTTACTCTAGTAAAATTTCTAAAAAGATTGCTTTCAATATATCTGATGTTCTGAGTCATATATTTAACGCTAGTGTTATGTCCGGCATTTTTCCAACTGGGCTGAAGAAGGCTGAATTAATTCCACTTTTTAAGAAAGGTGAAAAATCCTCAACTAATAACTATAGGCCAATTTCGATCCTACCAACGTTATTTAAAGTTTTTGAGAAAGCTGTTAAGGTTAGAATGGTTGATTTCTTAAATAAACAACAGTTCTTCAGTTCCTGCCAATTTGGTTTTAGAACTGGTCTATCAACTGAAGATGCACTTGTAAATTTCTGTACTCAGGTTCATGATAGTTTGAATTGCAAAAAAGCTGCTGGTGCTCTCTTTATAGACATAACCAAAGCCTTTGATACAGTCAATCATGGAATCTTGCTAAACAAGTTATTTAAATGTGGCTTTCGTGGATGTATTTACGAATGGCTTGTCTCATATTTGTCTAATAGAGTTCAATCAGTGAAAATTGATGGATCTTGCAGTAACACTACTTAGATAAAGATTGGAGTTCCTCAAGGCTCGGTATTAGGTCCTATATTATTCTTGATATTTATTAACTCAATTTTTTCACAACCATTTTTCAGTAATATAACTGGATTCGCTGATGACATGGCCAATATTTTCTCATGTAATTCTCTCCTTGAGTTGATTATAAACATCAATCACGACTTGGAAATTTTGAGACATTGGTTTACTACACATAAACTTGTTCTAAGTGACAAAACTAAATTTATGTTCTTTAACAATTCTTACAGGAACTTCCTTTATCCTCATTTTATTTTTCACTCTGCGAACTGTAAGAGATATCTTATTTGCAATAATGTTTGTGAAATGCAAAACTCATTTGATACTCACGCTCCTTTGAATTCCTGTGCAGTCAATTGCTTTACAATAGACTGTGTCGAATCATTTAAATACCTTGGGATACTAATCGACTCGAAGTTAACCATATTGATGCCTTAAAAAAATATTTAAGGGCTTCTTTAAGGCACTTGTATTACCTGAAACCTTTTTGCTCCAAAAAGTTGCTCAAATGCATTTATTTTGGTATTGTTCAATCAAGACTTCAATATGGTCTAACTTGTTGGGGAGGTGCTCATATATATAAACTTAATCTCTTACTTGTTGCCCAGAAAAGAATGATTCGGTTAATATGCAATAAGAGCCGTTTTGCTAATAGCCTGGTTCTATTCAAGGATCTAAATATATTGCCTTTGAAACACTTATTCTATTTTAAAGTTTTAAAAATGTTTTTTATTAAATCGGGATACCTGAAAAGTAGAATTTTTATAAATTATAACTTGAGGACTAACTATCGGAACTTGGCTGTGATTCCTTCTCATTGCTCCTAGTATTTTTAATTGTCTTCCTTTGCAAGTTAGACGCCTTAGAAGTTTACGGGTCTTTCTCAAGGAAATAAGAATTTGGCTTTTTAATTTGTCTTACCCGGATGTGAATAAGCTTCTAAATGTTTTGTATTGATTTTTATCTTTTGCCCTTGTCTCTCTTATGGTTTATTTATATTTAAGTTCTCGTTCATATGCCGTTTGAATTTTCTTGTTAATCTATTACATGTAGTTGTCTCCGCATTCAACTCTAGTTCCTTGTGTTCTACAGAATGCGGCTTAGGTGTATTAAGTTATTGTATTATTGTATTGTATTAAATAAATAAATAAATAAATAAATAAAATAAAAATAAAAAATATATATTTATTTATTGAATATATTAATTTTTCTGTTTGGATGGAAATGCCCCTTGAAATACTAAAAAACTCTTCTTATGCGCTGTTTATTTGCTTAGTTTGCTCGGATGTCACCCCTAAAATGGTGTCACCCTAGAAGGACCACCCCCGTTTTTTTTCACCCCCCATCGCTACGTCAGTGCCTAGGACCATACTTGTTCCGTAAATAAAGTAGAGAAATACTCATATCTGATTTCGTAACGACAGGAAAGTCCTATTGGCACTTTCGAGGCATGTAATTACACCACTTTTTCGCCCCTATTAACAACCGTGCCATCACATCCTATGTTCTAAGTTCCCAAGTTCCCAGAACTTGGAAACGGCGGCTACCAAAAGCCGGACATCGGCAGGGTGGTGAATAGTCTCCTCTTAATCTATATTATTACAGGATCTGCAGTAGTCCACATTCGCACCCACCTTCCACCTTGTCATCATGTGGCCTATTGGGCAGTGCCCCGTTATAGCCTCCACCACAACTCTTAGCTGGTCCCTACCCAAGGAAAGAAGACGCTTAGAGTTACTCCACTTCAGCTCCCATCACAGAGTCAACACAGTCATGCCTGCTTTTTCAGAGATAATCTGCTCGGTTTACTAGGCTCTCAATTGCTTTTCTGCGAGTCCGAACTGAAGAGTCCGCAGTGAAGAGTCCGCTTCCTCAGAGTCTAGGGAAGAACCCAAGCGCGTCAACTTGTCCGCTCATTAGTTGCCCGCAATATCCGCATGGCCGGGAACAAAGCAGAGATTGACGGTATGATCCCTTCGTAGATACTTTAGCATATTTCTACACCTCGGACATTTGCCCGGGGCGCCAAACTTTAGGGGCGGAATTTTGGCTGCAAGTCTAATTATTAGATTCAGATGATGATAGGTATGGTATCGATGAAGGTATGGAAAATAAGGATGATGGTCTTGAAAATCCAGCATTTTAAGGCCTGTCATATGAACACGATACAAATATAAGTGACCTTAAATTCACAGAACTAAAACCTGAAATCCAGGATGCCGTAAAACAAATCCGCAAGATCATCATTTTTCTGGAAATCGCCAGTGCGCAACCAAATTTTTTTGCATCAATTCAGCAAAATGTTGAATTAGAATATGGTAAAGAATTAAACTTATCATTAGACTGCACGACAAGGAGACATAGCTTGTTAGATATGTTAGAAAAATGTGAGCAAATTAGAATTCCGGTTATAAAAAGTCTATACGAAATTATTGCTACACATCTACATACTTGAAAAGGAAGTCAGCTGCTCTAAATAGTAAGTGCTTAATTGCTTGTTTACTTCCAGTAAAATAAGCGTCAGAAGCATTATGTCGACGTGATATGGATTTAATAAAAAGTGAGGGATTCTATCGTTTCTAATAGAAACGTTAAATGCATTAGATAATTCAATATCCCGAAATATATTACAAAATTTTTAATTGCGCGTGATAACAAGACCAAAAATTTAAATTTCATTGGTAAAGTACCTAAATAATTTAAGTTTATTGACTTCTAAACAAGATGATAATTTTTTGAAATGTCGTCGAAATCTGAAATGATGAAATTATATAAAGAATTGTTACACCGCCTATTTCCCGTGAATTATTGAAGACATCGTTGTACTTGAAAATAAAGATAGCGTATTGATGTCCGATACGGAAAACTATATAAAAGCAGAAATGGCAGCGAATGCTCTGAAACGAAAACTTGAAAGTGCTATAAATATGAGCACCAAAAAACCAAAATAAAGGTGATACAGAATACAAGACCATATTAAAAGAATTTAATTCATTTGAAGCCAGTGGAAAATTAACAAGAAATTTAAAAAAGGCTCTTAGATACTCTCCTTTGCATTAAACCAACCTCAGTGGAAAGTGAACGCGTATTTTTTAGTATTTTTTAGACACGACTCAACGACAGTTTGGTTAATGTCGTTCTATTCTTTAGAACTTTTTGTTCTATAAGTAATAAAGCTTTTTGTTTTAATGAAAAAATAAAAGAATATTCTAATTGTTATTTCTAATTGTTATTTAATAAATTTATTTTAATTAGCCAATATTAAAACCCGGTTTTCCCAGAAGTCCCGGGAATATCTTCGAAATATTCTCGTTTCCCGGGAATTATTATTTGCCGGAGAATGAGCATGAACTACTATGAATGATCTATAGAATTATCTAGAACTACTTCCAGATCATTAACAGTCTCAACTAATCCGGATTTTAGTCATTTCGTCTTCCAAATTTTGGTGTGCAATTTGACAATTTTCACAACAAATATTCAATGTCAAACAGTTGATTCTTTTCTTAGTGTAGTGTTAGTGCTGACACCTGCATGTGATTTATCTTGTCGTTCCTTTTTTAATTCCGGGTTAGATTAGGAAAAAGGAACACAGTTATTAACTTGTTCCAAAATCCTTTTTAATTTTAGTTAAGAAAAAGCAAATAAAACAAGAGTTATAATTTTTTAATAAAAAAACGGATAAATTTTAGTTTAATGATTGAACGGATAAGTAGATAAAACTAGTATAAGAGTGCTTTTTACTTGAAAGAGTTGATATTTTTCAAGTTTGTATGTTAAACTTCTACTTTACTCACGTCTTAAAAGTCACTTTTCGCGCGTATAGCCACAAAAATTTAATTACAAATGCAACCGTGTGTCTCTGTTTCGAGTAGAAACAACCCAGTGGTAAGAACTCGTAAGTACTTTGCAAAATCATCGATTAATGATGTTTCTATGAACATGTGCAAAGTACTTTGGGGGTAAAGAGGTAAAACTAGGGTAAAAAATGCGAAATTGAAAGTATGTACTTACAAGCTCCCCTTACAACGTAATGAGATGCGAATGGGAAGTAAATCTGCAATCATGGCACTATTTACTTCGGTTCTTGACTTCGCTAATTTTCGCGAACATATTTATTCGCATTTAATTTCACAAAAGTGTACACGTGTTTTGATCGACTTCTTTCGATATTTTAAAATACATATATGTATTAAGAAAGTGGCTTAATTATTGTGAGTATATGAAAATAATAAATTCAATTCAACAAATAATTAAATAATTTACAATTAATAAAATAGACGGCTTTTCGCAAAGAAATTTGGGAAGACTAGCTGCTTCATTAAAAAATAAATCGCTAATAATTTCGCCTGTTTGCTTGCATAATTTTAAGATTCTTTATTTAGATTCTTGTCATGATAGATAATGTCCATATTACTTTGCAACTATGTAAAGGATGACTCCTGCTTCGGCTTCCATAAGCAAAATCAATGTAATAATCATGAACCCTCATTTGTATTTGCCTTACTCGGTAAGGGAGAGCAAAGTACTTACACGTCCTAGGACACTCGCGTGTAAAGGTGAAACGGAAAATCAATCCAAAAGCGAAGGCATTCTCCATACAAAATCATCAAGAAATCATCGATGATGTCATGATGATTTTTACCACTGGGTCGCTCTTACGAATTGAGAAAAATTGCGTAATTGAGAGTAATTTGCGGCGCTTCACGATGCTAGCACTGGGCTTTCAGCTTAAGAATACGAAAATAAGAACACGACAAATCTTATGAAAACTCATATGAGAAGTCATACTTATTAAATAGTGTAAAGTGGCTTTTACAACATACCAAATCCTATCCTGTCCTGTCTTACATTGTTCCTGTCAGCATTTCTCCTATCATGCCTGTCTATACAATATAGTCCACTAAGTTATTTTCAAGAGTAATTTAAATTTATGGTGACAATAATTGTTTTACAAATTTTAAGTTTAAAAAGTTTTAAGCCTCATCGTCTATACATACAACTATCTCACTCACACATCGTCTATATAAACAACTTTTCACTTGTTTAAACTTAATTGAAAGGGAAAAATAGAGATGGATGGGAGGGAAATCTCCTTTACGTATGAAAAAATCTTCACTGCTACGAAAATAAAGAACCTTTTCAATCACAAAATTTGTAGACCACTACCACCATTACCACCATGAATGTAAATACATACATACATACATACATAGATATGTAGATATTTATCTATGTATGTATGATATGCATGTAAATAATCATATGTATTTAATGCCTGTTTTATTTACTTAAACAAATCATTATAAAGGACTTCTCGATAATTATACGTTGTTTGCTTTACAATATTATTAACGACTAACATGTTGACAACAATCGAAAGTTCGCTATTTCGTAGTCGTTTAATTATTTCAGTATATTTTCGAAGATTTCACACCAGATTGTTAGGCAAGCATATTAGAGAACACAACAAAATTATGTATTTGCCCTTAGTTTCCATTACTTGCTGTTACACTGCATTTCATTTGTTTTATTTGTCCGCGATCACAGTAAATTTTTAAAAATTTTTTGTACAACGGCACACGCATTCAATCAATTTTACATGGTCTGAATTCCGGTCGTGTTAGTAATCAAAACTGTTTGCTATAATTGTCATTCAGTATCGATTCCTGAGAGAAAATGCGTGAAGAGAAAAATTTGCGACAAATTGTGGACAGTTTTGGGAGAGCCTGTAAACCCAAGGAATATTTATAAATACACATCGTCTATGGTAGAGCAAAACTGCGTATCTGCATAGGTTAAGGCCTGATTAGTTGCACTTCCACGTACTTTCGAACAACTTTCGCAACTGTCAAAAGCCATTAGGTATATGGGGTTCGTGTGTATTAGAGGGCTGCATGGAATGTCTCGGACACACAAATACTAGAGTACTGTACTGCGGTAAAAATTTAAAAATGTGCTTTAAATAAAACCTTTTTGTATATACGGTTTTTGCGTGGAAAAACCAGATGTGTTCATAAAGAGCGTATTTATTCAGAAATATAAATCTTTTCTGAGTCTAAAAAGACTCATATTGTTTGCTGGGTATTTAAATTTCTTGCTTTATTATAACCCAGCAAACAATATGAGTCTTTTAATACTCAGAAAAGATTCATATTTCTGAATTTCTGATTTTTTAACAAATACGCTCTTTATAAACACATAAAAGAGTCAGAAATGAACGTTTTTTCTTCCTAGACTGTCCTCAGAAAAGAGTCCTAAATAAGAGTCAGACTCATAAAATTGTGCGCTTTGGGAGTTTAAAATTTCAATAAAAAATAATAATTTCTGAGCCTTTTATGATCCTTTTCGGAGCATTTTATGATTATTTTCTGAGCATTTTATGAATCTTTTCGGAGCCTTTTATGATTCTTTTCTGAGCCTTTTATGATTTTTTCTGAGCATTTTATGAATATTTTCGGAGCCTTTTATGATACTTTTCTGAGCATTTTATGATTAATTCGCAATTTCGGCTTTTTTGGTCTCATAAAAGAATCACAGATGTATGTGCGTTTTTCCCTCCTAGACGACTCGCTGAAAAGAGTCTTAAATAAGATATATGGGAAAACAATTTGAATCGTTCCAGACACCAAAAATATTCATATTTATGCTGTAAAATGTATTTAGGCTTTTTAAAATTATACGATATAAATTAAATTTTAATTGAATAAAAGATTGAAATATGTACATATGTATGTGCATTTGCCTTCCCAACGTACGAATTGTTAAAAATGAGTAGTTTACGCGTTTCAAAGAAGGTCGCAACTCGCCAGAATAATGTTCAAAAAGACTATGAATTTATCAAAAATTATAATTTTTTAATTGAAATAATTTTTTTTACTTAAAAAGCGAAGTTTGAAAAAAGAGAAATCAAGCCCAGCAAACCAAAGTAGATACTTACGGTAAGCACATTTGATAATAATATTGTAATTTCAATATTCGCAATGAATTTCCAAGTGTATTTGGGAAAAAATTACTGACACAATTTTTTTCCAAGTATACTTGGGAAAATATTACTGATACAATCTTTTTCCAAATATACTTGTCAGTAATATATATATATATATGTATATATATATATTATAGATATTATATATAATAATAATATAATAATATAATAGATATTATATATAATATGTTATATAATTTATATAATAAGAGAGGGACCCGAAATCTCCAAAGACAAAATCTCCACCATATACAAAATCTCCATGGTACAAAATCTCAAAATACAAAATTTCCAGGGACAAAATCTCCAAAACCAAAATCTCCAAACTAAAAAAATCTCAAACAATTTTTTTTTATACGGGTATATCTGTATGTTACGGTGGATTTGATTAATCCGGTAATTATTCATAATTACTGGTTCTTATGCATAATCACTGCTCGGTTTGCTAATTGTGATAAATTCTTGCATATTTATCAAATTAACCGGTGATTTTATATGATTCCTTACACAGGAAGGCACTGAATGCAAAAAGATCTTACATTTCCGAGAGGATTCTGTTGATTAAGAGTTATAATCCTTGACCCGGCCGAAGGTCGTCACGCAGGAAGGCCCTGAATGCAAAAAGACTTTACATTTCCGAGAGGATTCTGTTGATTATGGGTTATAATCCTTGCCCCGGCCAAAGCCCGTCACGCAGGAAGGCCCTGAATGCAAAAAGACTTTACATTTCCGAGAGGATTCTGTTCATTAAGGGTTATAATCCTTGCCCCGGCCGAAGGCCGTCACGCAGGAAGGCCCTGAATGCAAAAAGACTTTACATTTCCGAGAGGATTCTGTTCATTAAGGGTTATAATCCTTGCCCCGGCCGAAGGCCGTCACACAGGAAGGCCCTGAATGCAAAAAGACTTTACATTTCCGAGAGGATTCTGTTGATTAAGGGTTATAATCCTTGCCCCGGCCGAAGGCCGTCACGCAGGAAGGCCCTGAATGCAAAAAGACTTTACATTTCCGAGAGGATTCTGTTGATTAAGGGTTATAATCCTTGCCCCGGCCGAAGGCCGTCACGCAGGAAGGCCCTGAATGCAAAAAGACTTTACATTTCCGAGAGGATTCTGTTGATTAAGGGTTATAATCCTTGCCCCGGCCGAAGGCCGTCACGCAGGAAGGCCCTAAATGCAAAAAGACTACATTTGCGAAAGGATTCTGTTGATTAAGGGTTATAATCCTTGCCCCGGCCGAAGGCCGTCACGCAGGAAGGCCCTGAATGCAAAAAGACTTTACATTTCCGAGAGGATTCTGTTGATTAAGGGTTATAATCCTTGCCCCGGCCGAAGGCCGTCACGCAGGAAGGCCCTGAATGCAAAAAGACTTTACATTTCCGAGAGGATTCTGTTGATTAAGGGTTATAATCCTTGCCCCGGCCGAAGGCCGTCACGCAGGAAGGCCCTGAATGCAAAAAGACTTTACATTTCCGAGAGGATTTTGTTGATTAAGGGTTATATTCCTTGTCCCGGCCGAAGGCCGTCACGCAGGAAGGCCCTGAATGCAAAACGACTTTACATTTCCGAGAGGATTCTGCTGATTAAGGGTTATAATCCTTGCCCCGGCCGAAGGCCGTCACGCAGTAAGACCCTGAATACAAAAAGACTTTACAACACCGCGAGGATTCTGTTGATTAAGGGTTATAATCCTTGCTTCGGCCGAAGGCCGGCAAGTAGGAAAGCCCTGAATGCAAAAAGACTTTAGAACACGGCGAGGATTCTGTTGATTCTTTGGATTGAAAATCCTTGCCACGGCCAAATGCCGTCACGCAGGAAGGCCCTGAATGCAAAAAGACTACATTTCCGAGAGGATTCTGTTGATTAAGGGTTATAATCCTTGCCTCGGCCGAAGACCATCACGCAGGAAGGCCATGAATGCAAAAAGACTACATTAACCCGAGGATTCTAGGCTTAAGGAGCTTTTTACAACTTTTCTAAATTTCTAGCACTTAATTATTACGAGTATTATTGTTTTTGGGTTGGAGATTTCGTCTTTAGAGATTTTCTCTTGGAGATTTTGGTTTGGAGATTTTGACTTGGAGATTTCGTACCCAACCCATATAATAATTATATAATACATATATTATATATACATATAATATACATATATTACATAATTATACATATACATATACATATACATATACATATACATATACATATACATATACATATACATATACATATACATATACATATACATATACATATACATATACATATACATATACATATACATATACATATACATATACATATACATATACATATACATATACATATACATATACATATACATATACATATACATATACATATACATATACATATACATATACATATACATATACATATACATATACATATACATATACATATACATATACATATACATATACATATACATATACATATACATATACATATACATATACATATACATATACATATACATATACATATACATATACATATACATATACATATACATATACATATACATATACATATACATATACATATACATATACATATACATATACATATACATATACATATACATATACATATACATATACATATACATATACATATACATATACATATACATATACATATACATATACATATACATATACATATACATATACATATACATATACATATACATATACATATACATATACATATACATATACATATACATATACATATACATATACATATACATATACATATACATATACATATACATATACATATACATATACATATACATATACATATACATATACATATACATATACATATACATATACATATACATATACATATACATATACATATACATATACATATACATATACATATACATATACATATACATATACATATACATATACATATACATATACATATACATATACATATACATATACATATACATATACATATACATATACATATACATATACATATACATATACATATACATATACATATACATATACATATACATATACATATACATATACATATACATATACATATACATATACATATACATATACATATACATATACATATACATATACATATACATATACATATACATATACATATACATATACATATACATATACATATACATATACATATACATATACATATACATATACATATACATATACATATACATATACATATACATATACATATACATATACATATACATATACATATACATATACATATACATATACATATACATATACATATACATATACATATACATATACATATACATATACATATACATATACATATACATATACATATACATATACATATACATATACATATACATATACATATACATATACATATACATATACATATACATATACATATACATATACATATACATATACATATACATATACATATACATATACATATACATATACATATACATATACATATACATATACATATACATATACATATACATATACATATACATATACATATACATATACATATACATATACATATACATATACATATACATATACATATACATATACATATACATATACATATACATATACATATACATATACATATACATATACATATACATATACATATACATATACATATACATATACATATACATATACATATACATATACATATACATATACATATACATATACATATACATATACATATACATATACATATACATATACATATACATATACATATACATATACATATACATATACATATACATATACATATACATATACATATACATATACATATACATATACATATACATATACATATACATATACATATACATATACATATACATATACATATACATATACATATACATATACATATACATATACATATACATATACATATACATATACATATACATATACATATACATATACATATACATATACATATACATATACATATACATATACATATACATATACATATACATATACATATACATATACATATACATATACATATACATATACATATACATATACATATACATATACATATACATATACATATACATATACATATACATATACATATACATATACATATACATATACATATACATATACATATACATATACATATACATATACATATACATATACATATACATATACATATACATATACATATACATATACATATACATATACATATACATATACATATACATATACATATACATATACATATACATATACATATACATATACATATACATATACATATACATATACATATACATATACATATACATATACATATACATATACATATACATATACATATACATATACATATACATATACATATACATATACATATACATATACATATACATATACATATACATATACATATACATATACATATACATATACATATACATATACATATACATATACATATACATATACATATACATATACATATACATATACATATACATATACATATACATATACATATACATATACATATACATATACATATACATATACATATACATATACATATACATATACATATACATATACATATACATATACATATACATATACATATACATATACATATACATATACATATACATATACATATACATATACATATACATATACATATACATATACATATACATATACATATACATATACATATACATATACATATACATATACATATACATATACATATACATATACATATACATATACATATACATATACATATACATATACATATACATATACATATACATATACATATACATATACATATACATATACATATACATATACATATACATATACATATACATATACATATACATATACATATACATATACATATACATATACATATACATATACATATACATATACATATACATATACATATACATATACATATACATATACATATACATATACATATACATATACATATACATATACATATACATATACATATACATATACATATACATATACATATACATATACATATACATATACATATACATATACATATACATATACATATACATATACATATACATATACATATACATATACATATACATATACATATACATATACATATACATATACATATACATATACATATACATATACATATACATATACATATACATATACATATACATATACATATACATATACATATACATATACATATACATATACATATACATATACATATACATATACATATACATATACATATACATATACATATACATATACATATACATATACATATACATATACATATACATATACATATACATATACATATACATATACATATACATATACATATACATATACATATACATATACATATACATATACATATACATATACATATACATATACATATACATATACATATACATATACATATACATATACATATACATATACATATACATATACATATACATATACATATACATATACATATACATATACATATACATATACATATACATATACATATACATATACATATACATATACATATACATATACATATACATATACATATACATATACATATACATATACATATACATATACATATACATATACATATACATATACATATACATATACATATACATATACATATACATATACATATACATATACATATACATATACATATACATATACATATACATATACATATACATATACATATACATATACATATACATATACATATACATATACATATACATATACATATACATATACATATACATATACATATACATATACATATACATATACATATACATATACATATACATATACATATACATATACATATACATATACATATACATATACATATACATATACATATACATATACATATACATATACATATACATATACATATACATATACATATACATATACATATACATATACATATACATATACATATACATATACATATACATATACATATACATATACATATACATATACATATACATATACATATACATATACATATACATATACATATACATATACATATACATATACATATACATATACATATACATATACATATACATATACATATACATATACATATACATATACATATACATATACATATACATATACATATACATATACATATACATATACATATACATATACATATACATATACATATACATATACATATACATATACATATACATATACATATACATATACATATACATATACATATACATATACATATACATATACATATACATATACATATACATATACATATACATATACATATACATATACATATACATATACATATACATATACATATACATATACATATACATATACATATACATATACATATACATATACATATACATATACATATACATATACATATACATATACATATACATATACATATACATATACATATACATATACATATACATATACATATACATATACATATACATATACATATACATATACATATACATATACATATACATATACATATACATATACATATACATATACATATACATATACATATACATATACATATACATATACATATACATATACATATACATATACATATACATATACATATACATATACATATACATATACATATACATATACATATACATATACATATACATATACATATACATATACATATACATATACATATACATATACATATACATATACATATACATATACATATACATATACATATACATATACATATACATATACATATACATATACATATACATATACATATACATATATAATATAATATAATATAATATAATATAATATAATATAATATAATATAATATAATATAATATAATATAATATAATAAAATATAATATAATATAATATAATATAATATAATATAATATAATACACATGTATATGTACATATACATATACATATACATATACATATACATATACATATACATATACATATACATATACATATACATATACATATACATATACATATACATATACATATACATATACATATACATATACATATACATATACATATACATATACATATACATATACATATACATATACATATACATATACATATACATATACATATACATATACATATACATATACATATACATATACATATACATATACATATACATATACATATACATATACATATACATATACATATACATATACATATACATATACATATACATATACATATACATATACATATACATATACATATACATATACATATACATATACATATACATATACATATACATATACATATACATATACATATACATATACATATACATATACATATACATATACATATACATATACATATACATATACATATACATATACATATACATATACATATACATATACATATACATATACATATACATATACATATACATATACATATACATATACATATACATATACATATACATATACATATACATATACATATACATATACATATACATATACATATACATATACATATACATATACATATACATATACATATACATATACATATACATATACATATACATATACATATACATATACATATACATATATAATATAATATAATATAATATAATATAATATAATATAATATAATATAATATAATATAATAAAATATAATATAATATAATATAATATAATATAATATAATATAATATAATATAATATAATACACATGTATATGTACATATACATATACATATACATATACATATACATATACATATACATATACATATACATATACATATACATATACATATACATATACATATACATATACATATACATATACATATACATATACATATACATATACATATACATATACATATACATATACATATACATATACATATACATATACATATACATATACATATACATATACATATACATATACATATACATATACATATACATATACATATACATATACATATACATATACATATACATATACATATACATATACATATACATATACATATACATATACATATACATATACATATACATATACATATACATATACATATACATATACATATACATATACATATACATATACATATACATATACATATACATATACATATACATATACATATACATATACATATACATATACATATACATATACATATACATATACATATACATATACATATACATATACATATACATATACATATACATATACATATACATATACATATACATATACATATACATATACATATACATATACATATACATATACATATACATATACATATACATATACATATACATATACATATACATATACATATACATATACATATACATATACATATACATATACATATACATATACATATACATATACATATACATATACATATACATATACATATACATATACATATACATATACATATACATATACATATACATATACATATACATATACATATACATATACATATACATATACATATACATATACATATACATATACATATACATATACATATACATATACATATACATATACATATACATATACATATACATATACATATACATATACATATACATATACATATACATATACATATACATATACATATACATATACATATACATATACATATACATATACATATACATATACATATACATATACATATACATATACATATACATATACATATACATATACATATACATATACATATACATATACATATACATATACATATACATATACATATACATATACATATACATATACATATACATATACATATACATATATGTACATATACATATACATATACATATACATATACATATACATATACATATACATATACATATACATATACATATACATATACATATACATATACATATACATATACATATACATATACATATACATATACATATACATATACATATACATATACATATACATATACATATACATATACATATACATATACATATACATGTAGGATTCATTTTATTTTATAATCAATTTTAAACAATTCCTATCGATATTTGTAGGATTCATTTTATTTTATAATAAATTTTAAACAATTCATATTGATATTTGTAGGATTAATTTCATTTTATAATCAATTTTAACGATTCACATTAATATTCCAAATTTAATTCAAATTATTTATTATGACAACCTTTCGACTCCGATGTCGACTTGAAACTGAAAAACTTTTTAAATTAAATTTTCTTTATTTTCAATAATTTTTCTCGTTACTATAACGATCGAAAAGTTTATTTATTATTTCTAAAGCTTCTTGTCTTATCGTATCACAGTATTTATCTATGAAGTGAACAACTCATCCCACAATCGGCCTTCCTGACGTGTCATTCGTCTCGAATGCCCCAAGGTTTCATATATTCTGTTACTGTTAAAGTTCTTTTTGGGCCTTCACCTTCTCCAACTTTTTCTACTCTATATCTTCCATTATTCAAAATTTCTACGACTTTATAAGGACCTAAGAATTTTTGTCTTAGTTTCATTGCATTTCCGTATTGGGTCCTCTTTATTGCTACGAGTTCGTTTAGTTGGTATTGTCTACTATTTACTCGCTGCCTATCAAAGTTTCGTTTGTTTTCTGCCTGAATATTAAAAATGTTGTCCCTAGCTTTTACACGAATATCGTTTCTAACGAGATCCAATTCTTTTAAAGTTTCTTCCTCAATTAAGTTTATAATTTCGGCGTTGTGTTTAATTTTCATTTCTAATCCGGTCAAAATCCTGAATGGAGAAAATTTGGTGCTTCTAGGAGGAGTGGAATTGATTATCTGTTGCGTTTCGGCGACGTACTTATACCAGTGAGTCGGATTCTGACACAACTTTGACAGCATTGGAATGATTGTCCTATGCATGCGTTCTACTTGTCCGTTACCTCGTGGGACTCCAGTAGTGATAAGGAGATGTTCTATCTCTTCCTCATCGCAATATTCTTTAAATTTGTTCGAAGTAAACGCGGTTCCTCTATCCGAAATCAAACGCCTCGGATTACCAAAAATTGCTGCTTGATTACGGAGTTTACCAATTACTTCCTCTGTTCCGGTCGATCTAGTTGGATATAGCCATACGAATTTTGAGAATCCGTCGATTACTACTAAAATATGATTATATCTTTTCCGTGTTTCTGTAAGAGGTCCGACATGATCTATATGGTACGTATGTAATGGTTCACTGTCTTTATTGATTGGTGTCAATAGTCCCTCTTTTTTGCTTTGTTTAGCGTTCGTGACAATGCACTGCACGCAATTTCTAACTACTTTATTTACTTTTGCGGTAAGATTCGGAATATGAAATTGTTTTTCTATGTATTCTTTTGTTTTTTGTGCTGCCCAGTGGCCTTGATTATGTGCGATTTTAATAATTTCCTCTTCCATTGTAGAGGGTATAACTAAAAGTTCGTTAGTATGGTCTTTATATACTAAACTATTTTTAATGAAATAATCTTCATAACTTTTAATTTCTAAGACGGTTCTTATTGCTCTTAACCAATCGTCATCAGTTTGAGCTTGTTGTATTCGATGTTTTAATGATTCTTCAATAAGAAGGCAATATACTCGACTTAAAGCATCGACATGTCTCATCCGTGTTCCGCTTCTATGTTCTATAGTGAAGTTATATTCCTGCAGGTACATAGACCATCTCATTACTCTGTCTGGTACGTCCTTCTTATGAACAGTCTTAGCGAAAGCGTTACAGTCAGTCACAATTTTAAATTTATGGTCCTTTACATATATGCGCCATTTCTTAAGAGCTTGAATAATGGCTAAGACTTCAAGTTCGTATGAACTATACTTTTCTTCTAGTTGGGAAGTTTTCCTGCTCATATATTCAACAGGATGGAACAGTTGGTCTTCAGAATTCTTTTGGAGTAGTACTGCTCCATACCCATGTTTAGATGCACCTGCATGTATTTCCGTTTCTGCATTGGGATTAAAAATTTGTAAAGCTGGGGCAGTAGTTAAGGCTGTTTTTAGTTCTTCAAACGTGAGTAATTGTTCATCTGTAATTTTAAATTTTTCGTCTTTGCGTAGCATGTCTGAAAGTGGTTTAGCTACTGTCGCGTAATTTTGTATAAATCGCCTAAAGTATGATGTCAATCCTAAAAATCGTTGCAGTTCTTTTTTACTGCTGGGAATTGGAAACTTTTTAATGGCTCTAGATTTTTCTTCTGATGGCAAGATGGTGCCATTCTCTATAATATACCCTAGAAAGTTAATTTTTCTTTTGAAAAATTGGCATTTAGACCACTTAATTTTTAAATTGTTAACTCTTGCCACGTCCATAACTTTTTCTAATTTTCTTTTTCCTTCTTTTTCGTCACTTGAAGGTATAATAATGTCGTCCATGTAAACTATCATTGTTCCGTCTCTTAATAAATCTTGAAAAATAGCTTGTATGTATCTACAGAATACTGCCGGAGAATTTGAGATTCCAAACGGAACGTAACGAAATTCATATTGCCCGTTGTGGGTCACAAAAGATGTGTACTTTCTAGAGTTAACCTCTACTGGTACATGAAAGAAGCCGTTTGCTAAGTCGAGTGTTGTGAAAACTTTCGCTCCTTTTAAGTTTCCTACTACCTCATCTATCAGTGACATTGGAAAATTATCTCGGATGATCTTTTGGTTTAGTTTTCTGTAGTCACAACATAAACGCTTAGAGCCATCTTTTTTCGAAACTAAAACTATAGGAGATGCGTATTCAGATGTGCTCGGTACTATAATTTTTTCATCTAGCCATTCTTTAATTTGTTTTTCTATGACGCATTTGTCACCGTAGGATGTTCTTCGCGGATTTTGGTATACTGGTTTGTCATCGTTTAATATAAGTTTCATTTCTATTGGAGAATTTTTTTGTTTTTCAGGAACGTAAGTATTAATCAATGATTTTACGTAAGTTGCTTGATTCTCATTTAAATAACTGAGGTCGACGTTTGGAAGAGTAGTCTGGAATTCTTCACTTGGCTCTGATGTTATTGATTTAAATTCGCATAATAACATCATTTTGTCTGGAGTAATGTTATCAGTTTGTTTTCTTGCGGAAAACTGTACGACGTTTTCTCTAATAGATAAATTTACAACTTTGAGTATGTTATTTCCAATTATGGCTTCGTATATTATATCTGATTCTTTTACAACGTGAAATTTAATGGTGACTAGTAAGTTGTTTAAAAGTAAATCTTTCTTAAAACATCCTATTGTTGTAATTTTTCCTGTTCCTATTCCTTTTAGTTGTATTTTTTCGTCTTCTAATTTTATATTTCTTAGTTTTATCATTGTATCATACCTAATCATGCATACGTCACAACCTGTGTCTAATAGTCCGTTAAATTTTACGTCATTAACTTGGAGGTCCACGAAAATTATTCCAGTTTCTTGACTGTGCAATTTGTTGTCCGTAGCGGTGTTAAAACGTTCTGTTTTAACTTCCCTCTTTTCTGTCGAGAAATTTCGACACTCATTTGAAAAGTGGCCTTTTTGCTTGCACCGGAAGCATGTGATGTCGTTGTTGCGACAATCTTTTGCGAGGTGACCATTCCTACTACATTTAAAGCACTTTATTTCTCTTGGTGGTTCTCTTGTATTGTCTTCTTTTCTTTCTTTATAATATTTTGGAGGTATTTTCCAGCTAAAATCTATCGGTTCAGATTTGATTTTTTCATAAATGCGGATTTGTTCTTTGAGCTCTTCGATGGTTTTTGCCTGATATAAAATTGTTTTATTGATTTTTGAGTCAGATATACCTTCGATGAAATATTCGATTATACTCTGCTCATCTAATTTGATTGGTTTCCCAATTTCAATCAAACTATACAGATATTCTCGAAGGTTTTCAGTTCTCTGTTTTCGTCTGTTTCTAAGTGTTTTGTGGATTTCGGCTGAAGAAAGTTTCTCGCCGAATTCGTCAATTAGTTTTTCTTTTAGTGTTCTCCAGCTTCTAACGTTATTTAACCCTCTTGCCCATAATTTCGCGGCCCCTTTTAAAAGTTGTTTTGCGTATACGTATTTCTGAAGATCACTCCAGCCTACTGTCTCAGCTATGTCTTCAAATTCCGTAACCCACTGGTTAACGCCGTGAGTGTCGTTTCCGGAAAATGAAGTGACACTATCTTCGATGTCGCGCAACGTGAATGACGAAGAAACTATAGGTCTATGCATTTCTATGTTATTCGTAACTGTGTCTCCGTAGACAGATGTTTCTTCGCTATTTATCCTAAATGTTTCATTCTCTATGTTGTAATGTTGTAAAAGCCTACTTTGCAAATCTGTCTTCCGACCATTCGTTTCTAGACTAAGCTCGACTAGTTTTTCTCTAAGCTCATTTAATCTCAATGAAAGAATTGTGTCTTTTTCCATTCTCGGAGTCGAAAAGTTTTACAATTAAAACGATAATAATTCTGGTTTTAATTTTTAAATTATGTTAATTTAAGAAATTGTGATTATTAATATACATAAATATATATAATTACGGTTTAAACAAATTAATATTAAAGTAACGTATTATTAAAATGAAACATCTAGAATTAGAGTGACAGGTATTAAAGACTTATCCTTGTTCCTTAGGGTTTTGAGTGTTTGGGTTCTATTTCCGCCGGAAATCAGGTTATCGCATTGGTTGTTTGAGTTTCGTCACTTCGCCGTTGATGCGTTTGTCGTTTCCGCAATCTTTCGCTTTGTAATTTGATCTTTGCTTGATTTTACAGTAAATGATTTCTGTGTCTAGAATTCCATTTATTCTGATTGTTGACTGTTACTATTAATATTACATATTATTATTCTTTTGATTTGTTAAGAAATTTTAATTTCGTTAGCTTGTTCTTAATTTTCTGATTTCTTAAGGATTATTATATTTTCTGTTATGAAAGTTTATGGTTTTAGTTGTTTGGACGGTTTTTGAGTTATAATGATTGGTAAAATGTTCTTAGGTGGTTTCTTCTTTTATTCAGCAGCTGTTTCTGTTTCCTTTTTCGATTTTGTGGATTTCAATTCAAACTTTAAGTTTATCAACTGTCTGCTGGAAATAACTTTTTTCTCTTTTTCTTTACAATGTCCGGATTTTTTTTTTTTTTTTTTTTTTTTTTTGTTTTTTTTTTTTAAATGTCCAAACTCAACACTACTTCATGCTTTATTATTAGTGCTTACACAATACACAAATTAGTTCCAATTTCATTCTTTCTTTCTGTTTCTTTAATATGTATTTCGTTTAGCTGTTTTGCTTTTTTGGGATTTTTTTTTTTTTATAGATTCTTTAGCTCAATTATTAATTTCTTCCGTTGTGAAAATTTGCTTTTTATATCGGTTTTGATTTGGCGCGGACGAGCCCCCATTTGTAGGATTCATTTTATTTTATAATCAATTTTAAACAATTCCTATCGATATTTGTAGGATTCATTTTATTTTATAATAAATTTTAAACAATTCATATTGATATTTGTAGGATTAATTTCATTTTATAATCAATTTTAACGATTCACATTAATATTCCAAATTTAATTCAAATTATTTATTATGACAACCTTTCGACTCCGATGTCGACTTGAAACTGAAAAACTTTTTAAATTAAATTTTCTTTATTTTCAATAATTTTTCTCGTTACTATAACGATCGAAAAGTTTATTTATTATTTCTAAAGCTTCTTGTCTTATCGTATCACAGTATTTATCTATGAAGTGAACAACTCATCCCACATACATATATAATATAATATAATATAATCTAATATAATATAATATAATATAATATAATATAATATAATATAATATAATATAATATAATATAATATAATATAATATAATATAATATAATATAACATAATATAATATAATATAATATAATATAATATAATATAATATAATATAATATAATATAATATAACATAATATAATATAATATAATATAATATAATATAATATAATATAATATAATATAATATAATATAATATAATATAATATAATATAATATAATATAATATAATATAATATAATATAATATAATATAATATAATATAATATAATATAATATAATATAATATAATATAATATAATATAATATAATATAATATAATATAATATAATATAATATAATATAATATAATATAATATAATATAATATAATATAATATAATATAATATAATATAATATAATATAATATAATATAATATAATATAATATAATATAATATAATATAATATAATATAATATAATATAATATAATATAATATAATATAATATAATATAATATAATATAATATAATATAATATAATATAATATAATATAATATAATATAATATAATATAATATAATATAATATAATATAATATAATATAATATAATATAATATAATATAATATAATATAATATAATATAATATAATATAATATAATATAATATAATATAATATAATATAATATAATATAATATAATATAATATAATATAATATAATATAATATAATATAATATAATATAATATAATATAATATAATATAATATAATATAATATAATATAATATAATATAATATAATATAATATAATATAATATAATATAATATAATATAATATAATATAATATAATATAATATAATATAATATAATATAATATAATATAATATAATATAATATAATATAATATAATATAATATAATATAATATAATATAATATAATATAATATAATATAATATAATATAATATAATATAATATAATATAATATAATATAATATAATATAATATAATATAATATAATATAATATAATATAATATAATATAATATAATATAATATAATATAATATAATATAATATAATATAATATAATATAATATAATATAATATAATATAATATAATATAATATAATATAATATAATATAATATAATATAATATAATATAATATAATATAATATAATATAATATAATATAATATAATATAATATAATATAATATAATATAATATAATATAATATAATATAATATAATATAATATAATATAATATAATATAATATAATATAATATAATATAATATAATATAATATAATATAATATAATATAATATAATATAATATAATATAATATAATATAATATAATATAATATAATATAATATAATATAATATAATATAATATAATATAATATAATATAATATAATATAATATAATATAATATAATATAATATAATATAATATAATATAATATAATATAATATAATATAATATAATATAATATAATATAATATAATATAATATAATATAATATAATATAATATAATATAATATAATATAATATAATATAATATAATATAATATAATATAATATAATATAATATAATATAATATAATATAATATAATATAATATAATATAATATAATATAATATAATATAATATAATATAATATAATATAATATAATATAATATAATATAATATAATATAATATAATATAATATAATATAATATAATATAATATAATATAATATAATATAATATAATATAATATAATATAATATAATATAATATAATATAATATAATATAATATAATATAATATAATATAATATAATATAATATAATATAATATAATATAATATAATATAATATAATATAATATAATATAATATAATATAATATAATATAATATAATATAATATAATATAATATAATATAATATAATATAATATAATATAATATAATATAATATAATATAATATAATATAATATAATATAATATAATATAATATAATATAATATAATATAATATAATATAATATAATATAATATAATATAATATAATATAATATAATATAATATAATATAATATAATATAATATAATATAATATAATATAATATAATATAATATAATATAATATAATATAATATAATATAATATAATATAATATAATATAATATAATATAATATAATATAATATAATATAATATAATATAATATAATATAATATAATATAATATAATATAATATAATATAATATAATATAATATAATATAATATAATATAATATAATATAATATAATATAATATAATATAATATAATATAATATAATATAATATAATATAATATAATATAATATAATATAATATAATATAATATAATATAATATAATATAATATAATATAATATAATATAATATAATATAATATAATATAATATAATATAATATAATATAATATAATATAATATAATATAATATAATATAATATAATATAATATAATATAATATAATATAATATAATATAATATAATATAATATAATATAATATAATATAATATAATATAATATAATATAATATAATATAATATAATATAATATAATATAATATAATATAATATAATATAATATAATATAATATAATATAATATAATATAATATAATATAATATAATATAATATAATATAATATAATATAATATAATATAATATAATATAATATAATATAATATAATATAATATAATATAATATAATATAATATTCATATATATATATATATAAATACATATGTATATAATATGTATATATGCATATGTATATATGTATATATAAGAAACAAAATTCCCAGAACATAGGTTTACTGCCCGATAGACAGATGAAGAGATTCATTCAGAGTTTTGCCACTGTCCTGCCACTTTTGGATAACAGTCACTATCCATTCATTGGCAGTGGCAGCGTACATTACATGCCCATTACTTACGGGCAGTAAACCTATGTTGTTAATTATATAAAGATGTTGCTTTTGCATATATATAAAACAATGTTGAAAAATATATAAAACAATAAATCCTATGGAATAGCAAATATTCAATGGTGTTTCCTTTCTACATACGCATATACACAGGAATTTTAAAAATTAGCTCATCAATAGGCCCACGGAAAACAAACACCCTATACAATTCAAATTTTTCGAACTATGTACATCTGATAGTTTCTGAACTACATTTGACAGTTTCCGAAATACAAATGACGATTTCTGAAATACAAGTGACGATTTTTCAAATACATTTGACGGTTTCTGAAATAAAAGTGACGATTCCTGAAATAGATTTGACGGTTTCTGAAATAAAAATGACCATTTTTGAAATAAAAATGACCATTTCTGAAATAAAAAAGACGGTTTCTGAAATACATTTGACGCTTTCTGAACTACAATTGGAAAAGTTGTAAACAATAACGAGTTGTCACAGGTTGCCTCTGAAGCAGATATTTCAGTCACAGTTAATTTTTGTTTGATTTTGTTCATTCTTGGAGGAGAATGTAAAAATTTATAATAGGGTTAGAATATACAGTGGAACCTCGGTATACGACATTAATCCGTTCTCAATGTTTGGACTTATACCGAAAAGGACGTATGTATACCAAGCCAACCTTTCCTATAAGAAGTAATGTAAAAATGATTAATCCGTTCTCATTAGAAAAAACTCTTCATAAACACATTATTAAAAAAATGCAATTTATTTTTGAATTTATTTTTGTATATTGTGTTACATGTATTATTTAAATAACATTTAAATTTTATTAAAAGATCTTTCCAAAGAACTCTGTGTTCGTCTTCTCCTCAGAATGTCTCTAAAGTGTAACAATGTCCGATCTTTACCAAGCGATGCTATCGAGATTTGTTTGGACTTTGTTTAAGTTTGTTTGGGTGGTGTTTTTCTGCAAAAATTTTGTCCATCCATTCAGGCAAGAAATTCATTACTAAAAAAAAGCTCACAACCTCACTTTCGTCTTTGTCGTCAAAAACTGTTTTGGTCTTTTGTTATTCACATATGTATGTGACCTGTAAAAGCAAAACAAATCTCTTCCAACTGAAGTCATAGTCAAATATGTCATAATGCTACTTTTTCATAGATGGCGCATATGCACAAAAGTAATAAATGTTCGCATAAATTTAGTCGTGTGCCGAAATAAAGTCGTATACCGAGTCGTATATTTTGTCGCCAAAACAGGACGTTTTCTGAATTCGACGTATTCCAAAGCAGACATATACCGAGGTTCCACTGTACTATAATTATTTAATTGTAAAAATTTTATATAGAGGCTTTTATTAAAGATTAGTTCATATAAAATTGTCAGAATGCTTCTTAAAAAATTGTGTATTTGTTGAATGTTAAAAACACACAGATAATTTTTAAAAAATGTTGCAGTTAATATAAAAACGAAGTTATCTTTTAATATAACAGGAAAAACTTAAAGCTTTAGCTTTTTTACAGCCTTATTTCACGCAGAAAAAACGAATATAAAGCGAATATAAAGTTATTTTATGTCACGAGTCACAGGTTTTTGTATCTGTGACAGCGCTGTCACTGTCACTGGTTGGAACTGCTTCACAAAAATCACTATATCGCTCAGCTTTATCCAAATGTGTCGCTTATGAAAATAAGTTTACCATAAATTTATTTCCAAACGTTTTGGTTTGCTGGGAGTAGACTCACAATATAGACATAAATATGGGTCATTTCGAAGTCCTAAATTGAAGTGTATAGTTTTCAAAATTTTTTTGAAAAAAAAAATGTAAGGCTCATATTTTCCTCATAAAAAAGATTGTTTTCGGAGTCAAAATATTCTGTGCCCAGGTGTGGGTTATAAAAAAGATTATTTTCGGAGTCATAAATTTGTACATTCATATTTGAATCATATAAGACTCTTTTCGGAGTCCTTTTCTGGAGCACACATATTTTCTTCCGAAAAAGTAGTCTTTTTTGAGCTCATAAATATTAACGCTCTTAACCCTTCTGTCAATGGCTATTTTAAAACCTTCATATCAATGGAATAGGTCTGGCTGGACCTACATAGAATTTGTATGAAAATAACAGGAATTTAGTGAAATAATTGAAGTTTTTTGATTATTTTAAAAATGTTATTAAGTCTGTTTTGTTTTTAATAATTGTTTTACATAAATGTAGCTATTATATAGAAAGTTATTGACTAAAAAATGTACTACATTTAAATATCTTAGTGCTATGATGCAAACAAACAGGATATTCGCACACATTGCAGGGAAGATCATGTTATTTTTTGAATTTTGTCATTCGTTCTACATATTCTGCACGAGATTTTCGAACCGTAGTTGTTTTACAGCTACTCGGTTGAGATATTCTACTTCCTATTGGTACTCCGAAGAAGGATCCCATACCATTTCTAACAGCGAACACTACTATTATCCTTGGATTTTTCATCCTTACTTCGATCTGAAGTGTCACCAGCTCCTTAATCAGAGAATACAGATATTTTGGACGAAAATAAATTACGTTATTTGCATTGCTGTCATTCACGTTTTTATAAATTACTAGATGTACCCGTCCCCGCGTTGCTGGGTTCATTCAGGGGATCAATTTCATTCAACTCCCTTCAGGGGTTGAATTTTGAAAAATGCCGAAATATGTATTTGATTAATTATACCAAAGAGTATTAAGACCAAGTTTCAAGCAAATCTGACCACAAATAAAATATTCCTCATACAAACTTTGCAACCCCTTTTTATCACCTTAGGGGTCGAATTTCGAAATATTCCTTCTTAGTGTTTGTATACATCATAAAGGAAACGTCTTTGCAAAATTTTAGCTTTCTAGGTCCAAGCGTTTAGCCTGGGCGTTGATGAGTCAGTCAGGACTTTCTTTTTTAATATGTATATAGAGATGTATGATGCCATTCCTGGAACGTCTAATACATCGGAAAATGCCAGTGGCCATCTCTCCGCTTGTCAAGTGTATTTTCTTAACATTGCGTCAAACTCCTCCTATATATTTATTATAGGAGGTTGTGGTATTTTTTTGAAACCACTTCCGTGTCGTAATGAATCGTTGACAGTAAAACTCGATCGTTTGCAGCTTCTTCAGCATATCGTTATTGTTATCGTTTTCCTCAATCTCAATCGATCCCCACTAATAGTCCTTACTAAAATCGTCAAAGTGAGAAAGAAGTCTCTGCTGCTACTTCCACAAATCTTCTAAGATATTTCTCTCTTTCTTCTTCGTTCATTCGCCGCCAATTAAATAGCTGTAGATCTTCAGCCATTACAAGCCATAAACAAGTAAAAAGATATTGATTCTAACACTTTCAACTAACTTTTTCTCAATGACAATAATAATGTTTTCACCTTCATTATATACCCTTTTGAACTAAAAACTATTACCCAGAGTTTCAAAAATTTGGCACCAGTTTATAAAAATTTTGCAAGTAGCCCATGACGTACAAGCGCTATAGCGAGAAACTGCAGTTAGTAAGTTCGAAAATTTAGGGGGAAACCCAAAAAAAATATATTATTTATAACGGTGCTATAAAAGAGAAATAATTATCTGAGAGACGAAGCTAATTACGACGAAAAATATTGTTTTCAATGAATTATAACAATATTTTTTCATATGATATGTAGGAAAATGTCGCAAGGTCTGGCCAGACCTATTCCGTTGATTCTAGGGGTTGCTGTAGAAAAAACGTGTTTTCTCCTTAAAAACTTGTTTCTTAAATTTTTTTTTCACATCGAACTATAGAAAAAATGTACGCCGACAAAGTCAGAAAGTTTCGTCAACGTAGCTACGATATTAATATTAAAAAAACCTTCTTGAAAATGAAAAAGGTCTGGCCAGACCTAGTTATTGACAGAAGGGTTAAAAATGTTTCCTGGGAATACATCCGTGTGTATTCCTCCTCTACCTCACTCTCCCCTGAAGATTTGTTTTGGAAGCAGGTATAGCAGCTTGAGATGACGTGGGAGTGTTATTGATATCGCTGGTGCTTTCCAAAGTAGGTGAGTCGATGTTACTTTTTTTTAACCTAATGAGAACATATGTATATGCAAAACCCTTAAATCTAATTGAAAACTATTCATACTTTATTCGGGAGGGACCCAAAATCTCCACCATATACAAAATCTCCATGGTACAAAATCTCCAAAACCAAAATCTCCAAACTAAAAAAATCTAAAAAAATTTTTTTTATACGGGTATATCTGTATGTTACGGTGAATTTGAGTAATCCGGTAATTATTCATAATTACTGGTTCTTATGCATAATCATTGCTCGGTTTGCTAATTGTGATAAATTCTTGCATATTTATCAAATTAACCGGTGATTTTATATAATTCCTTACATAGGAAGGCCCTGAAAGCAAAAAGACTTTACATTTCCGAGAGGATTTTGTTGATTAAGGGTTATAATCCTTGCCTCGGCCGAAGGCCATCACGCAGGAGGGCCCTGAATGGAAAAATACTTTACATTTCCGAGAGGATTCTGTTGATTAAGGGTTGTAATCCTTGCCACGGCCGAAGGCCATTACGCAGGAAGGCCCTGAATGCAAAAAGACTTTACATTACCGCGAGGATTCGAGGCTTAAGGAGCTTTTTATAACTTTTCTAAATTTATAGCACTTAATTTATTGTTTAATTTATTAATAATTTATTGTATTATTGTTTTTGGGTTTGGAGATTTTGTCTTTAGAGATTTTATTTTGGAGATTTTGTCTTTGGAGATTTTGGGTTTGGAGATTTTGGCATGGAGATTTTGGTTTGAAGATTTTGACTTGGAGATTTCGTACCCTTTATACGAAACATACATGACTTTATATGTATGTTTTAGGTCAACTTTTATCCCTTCCGCGAGCAATACAGGGTCTTAATACAAGGTCTATAAGATATAGATCCGTTCTGTTTGAAACATTTTTTGTAGAATTTATCAGAGAACTACGGGATCAGAAAAAGTATACTTATACCAAAAATTGTTTTTCGAAATTTGTTTTGAAAATTTCAAATTTGAAATTAATTTTCTCAAAAACTATTTGGCCTAGAAGTCTAATTTTAAAAGTATTTTAAAGGTTTGGATATTTGGTTTTTAAAAACGGGAAACAGGAATGATATGAGTGTTCATGATTTGAAGTCGCGTTTTTAGAAAAACCCCTCCTGCGCCTGAATTGGGGAAAATTGCCCCTCTCCCTGATACGACTTTTTCCTTGTCACGACTCAACCTACACGTCCTGAACTTTTGATGCATTTTATAAGAACGCCCTAGATATATGTCAATACATGCCGACTTATATAAATATTGATTTTGGTTATCCGATTGACATCGGGATAACACCGCCGATAATCTTCTAGTACTTGCAAAATGAAATGTTTATTATTTTTTTTAACTCTTTGCAAGTACTTAAGTATAAACACTTGCTGTTGTCAATGGCAGTGAGTGTAGTTACAGTTACGGTACACTTATGCAGTGGTTAAATTTTTTAAGCTTTGCCTTAAATGCGGCACGGGTTCCCGTTATCCGATTTCGCTAAAAATTGGTACTTATCATTTTTTCATTACGTGCCATAATTTAAAAGAGTAAGACCAAAAAAATCGGAAAATAAGGACTATTATTTTATGCATAGTTATTGCATAACTACACGTCCATAGTTATTGCATAACTACACGATAATTTGAGTTATTGCTATTGCATAGTTTCTATTATTGATAAGGTTAGCTCGTTGTCTACGGCGGTTCTCAACCTCTTCAACAATCATGTCCCACTAAAGTCAATAAGGACTATAAATGTGTCTTGTCCTTGGTTTAATACTAATGTGATGAGAGCTATTAGGATGAGAAACCGGATGCATAAAATATGAAGGAGATCTTCTACGACTATAAAATGGGAAAATTATTAATTTGCCAGAAATAGGGAGCCATTCGCATCAAGTTTATAAAGCTAATACTAATACATATATACATATATAGTATACTCATATAGTTAACCATTGTTAATTAACCACTGGTAATTGTCTTTTTACCTGTTGGTAAAAAGAGTAACCCGGTTAAACCTGGTGACCTCATGCCAATTAGCATGTTATCTCCGCTAAATGAATTGTGTATTGATGGCTCAGCAAATTTCTGAGTATTCAAAAAACTGTAATCTCGTATCCCCGCTACAATCTGGTTTTCGACTAAAATTTCAGCTTCAGATTTCCATTTTCGAAATCAGAGAGCTCTAAATAGAAGAGAATGGAGGCGTGACAGTTTCTGCTGTATTTCATGATGATGCTTCCACTCGTTTTTCTGTAATCGTAGTTTTTGTCACCAGTAGGCGGACCACGCCCAATTTTTGCGTTCACGCCCACGACTCGGGAATTAAATTTTAGCTTCAAATTCGCTCTACAAGCTGAGAAATTAAGCTATAAGCACAGGAAAATTTATATTTACTATAAGAAGAAGGCGTGGCACTGGTCCGATTTTCTTTATTTTTAATACCAAACAGCCTATAATGACAAAGAATTTTCATGCCGTCATTTTTATGGCGATGGCTTTATTTGTTCTCCTGTAATCGTGACTTCCATAGATGAATAGACAGGCAGACAGACAGACGCACCGACATGGCTAAATCGACTCAGGAGGTCATTCTGAGCACGAATATATATACTTTTCTATACCATTTTTTTGCAATTTTTGTTAAATTGTATTTTGTAAAGAAATACATATACTTTTTGGAAAAAAGTCGGGAATTACTAAGTTGTTCTAGCCTGCCTAAGTTGTCCGAGGTGGCGATAACAGAATTCTGGATAATTTCAGCGCCAGCACTTGGAGGCAATTTTTTTGGAAAAGAGAAGGACGACTTTTCTTTATACACATATATACATATTAATATATTCAAAAAAATTTGCAATAAGGTAAGAGTTTTATTAAAAGTTTTATTAATTTTCGGGGATAATGGATATCTCTATAGACCGGGAGATTGTGGTTGGTAATCCCACCACAGGCGGCACGACACGGCCTTTTTTATATTCACCGGACTATGCAACATATGATCCGAATTGTTATACCAGCCATATTGATTTTAGACGGCCGCTGAATTGTCGGCAGAGAAGTTCGCCGGCAGAGAAAAAGGCTCTGCAGTTGCAGTCTACCACGAGCGGTGCGGGCGAAATAAGAATTTTCAAGGCCTGTAATTTTGGTATTCAAAATTTGATTTTTTTTTTCAAGAAGAAGTCCAGCTCAACAGTTTCTATCAATCAGTTAGAACATTGATTTTTAGTTGGTTTTTTTTTTGAAAGCACGTTTTGCACATATTTTAGTTAAAAGTACGGATATATATATAAATATTTTCTTAACATTTCGTTTATAAAAGTAAGATCGCAAGATCGTATCATTGTTTTTTATGTAATTTAAATTTGTGAAGTTTATTTTTTTTGATATTTTGCATTTTTGAGAGAGTGGAAGTCCATAACAGTGTTTGTGTAGTTTTGTTCTTTATTCCCTCTTTTGCGTTATATGGTTTCCGTCTGGTGGAGAGCTCTTCAGTAGGTAGGGAACAACAACAAAAAAAAAGATTGAAAAAAAGAATAATTATTTTATTAATTTTTTTTCTTATGTTTTTGTAGATAAAATCCCTGTTGGCCACTTCGGCTTTCGTAATTATTACATTTTGTTTTTTTTTTTTGTGTTGAGTAAATTTCATGATTAATAGAATGGGAAATTAATGTTGAAAATTTAAATATACAAATGAGATGATGTGCTAAAATAATTTACTGAGGGAGAAGAGGAGGGAGGACGTGTGAAGAAGCGGGATAAATTTGATTGTAGGATGAGTGTATGCGTGTTGGTATGTGTTGTGTTTGAATGGATATGTTAGTTGTTTTATTTCTTTTTTAGATTTAAACGCTCGCGTTCGAAGTCATCTGGAACGCGAGTTATTAGCTGCGTTCCTTTTACCTAATCTAATCCGGATTTGCATACAAATTTCTAATCCTGCTCCCGATTACGATTAGAAACGATTAGAAATTCTAATCCAAAGGTGCTTGTCTGGATTTGACGCTTATATGACGCTAATACAAAAATTTTAGAAGGCACTGAAAGGCGAATTCCTACATTTTAGCCATTTCATCTTCCAAATTTTGGTGTACGTGATTAAATTTCTTACAGTTTAGTCATTTCGTCTTCCAAATTTTGGTGTACGTGACTCAATTTGACCGTTTTCACACAATTTTTACAACAAATATTCGATGTCAAACAGCTGATCCTTTTTTTTTTGGTGGGGCTAGTGCTGACACCTGCATGTGTTTTATCTTGCCGTTCCTTTTTTAAATCCGGATTAGATCAGGTAAAAGGAACGCAGCTATTGTTTGATGACTAAGATCCTGTCATGGCGGGTTGAGAACCACGCCCCCTTTTTCTTATGAGCTAGTTGAGAAGGCCATGGCAGGACATATTGTCGAAAACATATGTCATCATAACACACATCATTACTATATGTACACTTCACCAAAGCTGTTATTGAGCTATCCATTGCAAATCAACCTGATTGTCAACCTGATTGCTTGTCAATATTGGAGCGTAGTCTGTGTAGTTCAAGTAACACTTTGTTAGACAAGTGCTGTAAGCGTTGACCCTCGTCGACAAAAAGGTTTAAATTTCTTCTAAAAATATATAAAGAACGTTTTTTGATTTTTGCCCATTAATTTATGATTATTAATAAATATATTGCGCTTATATTTGCAATAATTTAGCTAGCGTTAATTGTGCCAAATCCTGGCATGCAACCACCGGAAACTTTGTTTTATTTTAGACGCGGCATTGATGCCGTTGAACAACTTAACTTTAATGTGAGTTAAACTTCAATTTGTTTGCGAAATAGCTAAACAATTTCACAAGCTAATTCAATTTTGTTCTCATAGAATGATAAAAAAAGAAAATGTCATACGTGACGTCATGCGGTGAAGTTCATATACAGCACACACGCTATACGTGTGTCTCCATGTAAAATTATGGAAGAAATTCAGTATTTTTTTGACATATTTTTTGGCGGGAGCAAAGTTTCCTATCTTCTTCACTAAAAAAAACTAAGATTATAAAATGAGACACTCGTTACTATTACATTTTCCTTTACACAAACGCAAAATAGTGTCTTTTGCATTTGGTATCGATTATGGGGGTCTAATTCAAAACGTCAAAAAATGTGGTAAATTTCGTTGATGTTTTAAATAACAGTTAATAATTTTTTCCCTCGTTTTGTTTCCTTGCAAACAAAAATAATTAAATAATAAACAAAAACTTGAAACTTATGCAGTCGCAGTTTATTTGACTAATAGTAATAATAAAGAATATATCTATCTCTTATATGACTCTTCTGTTGTATAAAAAAAAAAAATTGGTAAATAAAAGTGTTTCACTGCAACAAATTTAATGACCCCATAATGTATCAAAGTCTGATATTTTTTCCACAAACTTTTGACAATAATAATATCTTTTGCAAACTGGTGTGAAGTTAGCACTTTTTTTGGAGAATTGTTTTTCAGAGACGTTTGTTGGAGACTTTGATTGAAGAGAAATAGGGTTGCCGCATTACCTTAATATTTTCCAATATGAAGTAAGAAAATGGCCTAAAATTATGCTCTTTTTTCTTTTGGTTATATTTCCTCTTTGGAAAAATTATGCTCGAGCACTTTTTGATTTTAACAATATTTTCTTTAAATTCATTTCTTTTCTTCTTGTAAAGTAAGACACTGTTTAGTTTTTAAGTTTTTAGGATAATACATTATAGTCTTCAAATTTCATTGAATTGGTAAAATTAAAACATTATTAGGTTGTGAATAAGGCTCAATAAAAATTACATTGAACTTTGATTTTAACAAAGAATCTCGGATGATTTTTTACTAAAATAAATTTTATCGGGTAGAGAAGACTACCAGCTAACACCCTGTACACATCCTACAGGCCGAGATTTTACTTTTCGCCAGATATTAATTTTTTTCTTTTGGCTATTTTTCCTCTTTGGGGAAATTATGCTCCAGCCCTTTTTGATTTAAAAAAAAAACTTGGGTGATTTTTTACTAAAATAAATTTTATCGGGTAGAGAAGACTACCAGCTAACACCCTGTACACATCCTACAGGCCGAGATTTTACTTTTCGCCAGATATTAATTTTTTTCTTTTGGCTATTTTTCCTCTTTGAATAAATTATGCTCCAGCACTTTTTGATTTAAAAAAAAAAAAACTTGGGTGATTTTTTACTAAAATAAATTTTATCGGGTAGAGAAGACTACCAGCTAACACCCTGTACAGGCCGAGATTTTACTTTTCGCCAGATATTAATTTTTTTCTTTTGGCTATTTTTCCTCTTTGGAGAAATTATGCTCCAGCACTTTTTGATTTAAAAAAAAAAACTTGGGTGATTTTTTACTAAAATAAATTTTATCGGGTAGAGAAGACTACCAGCTAACACCCTGTACAGGCCGAGATTTTACTTTTCGCCAGATATTAATTTTTTTCTTTTGGCTATTTTTCCTCTTTGGAGAAATTATGCTCCAGCACTTTTTGATTTAAAAAAAAAAACTTGGGTGATTTTTTACTAAAATAAATTTTATCGGGTAGAGAAGACTACCAGCTAACACCCTGTACACATCCTACAGGCCGAGATTTTACTTTTCGCCAGATATTAATTTTTTTCCGTTGGCTATTTTTCCTCTTTGGAGAAATTTTTTTTGCTTTTAACAGACACAAATTTTATTTCATTTTTTTAGGCAATGGCTATTTCAATAGTTTGAATGAAATTATCTGGCTACGTCTCTTACAAACCTGAAATTATCTGGCTACGTGGATTTGCACAAACCTTTCTGTGAAGCATCTTCCATTTCTTGCCTTTCAATGTGTTCCTTAATAGCGCAGAAGTTTTTATTAAAAAATTTTCTAACAAATGTATAGTCTTTTTTGTTAGCAACAGAGGTATTTGTTTTCGCAGAGAATTTTGTAAACATCGAGTTTGATTACAATTTTATGTGCAAAGGGTATTCCTAACCTTTTCATTGCAACAAACAACATTTTTGCAAAAGAGGCCGTTGTTAATTTTTTTTTAAATTCCAACTTTTCCTAAAATTAAAATAATTATATAACTTTAAGATAAAAAGTGCGCGTTCGAAACTTAAATTCGAAAAGTAGGGAATGTGCCACAGAGTAGATACATCGTTTCATTGGTTTTTTGTTAACATAGTATGTATTTTCACATGTCTGTGAATTTATTAAATGGTAAAAGAGGGTAATATGGTGTTTGAAAATAAAACGATTTCGTTTACATAAAACTTAAATCAGAACAGAGTCTTGGATTTATTTAAATCAGTGTTCTGTACTTATATGGCGTTAAGTGTGAAAGCAAAGCACCAGCGGGGGAGCGGCGACTTACGGAACTTAGATAACCGGAAAAAATAAAGACTATCTAAAAATATAATAATTTATTTTAAAGTTTCATTTGATCTTTAAAAAAATAGGTTATAATTTGTTGTTCTTTTATGTCCCTTTCTGCTTTCGTTTCTGTTTCTCTGTCTATTTCTTTCTCCCTCTGTCGTTTTGTTTATTCCCTTTACCTCTCGTTTCGCTGATAAACGTTTCCAAATTTGATGATACATTTGAATTTCAAATTAAGAAATTATTAAAATCATAGTCATAAGATAGAAAATATGAATATACATACATAGATAGAATAGCATTTGGCATTTGGAAATGCTAAAAAGACGTACAAAAGGGAAGTATGTATTAATATTAAAAATTTTGAGTTGAAAATTAAAATCCTCTATAAAAATTCAAAGTTGATATTTTTTAATATTACTACGTTTTCCTTTAAAATATATTTTAAATACTTTCCATTTTGAATTGAATAATTTCTCTGTTGACTGTAAATCATTCCCATTTCTATTTGAAATGAAGTGGTTTTATTTGATTTTACGTTGTTTTTTTTTCTGAGTGTAGTATATAATCGCAAACGACCTTAAGGAGTCCTTATAAAATTATCATTCGATAAGATGAGAGGTTATGACAAATGATGATAATAAGTACATTAATATTGACGGGTCGGTCAATATTCATATACGAGGTCTGTTCAAAAAATATCGCCACAAAAAAAATTGAAAACGTAGTATGCGTAACCCGCGGCAATTCAAAATTCGCGATGCTTTTTGAACAGAGCTCGTACGTATTGTGTAATGTCGAACTAATTGTTTTATTACATTTTATAAACTTCTCATTGATTAATACCAGATTGAGTCGTACAAGAAAATCATTCAAAAGAAATCTATCAGAATGTGATAATTTATTCTACGATAATAATAATAATCTATTGTAATATTTACAAAAAACTAAAAGCTTCATTTGTTTTGCAAATAAATAATTAAGCAAAAAAAATGTAAACTACCAATTAAATAGAAAAATAAATACACAAAGATAATATAACAAATTATTCCACCACCAAACAAACAATTAAGTAAACTGTCCGTCGCTGCGACTGAGATTCGTCAAAAGCTTATTTCAAAAAAGCTGACTTCATCAACTGAGGCCGTATATCATCTTGGCCGAGTTTACCAACGGGTTGAAATGAGTGGATTTTATTTTACTCGGAAAGCCAAGAAAAAAGAATCAATTTAAAGTACAATATTTTGAGTATGTTTCAAGAATTAGAAAACAAAAACAAGGAAATTGGAAGAAATAAAACTTCAATTTCTAGTTACTTGCAGCGACTGCTCTAATTCTCATTTGGTCGGTTGCTTGTTCTTCTTTTTTTGGTTTGTTTAAAAACCACACACACAACCGCAATAAATATTCTGTTCTGATAAGCAAATGATAGCTTTCATCGCTATAACGAGTGACTTGATTATAATAAACTTCTGGCGTCTGACAACTCTAGTCGCTGGTCGCTGATTTCAGCGACCTTACTGTGTTCGAGCGATAACTGCAAAGAAAGTGATGAGGCCACAAACAAAGCAGAACCAGTGTTTTTCGCACATTAAGAAGATCTAAGCGCATTAAATTCTCTTGTGGTGTAAAATTTTGAGGGTATGTCGTTCGTAGGATGTCTCCGATGGGTTAATAATTTCTTCGAAATTCAAAATAAAGTACATGGCGACGGTGTTTAGCTTTTATATATTTTACCCTTTCTCCAGTATTTTTTTCCAAATCTAAAATCTAAAAAATGCAGAACAGAGGTGAATAGAGATTTACCGGACTAAGTTATGCTAAGTAAATGTTTTACATCCAGACAAAATTCATAAATAATTAAAAAATTATAAAACAAATATGTAACCTTTCTTTTTCTTTTCATCATCAGTTCATCCAAACTCCGCTTACAATGTTTCTATATAGGATTCATCCGAGCTTCTCTTACATTGTTTCTGAGAGAGATGCGTCCGAATCTCGCTTACATTGTTTTCAGACCCATCTGTGAGCCAATGACAGGCCCATGTTATGTTTACGTTAACGAACGTTAATGTTACGAAATTGAAAGCGAGATTCGGATGCCTCCTCATTACATTGTGTGGCAAATGGGATCGATAATGTCATGAGTAAAAAAATTACTGGGATCTTATGGCGGCTGCGGCGCGACAGATTCAGTTCAATTTGCGTCGCTCGTCACTGGTGCTTTGTTTTTACAATAATAGAGCACATTCCCTACTTTTTCCACGTCTGGACTGTTAAGAAAGCAGTACTCATATGTATTTATTATGGCTTACCTCCTTCGTAAATGAAATGTTACATGGTCGGTTTTTCTCGCTGGCAATGTTTGGATTCGCTTTTGTATTCTAAATTAAATATCCAATTAATAACTTCACTACTAAAAACGAAAATACACTTACCATTTGGAAACAATATTATTTTCGATAATCGCCTGATTAATTATCAAAAAAAGTAAAATTTAATATATAAGAATTTAATAATTCGTAAAACGCTCTACTTACTATACAAACGGCAATGAAAAAGTAGCGGAAAAGTAACATTGGCTATCATTTACCCTTCTTAACGAAGAAAAGCTCAAGGCAGAGCTTCTGAAAACGCAACCCTGATTTGTTTTTAATCCCATAACTTTCATTATTAGCACGAACACAGTCAGGTCGCTAGCGACTAGTCGCTGTCAAAATTACATTGGTTCTTATAAGAAACGAGAAAAAATAAAATTTCCCCTCAGTTGCTAGCGACTAAACTCGCAGCGACTCCTCTATTTCTAATTTAGTCGCTCCAGTCGCTTGTCGGTTTGCTTACACATACATGTTCGCTTGCGACATACAGGAGGTAACTCGCTGTAGCGAGCGACTTGATTGTAATCAACTTCTGGCGTCTGACAACTCTAGTCACTGGTCGCTGATTTCAGCGACCTGACTGTGTTTGGGCTATTAAGGAGAGACTTATGGAAGAGGTGATGCAATACATTGTATTTGTATCAATGTATTTATATCAAATCGAATGTAAACATACGAAAATAAGAGAACAAGAGCGTACGCGTCGGCAGCGGAGACTTTTTTCTCGTTTCTCATAATGCTGTAAACAGAGCAAAGGCGGCGATTTGATGAGATGCAATCGTTACTCCCATTTGCTTGTCGGCTGCACGAAATCACAACTACGTTGGTCGCCAACAAACATTTATGTCCACGTACTTTATCAGTATTTCATTTATATTCTTCATATTGTTAATATGCCTGATTTGAATTGAATTTCGTTTCATTAGCTAGAAAATCTAAACAAACCACTTGTAAGAAGAACAAGACCCGCGACGAAAGCCGCCAATATCGAAACAGACCGAAGCTGGGAACAGCGTTTTGTACCGCTGGCGACCTCTACCGCTGATAAATTTTTTTTTTTCTTGTTTCCCATGAAAAAAATGCGCAATGTAATGTAATGTAATTTTTGACATTTGTTAGCAGTAGAATCCCTACGCCGCCTTTGTTCTGTTTACAACATACAAGCCAATGTTAAAGTCTCCGCACAGCCAAACTTCGCAACGTCTACAGTCAACTTTTCAGTACGATCTGACGGGAGCTCTGACGCTAAAAGTTTTTCTCGTTGTTTTTGAAAAATTATTGTTTGTTCGACCAAATCTAGGTCGAACCTAGATTCGGTCGTAAGTGCGAGCGACAGTTTAAGTATTAAAAAAATTCAACATAATATTTGTTTTAGAAAAAGAGCTCATGCTTCTAGAAATGCTTAGCGACCATTAATTCTATTCTATGGAATTTTACCGTTACTTAACGAAGAAAAGCACAAAGCCAAAGAGTATAGAATACAAAGATGTGCCATTTTCATGCAAGCCAGCGTCTCATATACAATTTCATTGAGATCGAATTATTTTCACGTTTGGTCAGGGTTGATATATATCAGTTGTTTAGACAATGAAGCAAAACGGTTACATTTAGCTGGTTGAGTTTGCATGCGCATTCGAAGTGAAAAATTTTCGTTTTGCTAGGGTTAGAATCGCGGCCGTACAGTTTTGTCGTTTGAAATTTTTTTTCTTATTTTTTTTTTATTTTTATTGTAATTTAAATTATTTTTCATTTTTTACTTATTATTATAAACTTTTTAGAACCTTTTTTATAACCTCTTGTAAAATAAAAACTGTTTTTGTTTTTCTGCCAAAAGCTATTGACGAACAACATGAAACAGTTGTAAATCTATTGCAACTCTTGTAACGTGGTAAACGCCGAGTGACGTGGCGTGACTTTCAAACAGTTTGTGCGCTTAGAATTATTGCAATAGATTTACAACGGTTTCTCGTTGTTTTTCTACCAGAAGGTATTGACGAACAACAAGAAACAGTTGTACACTAACTGCAACAATCCTATGTACACAACCATTAATCAGAAAAAAGTCTAAACCAAAAGGTTCGTATCAATGGTTTTCTCACCTCATATTGGAAAAGATATTTAGCGCTGATATGGCAACCCTATTTCTCTCCAATCGAAGTCTCCAACAAACGTCTCTGAAAAACAATTCTCCAAAAAAAAGTACTAACTTCACACCAGTCTTTTGCATAGATTTGGGGGACATTCTACTCCAATAATTAAAAAATTCCACCTCTTTTATGTGTGTTGAAAACCATGTTTGGTCAAAACACGGCTACAAAAATTTACTACTTTTAAAAGTTTGTCTGCAATCGTAAGTAAAAACATATCGGATTATCGCTTATGATCTCTCTTTTGATATTCCTTATTTTCTTTTAGATTGCGGGGCTTATTCAATAATTTTAATACCGCATCGCCTCTATGTTGCGATTAGAGGTTAAAACGAAAATTGGTGTAAACTTAAGTCTGCAGCCCAATTTGGCGTACAGCCAGAAATTAGTTCATTAAATATTGTTAAAATCGTCAAACTTTCTTATGCCAGATTCCTTTTCCTTTTAACACATTATAAGATCCGTTCCAAAACAAGCGATTTTTACAGATTGAACTACAGATAATTTATACATACGAGGGCGGTCCGATAAGTACTTTGTCTACAAAAGAAAAACGAAAATTTTGGAAAAGTGGCGATTTATTTCTCTACATAGTCTCCTTTCAGCTCGATACACTCGACCCAGCGATGCTCCAACTTCTTTAAGCCGTCTGAAAAATACGTTTTCTGCAGGTCTGCAAAGTAGGCCTCCGTGGCGGCGATATGCTCCTCATTCGACTAAAATTTCTGCCCGGCGAGTGATTTTATGAAGTTTGGAAACAAAAAGAAGCCGCACGGGGTCAAATCTGGAGAATACGGTCGATGGGGCAGCAGTTAGTAGCCTAATTCGACCAATTTGGCCGTGGCGACGTCGGAGGTGTAAGCCGGTGCGTTGTCATGGTCTCTTGCACCATGATTTTTTTTCTTCGCCAATGGGGCAGTTTTTTCTGTAATTCGGCGCCGAATCGGCCCAATAATGCGGCATAGTAGAGCCCTGTGATAGTTTTGTCCTTGTCCAGGTAGTCGATGTAGATCATACCTTTTGAATCCCAAAAACTGTGCCCATCACCTTTCCGGCCGATAGGGCAGTCTTCGCCTTCTTCGGAGCACGTTCGCCGGTTGAAGTCCACTGTTTGACTGTTTCTTGGTCTCTGGTGTGTACCAGTAGATCCATGTTTAATCGACGGTCACGTAACGACGCAGAAACTCCTTAGAATTGCGCCCAAAGAGTATAAAACACTGCTCTAAAATGGTCCCACGGTTGCGCTTGTTGTCCGGAGTAAGCAAAGGCGGCACCCATCGCACCGACAGCTTTCTCATGCCCAATATTTCATCAGAAATAAAAGCATCTTGTTTTATTCTGCTAAAAAGTTATGGGCCCAGTCCGTAACTAAATTTTTATTGTGTTATCCTGAATATCTAGTTTATATAACTAAAAGAAAAATGTCGACGTAACATCTAACAACTGTTCAACATATGGGAAAACTGGTTGGTTCCGAAAACTGGTCAACTTGAAGTTTCGCGATTAAGACACAGCTAGAATAAAATGATGCTTGGAAATACATTGAACATGATGAAGATGAGGCGCTTGATATAAACAAGGACAGGACAACACGCTGAAAGATGATCTTAGCTGTAGATACACGTCAAGGAAGCTGCAACCGCTAAGGAAGTGTGGTTTGCATTAAAAAATCTTTTCCAAGATTCGGGCTTAGACAGGCTTTATGGACTCCTGCAAAAGTTATGTTCAATAGTACTCATTGAGTGTTTCTTTGTTGAAGATTACGTAAATCAAGTCATTTCTACAGCACAGAAACTTAATAAAATAGGATTTACTGTAAATGATGAGTGGATTGGAAATTTATTATTGAAAGGATTGCCCAACGAATATTAACTAATGATAATGAGTATTGGAAGCAGTGGAAAACCTATTACTGCAGATGCAATTAAAATGAAACTCCTTCAAGATGTAAAACTAGAACCATGTTGCTCGAATAACGCGCTTATATCTAAGAAGGGTAATTATTTCAAAAACAAAAAAAAATACAAGTCAAAGATAAACAAGAAATATAAAACACGCTGTTTTAAATGCAACGGGATCGGACATTTTACATCAAAGTGAGTCCATCGAAAGTAAAGAGCGAATCGATGTTTGCAGCGTTCCAGGCAGAGGCTACTGGTACATTATATGATTGGTACATTGATAGCGGTTGTTACGATTAACTTATTTCGGTGTTTACAAATGTACTAGAGGTAGCGTTCAGCATGTACTCGCGTTCCGGCTAGGACTCGTCAGATGGCGTGGGAAATTGCTACATACTCCATCAAATCCAACAAAAGACATTACGTGTTTATAGGGTAAGGGATAGCTGGGAAGGAAATTGAGAATTAACAGTTGACGAAACAAACTTCCAACTGACTTTGTTTTCCGCGCTGACTTAGACAGAGATACCGAAGGATCTGATGTACTGATCCCTTTTCTTTTGCCCACCCAGCCTTGTTACGAAATAAAATCCCATAATTTTTATTTTGGTAACCCTTTTCTAAATTTAATTGGTCATGGGGTAGTTTATTCACTTATTTCATAATTACAACCATTTTGATATATTCAAGCAATATAATAATGTTTTCTAAATTTCAAATAGAGTGTTCGAGTTTAGCGTAAATTAATTCCATAATTTTCATAATTCATAATTTTATATTCAGTTGGAGCTTTAGAAAAATTAATACTAATTTTCACAACAATTTAGCGTATTTTAATTTAATTTTAATTTCATTTAACTTTAAACATTATTTTAAATTAATATCAACTATTCAATTCCTTTAATATTTGGGTATTTATTCATTCATTTAAACTTACAAAAGTGATCTTCTTCGGCGTTGAGCTCAGCGGCGAGGAATCTGCAAAGACCATGTTAAAGAAAATATGTACAGACATATTATTTGATTTTATACCCGTTAAAATCCATTATGGACATTATAATACATATGTTAATGCCAATTTTCAGACAGTTTAATTAATTAACAATGGAAAATAAATTAATTTGATAATCAAGTACTACAAAGAAATCTCGCAAAATAAATATACTCGTACATTACTTCTTTTAACTATAGCGTTGACATTACAACTCATATTGTAATTTTGAACATTTATTATTTAGTCGTAGTGGTTGGAAAAGTTATTACCTTTAATGGTTTATACATTTTGTATCAATTGGAATTCAGAATATACCAATTTGTTGGTGTAAATTTTTTTTCGTTGATAACTTTCGGTTGTTTTACGGCAGAATCCTTTGGTTCCATATATTTGAGAAATTGTGTATTACCTAAAAGTTGAAATTCTTAACTCCGTTGAGTCGAGAGGACGTACTACCAGATCACTCAAGGAAAATGCAGGGTTGATTTCGATTTTACTTGTTGGAACGTAATTTAGTCGTGATCTTAAGTATTCTCACGAATTTTAATTTTTGAATTGGATAACTTTACCACTTTTAGGGGGCTATTCCTGAACGCCCGGGACTGAACGCCCGGGACCGGAAGAATTCATGGGAATTAATTCTTCTCAATTATGCTTTGTTATTTTCGCTGAACAGATGCTTTGCTTTTTGAAAAACGAAGAACAAGCAAGCGAGTCCCGATTTGACGTATGTTGTTGGTATTCTTACGTTCTTTTCAGGTCTGTAGATGAAAACATACGAATTCCAACCAATTTTAGAACCTGATGTGATTCGTATTTAAATGTCATACAATGCCCATCGGAAAATCAGTCGCCTGCGCATAGCGAGCAAGAAAATGTATTGTAAGCGGTGGCCATTTTGATTTTTTGTGATTATTTTTGGTTTCTAAGTTGTTATTTACCTTGTGATCATTTGTGAAATTTTTGAGAAGATAATAAAAACAATAAAATACACAAAAAATTGTTATGGATATAATGGAACAAAAAAGGTTTGGTCCTACATTTTTAATGCACTTAAAAAATGTGTGTATTAAAGTTCACAAATTTGTTCTTAGCATGAAACACACAACAAGTAAGCAATTTGCTATATTGCTTGAGAAAATGAAGCGATCTCCTCACGTGACAACAGGCGCTCCGCCTTTTGGAACAAACCGGCAGAAATGGGAGAGAGAATGGGAGAAAATCCGTATGAAGCTGAATTCCAACGGCCCTTCCATTAGAACTACTATGGAGTGGAAGAAGGTAAGAAAGCCTTATTGGAGATTTGGTTTTTGATTTGTTGTATTTACTGTATTATAATTCCAGGTCTGGATTGACCTTAAAAACAAAACAAAAAGAAAATTAATGCAAAATGCAAGTGAGATGCGGAGAACTGGAGGAGGTCAGTTTTGCAACATTTTTTTGACCCCTGTTGAGCAGGAAGTGGATCAGATTCTAGGACTGGCAGTTATATATATATTCACTCAAAATGGAAACACAGACACATTTTTTAACTTTACAAATAAATTAATTCCTCATCACAATTTCAATTCTATGAAACGATTGAAGTTGTGAATAACTCGTTTTTAGCAGACCGCTATTTAGCTTTGACCACTTCCTCCACCGCCGCGTCCACTGCTGTCACAGCTACAGCCTCCACTTCTGCTTCAGCTGCTCGAAGTTCCGGAAGACCACTTGCCGCAAGAAAAAAACGCCAAAATAAAGAGGATGAGGAGAGTTAAGGTGTGCCTATAGTTATCTAAACCCTTTTGGACTATTTTAACAAATTTTCTTGGTTTATTCCGAACCGTCCCTATGGCCCTTTTTGTAATTTTAAACAGCTTGTAGGGTGTCCAGCTAATTCACTAGGCGTTCGAAAGAACTGCCGAAAGAACGTGGTTAATTAAAAGACTCCAAGGTTTTATTCTTTTGATTTCTCATAAGACTCTCCCTTTATTTTTGAAAATACACAGTTTTTATAACGATCAATATTGAGCTTTTTCCAAAGCTCTTCTAAAGTTCTTTACACTAACAACACACAACTAAGCTTAGAACTTACAAAGCTAAGCTTTGAGCTTCTCAACTAAAGCTATGCTTAAAGCTAAAAGAACAAAGCATGCAGCGAACATGCACACACACACGGCGTTCAAACATAGAGTTCACTTCCTCTGTTGTCAGCATTTTCGTTTAGAGCGAGAGAATCACGGTCATATTGTAAACATTTAGAATGTTTACACTATGACCTGATTTTTGATCGAAGACATTCGATCGCTGACATAGTGACACATTGTAATACATTTTTGGAGGACAAAAATGTGTGTCGGTTTTTTTAAAAAAATATGCATGGTCACTACACATGTACGTTGCTCCGACAGGAAGTATTTAATCAAGAACAGATATTTAAAGCAATATATCGCATTGCAAATACCCAAGAACTTATTTGTAATACGTTAGAACGCCTTGACAATAATCAGCAAAGTTTTTACAATATGCTGGATCGTGTTGTAAATTCTCAAATCGATGTTCGCAATACGCTGGATCGTATTCCAAATGCGATAGAGATATACATTGTTGATATGAGTCAGAGACAAGCGGCTGAGGCGCTTATAAACCTCTACTAAATTAAAAAATTAAAATCATTTTGTGATGCCAATGAAGGCAATAGTTAACTCTCTTATAGAATCCTTAAGAATACTTGACTTGAACTTTTGTTCCAATATTTTACTATTTACTTAGCATAGTTATAAGTTGATAATGAATATAATTTTTTTTGCTTTTATTTAAAATCGTCTTGTCATGCCTATTAAGGAAACTCTCTTATAGAATAATTGAGAGTACAGTAGAGTCGCAGTAATGTAAACTCAAAAAAACCAGGCCTGTTCACAGTATCGAATTTGTTGACGTTACCGGGTCATTTTCAGTACATATTAATGTGCCAAAACAGAATGAGTTTAATAGAGTTTTTTCGACTTCATTCTTGTTTACGAAAAAGTGTCATTTATTAAACCATTTTTGAGTGTTCGATACAATCAATTCATTAATCCATTTTTTAGTATTCGATACAATGCCTTAGCCCACTGTATAACAGTGTTAGGAGATGAAATTGCCGTTTTCAAACTAATTTTAGTTAAATATTTCGTAATTTCAGGCTCACTAAATTCATTTTACGATACATTTACATTGTTCTGGGTTTTCGTTGACCCATTCTCGTTAGTCTGTTACTGAACCTAAAGTATATATATCAATATCATATATCTATATTAATATACCATATCATGATCTATATGTATCAACTTGATCTAAAATTGTAGCCTTTTCACTCAAAGTGAGATACACAGGTCTTTTGACATTTTTACGCAAACTGAAATTGAAGAAACTAGGAATACAATAACGTTGCTCGATACGTTGGGAATGTTGGGAAATATAGAATTAGTGTGTGAAACAGAATTGCAGTTATTCTTTCCATTAATGAAAGTGATAAAGAAATTTATTCACCCTATCGAGTCACAGAAGTTCACGTTATAAGGAGCTTAATGTTAAGACATTCGAGTTCACACTAGCCGGATGTTCACATTAGCCGGTGTTCACGCTACCGCGACTCTACTGTATTTGACTTGAACTATTATTCTAATGTTTTACTTTTTACTTAATTATAAGTTGATAATGAATATAATTTTTTGCTTTTATTTAATATCATTGGATATTATGGGATATGGGTATTATTGGATATCGAATATCATTTTGTGATGCCTATTAAGGCAATAATATAACTTTTTCGTGGCACATAATGTATCCAATAAATTGATTTTGCTTTGAAAAAGATTTTTAATTACAAATTTTTAATCTCAATGTTTAGATTGTAGCCCTGAGAAGGACTTTTAGTATTTTTACCAGTGGTCCTGAAAAAGACCGATGGTATTTTGAAATGCAATCGCTTGTACTTCGGGCCAATTCATCACGAACTACTGCAACTAGAGCTGATGGCACCTCCTCATCGTAATATGTGGCTTCAGAAACGACTTCTTCTGTTATTTTCCAATGATTTTTGTAAAAAATGCAGAGGTTGTGCAAAGCGCAACATGCATTTACAATCTTTGTCGCCGTCGCAGGAGAATAGTGAAAGCCTCTTTCGCCGATTAAACATTGGAATCTGTTTTTTAAAACTCCGAAGCAACGCTCGACGACGTTGCGCTCTGCAATGTTTTGTATTATATGTATACACACTCGTGTCGATGTTCAGGTTGTCGGTATGGCGTCATAAGGTACTTAAGCAGTGGATACTCTACAAAGTTATCTCTGGCCGAATTGCCGGAAGGTAGTCGGTGAAATAATTGACGAACTCGTCAATTGTGCGCAATTCGGCAGTAGAGGTGATAAACCGATAACAAGAGGGTTACGAGATCCCTCTATAAATTAACCCAAGAACTCGTTACAGTGTAATATAAGTTTTTGGATCAATACTTTGAATCACACAAAAAATGTGTTATGCCCTCTAAAATGAATTCCAGCACAATATCGTCGCACAATTTTTTTAAAAAAAATCATAATTTTATAACATCAGTTACTTACTGACGCGTAATTTTCTCAAAAAAATAGCAAAATCAAAATTAATATTTCTTTGGCTAGATTTTAAGTGGTTTGTATACTTGCTAAATGTAAGGGTAAATGCTTGTAAGGGTAAAAGCGTTCTATTAGTTGTGCTATTGGTCGCTTGGAAAATAAGTCGCATGGAAAATAGGTCGCAATTTACGAACAATTACGCACAATAAATTGAAATTAAACCAAAATGTGAATTTGTTAATTAAATATAGAAGCTTAAAAACAAATATGTGTATGTTATATACATATATTTATTATTAATTAGAAAAGTAAGAAGTTATCTTAATACATTTGCACCCGCAGACATTTCTAAAATTATTGTTCCAAAATTTTAGCAAGAAGGAAGGAAATTCTCGAATTTTTTAATAAAGACCTAAACCAGGTTCGTGTCAACAGTTTACTTCCTTAGTATTAGATATTATATTTGGCGCAAATATGGCAGCCTTATATCCCCAATGTAAGTCTCCAACAAAAGTTTCTGAAAAACGTTTCTTTAAAAAAAAATAAATTCACACGGGAACTCTAGACGCAGGAAAACTTTCGTAACCGAGTAAATGCTGCAATTCGTGAAAAATTTAATCCCTATGCGCGGGGATTGGAGAATATTAAGGCACCCTTCAGTAATATCGGATTTCGTCGTTTGTGGTTTGTATTCCGGGTTTGGTTTAGAGAAAAAAACGAAAAAAGACTAAAGGCTAGGTGATTTTACTTATATGAAAAATCCAGTTATAAGTAAAACCGCTATAAGTAAAAAATACCAAGTGAAACAAGAAGACGCGTAAATAGTTTTTTTAAGTGTAATAAAAAATTACACCGATCTGTCAAGCCGCAATAATTTAAAATGCTTATGTGCGAACCGCGAACTGTACGGTTAGTTAGAAAAATTTGTTTAAACAATTTTTGTAGTTCTCAGGACTTCTAGATAGATACTGCATTATTTTTGAAATTATCTTGTCGTTGGTTGAAGTGTGTAATAAATTTTTTCCAAAATGCAAGTTACGGGTATGTAGTTTATTTCATTATTATTATAAATTAACTTCGAAGTTAAATAATCTGTTTTAGAGGTGCACAAACGTTTGCGCTAAAATCGTATTTCTTTTCTGTTAAATATTTAAATAGTGGTGTATATGTTTACTTGTCAAGGCTTGTCAAGGTTTAATTCATTTACACGTCTATAGCTATGGTTATTCTTAAGCAATGAATCCAAAAAATTATGCGCCATTTTCTTTCTTGGTTTGCTAAAAGTAGATGTCTTTGATCCTTATCTAAGGGAATAAGACCAAAATCTCATAAGAAGATCTAATGGCCGCAATTTTACCACAGCCGTTAACTCAATCATCATGGACATATGAGCGATGAAATTGAAGATGATGAGTGTAGCGTATGTGGCGAGGATCACAATTTTTTGGAGTCAAAGTTGTTTTGTTTCTAATAAATATATACTATATGTTGAAGACTCTTTATACCCTACACCCGAAGGGATTAGGGTATATTCACTTTGTTCTTCCGTTTGTAACGCATTAAAGGAGGCGTGGTAGGTATAGAAAAGTATATATATTCTAGCTCAGAATCACCTCCTGATTCTTTAGGCTGTCTGTCTGTCCGTCCGTCTGTGGAAATCACGATTACAGTAGAACGAATAGAGCTATCGCCATGAATATTTGGCACGAATATCCTTTGTTATCCTACGCTGTTTAGTATTGAAAATGGGGAAAATCGGACCGGTGCCACGCCTACTTTTTATAGCAAATTTTTTGGCTTGTAGACCAAATTTTCCGCTAAAATTTTATTTCCGAGTACACCATCTTAGACTAAAATATATTCTTATAAATGGGCGTGACACGCCCACTTATAAGTATATAAGAATATAGTATAAGTATAGTATAAGTATAGTATTATGATATAGTAATATCATATAATAAGGTGTTTGGTAGGAACCAAAACCCGTTTTGTAGATGAATTAATAGATTAAAATTTGCTCCCTGTAAATTAAAAAACAGTAGGTGTCACCCGCCCACTTTTTAGCACTTCGACTTTGATGCTAGTGTAGGGTATATGAGCTTCGGCCAGGCCAAAGATAACGCTCTTACTTGTTTTATGTTACTTCCTTGTTTATTGACAAGAAATATTAAAACATTTTTGACCGGATTTTTTATATAAATACTCCTATGTGCGTTGTCCAAACCTGTCGGAAAACTAAACGAACATCAAGCAAAAAGAATAAAGCAGTTGTTTTTAAAATTTTCATTTTTACCAGGCTATGGTTAATGTTTACCTTGAATTAAAGTGTCTCTTTCGACTTGATGTTGCCTGTTTCTCTTTCCAGAATAACACAGATTCTATTAGATATATAACAAATTTTAAGGATTTTTTTATTGATTTTTACAAACGATTAAAAATAATTTACAAAGGCAATGACTCATGTAACCACTCACGGTTACCACCTTCGGCGAAATCAGATGCTGTGTGATCCTGTCCGCGAAGAATCCATTTTGTAGTTAGAAGTCCTTCAACGCCGACAGGCCCGCGCGCATGTATTCGTGCTGTTGAAATGCCCACTTCTGCTCCGAGTCCAAAGCGGAAACCATCAGCGAAGCGTGAGCTTGCGTTATGAAACACACAAGCGCTATCAACCGTCGAAAGGAAATATTGAGCCGCTGAGTCTGCAAACAATAAATAATAAAATATTCATATGCCCTTTATATAAAGTAAAATAAGCGTTGGTTCGCAAATTTTTATGTTACTTTTAACAACATGTCCATTTACCATTTTCTGTTACAATCACATCCGTATGGCCGCTGCCGAATGTATGAATGTGGTTGATGGCTTCATTAACATCCTTGACAATCTCTATACAACATTCCAACGAGCCGTATTCGTGTCGGAGACTTTGAGCTGCCGGAGGTCCAAAAGTAAGCTTTTGGTTTAGTTTTGGCCCCGAGTATATCTTAACCCCCTCCGATTTCAGCATATTGCAGATGTCATTAAAAATATCACCACTCATTAAATCCTCGTGAATAAGAAGAGTTTCCATAGCGTTACACGCTGTAAAATCGAAAACAAAATAATAATATTAAGAAATAAAATAGTATATATACTGTAGTAGATATATAACTTAATTATGTTATATACGCCCGAATTATATGTTATATGTTATATATATTCCCGAAGTAAAACATCTTTAGTCAGCTTAAATAAAACATTAGTTCTTATTTCACTGAATTGGCAGTAAAATTGACGAATTCAATAGTGTTAGAGTTAAAATTTGTATATTTCTCTTTTTTATAAAAATGTTTTTGATGATACTACTTTTTTTTTCTTGACAGTAATTTTTTTTTTCACTTGATAGTTAGTACTCGTAGAAGTGACTGTAGAAACTAAGGAAACATCACAGTAGTGATCCACAGTAAGGGTGAGCGAGGCGTGTTGTGCATATGTCCTCTGGAAAATATACCTATCCAAGATGTCTATAACTGTCCAACTAACAAAGAGGTATGTATTAGAGCTGTGCACAAGCCGATTTAAAACCACTTCTAAAACACACAACGTTTTAGCAGTAAAAATTGATAAAACATTTCAGATTTGCACTCACAGCCTTTATTGCTTTATTGCTCTGCTGGAAACATAAACAAAATTGGCGGTCGAAAATGACATAGCAGTTTTAATGCCAACAATTGCTAAATAGATATAAGAGAGGATACACACACGAAATGCACATACATATTAAATACATACATACGTTCAGCCGTCTCCTAGGATTTAATTAGAAAAAAGCATTGCGTGCTCTCCCTTTTTTTCGTTTCTTTTTTTTTGTCGTTTTTCTCGAAAATGTGGCAGAACATTTTTTCATTGTTTTCAATCGTTGTTCGGGGCTACAATTTGTGGACCATTTACAACAAAAACAAAGTAAGAAAAAGACGACAATTACATGGAAAAATTGATAAGCATGGTTTTTGAGTTTGAGCGGCGGGAAAGAGGGGAAGTTTTTTCTTCTTAATTTGGGAATGCTTTTTAGACGCTTATACGGCGGTCTGTTGCCTGCAATGGTACGACGGCGAAAGCTTATCTAAAAAACGATAATTCAATAGAAAAATGAATAAATATGCCTTTGGAGTATGAGCTGAGGAAAAGAGGTAGAGTTTTTTCTTCTTAATTTCTTAATTGGTTTTCAGACGCTTCTGGTGAAAACAAAGCACCATCGACGGAGTGGCGAGCGGCGCAAAGTCTTGTCTTTCGTTCCTTTGCAGTTTGAGCGAAGGGAAAGAGGGAGAGTTGTTTGCGTCTCTTTCGTTCCTTTGGAGATTAAGCGGAAGGAACGAGATAGAAATGCATCAACATTAAAACAGCAACTGCAAATTTTCGAACAAGCTGTAAAAATGAATGTCGGTCGGGTAAAGGCACCACAGCAGTTGCTGTTTATTGCGATTTTCATACGGCAGTCACAAAACAGCAGTCGTGCCGATTTGTGCCTAGCTGCCTTCAAAACGGCTCGCGCACAGCTCTAGTATGTATGTATGTACGTCTCAAAAGGACTTATGAGATACAGAAATAAAATCGAGCATTGACTGCAGATTAATTTTGTTTATTTATTAAATCGAATGAGACTGAACGAATGCGCTGCTGAAATTTCGACACAAGAGGACTCTAAAGAAAAAGATTATTCGTCGCGTTTCTAAATTAGAGGACCTTTACAAATTGGAAAAATCTCGTTTATTCATTTCTGTTGGCGGAATCCATGGAAATATTTTTTTTCTCTTTAGGCGTAGGGAAAATAGGGAAAGTTTTTTATTTTCTTTCTTTATACTGAAGTTTTTGTTAGAGGAATCGAAAGATGTAGGCGCCGGCCTTTGGAGTTTAAGCAGTGAAAATGAGGGAGAGTTTTTTCCAATAACTGTTATGAAAGACTTTTAAAAATAAAAGACTTTTTTTAATAACGACTTTTTTGAAAGACTTTTAAAAATAAAAGTCACTTAATAACTCTTATTCAGAGACTTTTTCAATATAAGTTATAAAAGTTTCAAGCTCTGATTAAAAGTCTTGATGCTTAGCGGCCTTCGGCCGTGGCAAGGATTATAACCCTCAGACAACAAAATTTCCTCGATAATGCAAAGTATTTTCGCATTGAAAGTCTTGATGCGTGGAGTCCTTCGGCAGTGGCAAGAATTATAACTCTCAGACAACCAAATTCTTTCGATTATGCAAAGTATTTTGCATTTATATAATGCATTTTTTCAAGTCTTGCACTGCAAAATCCCGATTTAGTTGGGATCCCTTCCTTGCCAGTTGGTCATCTAATTTTCTGCGATGCACGTGTATCCCAGAACCCAAGCTAGGAAGGCGGCTGAGCTACTGCTAATATAATCTGGTTTTTCTCAATCTACATATCGTGGTACATATCATGGTGAACGTGGTTAGCGATGTATCGCGCGACGTTTCGCTGTGCGATATGCGGCGGTTACAATACCGCGATGCGCGAAACTCTCTTTCGTCGCGCGATGCCCTTAAATAGATTTCGCGTGACGCTGTAAGAATTTTTTTACATTCCATATTTCTGGAAACATGTGCTTGCTTCTGCAATTTGCTCGCCGCCACCAGCTCACCAATTGCCTTACAAATCCTGTCCGTCTCCGAGATATTTTTATACCCTAGAAAGAACAGATTGTACTTATATACCACTCTGTTGCGCTAAACATTTTATATTCGGCGTTCATACTTTATTCGCATTTTTAAAATTTGTTATAAAAAATCTTTTTACTTGTAAATTTGAATAAATTTTCAAAAGTCTAAAACATATGCTTTCAGTTTATATTTTCTATACAAAAGCAACGAGTAAAAGCAGCGAAACAACGAATCCTCACGTTTTTCTGTGAAAGCTAGTCTTTTTTTTTGAGAGTGAGTAAAAACAAAGGTAGTAAGAACCAAGAGAGCAGCGCGAAAGAATAGAATGGAATGAAATAGAATGGAATGGAAGCTGTGTAATGCCCGAAATACATGTGCAGATAAAACGCATGCAGCGCTGCTTGATTTACTGCAGTCAAAATACATGTGCAGAATTTGTTTGACATTTATATGCATTTGAAATTGAAAGTTTGAAGATTTTAAAGTTTGAAGGTTAGAATTTGATATGGATTTGAATTAATTTTGCATTTTAAAAATAAAGAATTTAACGAGATCAAACCACTTACGAAATATTAAAATTCTTACACACGTAATTTTTACATTTCTGTGAAAAATATGCAAATATTTCCTGCGCAGCAAATATTAAATTTGAGACGTCAGACAAAAAATTTCCCCACGCAGATTGTACAAATTCTCTCCCGTGTATTTCAAATGGAAACCTTTTCTGCAATCGGAATATCTGCACATGTATTTCGGGCATAACGGTGCGCGGTGCAGTGAAATTGCCAGTGGAGGTAGAGAACAGTTGGTTATATTTGAATGCTTCATAATTCCCATACCTGCCTCAGCCACTGATTCTAGGAGCTGACCTTTGGGTCGAGGCGGGAATAGGCCCGGTTGTCTCCAGAAATCCATAGAGATTTTTGGAGTGACATACGGAAGAAACTGGATGCTGCGCCAAGTTCGCAAAGACTTATGGCTGGTTTACACAGTGCGAGCTAGCGTACGAGTCAGCCTTCCGAGTAGCTGCACTGCAGTAACTCGCAACGTTTGGACGTAAGTTACGAGTAACTCCTTAGTGCGAGTTGAGTAGTAGCTCGCATCCGAGTTACTTCAATATTTTTTGTTTTCACTCGTGATTTTCGGGATTTCTCATTTCGGTATTAAAAATTTTTCGGGATTTTGCCGTTTCGGTATTTTGTCGCATCGGGATTTTGTCGTTTCGGGATTTTAAAATTTTTCGGGATTTTGTCGTTTCGGGATTTTGACTGTCTCCCATATTTACTTAATTTCCTTATTGGATAATGCTTAAAAATCACGAAAAACACTACCAAAATGCAATTGCTTTCTATGAAAAATTTGCGACAAATTCACCTATGTGGTCTGGTGAATTTAAGCGATATGCAGCTCGCCTCGACATTTTTTAGAAGTTCGAAATTAGAGTTATTTACTTAATTTTTTTATTGGAGAATGCTAAGAAATCACAAAAACACTACCAAAATGCAATTGCTTTGCATGAAAAATTTTCGACAAATTCACCTATGAGGCGTGGTGAATTTAAGCGTATGCAGTTCGCCTCGACATTTTTTACAAGTTCGAAATTAGAGTTATTTACTTAATTTTTTTATTGGAGAATGCTAAGAAATCACAAAAACACTACCAAAATGCAATTGCTTTGCATGAAAAATTTTCGACAAATTCCCCTATGAGGCGTGGTGAATTTAAGCGATATGCAGTTCGCCTCGACATTTTTTACAAGTTCGAAATTAGAGTTATTTACTTAATTTTTTTATTGGAGAATGCTAAGAAATCACAAAAACACTACCAAAATGCAATTGCTTTGCATGAAAAATTTTCGACAAATTCACCTATGAGGTGTGGTGAATTTAAGTGATATGCAGCTCGTCTCGAAATTTTTTAGAAGTTCGGACTTAGAAATATTTACATAATTTTCTTATTGGATAATGCTAAGAAATCACGTAAAACCCTACCAAAATGTAATTGCTTTCCATGAAAAATTTGCGATAAATTCACCTATAAGGTTTGGTGAATTTAAGCGATATGCAGCTCGTCTCGACATTTTTTAGAAGTTCGAACTTAGAGTTATTTACTTAATTTTCTTATTGGATAGTGCTTAAAAATCGCGAAAAACACTACCAAAATGCAATTGCTGTCCATGAAAAATTTGTGACAAAGTCACCTATGTGGTCTGGTGAATTTAAGCGATATGCAGCTCTTCTCGACATTTTTTAGAAGTTCGAACTTAGATTTATTCACTTAATTTTCTTATTGGATAATGCTAAGAAATCACGAAAAACACTAACAAAATGCAATTGCTTTCCATGAAAAATTTGCGACAAATTCACCTATGTGGTCTGGTTAATTTCAGCTATATGCAGCTCGCCTCGACATTTTTTAGAACTTCGAACTTAGATTTATTTACAAAATAAGATTATAACCTTCACACAACAAAATTTTCTCGATATTACAACTTTGCTTTTCTGCCATTGTAAAAAAAGGCAAGTAGGCGCGTACTTCGAATTGGAAAAAATTGTGACTTAACTGTCATTTCTTTATTAATTAAAAAACGAAACTCGCCCGGCAGCAACTCGAAAACAGCAAGAAGAGTGGCGCTAGCGCAGACGAGGTGTACAAACCATCCATAAAATGGTTTGATATAATGGATTATATAATGAAAATAATTAATTTAAATTGTTATTTATTAATTTAATAACAATATTAATTTATTGATATTGGCTATGGTTATAGATATTTTCCAATTCCTGACATAATATTGTTGTCATAGAGCGTATCACCGTTTTTTTTATTAAAACAAGTTCACTGGAAATCGCGACTCGACTAGGAGTCGCGATGGCAGTAGCTATGTAGGTGTCGTGTAGACAGCAAAGGCGAGCCGAGCTGCTGCCTAGAAATTTGACAAGCCTGGTAGCTGTCTGCTGGCCAGGCAGCAGCTTGCACTGTGTAAACGAGCCATTATAACCTTCGACGTTTTGTACATCCCACAATACTTACCGACCGACTTATTTTGTACGAACAATTTAGTTCTTTCTGACGCGGCGAACTATTACACCCAAAATTAACCATCAAGTGTGTTAAATCGTTCAGGGAGAAGAATCGGGTTTCTCCCTGGACATGCATTCCGTCGGGCACGAAGGTGGGGGTTGTCGCGGGGGTTTTAGCGAAGAACTTCGCTTGCTTGCTTGTGTTTTCGTTGTTTCATGTTTTTCTCGTGGCTGTTTTTATTATTCTCACCAAGTTTCATAATGCGTTAAACAAAACCAAGGCAGCGATTGCATTGTACAGCTAGCAAATGTCAAAATTAACATGACTTTTATGGAAAACAAGAAAAAAAATTTCTTGGCAGCAGAAATCACCAGCGATACACAATTGGCAGCATTATTTTTAGGATGGATATAGAACAAAAATTGATCGATTGAAAAACATATGTAAGCAGCCATTGCCATTGCAGCTATGATTTTGTGCAGCCGCCAAAAAAGAACAAAAGCTCTTTCTGTGGCCAAAGAAATTTTGGTGACCCTTTTGTACGTGGTACATCTTTATATTTTATAGTCTTTGCTCAAAGTTTTCTAGAAAATTGTGGAAGTCCCGTCATAAATACTCTTAATTTCCATTGCAGTATAAATTTCAAAAAGTTATTTGTTTTTTTTTTCGTATCAACATAAAAGCAAACCTGCAGGATAGTCGCATTTTGCATCCCTGACAATTTTTAAGGTCTTTTGCACATCGGCGTCGCAATCTATATAAACATGGCAAACACCTTCAGCATGGCCCAGGACGGGAATATGAACGGATTGTTCTTGAATACTACGCACAAGGTCTGACGATCCTCGTGGAATAATCAAATCGATATGGTTTTCCATAGAAAGTAAATCACTGATTTCTTCGCGTGTAGATACCTTTTTAGAAAAACGTCGATGAAATAAGTAATGTACTCGTATATGACATTAACGTTACTTACAAGTGAGACGGCGTGCTCTGCGCCCACAGTAGCCAGGGACTCCTTAACCAGTTCCATTAAAGCCTTGTTACTAAAAGCCGCTTCTTTTCCTCCCTTTAACAGCAACCCATTTGCTGAACTCATTGCGAGAGCTGCTACTTGAGGCAGGGAATCTGGACGCGATTCAAAAATAACTAACAAAACACCAATGGGGACGGTGACTTGAGTGAGTTCCAAATTGTTTGCGAGCCGCGTGCGACGCAAAACTCGACCTACATTCTGGCATATGACATATAAAATTTAACATATTTTAATCAATAAGAAAATTTGATTTTTAAATCGGGTTAAAATCAATCGAAATATCGCTTCGTCTAAATCATAGATTACCTAACTTTTTTTTAGACTACCTATCTACCTACCTTTGTTGTCTCGTAAACCACGTGCCGTTTTTTTTCCCCACCCAATCCCCCCTTTAAAAGAATATTGAACTATTGATTCATCATGTTTAAATATGTGCTGACACAGAGCTAATAATTTAATGTATAATACAAATAATTATTTTTTATTTTTATTATTAACTAGAAGTACCCAGCCCCCCGTTGCTGTGGCTCATTCTGGTTAAATGGTTAGAAAGCGTGTGTTGCTTCCGACCACAAATAAAATATTCCACGTTGCAACTCCTTTTCACCCCTTCAGGGGTTGGATTTTGAAAAATGCCGAAATATGTATTTGATTAATTATACCAAAGAGCATTAAAACCAAGTTTCAAGCAAATCTGACCACAAATAAAATATTCCTCATACAAACTTTGCAACACCATTTCACCACCTTAGGGGATGAATTTGAAAATATCCGTTCTTAGTGCTTGTATACACCATAAAGGAAACGTCTGTGCAAAATTTCAGGTCCAAGCGTTTAGCCTGGGCGTTGATGAGTCAGTCAGGACTTTCATTTTTATATATAGAGATTAAAATTATATAACCCTTAGGCCCGTTTTCTTCACTCCCAATTAAATTCCTTATTTTTCACTTTATTTTAATTGGCTGATAAAAATAACTGCAGAGTTATAATCCCTTTTCTACATAATATTAAAAATTCAATATTTTTTTAAAACGTCAAAAAATGTTTAAAAACGTCGAAAAAAATAACTTCAAATATTTTCAAAAACATAAAAATTATGAAAAAAGGAAAAAATGTATATGTATGCGTATTTTAAAGACTCTGCGGCATAAGAAGAACAAGATATGCTCGATGAATGTGTCGCATAACGTCAAAAAACTTCACGAGATTAATTTCAAAAATTATTGAAAGCTTCAAAAAATTTGAATTTCAAAACAATCAGAATTTCATTTCTGTGTTTTCAACTGTTGATAGTCTTTCTCCATTTCTTTTTTTTTGTTGTAGAAAAGTTTTAATTGTGAGTGAAGAAAACGAAAACAAGGAAAATCCTTAGTTAAAGGCCTTAATTGACCGAAATCGGTAAATTAGCCAATTCCTCAACTTGCTTCAATTTGCAATTAGAGAACTGTCATTTCTTCAGTTACAAAACTTAATTGAGAGTGAAGAAAACGAATTTTGCTAATTTCTCTTTTTTAATACGCAGTTCAATTTAATTGGGAGTGAAGAAAAGGAGCCTTAGTCACCCAGCAAACCAAAACGTTTGGAAATAAATTTATGGTAAACTTATTTTCATAAGTGACACATTTGGAAAAAACTTTGAAAATAATTGGAAAACGTTGAATTACAATTATCAAAAAATCGAAAAGGCTCCCTGCATAACAAGCTTGTAAATTACTTATAATATAAGTTGTTTTACAAACATGATTTACAATTACTTTCCAAGACTTTCTTGCAATAATTTTCAAAGCTTACAAGTAATTGTTTAAAAAGCTTGTGAATAGTTTTGCTTGTAATTCCATCTCTACAATAATTCTCTTTTTTAACCCTTGTCGTCTGCCGAGGAGACTCAAATTTTAATTATTTTTTAATAAGTCTTTAATAAGTTTAATAACTTTTTAATAAGTATCAATCAATTATCAAGTCAAACAAGTAAAAACTACCATAGCACCACCAGAATCGTCCCTAGGACTTTATTTTGTGATATTTTGCAGACAAATATTAATTTAAATTTTATTTATAAATTTTTGTAAATGACCGTTGCAAGATTTGAACCCTCACTCTCAATATTACTAGGCGAGCACTTACTCCACTAGGCTATTGAGAGCCGTTTGGTTTGTTATATTTTTTTTTATATCAATCACAATTTAAAATCAACGAACGACTGAAAATTGGAAAAAAATTGAAGTATATTTGAAAAGTCATAATAACAAATGCTCGTTGCTATGCTTAATTTTCAATTTTTTGTTGCAACCTGCAGGACGTGTCCCTCACAATGTCCGATTGGGGACAACTTGCATTCCATGTCCCTAAACATGTCGCCAATGAAACATTTTGCCGACAAATAGGAATTTGTCTTGCAAGATGTCTTCGAGGACAATGTCTTGGACGAAGCTTTGAACTACTGGGAAACTGGGAATTTTGTTTCTTATATATGTATATATAATATTTTGTTTCTTTGTTTTTTATCCAAATTTTTAGAAGGCTAAGAGTGTTTCTCCAATAGCAAATGTAAAACATTTGAAAAAAGATTGCATCAGTAATCTTCTCCCAAGTATATTTGGAAAAAGATTGTATCGGTAATATTTTCCCAAGTATACTTGGAAAAAGATTGTGTCAGTAATTTTTTCCCAAATACACTTTGAAATTCATTGCGAATATTTAAATTACAATATTATAACCAAATGTGCTTACCGTAAATGTCTACTTTTGTTTGCTGGGAAGTTCACTTCGTTAACTTCGAGCGTTAACTTGATCTATTTCACCAAGTACAAATTGTGATTTGTAAGAAGTCTTTTAAAATTTTGTAAAAGAGACATAAATTTTTTTTAGGTTTCACTAAATTTCTACAATTACAAGTATGTATGTATGTAATTGTAGCTTAGATGTAAAAATATCTAAATACCTAAGGCCTTATATATTCATTTTTACCTGGAACATCTAAAAGCGTCGATAAATCTTGCCAAACTGTATACTTAAGAACAACATTTTTATAATGTCAGAAGTCAAGTCGTATGAAAACTACTGCTGACGCACTTCTTTAATTGACGACTTTCTTCAAAATTCATTTTGAATTTGAATTGCAACCACTTTTTAAATTTATTTAAATTTATTTCTTTAAGTCAAAATCATATGGTTTTTGTTTACTTTTTTATAAAAAGTTCGGAACGATTCAACAATTTTTCGGGATTTTAGATAAAAGGTGTGCAACATTTTTTCTCGCTCTTTGACCGAAATCACTGCTGCAGGAATAGAATCTATATTATCTGCAGTGGCTGGCGCAGTGGCTCTCCTCATAAGCTTGTATATAAAATTCTGCTCGCTGCTGCTGTCGCTGCGAGGTTGTGTTTTGGCTGTAAAAAGGGGGGCATAGCTCACAGATTGCAGTTGGGATTGAATTCTCATGACGATCTACTCATACAAATAATTTGGACAGTCTTTCTCATGAGTTGTGATATCTAATAAATTATTGTTAAAGCTGCATAAATCCATGAGCTACTTTTTCAAAAGGAAGAGATCTGGAAGAGGAACTACCACCACAGACCCTTACAATTGTAATTTTCGACCGTGTACCTCCTACCATGAAAAATAGCCCTAATTTCAATACTACCAGGCCCAGAAAGCTGAATTTTGTACGGTGAATGGTCTTATGGAAATTAGGGCTATTTTTGGTCATTTCAGACCTTGCCAAACCCCTTTTATCCACTTAGGGGACGGAGTTTCCACTTTGGGTGATAACATTGAGCCAGAAATTTTCGGGCATGCGCACAACAACATATTCAAGTTTAATCGCAATCGGATGATCGGTTTAGGAATGCGTAAGAAACAAACAAATAAACAAACAAATAAACAAACATCCATTTTGATATATGTACATTGTACATACATATATAGATATTCTGACACACGCGCTTTTTCAACTGAATAATATTCGACTTTCTCCCACTTGTAAATAATTTACACATGTACGATCGCCTGTTAAAAAAATCTTACAATTGTACAAAATTTGTAACATCGTTTTTTCGAAGAATTTTTCTTTTAGAATTTTACAAAAAAAAAGAAAATTTTTTTTTTAGAATTTTTTATTTTTTTTTTTTTTATTTTTTTTTTTTTTAAAGTTTTTACCAAATTGTGAGGGTTAGTAACGAAATCCCGAAAGGCAAAATTCCGAACGACAAAATCCCGAATGACAAAATCCCGAACGACAAAATCCCGAAAGACAAAATCCCGAAAAGACAGAATCCCGAACGACAAAATCCGGAAAAATCCCGATTTCTTCTTGCATTGAAAATCTTTCTGCATGCCTTCTTTGCTGAAAAGTCTGCCTCTATGCAGGGTCCTTCTGCGTGCTGGCCTTCGGCCGGGGTAGGCATTAAAATTCTCAGCCGACAGAACCATTTTAATGCTGGAAAGTTTTTTTCTATCCAGGGTCCTTCTGCGTGCCAGGCTTCGACCGCGGCAGGGGTAGTAACTCTGGGTAAGCAGAACGTCGGCTTCGCTGCTTATATAATTTTCGCATACAGAGTTTTTGCGTGTGGCGGCCCTCGGCCGCGGCAGAAGTTGTAACCCTTGGTAAACAAACCGTTGTGTTTGCTGCTAAGTTTACTCTCAGCTAATAAAACTCCCCGGAAAATTGCGTATAGCGCTTATTTTACGAAAAGCAATAAAAAAACGATAGCAATGCTATTTTTTCGGGATTTTGGTCGTTTCGGGATTTTGTCGCGTCGGGATTCGTCGTTCGCGATTTTTTCCGTCTCCCAAATTGTGATTGTAAACACACAAGTTTTTAACTTGTAACCTTAGTATGGTAAAACTAAAAACCTTAATTATTCACATATTTTTACTTGTAAGCTTGATTTTTACAAATCACAAATGTTTAACTGGGTGAAATAGGGCACTTGTCAAATTTCATTACCACAGAGATAGAGAAAGAGAGAAAGGGAGAGAGGAAATGGTCCCCATTTCTGATCTACTCACCCTATGGCTGGAATCGGCGATTTGTTTTAGGCCAATGGACAAATTTTTCAACTTTCCTGAATTTAGCGACAGGCGTGAAAGTAACGGTTTTGCCAAGCCATTTTTTTGGGCTTCAATCAAATCTTTAGCATTCGCTTCCATAATAAAATCATGTTTTCGAATTAGTAAATCGGCTAAAGTGTTGACCGCATTGGCTCGCTCCTCCGAGGAGAGTGCTTGCATCTGTCGACTTCCGGTGCGTGCTAAAAAAGGAATGAAGTAAGTCAAATTAAACAAGTAAGAGCGTTAACTTCTGCCTGCCCGAAACTTATCACCCGCATCTGTCGAAGTGATGATAAAAAGTGGGTGTCACCCGCCCACTTTAATTTCACTTACACATAGCACATTTGTATCAACGAATCTCAGCAAACGGGATTTGAAACTGCCAATCCCGTTTTTAACTCTTACCGTTTTCAGCTAGTACCTCAACTGGCGTAGTGAATCCTTCGGTTGATTCAGTAAAAAATGTGCCTACTTTTCTGCCCGCGATTATAGTTTTAATAGCCTTTTCCTGCATGCCATTACAGATAACGACACTAACTCCCCGATCCAGTGCCCACGTTGCGGCCTTAACTTTGGAATCCATACCACCAGTACCGACCTGGAACAGTAGAAGTTCTTGAGTGTTATTCGTATTCTTCGAAGGAAAATAAACAGACAGAGAATTAACAAAAGATCGTCGCCCACAAATTACAATAGGTTTCTTCGTGTACGTAGTTATTTTAATGACACCACTTTTGATAAGTATATAAAGATGTCTCAGAACACTGAATCGAAGAATTTCATGCGTTATGTTCTTCTTTGCTCAGCTTTTCTCGCGAATCTTAATTGTCAATATTGATGGGGATTGTTGATAATGAGATACCATTAAATTAAGAGTATCTCATTTTAACCCCTTCGACCCGACTTTTGTGGAGCGCTCTCACGAAAGTTTTTTTTGAATATTTAGGGTGGAAATGGAATATTTTATTGGTTGAAATCGAGCGAAGCTTGTACCTTATATATATAATTTTTTTTTTTTTATATTTTTTTTTTTTTTTGCAAAATTTTTTTTTGTAATATGTACATATATGCAATATAAGTGTATATATGTATTATTTCGCTAGGAACTATGTATATATTCGCAAAGTTTACTAACAAATAAGTTCAATTACAAAAAAAAAATTAAATATTTCGCCAAAAAGTATGCAAAACACGTCGTTGCTCCGCCAATTTTTACAAATAACTGAATGTAATAAGAAACACGCGCAAATACGCGCGATGTTGGTAACGGTAATTAACAGTACATACAATAAACTACTGATTGGGACGTTTTTCTACTATTTTATATGCAGAACGAAGAATTTAGGGCTTTATAAACATAGCCCGGGACACCAGTGTCCCATTAGGGTCGAAGGGGTTAAAGCAAAAGTAAGATGTACCATTAAATTATTAGTATTTCATTTTAAGTTAAAAGTATGATGTACCATTAAATGAATACTATCTTTAAAATATTAAAATAAAAGTACGTCACATAATATTTTGATATGATGTACCATTAAATTAATAGTATTTATATATTTTTAATACATTACCCATTAATATAATAGTAAACACTGGTGTGAAGTTAGAGAGTCTCCGCACAACCAAACTTCGCAACGTCTACAGTCAACTTTTCAGTACGATTTGACGAGAGCTCTGACGTTAGAAGTTAGAAGTCACGAATGCTTCTATTCAATTCTCTCTTTGACGTCGAACTTCCACTCGTTGTTTTTGAGAAATTTTTGTTTGTATTGCAGAAACGTATTGCCACCTTTCATCGAAAAACCTTCATTTTCACTCAGGTTTTTCCTTCGTTTCACGAAGTGGTGGAAGTATTCGCTCATTTTGCTTGTGAAAAGGTTGGTGGAGGAGGATGCCAGGTACAGAACGGTTGATACATAAATGAAAAATGTGAACAAACTTCGCTAACGTCTGCGTTGTTTGTTTAAGGCTGAAGTCAAGCGAGAGAGCGACGTTTGACGTTGCGAAGTTGGTTGTGCGGAGGCTCAGACTGGTGTGAAGTTAGTACTTTTTTTTTGAGAACTGTTTTTCAAAGACGTTTGTTGGAGACTTCGATTGGAGAGAAATAGTGTTGCCATATCAGCGCCAAATATCTTTTCCAATATGAGGTGAGGAAACCATTGACACGAACCTTTTGGTTTAGACATTTTTCTGATTAATGGCGTTTCTGATTAATGGTTGTGTGTTTATGATTGCAGTTGGCTTACAACTGTTTCCTGTTGTCCGTCAATACCTTCTGGTAGAAAAACAACACGAAACCGTTGTAAATCTATTGCAATAATTCTAAGCGCACAAACTGTTTGAAAGTCACGCCACGTCACGCGGCGTTTACCTTGTTACAAAAGTTGCAACAGAGCTCCAGCACTTTTTGATTTAAAAAAAAATCTCGTAAGATTTTTTACTAAAATAAATTTTATATAGTAGAGAAGGCTGCTAGCTAGCACCCTGTATACATCCTATAGGCTGGGCCTTTACTTTTCGCCAGATATTAATTTTTTTCTTTTGGCTATATTTCCTCTTTGGAGAAATTATGCTCCAGCACTTTTTGATTTTAAAAAAAACCTTGGGTGATTTTTTACTAAAACAATTTTATAGGGTAGAGAAGGCTGCCAGCTAGCACCCTGTATACATCCTACAGACTAGGCCTTTACTTTTCGCCAGATATTAATTTTTTTCTTTTGGCTATATTTCCTCTTTGGAGAAATTATGCTCCAGCACTTTTTGATTTTAAAAAAAACCTTGGGTGATTTTTTACTAAAACAATTTTATAGGGTAGAGAAGGCTGCCAGCTAACACCCTGTATACATCCTACAGGCTTTTACTTTTCGCCAGATATAAATTTTTTCTTTTGGCTATATTTCCTCTTTAGAGAAATTATGCTCCAGCACTTTTTGATATTAAAAAAAAACCTTGGGTGATTTTTTACTAAAATAAATTTTATAGGGTAGAGAAGGCTGAAAAGAAAAAAATGTATATCTGGCGAAAAGTAAAAGCCTGTAGGATGTATACAGGGATATATACAGCTGGCAGCCTTCTCTACCCTATAAAATTTATTTTAGTAAAAAATCACCCAAGGTTTTTTTTTAATCAAAAAGTGCTGGAGCATAATTTCTCCAAAGAGAAAATATAGCCAAAAGAAAAAAATAGCATAATTTTAGGCGATTTTCTTACTTCATATTCAAAATTATAAAGGTAATGTGGCAACCCTATTTCTCTTCAATCGAAGTCTGCAACAAACGTCTCTGAAAAACAATTTTCAAAAAAAAAAGTGCTAACTTCACACCAGTATAGTAAACACATAAATTTAAAAGTATGCATACTATTAATTGCGTACTAGTATGTATTCCATAAACTAGTTTAATTTTAAACTATAAAATTAAACTGGCCAAATCATTGAAACTATAGTACATATAAACTTAAACAGCAATGGCATGGAAGTATTAAAATTATATTACTATACTAATAATACAATAGATGAAATACTATTAAGTTTAAAGTATTTCTAGTAAAAATAAATCTTCGTAGTATTAAATAAATAATAGTACGTCTCATTAGAATAATGGTACCTGCATTTTCAAATACTATTAAATTAATTAAAAAAGTTTTGTTTTAATAGGAGAAACCTATTAATTCTTGTACTATAAAATAAAGAGGGGTACTATTGTAGGTTTAATGCGACGTTTTTTTCTGTTGCAGTGAATATTTTTAATAAGGTTAGGTTAAGGTTAAATTAGCTCCTCTTCCAAATTCATTAAAACAACTTCTAAAATTCTATTACTAATAGAATAGATACATTCGCAGACGCTTTGTAGTTTTTTGTAGAAGTTACCTTCGATTTTTTACCAAATTCTATAGACAATATATCAGTCGATGTGTAGGTGTGCATAAGTTTGGCGCCATCTTCCCAAGGTGGTTTGTTGTATATGCCGTCAACATCCGACATCAAAATTAGCAAATCTGCTTGTACTTCCGCAGCCAACATGGCTGATAAGCTATCATTGTCCTTTATGGGAATACCCTGGGTACGTGAACAGAACAGTAATGGTTTAGTTTTGTTCATAGTGCTGGAGCTGTCAGCATCACTCTGATAACCTTACCTTCTTTGATCCTCCAGGAAGATCATCGTCTACAATAAACATCGGCGGGGATACTGCGTCATTTGTATTTATAATGGGAACGATATTCAAACTAATTAGCTCAGACAGTGTGCAAAATAGATTGTTGCGTGTTTCCTCGTTGTAAAAATCGGGTTTGGTGACAAGTACCTGCGAATGTACAAGAAGTAGGTCAAATGCTAAGAGCATTCTTGTGCCATACCTGTGCTATTTTTACACCATACTGAGCGAACATCGCATCGTATAATGACATCAAACCCGATTGTCCGACCGCGGCAGCAGCTCTGGGTTCAAGTAACATGCCTTGCTGCTGCAGACATAAAAATAGAATAAGTCGAAAGAATTGATTTACGCTCCATGGCGAATTCTTAACTCCTTAGCTTTATTTTAAAAAAGCAGGAGTAATTTACTGAGTGCGATAAATTACTTTCAAGAAATGGTACGTATCGCTATTTCCCTGCTATCGCTGGTTGCTGATAATTGCTCACGAAGCTCATAGTTACACTATCAGAATAGTGAGCCCAAGTCCTGATTTTTATAGTATTTTAATTATAAACATATGTACATACATATGTATCTCATATCCCCTTTTTAAAAACTGCCAAAAATAAAATTAAGTTATGATATACATATCTATTTCGATATAAATTTAAATTTTCGATATATTTAAAATATATTAAAATAGAATAAAATAAAATACGGGCAGTTTAAAAATTCAGTGACATTTTGAATTTGTCGCGCAGTAACTTTAAATGCGACAAAGCGCCCATCACATCTATCTATTAATAGACTACTGTAAAATTTTGAGCAAGCTGTGCCATTTAGAGCAGACAACCTCGTGAATTTAAAAAAAAGTTAATTTCGTGTGCTGATTAAGCATTACTTTTACGTAAAAAAACCATCACCGAAACCGAGGAAAGATTTGATAAATACTATGGAGACTGAACCATCATTTTCATTGCGATCATAAGCGCAACCGTGTGACCACTTCAAATGAGTGTTTCGCGATGTTCAACCACAATCCGAACGAATTTTTTTACAGTAGACGAAACATGGACCCATCACACCACATCAGAGACCAAAGAACAATCAAGACAGTAGATTTTTTCGGGTGAAGGCCAAGATGGGTCTGTTGGCCAATAAAGTCATGGCCACAGTTTTTAGGGTAAACCTAAAAACTTGAAAAGGGTAAACCGATCGCCGGCGCATGTTATTCAGAGCTCTTGGATAGATTCGATATTGAAGCAAAAATGACCGCATTTGGCGAAAAAAAGAGTGCTGCAAAAAAAAGTTTCACCGTGTGTAGTCACTAGGGTTTGCATCTCCGGGATGTTTTAACACTAATCAAAATCCCGGGATCGAGCACTTAATCCCGGATTTGACTTTTGAAGCCTAAATAGAAAAATTGCTTACAGTTTCCTGAGAAATTCTTTAAAAAAATCGTATTTGGTTGAACATTTTCAAATTTAAATTGTTGGAATTTTTTTAATAAAAATTCTTAAAATTTATAAATATTTAAAACTTCAAGTTCTAGGCAGAGTTTGAAAGCAATAGCAGACAGCAAGCACAGGACATAATCATGCTTATACTTGCTATGTTACCGCAAATATTCATTTTGCAACTGCTATGCTTGCTGCTGCTATTTGAAATTTTACTGCTAGGCGTGCTGTGCTATTGCAAGCTAATTTTTCCTATGCTGTTGCTACAGCATACTGTGGAATATCACTGCCGATTGCTGTAATACAACTAAGGTTCTGCTTAATGACTCCGAAGTCGGATCGGACATAAAACATGTCTTCTTAGGTCCGGGTATGTTTCCCGGAAACATTTCCGCGGATATGTTTGTTTTGCCTTTTCGAATGTTTCACGTTTTTGGTTTTATGAAATCATTCCGTGAAACGAATTACTGGTTTTTTACACCTTACTTAATCCAAATTATTTTTAGAAATTCATATAAATTTATAAAAGATATAAACCAAATATAAAAAATACTTAAAATTTTATTAATAACTGGATTATACAAAAGAATATACAGTATACAGAATGCGCATCTCATATAAGCGAAATTTTTCCTTACGGGTTCCAATATCAGGACCCAAACTTTAATTTCTATGGCGGCTCTCTCGCATATCGCTACTCATTCTTTCAATTTATATGACGAATCTCTCACACACAGCTACCCTCTCTCACTATTCTCTGTGTATAGCCAATCATGCAGGAATATGTGTATGCACGCAGGCGCACACTTCTATAAAAATTACGATTCTCTCACAGCCTCCAAAACAAAATTCATATGACGACACAAGCTTTGCCATTTCTATGGTGACTCTCTCGCACAATTCAGATAACAGCCAAAACACATTGCGGCAGCGGCAGCAACAGCAAACAGAAATTATATAGAGGCTTATGGGTGCTGCCGCTGCCCTGAAAAATAGATTCTATTACGGCAGCAAGCAAAACTCTCTTTTTTCCACTCTCTTTTTCACTCAGTGTTGCCAATTTTCACTGAAAATCCGACAAATTGTATTGAAAAATATACGGAGAGTAAGCTCTCTTTCAAGACGAGAGAATGGGATACAGAATACAAAAACAAATAGCCGACTTGCTGTCGCTGCTCTAATGTACTTTGCTGAGCAGCGAGAGAGAGTTGCTGCCGCTGTCGCTGCCGCAATGTGCTTTGGCTGTAACTATGCGTGCTTACACTTTTTATCGCGGTCACAGCCAAAGCACATTGCGGCAGCGGCAGCAACAGCAAATTATATAGAGGCTTATGGGTGCTGCCGCTGCCCTGAAAAATAGATTCTATTACGGCAGCAAGCAAAACTTTCTTTTTTCCACTCTCTTTTTCACTCAGTGTTGCCAATTTTCACTGAAAATCCGACAAATTGTATTGAAAAATATACGGAGAGTAAGCTCTCTTTCAAGACAAGAGAATGGGATACAGAATACAAAAACAAATAGCCGACTTGCTGTCGCTGCTCTAATGTACTTTGCTGAGCAGCGAGAGAGAGTTGCTGTTGCTGCCGCTGCCGCAATGTGTTTTGGCTGTCACTCACACAATGGTCACCTGCTCTTGTCAGCCAAAACACATTGCGGCAGCGGCAGCAACAGCAAACAGAAATTATATAGAGGCTTATGGGTGCTGCCGCTGCCCTGAAAAATAGATTCTATTACGGCAGCAAGCAAAACTCTCTTTTTTCCACTCTCTTTTTCACTCAGTGCTGCCAATTTTCACTGAAAATCCGACAAATTGTATTGAAAAATATACGGAGAGTAAGCTCTCTTTCAAGACGAGAGAATGGGATACAGAATACAAAAACAAATAGCCGACTTGCTGTCGCTGCTCTAATGTACTTTGCTGAGTGAGAGAGAGTTGCTGTTGCTGCCGCTGCCGCAATGTGTTTTGGCTGTCAAGCTTTACCATTTCTATAGCGACTCTCTCGCACAATTCATACAACTACTCGTGCGTAACAATTTTTATCTCCAGTCTCTCACACAATTAATATGGCGAACCGCTCTCACGTATGATTTTCTAGTGAGGCTTGTGTTCATTCTGGTGATGTGTGTACTCACACTAGCAAAATTTCCGTTTTTCTCACAGCCTCCAGAACATAATTCTATGACTGTGCTTCATTCTCGATTGAATTCTTGAGGCGAACAGTCGTGACTATGGACGATATGAATGTTGATATTAATGCCAAAAGAGCTAAGAAAACTTTTTCGAAGTCAGGCATGCAATGCTGTGTGCAAGGCTGCAAGAAATCTCGACGAAACGTCGCAAATTTAAAATTATTTAAATTTCCCCCGTTTGATTCAGTAATGGGTCAAATTTAGAGAGAAAAATGCAATATTTTAGATAACAAGTATTGCAAAAATTTTTATATTTGTGACGCTCACTTTTCAACATCATTTCTTGGAACGAAGAAATTAAAAAGTGGTGCCGTTCCAACTCTTAACCTAAATAAAGTTGAGGAAGAACAGCATGAATTAAATTTCGTAGAGCCACAATATTTATCAGATTTTCGATTTAACTATGAATTAGAAGGGTGTTGTAAGAATTGTGAAAAGCACGTAAAATTAACAGATTTTTACAGGAAAAAATACAATAGCCTAAATCGTAAATATAATAATTTAAAAAAACGCAATACACAGTTAAAGAAGCAACCTAGTAATGTCAAAGTAAAAAAAAATAAAAAAGAGGTTCTAAAAGATTTGAAACTATCTATAGAATCCATGACAGATATCAGCGAGGAAAGTAAAATATTTTGCCTCAATACATTTACACATATGTAGATGTGTGCTTCTAGCATTAAGATCTCTTTCTCTCTTCTGTTTTTTGTTTCCTCTTGTGCATGCTTCCCTCCCGCATGGTGAAGCTCTCGCGCAAAATGAAATTTAGCTTATATGAGGTGCGCATTCTTTATACTTTATATTCTTTGATTATACTTATTAATTTTGTTGCGATAATATGATAATATCTTTCAAGAACAAATATTTTAAAATCCCGGGATTAGGAAATGCAATCCCGAAATCCCGGGATTGAAAATATAGCGCGGGATTGCAAACCCTACTAGTCAACTTGGCACAAATTCATAAATTTTGCTACGAACTGCTACTCCATCTAGCATATTCTCCAGATTTAGACCCCTGCGAGTATTTCCTGTTTTCAAGCCTGAAGAAATGGTTGTGGCGCTGTAAGAGGTTCGGGTCGAATCACTAAAACAAACGCCTATTTTGAGAGCCTATTAATGAGAAAACCTATTATTTAAAAACACTGGACTAAATGTATCAAGCTAAAACTCGATATTTAATATTCCACACAAAATTTTGGCCATATTGGAAAGCATTTAGCCGGCCGGGGGGAGCTCAAAAATTATTTATGTTAAAATCGGGATATTTACAGGATTGCATTTTAATTGCACTGCAATTCTTATGCATAACGAAATTTTATTTGATGAGAACTGTAAAGATTTTGTAACGATGCTTTCTGCCGCGGTATAGTTCAGCCAAGTCAAAGGTTCGTTCAGTTATTTATTTTTAAGCAGGCACTCTCAACAAGCACTCTTTTCTCTCAGCCACTTTATTTACACCAAGGCCCTTTTATACCCTACACCCGAAGGGATGAGGGTATATTTACTTTGTTCTTCCGTTTGTAACGCATTAAAGGAGGCGTGGCAGGTATAGAAAAGTATATACATATATTCTGGCTCAGAGTCACCTCCTGATTTGATTTAGCCATGTCCGTCCGTCTGTCTGTCCGTCCGTCAGTGGAAATCACGATTATAGGAGAACGAATAGAGTTATCGTCATGAAATTTGGCACTTATTCTTTGTTATCCTACGCTGTTTGGTATTAAAAATGGGGAAAATCGGACCAGTGCCACGCCTATTTTTTATAGAAAATATGCACTCATCCGTGCTTTTAGCTCAATTTCTTGGCTTGTAGACCGAATTTCCAGCTAAAATTTTATTTCCGAGTCCACCGTCTTAGACTAATATATATTTTCAAAAATGAGCGTGACACGCCTACCATATAATGAGGTGTTTGGTAGAAAAAGCGGTGTTCTAGATGAGTTAATAGATCCAAATTCGCTCTCTGTAAATTTAAAAAAAGTAGGTGTCACCCGCCCACTTTTTATCACTTCGACAGATGCGGGTGAAGGGTATATGAGCTTCGGCCAGGCCGAAGATAACGCTCTTACTTGTTTCAGTTTCTATTTCTATAAAAAGGGTCTTTTTTTGGATGCTTTGAAACTTAATACCTACCTCGGTCATTTATAAAAATTTCGATTCGCCATTTTTTTTTTGATATATTAAATTTTACAACAAAAGTTATATTCAATTTCTGAATTTTTGAAAAATTTAATATAATTTTTATATGCAATTTTCTTAAAAAAACTCATTTCAAACAAAGCTTATTTCTTCCAGTCACTACAAAGAACTACGAAATTGCAGTTTAACTTTTTACTGCAAATGGGGTTGTGACGGTTTCTCAGGCCAGAAAAGGTATAAAGGACCCTAGAAGAAAATACCTCAGATTCAGACTTGTTTATGTCATCAATCGTACTTTTGCGACTAAGCAAGCACTTTGAAGATTCGGAACTATCGACTAGCTCGGCGGTTAATCCGTTCCTATGTCTTCCGCGTGCTTTAATGTGTAGGCACTTCTCCAATGAAGCAGCGCTTGTCTTGGCTGAAATTATACCAATCGACATTATGGCAAACTAAGCTCGTCGGCGCTTTTCAGGTCGGAACTCTGGGTTAGATCCTCATCGTGAAAGAAAAATTTCTCTCGAAATGTGGCAAAATCGACGGGATCACTTAACGAAAGTAAGAAGTGCGTACTCCTTTATATTTTTTATACAAACTTAAAAAATTGGGTTGAACGAAAACACGGTTATCTAACCTACTATCTATCGCAGGTCCTGCCAGGTGACGGGGTGTTCCGCAGTGCCTCCATCGCTTGGAACACGATTTTTCTCCTGTGTGTCCGGCAAGTCGCAATGAATTCAAGGATGCTCGACACATGCTCTTCATGTGCTCTCGGTTCGAAGGAAAAAGGAACGTACTAAATGCCATGTACGAAGCAGAGCTAAGAGACAACAACCTTGTTGACGGAATGATCTCAAACAAAGCTATGTGGATAGCAGTATGCAACACTGCCGCGCGGATCTACGCGGAGCTAAGGTCGCCGAAAGAAATAGGAGATCAGACTTGAAAAGGGTTTTAGCGGGTTAAAGTCCCGCACTCAGGCTATCAAAGCTTTTCCCTCATTTAAAAAAAAAACACTCTAAGACACAGAATATCGCTGGCCAAATAATTCATACAAAACCTGCCATCAATTAGCTGGACGTTATGCACTTGCGCCCGTATTATGGCAAGCACCTATGTACCAATCCAGACGAGTAGACTGTCGCTTTCTAAAATTGTGCAGTCCGTAGTTATGTTTGCGGTACCCATTTGAGTTAAATCAGTGACAATAAAACATAATGCGCGAAAGATAAATTGCCTTTTTCGACTCTGTGGACCAAGAGTCTGTTGCGGTTTTCCATCTCATATTAAGCGGCAGGCGTCTTGGCAGGAGTACCCCCACCTGATATAATAGCTTGTAACAATCGCAAATCGTTACAAATTATTTCTTCATTGTTCACCGCTTCAAACTCATAGAATGTCAAAGCCTAGTGGCTAGAGTAGGTGACTCACAACAAGAAAAACCCGGACTCGATCTTCGGTACGGGACAACATTGAAAAAGCATTACAATTTATTTTTTATGTAAATAAAATTATTATTTCGTCGCCAAATAATTGGTCGAAATTTAAATGCTAACTTTAAAAAAAGGAATTGAAATCGTACCATCGAATTTCTCACAGTACAAAGAAACCAGAAATTAGCACACAAATATGTAGGTACATATACATATATATATATACATATATATATATATATATATATATATATATATGTTACAAACTTCAAAGTCGAAGTCTGACGGACTTTATGGGCCGGAGCCATAATTGTCTGCTTATTCTAGTGTGGATGTGCATCTTCGTGTATATGTACCTATTTGTGTGCTAATTTCTGGTTATTTCTGGTTATATATATATAGATATCACTGTATATGCAGAGCTGGGGAGTACTCATTCCTTTGGGAATTAAATTCCACCTCAATTCCAATTCCAAGGAATTAGGACTGTGGAATTAAGTACTTTTCAAGCAAAAGGAATGGAATTGAGTGAGCCTCAATTCCTTTTGAAAGGAATTGGACTTGGAATTGAGCAAAGAAATTCCTTTCACATGGAATGGAATTATAAGTCCCAATTCCTTGGAATTGGATTTGAAATTAAAAATTTCAATTCCTTTTGAGGAATTAAGGTTGGAGGAATTGAAGTCCTTTGCTGGCGATTGAGACCTTACTGCGTGTATGATAGAGTGTAAGTTGAAGTAGAAGAAGAAGAAGAAGACATGTAGGCAGATCATGTAGGCAGATGATCTGTATGTTATGTTAATACTAAATTAAATTGATTGGGTGGGCGGTGGGTGGGGATCACCAAAGTGGTCACACGGGGGTTTTTTGACCAAAAAATTTTTTTTTTCCAATCGATAGCAAATGTCGCGAAACGGATTTTGGACATAGTGGGCGGTGGGTGGGGCCACCCCAAAGGGGTCACACGGGGGGTTTTTCACCAAAAAATTTTTATTGCGCAAATCGATAGCAAATGTCGTAAAACGGATTTTGGACATAGTGGGCGGTGGGTGGGACACCCCAAGGGGGTCACACGGGGGTTTTTTTACAAAAAAATTTTTATTGCGCAAATCAATAGCAAATATATTGAAACGGATTTTGGTGATGGTGGGCGGTGGGTGGGGTCACCCCAAGGGGGTTACATGGGGGTTTTTTGACCCAAAAAATTTTTTTTTACCAATCGTTAGGAAATACAGTAGAGTCGCGGTAGCGTGAACACCGGCTAATGTGAACATCCGGCTAGTGTGAACTCGAATTTCTTAACATTAAGCTCCTTATAACGTGAACTTCTGTGACTCGATAGCGTGAACAAATTTCTTTATCTCTTTCATTAATGGAAAGAATAACTGCAATTCTGTTTCACACACTAATTGTATATTTCCCAACATTCCCAACGTATCGAGCAACGTTATTGTATTTCTAGTTTCTTCAATTTCAGTTTCCGTAAGAATGTCAAACAAAAGACCTGTGTATCTTACTTTGAGTGAAAAGGCTACAATTTTAGATCAATAGATCATGATATGGTATATTGATATAGATATATGATATTGATATATATACTTTAGGTTCAGTAACAGACTAACGAGAATGGGTCAACGAAAACCCAGAACCTGACAATGTAAATTTATCGTAAAATAAATTTAGTGAGCCTGAAATTACGAAACATTTAACTAAAATTAGTTCGAAAACGGCAATTTCATCTCCTAACACTGTTATACAGTGGGCTAAGGCATTGTATCGAATACTAAAAAATGAATTAATGAATTGATTGTATCGAACACTCAAAAATGGTTTAATAAATGACACTTTTTTGTAAACAAGAATGAAGTGTTTCGAAAAACTCTATTAAACTTATACTATTTTGGCACATTAATATGTACTGAAAATGACCCGGTAACGTCAACAAATTCGATACTGTTAACAGGCCTGGTTTTTTTGAGTTCACGTTACTGCGACTCTACTGTAATACGAAACATGGTGGGCGAGGTGGGGACCTTCCAATATTAATTTTTTTTTGTTTTTAATTTAAATGTTAGTTATCGAACTTGAAATAACAATATTTTTAACCTAATAGATACACATTCTATAAGTAACTTACAAATCTTAATCTGTGTACATACGTAAAAAACTGTAAACGTTCGTTCGTTCATAGCCATAAATCTTTGAGTTTTTTACCGATTGATTTGAAATTTTGACACAACGTTGTATTCGAATACGCGCGTGTAAATATAACAATATTTTTAACAATACATAAATAAAACTTAAATATTAAAATATATTAAATTTAATTTTTTTAAGTCAGTCATGGTGTTAAAAATTAAGTCCCCACCCCGCCCACCATGTTTCATGTTATTTCCTAACGATTGGTAAAAAAAAATTTTTTGGGTCAAAAAACCCCCATGTAACCCCTTTGGGGTGGCCCCACCCACCGCCCACTATGCCCAAAATCCGTTTCGCGACATTTGCTATCGATTGGTAAATAAAAATTTTTTTGGTCAAAAAACCCCCGTGTGACCACTTTGGTGATCCCCACCCACCGCCCACCCAATCAATTTAATTTAGTATTAACATCACATACAGATCATATATTTCCTATCAAGTCTAACAATAAAAGTTTTTTTGCCAAAATCTGCCTACATGTCTTCTTCTTCTTCTACTTCAACTTACACTCTATCATACACGCAGTAAGGTCTCAATCGCCAGCAAAGGACTTCAATTCCTCCAACCTTAATTCCTCAAAAGGAATTGAAATTTTCAATTCCAAATCCAATTCCAAGGAATTGGGACTTATAATTCCATTCCATGTGAAAGGAATTTCTTTGCTCAATTCCAAGTCCAATTCCTTTCAAAAGGAATTGAGGCTCACTCAATTCCATTCCTTTTGCTTGAAAAGTACTTAATTCCAAAGTCCTAATTCCTGAGGAATTTACTTGGAATTGGAATGGAATTGAGTTTCCCCAGCTCTGTGTATATGTATATACCACTATACCTACTTATATACGTTTATATAAATTTATATACTTACATATATAAATATTACTTTTATAAATTTAATTGTTATATATCGTTTCTAATTTCCTTAATCGTTTCGCGGTTTCAATCATCTCTTTCGACAGAATCTAGTGCTGTTTCGTTCACTTTTTGTCGCTCCACTTATCGTACCGTGCGGCTAGTTTATCACTGTATCATTGAACTGTAAACTTCTCCTCTTAGTAAAATGTGTCACTCACCACAACACAACACTCACACACCTACAACATCACAAGATTTAAACACTAGAGGTCTGCATGAGAAGATCCAAAAGTACTTTCAAGATACGGAAAAAAGTTCGAGAATTGACTGCAGAGTATCTTTTAATTATTCGAATCGATTGAGACTGAACGAATACTCCGCTGACAATTCTACACTAGACGACTCGGAAGAAAACTATTATTCGTCGTTTATGAATTGTAGGGACACCGAATAAAAAAATATTCATATCCCCTTGATCCCTTGACGTTTTTTTACTTTACGCCTAGGGAAAAAAGGAAAGTTTTTTGGTTCTTATCTATTTGCTGAAGTTTTTGTTAGTGGAATCGAAAGAGGTAGTCGCCGGTCTTTGGAGTTTGAGCAGTGAGAATGAGGGAGAGTTTTTTCATTTCTTTATTTGCCGATAATTTTCAGACGCTTGTACGGCGGTCTGCTGCCTGCTGCTAGGACGGCAAATATCGATAGAAACATGCATTCGATATTTGCGGGGAGGGAAAGGGGGGATTTTTTTGGTTTTTTTATTTGCACATTTTCGGGCCCTTATCTGCTGCCTGCCTTGCTCCGACGTTATCTGTTGTCCAACGCCTTTTCCCTCCATGCAGACACTGTTTAAAAATTACGTAGTTTCTTTCGGTTATGTTATCTGTTATTGTATTTTGTTATTGTTTTCGAAGCCTGTTGCCGTCCGCAATGAAGGAGGATATACATACAATGTTTACATACATAATGTATATATATACATATATACACGATTCATTCGAATCATTCGAAATCAACTTTTCTTCTTTAGGTTCTACACTAATTTCATTCGTACAAAAAAGTATGGAGATTCGGTTTCATTCGAATCTAGTCAGCGTTTCAATTTTTGAGATAAGGAGTAAAATTTCTATTCGAAATGTAGTGTACTGCAGTAGTGTATTCAAGGGTATTCGTGTGTTCAAGACATCCCATGTAGACCTCTATTAAACACTTCACTAATAGACTTACCAAATGAGGAAACAACAGACAACACACGAACACATACTACTTCGAACCAAAATCTCGAAATATACGCTTCGTCGGTAAAATTACCACAATTTGGACCAATTGTCCCGAAGCATGGTTCATACATGCAGAAACACAATTTACAACAAAAAAAATTACACAAAACAACGAATATACTATCACAGCACTACCACAAGAAGTGATCATCACTGTTCTAGATGTCATACAGAATCCACCGTCAAATAATCGTTATTCCGGGCTTAAAAAGGCACTAATAGAACGACACTCGTTAAGCGAAAATACGAAATTAGAAAGACATTTGTCGTCTTCCGAAATAGGGGATCACAAACCCTCAGAATATTATAGAACACTTGTGAAGTTAGCCGGTTCAACGTTCGACACAGAAATCATAAAAAAACTGTGGCTACGAAAACTGACCATAAATCTGAATGTTGCATTAACCGGAGCGAATCTTGTAGATACAACTGAGTTAGTTTGCCTCGCTGATAAAATATGGGAAGCGAAGTGATAAAATATATTAGGTGGTAACGAAGTGGCTTCCATTACACAATCGCAAGCTTCAGATGATCTAATTCAAAATTTAATTTAATTTACGACTAAGATGACTGACAATTTTAACAAACTAACGCTTGAAATTGACGAAATCAAACAACAATTACACAGACCTCGATCGTAGGTCTCAAGAGGAAGAAATTCCTCACGGTATAGATCAAATTCACGTAAAAGTCCAAAATGGCTTTGCCAATAACATTATCGATTTGGAAGCAAAGCCAGAAAATGTCAACAACCATGTTTTTTTCAAAATAAAAATACCAATTTGTTAAACAGAAAGGCGACACGTCGCCTTTTTGTTTTCGACAAAGACAACAAGTTCAAATTTTTAATAGATAGTGGCGCTGAAATTTCGGTATTACTTCTTCAAGTTTTACCAAGAGTAAGCGATCCACAGATATCATATTAACCGCAACTAATGGCTCAAAAATTAACACTTTCAGACAGAAACGACTTAACATTAACTTGGGTCTAAGAAGATAATTTCCTTTTGTTTTTGTAATTGCTGACATTGCCAAAGCAATCATCGGTGCCGATTTTCTTATCAAATATGGGTTATTAGTAGATTTAAAAAGAAAACGCCTTATAGACCCTTCAACAAACTTATCAATTAATGCAATTACACAACTATGCAATGTGCAACTTCCTAAATTTTTCACTAGTGACCGAAGGACCTCTTCCATACTTAAAACCAAAACGTTTAGACTCCATTAAATTTAAAATCGCAAAAGCTTAATTTGAATTTTTAGTTAAGTCAGACATTTGCAGACCATCAAATTCTTCAGTTTCGTTCCCACTACATTTGGTACCAAAAAAATAACCTAACGACTGGCGTCCCTGTGGCGATTTTCGACGATTAAATACAGTAACGATTCCGGACCGGTATCCTTTACCACATATACATACATGACCTTAACACAAATATAAGAGAAAAGCACATATTTTCAAAATTGGACCTAGTACGCGAATTAAGTTAGTTCTTAAGATTAACTTTAAAAAAAAACAAAACTTATTTTTATTTTTTTTTTGTTGTTATTTGCCGAACTGGACTTCTTTATTTGAGAACTGAAATAGAACTGAACTTTACTTAAATTTTTAACATTTGATTTTAATTCGGTGTTCATGATCGGTACAATAAAAATACAATTACAATAAGTGTGAGAACATAAAACGTATTTGGATTTTTCATTTCCATTGCAGGTTGTTAACCTGTAACAGGATACCTAGTTCAATAACCTAAGTACATACGAGTGTGAGAAATATTACATTGCCCAATTGATTGGCATTTTGGGTGTGTTATGGGAATCTTGAAGTGACGCCGCTGACGTCGACATAACCCCTTCCCCCTTGGATTGAAAACTCTCCTGAGTTTTTGTAGTTATATTAAATTCTATTGCTTTTTGCTTTTTCGTAAAATGTATGAAGAATATGAGTAGTATTATTATGATTACTAAAATAAAAGAAATTATGAGCCAAGTGTTTGCTTGGTGCATCTTTTTGTGAAACGTAAGTTCTTCTATTTTCGCAGTGTTTTCTATTTGATTAACAATTAATTCGTCAAACGTTGGTTCTAATTGTGTAGAGTTGATATTTAATTCCAAATAGTGTACTACATACTTTTGTGTGAAGGATTTGTTTAGATTTCTATAACTTTCGTTTTTTATGTATAACTCACAATCGTTAAACAGAATAAGTTTGTTTCCTTCTAAATATGGTTTTCTTTCATTACATGTATTTGTTATCTCAATTCTTTTAGCGTTCTTAAGTAGTATTAGACCTCTTTCAATTTCTATGATTTCTTCTTTGTTATTTTTTACTTTCTTACAGGTATTAGAGATTACACATAAATTTGAAATTTTTAAGTTTCTTTTATACAGATTTTTTTGAATATGAATATTTTGTGTTATTTATGTCTAGTATATGTTCACTTTTAAATTGCAATTCTTCAAAATTCTTATTTGTGCAAGGAGTGATAAATGAGTGTTTTGCTGTAGTTGTGTTTTTAGGAATTTTAATTGAAAATATTATGTTATCTACTGAAACGGAGGTTCCTAGTTCTATATTTTTTAATTTGAAAACATCGATATTGTATTTTTCTATCTCTTCATTCGTTAGAATGTTGCTAGACATTAAATTTAATCTAGCAGAAGCTAAGTTATTTTGTATGTGTTCTATATTGTCCCGGAGTGTTTTTATTTTAAGTAAAATATCTAGGTATAAAAGTTGTCTATGTATGTCTTGATTATCGTCTCGTACCGAGTTTAGTTTGAGTGATATTTGTTTTCTGTCTGATTCAATAGCATATTTAATATTTTGAAATGTTTTATTAAAATGTTCATTAATTTGTATATTCTTATTTAGGACGCTTATAGCCATGTGATTGTTCGTATCTGCTAGTTTAAGGTGTTCCTCTATATTTTGTCTGTCGTCATCGTCCATTGTTCCATATAACCATTTCATTGCTGTACCTATTATATTGATTAATCCTCTTTTCTGTTTATGTGGCAATAGCGTATGGAGTTTTTTTTTAAGTGTTGCAAATTCGTGCTCTAAAATCCATTTTTTTTCAGTGAGTTTAACGTCGTTGGTTAAATCTTCTAGGGTATCAATGATATTTTCTATTTCTTGGGGTTTGATTATGTGAAGAATGATGTCAAAGTCTGTAATTACTTGAACATTGTCAAGTTTTGTTTCAGCAAATCATTTTTTACGTCTTCAATTATCATTGTCGGTATCGTTCCTCTCACCAGTGTTAGCAATAGGATTAATAGTGTCAACAGTACCTGAAAATTTTGTTGGTCTTTTTATGTTACTTGGATAGACGTTTTGTAGTGGTAAATATTTATATCTAGGTTCGTGTTTGTGTCTAACTGCTTTGTAGTTTTTAACGTATCCCTCGCTTCTTTCCTCTTTATAGTCCTCCCTTTTAATGTTGTGTTTATTAATAATTCTTTCTTTCTTTTCTTTTGTTCTGTCATAGATAACCTGTTTGTCAGCTTTCCCTAACATTATGTCTAATGGTTTTTCTTTTGTTGTTGAATGAATATTGTTATTATAAATCTGAATACACTTGTACATTTTTTCTTTGGTTGACAAATTTGGGAATTCCGATTCCGTGATTCTAAACTTTTCGGTTATTGTGTTATGGAGTCTTTCTACGTCGGAATTTCCTGTGTGACTATTTGGTTTGGTGAAGTGAATTTCGACTCCTTCTTCCCTCAGGAAATCCTTTATGTTAACTGAATTAAATTCATTATCGGCAACCAATAATTTTGGTTTTCCTCTTAGTGTAAAATACATTCGTAGTGTTTCCACTAATGTAACGCTATTTTTATCTTCTAGGAATAATGCTACTGCAAATTTTGAAAATTTATCAATGAATGTCATAAAATTATGTGTTTTTATTACATATATGTACTGTCTCATTTGTATCTTTGGGTGTTTCTGTTATCTGGAATTTTGATTTTATTGGCTTCCTATCATATTTGGTTTGATGGCATATGTCACAATTATTAATGAATTTTTGTATAATTTCCTTCAAATTATTGTAATATATGATTTTTTCAAGCCTTCATAATTCTCGTTAGTGCCCGAATGGCCACTTTCGTTAAAGTGATATTTTTTTATATACTTAAACGTTTCGTCTTCGTCTTTCATATCTTTAGCATGATAAGAACATTTGAAAAATTTTATGCTTCTGTTGAACAATTCTATTAGCTTTTGTTGGACGATGTTGTACTCATTATCAGAAAGTTCAGAAAAAATTCCCACTTTTCCTGACTTAAGGAACCTTCGGAAGATATCTGACATAAATCCGCTTTTAATGTCGTCTTGGCTAACAAATATTTTCCTTTTCTTACCAACAATCTCTATTTCTTTGCATTTACTTTTTGTTAGAATAATTTGAGTATAAAAACGATTGACCACTGAGTCCAAGATTGGGAAGTGATCGTTGTTTTCTTCCTCTTGCGAATGTATAGTTGCAAGTACTCATGTTGTCTGCCTCATGTATGTCTGCATTTGTCAAATAAATGTCGCCTGTTTCATTATTTATTCTGCTAAGAAAGTCGGCTAGGTTGTTTTCTTTGCCTTTTTTATACCCAATATTGACGTCATATTCTCCTAGTTTTAGTATCCACCTTTGTAACCTGGGATTAATATCTTTTCCTCTGTACTTTGTTTGTAGCCACTTCAGTGGTTGATGGTCGGTAAGTAAATCAAATGTCCTGCCATAGACGTAGGGTCTAAAATAGTTAACTGCCCATACGATGGCTAGAAGTTCTTTTTCCGTAGTTGAGTACTTTCTTTCGTGGTCATTTAACGTTCGACTTGCATAACATATTGGATGTCGTTCTTGGGTTAATGCTGCACCTATGGCATGGTCGCTAGCATCTGTAGTGATTTCAATTTTTTTTTTGAAGTCCGGATACTTTAGTATCGGCGGGGAGATTAGCAGTCTTTTTAACTTATAAAAAGCGTCTATATATTGCGTATCATGTACATTGATTTTTGCATCTTTCTTTAGGTATTTTGTCATAGCTAGCTATATTGGCGTAATCCTTGATGAATTTACGGTAATATCCAGTTGCTCCTAAAAAGGATTTTATTTGTTTTGCTGTTTGCGGCAGCTTGAGGTTTTGAATTGTCTCCACTTTGTTAGGGTTCGGTTTGACTCCTTCTGTAGTCAAAATATGCCCTAAATATTCCGTCGTCGTAGCAAAGAAATTACATTTGTCAATTTGGATTCGTAAGTTATGTTGCCTTAACCTATCAAAAATTTTCTTTATGCTGTCCATATGTTCTTCTATTGTTGTACTAAATATAAGGATATCGTCCAGATAAAAGACACAAATTTTATTGATGTAGTCTCTTAGAACTGAATTCATAAGCCTTTGAAAGGTAGCTGGGGCATTTTTTAACCCAAACGGCATTCGAACGAACTCGTAATGTCCCAGTGGCGTAGAAAATGCTGTTTTTGCCCTGTCTTCATTCCTTATGAGATTTTGATGAAAACCTTTAGCTAAATCTAGCGTGGTAAAGAATTGGGCTCTCCCTAATTTCTCCAGTATGTTCTCAATATTTGGTATTGGAAATTTATCACTAATTGTTATATCATTTAAGGCTCTATAATCTATTACGATGCGCCATTTTTTCTTGCCAGATTTGTCCGCTTTCTTAGGGACAATCCACAGCGGTGAATTATAAGGGGAACAGCTCTGTTTTATGATGCCTTGTTTTAACATTTCCTGCATCTGTTTATTTATCTCTTCTTCATGTATTTGAGGGTAGCGGTATATTTTCGAATATACTGGCCTATTTGTTGTGGTTACAATTTCATGCTTTACTTCGTGCGTATGACAGTATCTGTCCTTCTTGGAAAAATAGGTCCCCATTATCATTTACTAACTTTTGTAATAACTTTTTTGTTTCCTTGTTCATATCTTCGCGTAAAAGCTTTTGCATTATCGTATTGTCCATTTGTATTATTTCAAGAGTGTTTATTTTATCATAATTGTATGGACACGTATCGATAAAATTTATTTTTGTATTGTGTATATCTATATATGAATCCTTAAGATTTATAATTGCTTTCATTGGTTTAAGGATATTTTGTCCTAATATAGCGTCGAATTTCTTTTCATTTAGGGCTGTCAATTTCCAGCTCATGAAATTGTTTTCATTAAATTCTTTTGGTAACGGTGTAATTATTTCTGTATCTACCTTTATACGTCCGTCTAATGTATTGAAATACTTTGGCTTAGCTAACTTCAGTCGTTTAAATTTCGATAATTTATCTTTATCTATAAGGGATGTTATTAAACATATAATTTCGTCTTTGTCAATGTTTAATCGTACTAACGGTAAATTGTGTTGTGGCCCGCTAACTGAAAATTTCCTTCTTCCTCGCAACAATGATCTATTTCCATTGGCTCAATTTGGCTTGGCCTATATTGTCCTGAATTTCGGGTATTAAAGTTGCTTTGAAAACGTCCACTTTTTTGTGGACGTCCGCACAAAGTTGCGATTGAACTGTCCGGAGTTAGTTTGATTCTGTCTGAATTGGCCCGAGTTAGAACTAGTAGTAGCATTAGGTACTGGTCTTTGTAGGTTAACATTTTGTATAGCCGTTCGTTGGGGCATATATTGTATGGGCTGAGTGTTTTCATATCGTCTGTTTTGTATAAATTTATTTGGTTTGTTATACCTATCGTCGAATCTTCTAACCATTCCGGTTTCTTCTAATAAGTAATACGCGTCTCTTAAATTTGTTATCTTTCTGCTGTATACGATGCTTGCTAAGTTTGGCTCTATGCCGTTTAAAAACGTTTTTAAAATAATTGATTCGTTAATTGATGGTGCGAATTCAGTTGGTCTACTGTTGTCTTGTTCGTATTTAGTGTTCAATTTATCTAAAATAGTCCTTAGTTTATAAAAATAATCGCTTACATTCTGGTTTTTTATATTAATGGCTTGGTGGTAGGCTATGATACGTTTCTTTGACTCCAAAATTCCTTATTAGTTCCTCCTTTATTTGGGTCCATGAAGGTGTTGATCCTAATATTCTTACTGCGTTTAGGGCTGGTCCTTGGATCTTCGTCCTGATATGGCGCTGGAACACGAATTCCCTTAGTGCTGTGTTCTCGGTGAACAATGGAAGGATGGTTTCGACTTCCCTGATGAACGCCGATAGGTCATACGTCTTATCTCCTCTAAACTCCTTTATTCTTGCTGCTTCTTTTATTACTTCGCTTACAGCGATCATTGATGTACCCTGCGATTGTGGTTGTGGTTGTGGTTGAGGTTGAGCAGCTCCGGTGGTTTCCATTTTCTCATGTATCGAATACGGTTTTTGCTGTTGATGATTTCTTTCAGGTTGCACTTTAGGCATTAAACTTAAGAAACAGAAGTTCTTTTATTGTTTAAATGTTTGACGATCCTTTAGGATTCGTCCTGTTCGCACAATTCTTCAGAATTATCACTTTACTATTTTATTCACAATATTTGGTGGTCTTCCAGGATTCGGTCTGTTCGCACAGTTCTTCAGAATTTTATTCACAATATTTGGTGATCTTCCAGGATTCGTACGGTTCTCGAACAATTCTTCAGAATTGCTTTTCACGACTGCGCCAATTAAGTTAGTTCTTAAGATTAACTTTAAAAAAAAACAAAACTTATTTTTATTTTTTTTTTGTTGTTATTTGCCGAACTGGACTTCTTTATTTGAGAACTGAAATAGAACTGAACTTTACTTAAATTTTTAACATTTGATTTTAATTCGGTGTTCATGATCGGTACAATAAAAATACAATTGCAATAAGTGTGAGAACATAAAACGTATTTGGATTTTTCGTTTCCATTGCAGGTTGTTAACCTGTAACAGGATACCTAGTTCAATAACCTAAGTACATACGAGTGTGAGAAATATTACATTGCCCAATTGATTGGCATTTTGGGTGTGTTATGGGAATCTTGAAGTGACGCCGCTGACGTCGACATAACCCGCGTGTATCATCAAATTCCCCTGGCCGAAGAAGATATTTTTAAGACCGCAATAACAACACCATTCGGTATGTTCGAATTTACTCGAATGCCTTTTGGACTCCGAAACGCCGCGCAGACTTTCCAAAGGTTTATAAACGAAACGATTGTCAGAGGTCTAGATTTCATTTTTGTTTATATTGATGACGTTTTAGTTGCTAGCGAGAATGAAGATCAACACCTAAACCATCTCAAAATTCTTTTTAACCGTCTTACTGAATACGGGTTAAATCAAATCAAGTAAATGCATTTTTGGAACAACAGACATCGATTTTCTTGGACACAAAATTTCACATGACAGCATACAAGCAACAGAAGACAAAATTTTAGCGATTCGAAATTACGAACTACCAAAAACCATCAAACAAACGCAAAAATTTTTAGGAATGACAAATTACTATCACAGATACATAGCTAATTTAGCACAAAAATCCAATGTCATATATGACATGTTAAATAAAGCTACAAAGAAAAAAAACAAAGATTTTATCTGGGACGACCATGCTATCAAGGCATTTGAAGATATAAAGGATAGTTTTGCTTCAAGAGTAATGTTGAATCATTTTATTTGCAAAACTATCCCTAACCGTAAACGCTTCAAATGTCGCCATAGGTGGTCTACTACAACAAACATACAACAAAAAGACAAAACCATTGGCATTCTTTTCCAAAAAACTTTCGCCTGCTGAAGTTAAATATAGTGCATTCGATCGAGAATTATTAGCTATATACTTAAATGTTAAACATTTTAGACATATGTATATTGGAAGGTAGATAATTTAGAATTTTTACAGGCCACAAACCATTGACATGTGCTTTGAAATCGAAGACTGAACGAAGTCCACGCCAGACAAGACACCTGGAATATATAGCACAGTTTTCAGACGATATTCAATACATACGCGGCGAAACAAATATCGTGGCCGATACCTTGTCTCGAGCTTTCGAAGTTAACGCTTTACAAAATATGGAAAAAATATACATTTTTTAACCAATATATTTGTCGTTTTGGCGTTCCTCTACATATTACAACAGACCAAGGTTCACAGTTCACATCTAAACTATTCTGTGAACTCGCGAAAATACTCGGTAGTCAGAAAATTACCACTTCACCTTACCATCCACAAGCAAACGGCATGGTCGAACGTCTACACAGACAATTAAAAGCAGCAATTACGGCCAAAAATCAACCAGCCAAGTGGTATGACGAACTTCCAATTGTTTTACTGGGTTTGAGATCTACCTTTAAGGAAGACATTTCAGCCACACCTGCCGAAATGGTTTACGGGCAGAACATTCGACTTCCGAGTGAGTTTGTCGTTCCGAGCAGAAATCTCGATCCTTTTGATGTGTTGACAAGTGTGAAAGAACTTTTCAGAACAGTGAAGTCAAACATAGAACATCACAGAAATACAGCCAAAGACATTTATATTCCCAAAAACCTTTGCATATGCAAATATGTATTTGTCAAATGTATCAACAAAAGGTATCAACAACTGCAACAACCATACGAGGGACCATTTAAAGTCATAGAATAAAATAAACAATATTTCAAACTGGATATGAACAACGACATCAAAACAACTCCGATATCCAGTTAAAACCCGCCAATTTCGAACCACCATTAATACCAAACACAAACAATAACAATAACAATAAACAAAAAGAAAAAGGTTACTTTAATCTTTTAAATCTCAGTAGGGTTGCTCAGTGGGTTGCTTTACATTTTTCACTTTGTAAATTCATTTTGTTAAAAATATTTTGTTTCATATATGTACATAACTATGTATATTATTTTTGTCAAAATGAAAATTAAAATTTATACACATATACATATGTATAATAAAATTGAATCTCGAAACGAGACGTCTTTCAAATAAAATAAAATTAAGTTTTTACAAACGTGTCCTACAGCGACCTTCAGTTGCCAAGCCTGTCCAGAAACACCTATATACCACCTAAGCTATCCGTATTTGTAAGCGACCGTCAGTCGTCGGGCATTCTGCCTGCCTTAGAAACCTGTATACAAGCTATTTTCCCCCAGTTTGTAAACGACATTCGGTCGTCAGGCACTCTGCCTGTCTCATCAAATATAAGTAAAATAAGCGAAAAACCTTCTACCGCGTCCGAGCTGAGCTAACCAAGTAGCCAGTGAATTGATTGACGACATAGTCAATCGTGTGGAATTCAACAACAGTGGTGAACTTCCCGGAGGGTTACGAGATCCCTCTACGATGGAAACTGGGGCCGCTGAACGTATCCTGGCTGGAAACAAAAACTCGTTACAAGCTGATGAGTCCTCGAAGCGCTACCGTAAGAAAAGAGAAACTGATAGGTTGAAAGACAGCACGGTTCTGACCTAAGTGTCAAACTTCTCACAATTTTTTTTAATTTTTAAAAAATTTCCAAATTTCAAATTTCTATATATAAGTTGTGTAAAAAATTTTTTAACGTGTTTATATTTTGATTATTTAGTATTATTCATATAATATAACAAAATTTATAAAAAAATTTTTAAACTTAAAGATTATCTACGAGTACACTCGTATATAAAAATGAATGTTTGTTTGTTTGTCCCTTATGCATTCCTAAGCCGATCATCCGATTGCGATGAAACTTGGATATGTTATTGTGCGCAACCCTGCGAACGTTTCTGTCTTTTGAAGGTTTTGGAGGTCTTCACACTCCGCCCCCTAAGTCCTTAAAATGGGTGCGGCCTGTTTCTGAAATGACCCAAAAAAGCAATAATTTCAATACTACCAGACCCAGGAAGCTAAAATTTTGTATGAAGATTTTCCTTACGCCTAAGAGGTGCAATGAGAACTCATTTCCTGAGAACTCCGCCCCCTAAGTGGTTAAAATGGGCGTCGCACGGTCTGAAATGAACAAAAATAGTCATAATTTCAATACTAACCCCCCCCAGGATGCTGTAACAAGTACATATTTTTGAAAACTCCGCCCCCTTAGTGCTTAAAATATCGTGAAACGGATTTTGGACATGCCACTATGTGGTGGGTGGCGACCACCCAAAATAGTGAGACGGAGGTGTTTCGACCCAAACCTTTTTCGCACCAATCCATATGAAATATCAAGAAACATACATGATTTTGTTCAAATTGTGAGGTAGAAGGCGACCACCCAAAATGGTCACACCAATCTACAAGGAATATTGGGAAATGACCAATGATTTTGACGGGAGGTAGATGGTGACCACCCAAAATGGTCACACCATTCGATAAGAACTATTGGGAAGTATACATGATTCTGGTCATGGTGGGAGGTAGGTGGCGACCACCAAAAAGTTCGTTGGTAATCGCATCACATGAGAACAGCCGGACCGATTTGGCTTATTTTTTTAAAAATGTTCCTAATGGTCCGAATAAGATTTTTAGAGAAACGACGATTCTGTTTAAGATAAAATATTTATTTCAAATAATCAGAACGAAAAAAACGAGAAAAAGGTTGACGAATTTTTCAATATTCGTGACTGACGGTAATACCATGACGCTAGTATTTTCATAAACACCATTGTAGTTGGAGCTGTATGTTTTAAAAGTGGTCCACCCAGATGTGAAAAAAACCACGATTACAGGAGAACGAGTAAAAGCATCGTCATGAAATTCGGCACGAATATTTTCTTCCACGTAGGCTCTTTGATATTGAAAATGGAGAAAATCTGACTACTGCCCACACCTAATTTTGAAGTAAACCAGAGTTGGGCATTAACTAGTTAAATCTGTAACTAGTTATCGTTATCGTTAAAGTTACTTTAACTTCGTTACTTTTAACGAAGTCCTCATTACTCTAAAGTAACTAGTTACTTTGCTATCGTTAAAAGTTACTTTGAGTAACGAAGAAGTAACGACGTTAACTGAAAGTAACGAAGTTACTTTCGTTACTTTTGTTCGCGTTAAAGTAACGCGCTACTTTGCTATCGTTAAAATTTACTTTGAGTAACGAAGTAACGACGTTAACTGAAAGTAACGAAGAGTAACGAAGAAGTAACGACGTTAACTGAGAGTAACGACGTTACTTTCTCAGTTACTTTTGCTCACGTTAATTTAACGGCGTTACTTTTCAATTAAAGTTACTCAAGTAACGCCACGCAAAGTAACGCGTTACTTTTTTCGAATTTAGTTACTTTTTGTAGTTTCACCCAAAGGAGTGAAAATGTGGGTGAAAAATTTTTTGTTTATACCAAAAAAATTTTATTGCGTCAATCGATAGGAAATATCATGAAACGGATTTTGGACACGGTGGGCGGTGGGTGGGGACCCCCTAAAGTGGTCACACGGGGGTGTTTTGACGCAAAAATTTTTATTGCACAAATCGATAGGAAATATCATGAAACGGATTTTGGCGTTGGGGCGTTGGGTGGTCACACGGGGGTAAATTGACCCCAAAATTTTTATTGCACAAATCGATAGGAAATGCCACGAACCGGATTTTGGACTTGGTCCGAGGGGCGTTGGGTGGTCACACAGGGGTAAATTGACCCCAAAATTTTTATTGCACAAATCAATAGGAAATGTCACGAAACGGATTTTGGACTTGGCAGAAGGTGTACCGCCGAAGTGGTCACACGGGATAATTTCACCAGAAAAATTTTAGTGTTGAAATCCATAGAATATATCACAAAACAAATTTTACACATGTACGTATATACGTATGTACGTATATACGTATGTACGTATATATACATATATGTATATGTACATACATACATACATGTGTATATGCACATACATACACATATGTATGTATGTATGTATGTATACGTACATGTGTAAAATTTGTTTTGTGATATATTCTATGGATTTCAACACTAAAATTTTTCTGGTGAAATTATCCCGTGTGACCACTTCGGCGGTACACCTTCTGCCAAGTCCAAAATCCGTTTCGTGACATTTCCTATTGATTTGTGCAATAAAAATTTTGGGGTCAATTTACCCCCGTCTGACCACCCAACGCCCCTCGGACCAAAATCCGTTTCATGATATTGGACCAAGTCCAAATGGACCAAGTCCAAAATCCGTTTCATGATATTTCCTATCGATTTGCGCAATACAAATTTTTTTGTCAAAACACCCCCGTGTGACCACTTTAGGGGTCCCCACCCACCGCCCACCATGTCCAAAATCCGTTTCATGATATTTGCTATCGATTTGCGTAATAAAAATTTTTTGGTAAAAAAACCCGCGTGTGACCCCCTTGGGGTGGCCCCACTCACCGCCCACCATGTCCAAAATCCGTTTCATGATATTTGCTATCGATTTGCGTAATAAAAATTTTTTGGTAAAAAAACCCACGTGTGACCCCCTTGGGGTGGCCCCACCCACCGCCCACCATGTCCAAAATCCGTTTCATGATATTTCCTATCGATTTGTGCAATAAAAAATTTTTGGGTCAAAACACTCCCGTGGGACCTTTTTAGGGGGTCCCCACCCACCGCCCACCATGCCCAAAATCCGTTTCATGATATTTCCTATCGATTTGTGCAATAAAAATTTTTGGGTCAAAACACCCCCGTGTGACCACTTTAGGGGGTCCCCACCCACCGCCCACCATGTCCAAAATCCGTTTCATGATATTTCCTATCGATTTGTGCAATAAAAATTTTTGGGTCAAAACACCCCCGTGGGACCTTTTTAGGGGGTCCCCACCCACCGCCCACCATGCCCAAAATCCGTTTCATGATATTTCCTATCGATTTGTGCAATAAAAATTTTTGGGTCAAAACACCCCCGTGTGACCACTTTAGGAGGTCCCCACCCACCGCCCACCGTGTCCAAAATCCGTTTTATGATATTTCCTATCGATTGACGCAATAAAATTTTTTTGGTATAAACAAAAAATTTTTCACCCACATTTTCACTCCTTTGGGTGAAACTACAAAAAGTAACTAAATTCGAAAAAAGTAACGCGTTACTTTGCGTGGCGTTACTTGAGTAACTTTAACTGAAAAGTAACGCCGTTAAATTAACGTGAGCAAAAGTAACTGAGAAAGTAACGTCGTTACTTCTTCGTTACTCTTCGTTACTTTCAGTTAACGTCGTTACTTCTTCGTTACTTCGTTACTCAAAGTAACTTTTAACGATAGCAAAGTAACGCGTTACTTTAACGCGAACAAAAGTAACGAAAGTATCTTCGTTACTTTCAGTTAACGTCGTTACTTCTTCGTTACTTCGTTACTCAAAGTAACTTTTAACGATAGCAAAGTAACTAGTTACTTTGGAGTAACGAGGACTTCGTTAAAAGTAACGAAGTTAAAGTAACTTTAACGAGAATGTAACGAATAAAAATTTTGCCCAACTCTGAAGTAAACAATAATGCATCCAATTTGTGTTTGTTAAGATAAACATAATTTGACATAATTGATAAACATCATTTGATAAATATGCCAAATATTTATTACATTTACCAATCCTAGCGGTATATGCATAATGCATATTTAATGCATAATTATGGATAATAACAGGTGATTATGAATAATTACCGATTAATCAAATATACCGTAACGTATATACCTTAATCCCTACTAAGATGACCGACAACAACCTTTGTATAGTCGTTGCAAAAATAATTGGACTTTTGTTGATTTATAGTCAATCTTTAAGAAATTCGATTTTCACATTACTTCCAGCAACCGATGACTTTGTGTCTGTAATGTAAAAACCTATATTTGATATACATATACTCGTATGCATACATACATACATATATACCTTAATGTTTTCAAGATAATCGACTTTAGTAATTCAAAAAGTAGTTGAAGTTCATATACTTAAAAAAAATACAATAAAATTTTAAACATTCATTTTAACCCGTAGGATTGAACAAAATCAAAAAGTATATGAGTTAATCTTATAGATTCGGGTATGCAGAATGCAATACACCGATCAATTGTCGAACAACACCGTATACACATCACACAACGTTTAATCGGTCAAGGAACGATAATGAATACATCGCTCAGTTTACAAATATGTAATATACAACAGAAATATTTGGGACAGAACGTGGTCGTCGAACCACTTTCACGAATCACAGAAATTGACGCAATGCAGTCCACACAAAATAGACAAAATTAATCAGTGATTTACGAAATCGTTAGGTGCACATAAGACAAACGCGGCACCCTCTCACTTACAATCAAACGGAATGATAGAACGTTATCGTCGACAACTAAAAACATTAAAATAAATAAATTCTTCCAACGATGCATAGGTCATAGCCCTTGCCATGGATACTCTTCCATCTGCGATCTGCAATTAGAGAAGATCTTATATGTTCTTTCGCAGAATCAGTGTACTGCGAAGCATTGCGATTATCCGGAGAATTGATTCCTTAGAAAAGTAACATTTTTCACACGTACGTTCAGGAATTATATATCACAACACAAACAAAGCTACATAGTACCCCAGTAGGAATATTCGTAAGGTGCTTACGACATAGTGTACGATTTTCTCCTTATTTTTTAGGTGGAAAAACCATGCTACTAAACGTAAGGCAAATTTCGTATACCTCCAAATGTAGCTTACATTTAGAAGCGAGTAAAGGAATGCGCTATTGAGGCTTCGTTGCTATAGAGAAAAAGCCGAATACCTTTGCATTCAACATACTTTATTTTGTAAAGCAAAAAATGATGAATGCTTACAATTTCCATAGGTTAGAAGGCGAGTGTGTAGCCAGTTGCTATTACTGACAAATTTTAGACTGGCATCAATCGCTCATTACTTCTACTGTACGTTTTCATACATACTAATTCATACTTATTTAATAAAGCATATTAGGCATCCATTCCGACAGTTTCCGAGCAGTTCTAATAAATAAATGACACCCAGTTTATTTTCGTAAAGGAAGTCGTAACAACATCAGATAACATTTATACTTTACAAAATCATGAATGAAAAGGCGGCCATGTCTGTGTAAAAGGAATGGGGATTTAGTATGGAAGATCGGAGGCCTCCTGAATGAATAATAAGGTGGACGTAATGCATTATAGAAGCATTCCGTTTCCTACTGGGACGTAACAAAATCATTAATTACGTTGCGAATTATTGTTTACCTGAAAATTATATATGTACATATTTGCACTTTGTTCCTAAATTGTTTTTGATTCCCAAAATGGCAAACTTATAATTTGCTAAAAGCAAAGTATTGAAATGCTGATAACAATGGTAAAAAGCATTGATTAATATAAGCTTAATTGACTTATCGGTACCTAATAAGCAGATTAAAATTATACCTAACTATGTACGAGTATGCTGTGATATTAATATTCCACAATACTCGTATATCATAATATACACACATACGCCGAAGATATGCACATACGAGGTCAGTTCAAAAAGTATCGCGAATTTCGAATTCCAGCGGGTTACGTACATATATTCGATTTTCAATTTATTGTGGCGTTATGTTGGTACTCATGTCCCTCACTTATGCTGACAAGTTCGGCCACTTTGAATTTTCAGTCAATTTTTGGCAGCTATTTAGCTTGGACTTTGGCTTATCTTTGATTTGAGCCAAATAGAAATTGAAAATCAAATATACGTAACCCTCGGAAATTCAAAATTCGCGATACTTTTTGAACAGACCTCTTATACCTTCCCAGCTTTATAGAAAAAGTTAGGGTAGGTTGCTTCGAGACAAGAGAAGAACTGAGCGTTTTTGTGATTTCTAATTTTTTCGAAAACCTTAATAAACAAATCAATCCAATTTTGAGCATGTCAACGAGACTTCTAAAATTATTTTGCACTAAGAACAAAATTTTAAATATTTTTTCATTTTTCTCGCAGTTTCAAATTCACTATTAATTTTCTGGAAAACTGTTTGGCTGTTTAAAATTCCACACGTCTAAGCTTTTTTCCAACCTTATGCGGAATAAGCTATTTGCAAGTTTGGAAGTGATATAAAGATAATTTCAAGAAAAAACAAAGTAAAAACTGTATTACTAAAAGAAATTAAGAGTTGCTAAAAATAAACATCTCTACCACTTAATATTCATATATCTGTTACGGGGAATTTGATTAATCCAATGATTATTCATAATTACCGGTTATTATGTGTAATCACCGCTCGATTTTGTAAATGTGATAAATTCTTGCGAAAGGACTACATTACCGAGAGGATTTTGTTGATTGAGGGTTTTAATCCTTGCCGCGGCCGAAGGCCGCCACACAGAAAGACTGCGTTGTATTCCACTGCCTCAATTGGTCAACATTAGTTATTTCCGAATCGGAAATTCCCATATTTATCACATTCGTCATTACGAGTTGGGAATTAAATTAAATTACCGTTTAATTTGATAAATATGCAAGATATTTACCAATCCGAGTGGTGATCATGCATAATAACCGGTAATTGTGAATAACCAACGATTAATCAGATTTACTGCAACATATCTACCATTAACTGGGAGTGGTTGGTCTAAAGTATGTACATATGTGTTAACGTACTCAAGGAACACGTAGTACGTACTCATCCTTTCGCATGTAATTTACCTCTTTTGTTGTATCCTTGGGCGAAAGAGTTTCTCGCATGGACAGTGACATTAGCAGCTCCTGCGCCAGTTTTTGCTTTCCAAATGCAACTGCTCCGCTGGTCACCATCATGACTTCCCGTCCTTCCAAGTGACACTCTGCTACCTGGTTAAACAATGAAGTGTACAGGATTTTTAAGTTTTTATAATAAGAATTTTATTATAATATAAATAATAATAACATATTATAAGTTATTCTTAATGATGTTAAGTTTACTTAATTTTGGTATTCTCAAAATGCATTAACAACTGACAACGAGTACAAACTCACCACCAATGGTGGAAAATCTGAACGACAGTGATTCAGCATTTTCTTGGATTGGTTTTTGCCTATGATTATCGAATAGCATAAATAGACATAAAGAGTAAATGTTTTAAGAATTTTAGAATCCAAGATGAAAATAATATAGTTTTTTTTAATTTTTTGGTTTCGTTTATCTTCGCAAATCAATGAATGGTAATGTGGTGAGCTGCTTCGTCTAACAGCCTTTGAAATATTTTTTTTAAGTTTTTTGACGTTTTAAAGAAGTATCCTAAGGGAAATTCCTAACATTGAATTAAATTTAACTGGCAGTTCAATTTAATCAAGTGTAAAGAAATACAAGAATTGCAATTGGTTATTTTTATCAGTCAATTAAAATGAAGTGAAAATTAAGGAATTTAATTGAGAGTGAAGAAAACGGGCCTAAAACGTAAAAGCTATACGTCGAATTTAAATAATTAATGTCTAATTCAAATCATGATCATTAAATAGGTAAAAAGCCTTGGCAGGGCATTTACAATTCAGACAATGCAAATCTGACATTTACGAGTGCACACCTGCTCTACTATGGAAGCAAGTCGTCCAAGAGCGAGCCCGTGGTTGTCTTCCCGCGTTATGACAGCGCTTCCCAGCTTGACCACTAACCGACGAGCATACTTCAACTGACTTCGTTCTGTGAAGGTAGACTGCTTTCGCTCCAAATTTAGTCTATTTTCTTGCAAACTGATCTGAAATAATTACAAGGCATTTAGCATTTTGATCTTGTAAAATGGCAGTTAATTTGAAAAGCTATTATTTTAGCTCTTTCTTTTCTATTTCGTTAAAAACCGATAGTCAAGTTTTACCACATAAGAAAAAGACTGAAACTGGAATACATTTTAATACATACTATAAATTTTAATGGACTCAACTAAGTTAAATGAAATATGGTATAAAATTTAAAAACAAATTTTTATATAAAACATTTTTTAAACGATCTAAAAAGGTCAATGTAATGCATGTTAGAAAGATCTTTTTATCAAAGTATTAATATATGTATGTATGTACATATATAATACTTACATATAATTAATATATTAATAAAATGTATTAATACATTAATACATGAATACAATTAATACATATATTAATACATATAATAATATGTACATATATAATTTATTATTATTACCCTTTTTATAAGAAATTCATGTCTGTGAAATCAAGGAAAATGAAAAATATTTGAAACGTAATGAAATAAATACGTAATAAGTCTGAAGAAGTGTAATTTTAATTTCTATTTTATTAAAAATAAGGTTTTGGTATTGCTTTTCTTTTACCTGTCCCAGAACCAGCCCCTCAGAGAGCTGCCTTAGGATACAATCTTTTAGACAGGTCCCAAGACCTATTATAGGTATCTGAAAAGTGTCAATTGCTCCGGCCAATGACAACGCAAAGTTACCGGTTGTTCCCTGTCCCTGTGTAACCGGTCACGTGACCTATCTTTCTCCGTTCCCCTTTCCCGGATTATAATCATAAAAATAAAATTAAATTATTTTCATTATACGTATAATGAATCAAACGAAAGGAAAACCTAAAAATATCCGCTCCTTTCTGAGAAAATAATAACAGCTTTTATACGAAATATGGATGTCTGTTAATTCATGAAGATGCAGATAGAATGCAATTTTTGTCAGACTTATTTATTATATTGTTATTATGTCAGACTTATATATTTGTCGCTTACGCAACAAAATATTTGCATTGCAAACTTCCACGAGATCTTAAAGTAGTACTCAAATGTGTTACGAGTACTACTACGCAAATTAGAAAAAGTTTTTCAAATTTCAGTTTGTCTGTTATTACAATTTTTACTGATAAATTGACACTCATAGCGATTGACAGGCGTAACGGGCAGGGCTCAATCGATCCGGGAAATTGCAGTAACAATCGAGGCTCGTTTAAGATTCTGCATTTATTTATTCTAATATTTCCGACGAACGCAAAACACAAATGAAATAGAAAAGAAATTCCCGATTAGAGTCGAAAGAAAACTATTATAATCACCATGGTTAGCAATGGTTTATAGTCACCATGGTTAGCATTTTTCTTACAGGTTGTTTGGATCCTTGGATGGAGGCGGCTCTTAAGGGCCGTATAATGCAACCCTGTTTTAAATATCGCGGTTTCAAACAAAATTTCCTCAGCATAATTTTGGAACTTCAGTAATGTTTCAGTAAAAATTCAATAATAAAACAATTCAATCGATATATAAAACAATTAAAACAATTTCTTTGCACAGGAACTCTGCTAGTGCTTAGCTAGTAACCGTATCGACCAGCTGAGCCGAACTGAATCCGGAGCCATAGTCACGACGAGCTTCTTCCACTGATAATAGTCACACAAACTGAAATATATTTCTTTCTTTAGAAAAATATTGAACTAGCCTTATCAGTTTTAATAATAACAAACAGAAAACTTTAACAGATACTTGTCATTATCACCGTTATCGTTGGGGAACTTTAGCCTGCCCCACTCTCTACTTCAGGCATTAATATGTCTGACGGCGTAATCGAAATTATAAATTTGTTTTAATAATTACTCAGTGTTACGGAAATAAGAAAAAGCAAAAGAGTGGATCGCCATTTAATAACGGTTGCAGAACAACAGAAATAATAGAGATGACAGGTACACTCTACGTATTGTAATTAAAAAAAAACCAGATTTCTGTCAAAATAAAAAGCAAATTAAAATGTTGAACCCATTCTCCGTAAGATTTTGGAATCTATACACATTTTGGAATCTATATAAGAAAATAACACATTTAAAAATTGACACACAGGTACAATTTCAAATTAAATTTTTCCTTGTTTGGGAAACGATCGCTATTTTCCCCATAACTTTTTTAAAAAAGATGTGTTGCAAACAATACAGTATTTTATAACTACACGGTCAAAAATTACAGTTTCATTTTTTAATATTTTCAACTTTCCTTGGGTTGGAATATTCCTTAGTTTTGTTATAAACTCTTAAATTTAAATCGTGAACAAAAAGGCGTGAAACTTTAACTTTGAATAAAAATTTGTCCTCTTCAAAGTTGGGAATGAGTAGAGAAGGTTGATAATATCAACTTATTGGTTAGGATGTACATATATGTATATATTGCGACCTGCTAAGTTGGATTAAACCAACATTTTCGACCGTGTACAATGAGTACAAAATAGCTATCACCGTAGACTTCACCTCTTCTGTGTTGGCATCTTTTACAATAGCGCAATTTTTTCAAGTTTGAAAAGAGACAATAGTCCGAGGCGGCCAAATCTCGAACTCTATCTCATTGATTTTTGCCATTGATTTTGGCGGTCCGCCCTGGGTGACCATTTTAGGGGTGACACTCGAGCCAACTGAGCAAATAAACGGCGAAAAAATTAGAGAATAAATAAGCACAAAATCAATTATTATGTATTAAGTAGCAATAAAAACTAAATTTTAACCCAGCCTATGGTCCATAGGGGTGACACCGGAGCAGAAAAATTAACAGTACAAAACATTTATTGAGTAATTTTTAAGTAGAACTGGAAATATTGGGTGTGTTTTTAAGACCGATATTGTAAAAAATAGTACAACAAATTTAATTTTCATTAAACTCTATTTATTATTTGAGAGAACGAAACATGGCATTAACACTTAACAATGAAATGAGGAATGTGGCCACAGTGGTTGTTCTTGATGAATCGCATTTTGGGGCACTTTTAGCACCGTTGGCCGTATGTCACAAATAACACGAATAATGTTGGCCTCCAAGGCATCAATTGTTCCTGGTTTATCAGCATAAAGTTGTGACCCCACTTGTGACTTGTGACTCCACGAAAAATAATCGAAAGGTGACAAATTACATACATATTTTGCCATATTTTGATATTAAGAATTTGATGGTTGCCGTCGCCATATAACGTTGCGTTCTTGTCGAAACCACATCTTGATACTCGGTTCAATATCATCCATATTTTCACACAAAATATCATTGTTTGGAATTCTTATCCCCGTTTCGGCATCCCGAAACGACCAAATCCGGATTTGACAACATCCTCTAATTACAGAACGAAAGCAGGATCAAATTTCCAGACGGTCCTGCATCAGCGGCCTACGGCCGCTAAAAAGGATTCAGCAAATCCGACACTTTCACGGCTACCAAATTTTTTCTGCATTTAAAGCGCTCTGGGTAAGCGACCTACGGCTGCTATCTGAGATTTTGTAATTTTTATATTACTTTGAGCCTAATCTTCATTTCCCATGCGATTTACAGGAAAGAAATGGTCAGGGAAAATATTTGGTTTATAATGACGAATTTTTGTTTTGCAGAAAGCAACTAACCCTAAAAAGTCAATATATCGTAGAATGTAACAAAAATAAAATTTTTTAAATTATATTTTTTAACCCGTTGTTAATAGAACCTATGGTCTAAAGTTTGCCAGCGGATTGTTTAGATTTTTTTTTTAAATTAAAAGGAAATGCTAGCATTAACGATGATGTTGATGGTTTCAGTACAGAAAAACTAGACTTTTCTATTGGAAAAAACTAAATATTTTCTAAGTCTTATTATTACCATACATTTATATGTACATTTCGTAACAAAAAGGAAAGATATAAAAGAAAAACGCAAGTGATTTCTTGTACTTTATTAAAAATTTTAACAAATAAATTTAAAACCTGGATTTTTGTTTTGCCGAAAGCAACCAACCCACAAAAATTTACTGGTGTGAAGTTAGCACCTTTTTTTGAAGAATCGTTTTTCAGAGACGTTTGTTGGAGACTTCGATTGAAGAGAAATAGGGTTACCATATAATTTCCAAATATCATTTCCAATATGAGGTAAGAAAAGCATTGACACGAACCTTTTGGTTTATATATTTTTCTGATTAATGGTTGTGTGCTTAGGATTATTGCAATTGGTTTACAACTGTTGCTTGTTGTTCGTCAATACCTTCTGGAAGAAAAACAACAAGAAACCGTTGTAAATCTAATGCAATAATTTTGAGCGCACAAACTGTTTGAAAGTAACGCTACGTCACTCGGCGTTTACCTCGTTACAAGTGTTGCAATAGAGCTCCAGCACTTTTGATTTAAAAAAAAAATCTTGGATGATTTTTTACTAAAATAAATTTTATAGGGTAGAGAAGGCAGCCAGCTAACACCCTGTATGCATCCTCTAGAGTGCGCCTTTACTTTTCGCCAGATATTAATTTTTTCTTTTGGCTATATTTCCTCTTTGGAGAAAATATGCTCCAGCACTTTTTGATTTTAAAAAAAAATCTTGCATGATTTTTTACTAAAATAAATTTTATAGCGTAGAGAAGTCTTTCACCTAACAACCTGTATACATCCTCTAGAGTGCCGTTTTACTTTAAGCCAGATATTCATTTTTTTCTTTTGGCTATATTTCTTTTTTTGAGAAAATATGCTCCAGCACTTTTTGATTTTCATCCAAGAAAATCTTAGATGATTTTTTACTAAAATAAATTTTATAGCGTAGAGAAGGCTTTCAGCTAATACCCTGTATACATCCTCTAGAGTGCCGTTTTACTTTAAGATATTCATTTTTTTCTTTTGGCTATATTTTTTTTTTGGAGAAAATATGCTCCACCACTTTTTGATTTTAAAGAAAAATCTTGGATGATTTTTTACTAAAATAAATTTTATAGGGTAGAGAAGGCTACCAGCTAACACCCTGTATACATCCTCTAGAATGCCGTTTTACTTTAAGCCAGATATTAATTTTTTTCTTTTGGCTATATTTCCTCTTTGGAGAAATTATGCTCCAGCACTTTTTGATTTAAAAAAAAAATGATTTTTTACTAAAATAAATTTTATAGCGTAGAGAAGTCTTCCACCTAACAACCTGTATACATCCTCTAGAATGCCGTTTTACTTTAAGCCAGATATTAATTTTTTTCTTTTGGCTATATTTCTTTTTTGGAGAAAATATGCTCCAGCACTTTTTGATTTTAAAGAAAAATCTTGGATGATTTTTTACTAAAATAAATTTTATAGCGTAGAGAAGGCTTTCAGCTAATACCCTGTATACATCCTCTAGAGTGCCGTTTTACTTTAAGCCAGATATTCATTTTTTTCTTTTGGCTATATTTCTTTTTTGGAGAAAATATGCTCCAGCACTTTTTGATTTTAAAGAAAAATCTTGGATGATTTTTTACTAAAATAAATTTTATAGCGTAGAGAAGGCTTCCAGCTAACACCCTGTATACATCCTCTAGAGTGTGGTTTTACTTTAAGCCAGATATTCATTTTTTTCTTTTGGCTATATTTCTTTTTTGAAGAAAATATGCTCCAACACTTTTTGATTTTAAAGAAAAATCTTGGATGATTTTTTACTAAAATAAATTTTATAGCATAGAGAAGGATTCCAGCTAACACCCTGTATACATACTCTAGAGTGCCGTTTTACTTTAGGCATAATTTCTCCAAAGAGGAAATATAGCCAAAAGAAAAAAATGAATATCTGGCTTAAAGTAAAACGGCACTCTAGAGGATGTATACAGGGTGTTAGGTAGAGGCCTTCTCTATGCTATAAAATTTAATATAAATTTAATATAAAAGAAAAAAATTAATATCTGGCTTAAAGTAAAACGGCACTCTAGAGGATGTATACAGGGTGTTAGCTGAAAGCCTTCTCTACGCTATAAAATTTATTTTAGTAAAAAATCATCCAAGATTTTTCTTTAAAATCAAAAAGTGCTGAAGCATATTAAAATTTATTTTAGTAAAAAATCATCCAAAATTTTTTTTTTAAATCAAAAAGTGCTAGAGCATATTTTCTCCAAAGAGGAAATATAGCCCAAAAAAAAAATTAATAAGCATAATTTTAGGCGAAAATATCTGGTAATAAGATTCGTGTCAATGATTTTCTTACTTTATATTGGAAATTATGAAGGGTATATGGCAACCCTATTTTTCTTCAATCGAAGTCTCCTACAAACGTTGCTGAAAAACGATTCTCCAAAAAAAAGTGCCAACTTCACACCAGTCAAAAATTTATATATTGTATTTAATAATTGTAGAATGTAAAATAAAACCAAATTTTTACAAATTATGTTTCTCTAAGCCTATTTTAACAAAATCTATGGCATTAAGTTTATCCATTATTATTGTTTTAAACAAAACATTTATTACTGATGCGTCGTATATCTCGATGGAGGTTTCAGGGTCAGAGCTGTGGGGCTCAAAGTTGAAAGTTTGAGAAACTTTTTTTCGTTAAAAGAGGTAGCTAAAAGTAACTGTTATGAACTTTTTTGTGCTTATCTATTTATTGAGAATATAGAAAATAATCGGTAATTAGTAAGAAGTTTCAAATGAATCCGTTGTTGTTTTGCTAACTTTCTTGGCCTCTGAAAAGAGTTTATACCCGGTTTTGTACCCGGCAGACAACGTCCCTAGGCGCTGGAGGCCTTCAAATGGAGAAAAGTTTAATTTTTCTAACAAAAGTACACCCAAGTCTTAAGTCGATTGGTCGATTTCCCACAAACAGATTTCCCACAAACGATTTTAAACAGTTTTTGAGAAAATTAATGACAAAATTGAAATTTAAAAAAAAAATTTGTTTAAATTACGCGAATAAGATAAATTTTTTTTCTGATCTCCAAGTTCTCTAATGAATTCAAAGAAATGCGAAAGGATCTATGTCTTCCAGTTCCTGAAAAATGAATATTGCGAAATACGTATATTGTACTTTTCTTTTAGAGAACAATTTCTACGTCCAAAGTGCAAAAACTGCAATCAAAGTACAAATTTTACTCAAAGAGACGATTACAGAGACGATTACGAATATTCCATGCCATGATGTTGAAAATATTACTATGTAACAGTACATCAGTGGGCGTGTCTTGCCCATTTTTTCTGAGATCACTCACCAATACGCCAAACACGGCAGAGCTTCAGATCCGGATTGCAAGCTGCGAAATTCAGCTCTCAAATCGGATACATTAATATTTACATAATAAGTAGGCATGGCAGTACTAATATTTTCTACTTTTGCGGATAGAATACATCATGGGATAAAATATTCGTGCCTAATTTCATGGCGATGCTCTTACCCGTTCTCCTGTAATCGTATCTTTTGTCACTAGTGGGCGGACCACGACCATTTTTTTAGTACATTTTAGTTTGACACGGTAAAGTCAGTAATAAAAATTTTACCCATATTCGCTCTACGAACTAGAAATTGGACTAGGCACGTGAAAAAGCATATTTGCTATGAAAAGTAGGCGTGGCACCGGTCCGATTTTTTTCATGTTCAATACCAAACAGAGAGGAGCTCTTGATGGATAACTGGCAATAACTTAATAATTTCTTAATAACAGTATGAGATGTTATACCCATTTTGGAAACTGCATAAGCTAGGCATGGGCGTGGGCGTGGGCTAAAAATGGGCGTGGTCCGCCCACTAGTATACCATTCTATATATTGAGGTGTTTGTTGAGAAAAGCGTTGTTGTAAAAGAGTTAATATGTCAAAATTTATTACCTGTAAATAAAATGAAAGTAGTCACCCGCCCACTTTTTTTCTTCACTTCGTCAGATGTATGTGTAGGTGTAGATGCAGAATAGCCCCGTTAATCACCGTCACTTTAGTAAATTTCTAGAAGATATAGGAAGTTTTTTAAATAGGATTCCTATTATAGAAAAGGTTGTAAAAAGGTTAAACATCCCCGATCTACACAGTCTGCTCGCAATGCACACCGGATACAAATTCCTCCAGAATTTTCTCGTCCGAATGCTGACAATTCTCAAAATGGGATCGCTTACGCATTCGCGCAATATCGCAGTAAAACTCACTACTGTTTTTTGTAAATCTTGTACAGTAAATCTTGACTACAATTTTTATTTAATGAGTTTATTTATTTTTATTTAGGAACGTTTATTTTACTTAAAAGATGCGTGCGTATGCATGTGAAATTACACAAGCAAACTGTTATTAACAATCACTCAGTTCGAAAGCTGCATTTGCGCAGGCGCTTTTCGGATTTTGGTCAGTGCTTGTTTCATACGTCTGGCGAACATGTTCTGTTAGCTTTTCCTTCACTTTTTGTCGAGTTTCATTCAGCAACATCATCGATTTTCTACTCATCGAAATGCTCTTTAGTTGTATATAATCTGAAAAAGTATATACGGACATATTTTTATTACGATTAAATCGAGAAAATATCCTCAAGAAGAGACGTCAAGGAGGAAGTTACCATCACTTAAAAATCGCCTCTCAAAATTTGTGGGAAGATCACTATAGTCTTTTCGTTGGTAGTGTCTGTTGTGATGAAGCTGAAAAACTGTTTGACGACGAGCAAAACTGTCGCCATCGATACTTTTCTTGTTTTCGTAGAGTTCAGGTCTCTGCAATTGGCGCGCGATATCCACCGCATTACCACGAATTTCATGGGCAGCATTCTCATCGGTAATCTGCATTATAAAAAAATTACTGTTAATTTAAAAATGTGTATTTGAACATATTTAAATGTTTGTAGTTTTTGATAATTAGTTGATTTCTATAACTAAGATTTGATTTTCATAAATATTTATGAAAAAAACTATGAATCTTATTAAGAGATCGGAAGCCACCGGGAGCCATAAGATCTGTGCACTCACCGAGCTCGTGGATCGGAACCAGTTTAATTGTGTCATGGCCAATATCTGAGAAATGGTTGCGAACCGATGGAAGAACATGGCAATGAACTGTATGATTAAAATTAGTCCGAAAAACAGCACGAAGCATAATCCGATAGGGTCAAGCTCCTTGTATTGCCGGTGTATGTAGATTTGTGAGTTCGTGTCGTCGTATAGTATAGAGTCAAGGGGATCAATGGGCCACTCCAGGTGCAAATATTCCTTCTTCAGCTGCAGTAGAAAGACAATGAGAACCAACATTGCATTGATCATTATAAAAGCAAAAGAGAATATGTTGCGCAACTCTGTAAGCTTATTCTCGATTTCGGCCTTTTTCTCCTTTGTGTGAAATATCGGTTTCAGATATCGTCGTATTAAATCCTTCCAAAAACGCTTCTCGGATATTGTTATTTCGCCCAACTCCGAATCTGCCAGTAATGGATCATTCATCCACCCCGGCAGACGGTATCCGCGCTTCCTCGCCACATCCATGGACGAGGAGTAACCGCTTGCCTAGAGGACAAGTATATCACCTTATATGATATTATGTACTCGCTTCAAACTAGATTTACTTTTTTCGACGCCACTTCTCTTGTGCCCCAGGAAACATCATTCATGTTAAACACGGAGTATATTATCAAGAGCATGTACATCGACGGAATGGTGACGTAGTAAAAAAAGCCACAGACTAGTGCACCAATTTCTTGTGGATGGAGGATACCTGCAAATGAGTCTATAAAGCGTCAATAATTTCTAGATGTGGAAAATTACCCGCAATAAAAATCTGCGAAAACACCAAAATGAAGAAGAGCGAAGACGGCGCAAATGGCCCATCTTCCATAATTTGAATAATTATTCCGATGAGTACAGCAATCATAACGAAGCAATATAAGGAACTAATAACAAATGCCAGAAGTATCTGAAATTTAAAATTTTCTAAATGCGCATAATAACCACGAGGATTTGCGAATGTGATAAATATCGGAATTTCCGAATCGAAAATAGGGAATGTATGTATGTATTTCAATTGAGGCAGTGAAATACAGCGTAGTCTTCCTTCGTGGCGGCCATCGGCGGCGGCAAAGATTATAACCGTCAATCAACCAAATCAACAGTTTTTTTATTAATTCTCGATAAATAGCTGGAAACCGTAAGTTGCTATCTCCTACGGTTTTGCAGAAAAGTGCAAATTACGAGACATACTTCTTACCTGACAACTCCAATTGGGTATTTCCATCTAATTTTTATGGCGGCCAGTTTATAATATTTAAAAAAATAATGTAAAAAATTAATAAAAATATATTATCACAATACAAATTTTTCGTTCATTGGCATAAAAATTAGTTGTCAGGTAAAACATATTTTGAATGCTATTCAACATTTTGGAATGCAGTTAAAATTATGAATAACTTACTTGATACTTTTGTTTTAAGTAGATGCAGGATATAATGAAAATCATTACCGGGAAAAAATTCCATAGGAACGAAATCCATACATTGATGCCAAATACGGTCATAAGAGCTCCTATCATCATAAGAAAGATCGTTCCAGGACCTAGTATTGTGCCAACCATCAACATGCTCTGGTAAGCTATATACAGCATTGAAATTGAATTATTTTTCCGTACAATATTCTTCGAATGTGACAACAAATCGAATATATTCGCAATGGTGGAAGGCACCCAACGTCTGCGCTGGTTATAAAATTCATGGAAAACTTCGGGTGAATGAGTATAGGCGTCCGAAGCTGCAGAGTATTCCACACGCATTCCCTGCTTCAGTATCAGCGTGCAAAGCCAACGATCTTCGCCTTGATCGTATTGTATGTAATGCATGGGCTCTTGAGACTCTGTTGTATACTTTCTCATCACACTGTTCTCCATGAGCGCACTACCTCGAAACAGACTGAAACACCCGGGACTGCATAACACACATCCGATGATATGCTCAGTCGCTTTCTGCAACCAGTGCCCGATCGCATATTCGAATATTTGGTACCACACCATAGGCCCCCTTCCCACTGGGTGAATGCGCCCGCAAGCAGCCCCCAACTCCTCGACTGCTTTCATACGGTCGATCAGCAGTTGCACAGCTTGTGGCTGAAAGTCTATGTCGCCATCTAATGCAAGCAGAAATGTGTTCTCTGCGATGACCGCTTTGCGTTCCAACGAGACGTTATCCAGCTCCATTATGCGAAAGCCCAGCAAGTAATACATGTACATCACCTGAGACCAGCGCTTTTTGTGTCGAATCTTATCTTTATTCTTGAGATGAGCCACCAACCGACTGCGGCCCGGGAGGGTCCAAACCAACCGTCCCCCATACGGTGTTATAATTTTAACCGGTGGCTTGATCCTCATATCCTCACCATGAACTTCAAATGCTGCCTTTCTAATGTTAGTTACTAGATTTCTTACATATTGATTGAGCGGTGGATTCTTAGAATTTTCGTAAAGCACTTCATCGAGAATGAAGGCGTCGTCAAAGAAAATATTAACTAAGAAAAAATTAAACGGTGCAGGTTGTTCAAATTAGAATAACTTATTACTATTATAAAAAGAGAATACATAAGAGATTCACGACCTTGTCGTAAGTCTTAATGGGTCTTTCTGCATTTCAACATAATGAATGGGCTGTTGAATTTAGGCTCTACCTCGTTCTTAGAAATTCTATTTTACATAAAGCTTTTTCATCCATTGATAAAAATTATCTAGTTCACGAATAGTAACGAAATTTTCTTCTTTATGCAAAATACTAAAAATACTGGGTTTTCGAAGCTTTTGAGATGACCCTTCATTGTGAAAGTAACTGCATTCATATATTTAGTAATAGTAGTTATGAACTGTAGTTACTTCCACCCGGAAACTGCCTCCAATAAATAGCTCATGGCTCAATAAAGAAAAACCAAATCTCTTCGAAGCCGTTAATTACGATGACTTAAGTAATTTCTTTACGACTACGATGTTTACGAAAATATGTACATATGTAAGTATGTACATATATTGAGGTATGCTTTTTAATTGACACGACCATCTCTGCCTTTAGATCCCTGTTAAACTTCGACAATGGTATGAGATGTCGTCGATGTCGATGTTTATAAGATTTCGTCAAATATTTTCAGCAGATTCACGTCTTCGAGATACAATGCCTTCTGCGAAAACTGACGCCAAAAATGGGACATCAACCCCCTCGGGACAAACTCTAACAGATACAATTAGGAATACATATTTACTTGTAATTGAGCTTACTTTCTAATTCATAATATTCATTATCTGTCTTTCCGGAATTTATATATGTTCTTGCCATTCTCCGAGCACATTGGTCTTCGTCCAATCGTACTACCGACTTCAAGAACTCCATCATTTCTTCCTGAGTTTCATGCCACATAGTTGCGCACACGACCAGTTGAGGAATGGTATCTGATTCCGATGTATTTTCTGTTGACTTACCTGATGCAAAGGCAGAGCCATTATTCTATAACATAATTAAGAGTAGAGAAGCAATAAATGAAAAGTTCTTGGCGGAGGAATTTTATGGTAAAAATGTAATGGATTAATTGAAATGAGGAAGAAACAGGGTAATACTCGTAGCTTGGCTAAAACTACCGATTTGATGGACACAGAAATCAAGTTCAAGATACCAATCTGACCATGAAAAACTATGGATGTTTTTAACTAACCCTGCCTCTACGACTGGAGCTGCTGGTGTTGTGGCTCCTAGGTCTGGCCCCCGTGGTAAAAAAGGTAGTATTGACAGGGCGAAAAAGACTCCGACTGTAGAAATGGTGGCGAAGGCTAAGACCAACGTGTCTGGCCGGTGCAAAGCCAACGACAGTCAGGAGAAGGTGTCGTCTAAGAATGATACTGACAATCATCCATCCTGGCTATAGTTCCTTAAGAAAGGGGCAGGAGGTTAAATGGGATACGAAGGCAAAATGTAAGACCCGACGGCACGCTTTCAAACTGCGGGAAAAACTACGAAAGATCCCCGAAAAGGATCTGAAAGACAAAGACAGAAAGTACTTAATGTAGGTGGCCGAGATTCTCCGATCGAATGAGCCCTCTAAGTCCGATCCTGCGACTAAGAGGAAGCGGTCGGCAGATGAGCTGCTTCATCCAGCTGGGAGAAAACGAAGGTGGTTGGAGTTCTAAAGGACTAGCTGTTGTGGTGGACAGAAGTGATCCGGATTGCTTGATCTCTGTCTAGCATTCGAAAAAAGTGGAGGTCAAATTAGCTGTAAGCTTCCAATAATGAAGGAGTTTCTGGGCCCTATTCCCGTGTGTAGGGATGCTGGTTGGCATCAGGGCAGGGTCAAGCTGATCGCTTGTGGGGACCAGAGATCTTCTGATCTGTACAAGCTGGCAATCAGCCGGGTGGGAGAGATATGAAAAGTGGTTATTGTAAAATTACAATTAATATTTTCCTTTCCTTTAAACTTGTCTTGGTTAATTTTCCTTCAAGTGCGCTTGAAAAATCTCATCCTTTCTGATGCGGAGGTAAAAGGCTTCTCCTGTATTCTAGCTTAAAAATTTTCTTATTCCCTTCTCTTCTTCTGGTTTCTTCTATTAACTCTACCTTACCTCACCCTACACAAAATAGGCAAACTATTATCAAATTATTTATCTAGTAAATATTAGGGAATATCTTAAACCTATTGGTTAACTTCATAATTTACTATTCATTAATAGTACCCGTAAGAGTTCATAATAATTAACCATAATTAATTAATTAATTAATTAATAACCGTAAAAAGATTTATTTCTTTACTTATTTTTATTTAAGATTATTATTAGTACCAATTAATATCAGATATAGAATTATGAATAGCAGTTATTTGCTCAATAAGCTAGTGCACGGTTGCCTGTTTTTTTTTTGTTTGTTTTAATTTTGATTTTCGCTGTTCATGATAATCATGTGACCAAAACAGGAACAGGAAAATTTAATCTACGGCTTGCTTTACAATTGTAGTAGTTGTAGTAGTAGTAGTATCAAAGACTACCTGTCTCATAAGATTCCGGCTATCTCAGAAGTACAGCCTTTAATATTGGCGTATGGCAATGAAATTAATATTCAGCAAAGCTTTGAAACTGTTATTAAAATAGGGGCAATGAAATTCACCCACCGAGTGTATTTCCTATTAGGCCTCCTAAAAGATTTTGTAATGGGCACGAAGTTCTTAATGAAATTTAATTGTAAAATAAATCTTGCCACAGAGGAGCTACAAAGTAAATCAGTTGTTCATGGCAGAGATAAGTTCAAGCACATTTATGCACTTATATATTTGGTAATTAAAAAAAACATTAACTTTATTTCATATTGTAGCATACCGCAACACTGCTTTGGTACCAGAATTCATAAGAGGCGCAAAAATAGGTGCGTTCTATACAAACGGGCAACACTAGTATCGGCAAATTCAATGGCGAGGTGAACGAAAATATGAGAGTATACCAACGTCATTTTATGTCTGCTCTTTTATTTTAATTGGATAATCAATTTGATTTTATAATGTTTTATTTTGCGTGAATTGTTAAAAAAATAGGTCATACAGTTTCTGGTAAAAAATAGTGGCGGATTTGAGCGTATGAAACAATTTACATTAGATTTTTTTATGTTAATCTGCACTTGCAATGATATTTAACCTTAAAATACTATTCCCAAATGGGTTCTAATTAAGTAAAAAAATATTTAAAAGTAAAATGGATATTAAATAAACTAAATATTGGCATAAATAAATAAATAAAAATTGATGTCGTCGAATTCATTACTTATATGAATAATTAATTAAGTTGCTATCTCAATACAACCGATTTGACTTAAAAATCTGAATTGTCATTGGGGTCTCAAAGCTGAACCCTCTTCGTCCCGATCACTCTTCATCATGGGTCTGATAGTTGAGTTTCTATTTTCAATTAACCCCTCCCCCGCGAACGCGGCGCCTAACAAAACGGAACGAACAATGACTTTCCTATACGAAAAACCCCTTTCCCTTTCCTTCACACTCTTCATCTGGGGTCTGATAGTTGAGTTTCTGAAAAGCATTTTTCAGGTTTTTCACAAACACTACTTTACGTCAGAGTTGCATATTTTAGCATATTTTAGCAGTTTCCTATCTCCTTATCTCTGGTTCATGGTGACTCAACCGAACATTGCCGTACAAACGACTCAAGGCTCAGTTTCATAGACTCCGTTTGCGTGCGTATCCGTCAGAAATCTCACACAAGAAAAGTTGAAATATATGTTAACATATGGGATGAGTTTCATAGGCTCCGTGCGTTCACATGCGTAAACGGATAGAAAGTGAAAAATTTTCTATTTTTTCATCCGTCGATCCATTCATTCTATTACAATCGTTGTCTTGGGAAAGAATGACAACTGCGAATTATCAAGGATGAAACAGAAACGTAATTTTTTGATGTGAAAAACTTTCGGCTTACAAATTTTAGTAATTTCGCTCTAAAAGGCTAGTTTTGAACGGATTCTATGAAACTTGAAAATTTTCTGTTCCGTCGCTATCCGTGAGTTGTAATAGATTCCTGACGGATACACACGCAAACGAAGTCTATGAAATCGAGCCTTCACAATCAAGAAACCAAGAAAATATTAGAAGAGAAATATTTTAACCGCCGTAGAACACCGACAAGTTTACGAGGAGCAGTCCTGCTGTCGAAGCAAAACGCACAGCCTATTTTACCACCACCTAAGGCCGACCCTCAACAGCGAGCCATACTGAAACGACAGCTCAATGAAAATATTAGTAAGCCACAAATTGGAAACCCTTCTGTTCCAGATCAATCGATTTGTCGATACAACACAACCACAAAATTTCAAACCACTAGGGAAAAAGAGCCTTCAACTGGTTACAAAACATCCACATCACCCCGCAAAGATCACGGAAGCGACGAGATTTCCAAATAACCCGGAGACATGGAATAATCAATGTCATTGTCCAGGATGGCTGGGTTTAGCTAAAGTACAAAAATACTCGGAAATTAATAACCACAAACAAGGATTACACTCCTAATTCACCACACTTTGAAAAACCTAATAAATTTTATTTTTTTATATAACTCATATTAATAGTAACTATTGAGTTTTTAAGCAAATTAAATTGTATTATTCGCACAAATTAATTTTGAATAATGAATTTCTTTTCAAACATTAATTTTATTGCCTAAGTAGTTCAGCCGGAAACATTATATACATATTTCAAAAAGGTTTCTTCACTTTCACTAAACACCCCCCTTTTTTTACTCTTCTTCGTTTCCCCATAGAGGGGATAGAGTGTAACGATCACACTCGTTCCAAGTTATTTTCTTAAATCTCTATATATAAAAATGAAAGTCCTGACTGACTCATCAACGCCCAGGCTAAACGCTTGGACTTAGAAAGCTGAAATGTTGCACAGACGTTTCCTTTATGATGTACATATACAAACACTAAGAACGGATATTTCGAAATTCGACCCCTAAGGTGGTGAAAAGGGGTTACAAAATTTGTATGAGGAATATTTTATTTGTGGTCAAATTTGCTTGAAACTTGGTCTTAATACTCTTTGGTATAATTAATCAAATACATATTTCGGCATTTTTCAAAATCCAACCCCTGAAGGGGTGAAAACGGGTTGCAACGTTTGTATGAGGAATATTTCATTTGTAACCATTTAACCATTTAACCAGAATGAGCCACAGCAACGCGGGGACGGGTACATCTAGTTAATTATATGTACCTAAAAAATAATTCAAGCATCTCCTATACAATATCAATAATCAGAGTAAGATAAGATCCAGGAAGCAATTGTAACGTTGTATTAAATATGCAGATAAATTTGTTTGGTCAAGGTTCGTCATTTACACTTACCTTTTTAAGGATGTTCCATTCAACGATACTACGATTCATCACAAGACACTGGTCTACCAGAAGACCACAATAGCAAGGACACACAAATATCTTTTCAGTTGGTGAATTGTTTTCATTTTGTGGCTGCCAGATGTGCGAAGTGGTCCATATTTGCGATAACCACCACAGAGCCCAGATCCCCAAATCATTTTTCATGCCAGTTGCCGAAAAATTAAAGAAATCTTTTAATTTTAACCCCATATACTTTGGCACAAGACCATTGAATAAGCCATCACTTGATTCGTACAGATTTCCCAAACAAAACATTGTTGTTACGGTCAGCGGACCTATCAGACTTAGTGGCAGAGCAAAGCTGAACTGCTGAATTTTGATTTTACAAGCAAATTTTCCAAATATGTAGCAAAGATATGATGTTACGATTTGAACACAGAGAGTGTAAATTAACATGTTCGGACTTGACTCAATCCAAAGGGATCCCGTCACTGAAGAACTTGACGAATTTGTGACATTCATTATAATCTGAAAAGAAGAAAAAAGCGAAGCGGCCAGAAATTTAAAGCGAATACTATTTAGTACTATAACAGTATACAGCACTCCGAAATCATGTTGGCGCTTTTGTTCAGCACGAAACAAAAGTTGCGATAAAGTTTGAGATTTCGAAGAACAGCGGCGATTATTAAGCGAAAGGGGTCAGTCAGGTTGACTTGATATAACATAACTACGTGCTATACGGAAGTTACCTGTGCTTTTTTTACGTTTTGTACGGTTATTTGTGGCTGATTACGAGTTATCCATCCACTACAGAACTTCGAAAAATAAACGGACAATCCTCGCCCATCCAAAAAGAAAGCCATCAACGAAAATACAATGATTTTAAGCGGCGAAAGGTAAAGGTATATACGGTATCTGGATCTAGTTTGTCGAAGAGATCTGGTAAAACAACCTTTTTGTAATTAAGGAAGTTAATGAAAACTTTTTTTAATAACATCTTCTGACCTTTATGAGAACACGAATTCACGAAATTTTCCCACCAACGAAACGATGTTAAAATCAGCGGAATAACCGTTATTTTTACCTCAATCGGCCAATATGTCGATGTCAGCCATACTACAAAAGCTGATGCTTGAGCAAACAATGCTAAAATACTGATAGAGAATGAAACAATTGATTTCAAGTCCATCGTTATTTTTCTAAAAACATCTAAATTAAAAAAACAAGGCGTTAACTCGAAAGTATATCTGGACTGCAACAAACACATACTAAGAAAGGTCGGGATAAAACATATGCCATTGCAGAGCATTAATCCTCTTCCAGCGTCTAAATTTACGAGCACTAAGAATGTGAATAACGCCAAGCCAATGACATGTATTAGCTCGAACAACACCACCTGAGAATTCAAGAAATTCCTAAAAGCTACACAGAAAGATAATAATCGTCTGCTTACCAAAATTACTTCCAGTAGAGGTGGTGTTTTAACGTCCTTAAAGATGCAGATACGCATAGCCCGTAAAAATGTGAATACTTCGGGTGTTCCGAAAGCAAAAATAATGGCCCACAACCACGCAATTTGTTCGTCAATAGAAACTTGAATCCACAAGTTGCTGCTTCGATCTATGATAGGGATAGATTTTCCATTATATGTCTTTAAGCCATTACAAAACTCATCATTTACTTACTTACAATATGACCTCTTCCAGATACTTGCGAAACCATAAAAACGTACGTTATTTTAGAAAGTGTAGCGGTTGTCAATACGATAATAAAAACAAAAATATACACGAAAAGTTTAAACAATTTGAAAGGAAGCCCAGTTTTTGGCCAATGATGCGCTGATCCGTTCCCTTTCTTTGCCAGAGGGTCTTGAAATGAGTCCCAAAAGGGAGGACTTTCTTTTCGTTCTCTAAAATAATTACAATATCTGAAGCCGTATAAGTGATAAAAAGGAATAATCAAAGAAGTCTTGAACTATTGTAATTTTAAAACTTTGGGTTATAGTACAAATTCTTTATTAGAAAAATGTACCTATAAAAAAAAGTTGGTTCCAAAACTTGAATGAAAAAAATCCACTCAAAGAAATACAAAAAATTTTGCTATAAACCTGATTGGGCATTTACCCTGGCTACTGAGCAAAGAACCCAGAAATCAAAAATATTAAACCTCAATCCAATCGAAAATGGTAAAAAATTGGCATTTCTTAATGTTCAAATAAATGCGTTCTCTATCCATATTTACCGATCTCGCCGAATCAATTCTTCATTAAGGCTTGCATTAGAACTAAAAGTTACCAGTTCCATTTGTAGAATTTAGAAAAACTGACAAAAACAGGGAACAAATTTTCAAAACAATCTTTTTCATGGAAAGCACATTAATTAACTGAAACAGATTTACTTTATGTACAATTGTGTCGCAATTGTGTATAATGTTTAGATAAGATCAAGAACTCGAATTGATAGCATTCGTTCTCTGTAGAAAACTGAAACAAATAAAGAAAATTAAAGTGAATACATTCATTTTATCTAAACCTTTTGTGCGCAATAATTTCAAAGTACATACATATTAATAAATATAATATCTTTTAATTGCACTGTGATACTGTGGGGTTGTCGAAATATTGCATGCTCGTAACAGAAAAATTTGAAACTCTAAGAGTACTAGAGATATTTGTATCTATTAGAGGCTGCATTTGACTACACGAAGGCTTGTTCAAGACGTCTTAAAACGTTCAGGGGTTGCCTAAAAGGTTTCTATTTGCTTTCAAATCAAGTAGAGACTGTCGGTAGCGCTGCTGACAACATTACCAGATATGAATCTGACAGTTACGGCTTGATTTAAAATAAAATGGACTTACATTAACACAAAAATGTTGCTATTTAAGTTTCAAGCCTTTCGTGTCGTCAAATGCAGCCCTCTAGTACAAATGTCCCTTACTTTTTTGTAACTAAAAGCCCATTCTAGAATAACAGTCGGACGGCGGGCGGCGTCATTAATTTTTTGAAGTAAATTTGTAGGTGGACACAGTTAATACTCCGGGTTTTTTTACATTAAATTAACCCCTTTGCAAATGAAATTCATCCTTTTGCAAATTAAATTGACCCTTTGGAAGTCAAATTCACCATTTTGCTAATCAAATTCACTCTTTGGCGAATCAAATTTAACCTTTTGCAAGTCGAATTCACCGTTTTGAAAATTAAGTATGTACTTTTACTTCAATATTTTATTTAAAAAATATCAAATGTAATCTAATTCGCTTTAATTAATACACAAGGAGCAGTGTGGTAAGAAACAATTCAGCCATCTACAGTCCTGATGGATGGATTGATGGATGATCCTGAAATATTTTCTTAAATTTTCTTCCGAAATTTTTTCAGAAATTGGAGGACCAAAAGCTGCAAAAAGTGTCCGCAAAACGCAGTGAGTGCGTGATCTTATTGGTCAGATAAGGCACACCCTCCTTTTTCTACCGCCATATTCACCGATGTTTGATTCTATTCTCATTTCGTTTACTTCACCAATTTGGTATTAAAAGCAACAACAAAACAAAAGACAGTGTAGCTTAATTTACTATACTCGTATACAACACATTCTATCTACATAAATGTAAAAAGTGAGGTTATGGCATGAAATAATCCAAAAAATGCTTATTACATACAAAAGATATATATTGCACTTTTCTCAAGTCATATTTAACCTATTGACCCTATTGAGGTATCGAAATATGGAGGAAACTTCAAAGTTTTGAAATAACAGTTTGCCATTTTAATCGTATGATCCCAAACATGCTTTATTATACCGGTGTGAAGTTAGCATCCTGCGAATTCAGAAACTCAGCATCCTGCGAATTCAACTAATAGAGCTCTCTAATTTGCGGCGAAAAGTCACTGACTTTTATCAACGAGTATAAGATTTTTTATTTACTCGTTGTTTTATGGATATGAGAAAGCACGTACCCCAACCCGATATTTTTTCCGACCGAAGTAAAAGATTTTGATAAAAAATTACTTTACCCCCAAAGTGTTTACACGGTGGTTTTTTTACCCACAACTTTTTTTTTTGCACCAATCGATAGGAAGCATCGCGAAACAGATTTTTAAAATGGTGAGGGGTGGGTGCCGGCCCTCTAAAGTGGTCACACAGGGGTTTTTATCTTTTGCTCAAGTGGGACTTTACTCCAAAGTCCTAATTCCTGAGGAATTCACTTGGAATTAGAACAGAATTGATTTTCCCCAGCTCTGATTAGTCAGAATCGTTTCTGTCAATTTTTGTTTGCTACAAGTAGTAGGTGCAAAGGAAAAAATTTATATTCGGAGACAAGTTCGAAGATATCAAACAGATTTTATGTAATTGTTTATTAAGGGCTCTGTAAAAATAAATACTCAGTGTATTTATACTCAGGATGTAGATCCGTAATAGATCCGTCCTACGGATAGCGACGGAACAGAAAATTTTCAAGTTTCATAGAATCCGTTCAAGAGCTGCGCAAACACAGGGATACATACAACTGTTCTCATAATTCTACAGGAATTTTATTTCATATTTAAAGCTAAAATTCTTTATATTTATCTGCTTAATTAGAACACTAAAGTTTTTAGAATACTAAAAAACAGTAAAGTTAAAGGGTTTGAGACATTCAACTCATAAAATAGTCTTTTAGAGCGAAATTACTAAGATTTGTAAACCGAAACTTTTTCACATCAAAAAATTACTTTTCTGTTTCATCCCCGATAATTCGCAGTTGGCATTATTTCTCAACGATTGTAATAGAACAACGATTGTAATAGAATGAACGGATCGACGAATGAAAAAGTAGAAAAATTTTCTGCGTCTATACGTTTACGCATGTAAACGCACGGAGCCTATGAAACTTATCCCATATGTTTACATTAACATATGTATTTCAACTTTTCTTGCGTGAGATTTCTGACGGATACGCACGCAAACGGACTTTATGGAACTGAGCCTTTAAGCCGAAGTCAGACAGACCGCGATATACGCTGCGCGATACGGGGCGTAATTATCGCTCTGCGAATTGGTGGTTAAATAGAGCGCGAATCGCTACTAAGGTAAACAAATCAACCACGTGTATATATAGATAGCAAGATGCCATATTTGTAGAAAATGCCAGTTTTTACAAATTTTTCCTTTAGAGTTTCAATTGTTATACGATAACTGATAATCTCAACTCTTTGGCATCTCCGAAACTTGTAGAACTGTACTCACACACTCACAAAACACTAAACAAGGAACTTTTGTAAATTTTTACAATGCACCGCGACGCGTAAATCTATGCGCTGCGAAAGTAAACAACGTTTTTTCTCTGTCTGACGTGCTTATGGGATTTCTGTGTAATACAACCGGGCGTAAATTTCGGCGCTTAAATCGCGTTCTGTCTGACGTCCACTTTAGAGACCATGCGTTTTTCAGCGCCCTCTATTAGTTATTTTACGATTCAGCAAATAACGAGGAGTATAGTGAATATGACGAATATATGTCCTCGTTTTAGCGATTTTATTTGATATACTCGTACATAAGCATATCTCATACGTAACTAGTAAAAAACCAGAGATGTTTATAGATGGGAGCGACGACCGCATTAAAATAAATGAAAGGGTAAAATTGTGAGATCTATACGCTTCATAAAATTTTATTAAAATTCATTAACTCATTACCTATTATTATTATTAGAAGTTTAAGAAAACAATTGAATCGGTCATTGCAAAAAAAATATATATGTATATTGACTCATATATTTTTTGAAATTTTTTTTAGACTTTATATGTACTTGTTTTAGATGTACGTACTAACACAATTTTGAGCCCAAATCGAAAAATATGACTTATATTGTTTTTGCGATGACTGCAAGTTAATTTTTACTTTTGCACACTCACAAAAAATCCTCTTAGAATTGCAATAATATAGTTCCATTAAGTTTTAAGAAAAATAAAAATCGGGAACAACTTCGAGGCAAAATATTAGAAACTTTTTACAATACAGAAACTTTTATCAAGAAATATTAAACTGGAGACCTGTGGAAGAGCCTTTTGAATAATAAATTAAAATATAAACCCAAATATCCATCCATTTTTACTACCTAAAATTTCACACCCAAATTTTACTCTTACACACAGTTTTTAGTCAAGGGTTTGTGAGTGAATGAAAGTTATTTAAAAAGATGTTATAATTACGAAAGGTGGGAGTTTCTCTCAACTTTATTTCCAGCTATAAAATTGTAAAGGCTTATAAAATTTAGTTTTCTATGTAAGCTTTAATAGGTTTTAAATTTTCTAATGGTAAAAATATTTGCAATTTGCAATACAACAGTATTATATTTTTGAAATATTATAAAAATATAATAACATTTTACACCTTAACAGGAAATTGAATTAACAGGAATTTTGTATTTGTAAAATTTTGTCTTTAAAAACATCCCTGACTTGTTACTACTTTGGTTTCAATAGTGTTGTATGAAATATTTCGACGACAGATGTCGCTGGCTTTACACGCTGTTGCACTAGTACACTTTTTCCGAATCGCTCATACCCTATATTCTTATAAATACAGAAACTTTTCTGATTCTGAGAACTTGTAAGGGAGCCTTTGAATCAAATTTTACCACTTTGTCCTGAAATGCGTATTTTAATTTTTTCTGGTGTTTATTTTTGTGCCTATACATTTTTATTTTTGTGCCTTATTTGAGTGCCTATACATAAATTGAGTTGGTCTACATATATTGTAGCTTATGTGTCAGAACAAACGTCACAAACTATGGAGGAAATACGTCAAAAGCACAGATCGAGTAGGTACTCGCTCGTTTGATAAGTAACACGTGCTTATCAGCATCGAAATAGTTAAAGTTTGCACCAGACTGACCAGATCTCAAATTAGCATATTTTCCATAACGCGAATAAAATTATATAATTTTAATTACAAAAATTTATAAATTTCGTTTAAAAAAATTTATTTAATTTAAAAATTAAATGTTTTGGGGTATTGTATAAAAGAATTTTATACTAATAAATTTTACAATCCCATAAATATTTGAAATATATAAATCAGTTTCCCTAAATTAAACTAATTGAAGTTTTACATTCATAAATAAGTCCTCAACTCTACAACTCCTCAGGTATACAAAATAGGAGGTATACAAAATAACTAATAGCTATATACGAGTAATGGATTAGTAGAACAGACGCAAACAATGAGCAGGAATTCGCAAAATGAATTCTTAGCTAAGCCTCAAACCACTCGCAAATAATATGTTTGTCTGCACTAAAGACCATCTACTGCCATCTATGAGGCATAGCAGCTTTCATTATAAAGACAGAATAGAACATTCACATCGTTACTAGTCAAGTTTCTTTTTCTGGTTGAAAACTTAGAAAAAATAAAATCTTTTCCTATACAACTCTCTATAGGATCTGAATTTTCAGAGTTTTTGGTCGTCGACTTTACTACGTTAACTCATTTGTTAGTAAAGGTAACGAATGATATATCGAATATATATAAAAAATGTATATAAAGAATCGCTTACGAACAATTTAAGACCACCTTTGTCAATTTTAAATCCTTCATTTTACTACATAAAATATGCACAGGATGCTGAAGCAAATCTGTTAACAGTGGTCACAGTTTCTCCTCTATAAAAACTACAAATATAATTTATGCGTGTTGCCACCTATTTACATGTCTTCCAGGCATTCTTACGAATCAATAGAGACCATTTTTGTCAATTTCGTATCTGTAATATGGATGCTGTTACACAGGATGCTGTAGCCATTCTGTTGTATATTGCAGAAATCGTAGAGATACGAAATTGACAAAAGTGGTCTCTATTGATTCTCTAAGAATGCCTGGAAGACATGTAAATAGGTGGCAACACGCATAAATTATATTTGTAGTTTTTATAGATGAGAAACTGTGACCACTGTTAACAGAATGGCTTCAGCATCCTGTGCATATTGCATAAATCGTAGAGATACGAAATTGACAAAAGTGGTCTCTATTGATTCGTAAGAATGCCTGGAAGACATAGGTGGCAACACGCATAAATTATATTTGTAGTTTTTATAGAGCAGAAACTGTGACCACATTTTTTGTAAAACTGCAACTGCTCTAATGCGTTTTTGGGTTTTATTGCTATTTTATAACACGCGTGCGTAAAATACAATTTATAATTATCTTTTTAAAATAATATACACCCAACTCTTTTTTACACGGTAGATACCTTCTTTAGAAAACCGCGCAAAAAAATCATACACAAAAAATACATGCGACTTATTTTCCTCAACTTTAAAAAATTGTGACAGATGAAAAAGTCTACACATTTTCCCCCAAAAACCGTACAATGCAAAAAGATAATAATGAAATCCATATTACATTTTTATAAAACAAAAACAATTTATTTTTATTACAAAAAAATTTAATAGTAAAAAATTATCATTGATATAAATTATACTGAAAAGTCACCATCGAATTAAAAAAAATTAACGTTGAACCCTGCGTTTAAAAAAGAACTTCTCATTCCTTCGGTAGGCGTAATAATTTTATCCAAACTACAAACTATGTACCTAAATTCCTGGCAAACGCAGAATCAATAATTTCTCTAATTTTCATCATCATCATTATGATCATCATCATCATCATAATTTTTAGCATCATTATCATAATCATCAGCATCATTATCATTATAATTATAATCATCATCATAATTTTCATCATCATCATTAATCATTATCATTGTAATCATCATTATCATTATAACCATCATCATTATCATCATAATTATCATCAATATCTTTATAATCATAATCATTATCATCATCATTATCATAATATTACCATCATCATCATCATCGTCATCATGTTCATTATCATCTTATTATAATTATCATCATCATTATCATAATTTTAATAATGATTTTCTCCATCGTCATTTTCATAACCATTTTAATCATCATTATCATCACCATAATTTTGATTTTATTAATTATTAGTTTAATATTAATATTAAACTTTTAATAATATTATTTTATTTCTTTATTGATATTTGTTTGTAAATTAAATTTACATATTTCTAGATATATTTCAAAAATAACGAGAAACTAAAAAAAATGTTAACTGCATGCTATTACAGTAATTGGTTGTACAATTAAATAAAATCGGTCAATAATTTCTGTTAAGTAAGAGCCCTCTATTGTTTGTTTCTGGTAACTCAAGACTATATTTCTGTTAAGTGTCTGTTAAATAAAGTTTTCTGTTAACTTTCTGTGTTAAACCTCTGTTGTTAACATATTCACCGCTGTTATTAACAGAGCTCTGTTAACTCAGTTAACATGCCAATTCGCAGGATGCCGACTTCACAGGAGTCTTTATTATCGATTATAGTTTACACTATTTTAGCCAATATCTTGTGAATCAAGGTAGTGCCGATTATAATTTTGGTACCAGACATTATTCCAAATATTTATTTATTATTGTATGTATATACATAAGTGTCAACTTTGCAAAAAATGTTTAATTACTTAATAATGGGACTTGAAGATTATTTTTAATGTGAAAATAATCTTATACATATTTAATGAAATGTCTTCTGAACCAAGGTCAATAGGAAAATATGTACTTTTGGTACCAAAATTAATCTAAATACTACTCTATTATCCACTATAGGTCTTAACACAGCAGAAAATGTTTAAGTACCTAAAAATCAGCTTTAAGTCTTTTCTGTATTTAATTAAATATAGAAGAACGAAGATAAATAGAATCAGCATACCAGAAATTTTCTTAAATTAATTTCATCTCAGTAGAAAATGTTTAAGTATTTAAATAAGTAACTTAAAGCTTTTACTATATTTATGTATGTAGTCAGCTTGATATTTCTATTTATTTACATTTCGTTTGCTTCTAAAATCTTGTCCGGAAAAAAAAACAAAACAAAAGTTGACAGAATAGATTTTTTTTTTACAATAACAGCGTCTTCGATTCCACAAATTCTTTGCTTACTATTATATGTGACAAGTGTGGTAAGGGCGAGCAAGTGTGAAATCGCCTACGAATTTCTAAGGACAAATTATTGCCAAAAAAACTCCCGTGAAGTTGAACCGTCCGGCGCGAGTAGCGAGTAGTATTAACAGAGAGTTCGTTTTAGCAGTAAACGAGTTAGTTTTAACAGTAAAAAATGGTTTAAAACCATGCTATAACAGAGAATTCTGTTCAGAGCTTCTACAATTTTGTGTTAATGACAGAGTTTTACAAGAGTCATAACATAAAATATGTTAGAGGTTTCATTAAATAAAAAGTGAGCTTTACTGCATTCTTAGTGTTGAGTCATGAATGATAGTTGTTTCTTTATACTAAGCCGACTCTCAACAAGAACGTCCCATGTAGGGATTGCATATGCGAAATTCAAAAATTCCGAAATTCTTATAATATAATCTCATAAATATAATTTCGAATTCCGGTAAATTCATAGCGAATTCCGAATTATTAAATTGTATTTTTGCTCTTAATATGTGTACGTGTTTTAATGAACTAATTTCTGGCTGCGCGCCAATTGGGCTGCAGACACGGTAGTTAGTCCCTCACGAAGACGGCTCAACCTCTGCTTCACTGATTTGCAACTCCTTGGTAAGCGTTTCAAAAGCCATTTTCAGATTACTCTCAGAAACCAGCATGAATGTCAGCAAGCGCATTTTCTTCATGATTTGCTCATGATTGAGCCCATAATTTCATAGAATCTTCGCGAGTAACACAAGCAGTTTCTGCAGTACATGTTTCTGGTAATTTAAGGTCAGGATTTGTATCCTTAGTAACATCATGCAGAAGACGTTAAAGTTTTTGCTTTGTTCGCAGGACGGAGGACAATTGGAAAACTGGGCTTTAAGATGATCCACTCCGGAGAAGAGTTCCAAAACTTGGTCGCATTGTTTGGCAACTTGCACAAGATGATAATAAACATGATAACGTAAAGGCGATGTGGTATCCAAATTATTGAATAACCGATAATCACACAATCTGGAAGAAAATTAAGAATATCAAAAGAGATACCATAAGCTATAATCCGATATGTAAAGTAAAAACCACTCTTCCTAGTACTTATTATTCAAGTAAACTTTATTTAATTGAAATGAAATATATATATATCTGAATGTGATATTTGATATATTTATATTTTTAAGAACTTTTAAGTTGGTTGGTTTTTACGCCGACCTCGTGCCTCTTTTTTCAACGGAAAGCGCCATCTTCCTTATTTCATTGTTCAAGTAAAATTTCCCCAGTGCTGCCAACGCTGTGTTAGTCAGATGTTGCCAACATCCTCCTCCCCGGTTCGACAACTTCGTTAGTCAGAACATTAGTAGCAACATCGCCATTGGATTTGGGTAGAACGTCCAAGACGGCAATTTTTGCAGTGGGTCGATGATATTCGCCGCTCGCGGTTCGAACGAAGACACTGCGCACTTGGCCATCTTTGGCGAGAACGACATTTTTTACAATCCCCTTTGGCCAAGTATAGCGTGGAAGATTCGGGTCAACTATTAACACCACGTCACCACATTTGATAGGTTTCACCTTGTCGTGCCACTTCGTTCTGTGTGTTAGGATTGGAAGAACTTCTGTCATCCATCGCTTCCAAAAACATTCAGCCAGATATTGTGAGTGTCTCCAGGAGCTTCTTGTGTACTGGTCAGTTGTGTCGAACAATCCAGGAGGCTTGCTTCCATTAGAGGTCCCGAGCAAGAAGTGATTAGGAGTAAGAGCTTCCTGCTCTGTGGCTTCCAAAGATATATGAGTGAGAGGGCGGCTATTCAAAATATGTTCCACTTCAATAAACAAGTTGTGGAGCTTTTCATCATTTAGTCTGGTTGTTGGAGTCACAATTTTGTACAGGATATTCTTGGCTGAACGAATCATACGTTCCCAAGCGCCTCCCATATGAGGACTTGCTGGTGGTATAAACGACCATTTGGTTTCACTAGTAGTTAATCTTTCTTGTACGTTTTTAATCTCGAGCTGCTGATATGCATCACGAAGTTCTTTTTCGGCTGCAGTAAAGTTCGTTCCGTTGTCGCTAAAGAATTCTAGCGGTGTTCCTCTCCTGCCGATGAAGTTCCTAATTGCGACCATGCAGGAGTTCATTGAGAGTGAAAAGGCAACTTCAATGTGTACTGCTCTGCAAGTTAAGCAGGTAAATAGCGCACCGTATCTCTTTTCCTGGCGTCGACCCACCGTTGTTAAAAATGGACCAAAGAAATCTACACCCGTGTACGTAAATGGGCGGGTTGACATCGAGAGACGCGCTGCTGGTAACTGACCCATTTCAGGGACCACCGGGTTTACCGAATGATTCCTACAAACTTGGCAAGCGCTTCGTATCGATCTTAACTTACGTCTTAAATTTGGTATACAAAATTTCTGATTTATTTCATTAAGAACAGTTTCATGATGAATGTGATGGTATCTTCGATGATACCAGTCAATAATTAAATTTGTAATCGAATGAGATTTTGGCAAAATTATTGGATTTTTAGTATTAAAGCCAACTTGGGCATTATCTATACGTCCTCGGCAACGCAAAACATTAATGTTATCCAAAAAAGCCGAAAGCTTTCTTAGAGGACTTTTCTTATGTACAACTGATCCTGGATCACCTTTAAGGATATTTATTTCGACAGAATATTCATCGCTTTGGGCAAGACGATATAATTGACTTTCGGCCCAAAGTAATTCCTCGGACGTTAGCCTTGCGTTACATGGCCTGATCAGGTCAGATTTTCTATTTTGAGCTCTTGTTCGTAAATTTTCAAGATAATGTCTAACAAATGCCATGCTTCGCCATAGATATTCCCATTTTGAGAAACGAGCCGGGTCTATACAATTTTGTGCAAAACCAACTTGTAACCCCGCGAATTCACATATGATTTTCGAGTTAACTACCTTTTCTTCATCATTATGTTTTATAGACCCTTTTTGTTGGGGCCAATCTTTCCTAGGAAGACGCAGAAATGTTGGTCCCGAGAACCACTCGTTGTCAGGTTCAAAATCAACAGTAGTTTTAATTTTTGTTGACTTATCTGCTATGTTTTGCTTAGATGGTACGTATAACCATTGCGAGATGTCAGTGATTTCCTGTATTTCTGCAATTCTGAACATAACAAATTGTTTGTATTTCCGAGGGTCTTCTCGTAACCAACACAAAACAGTTTTCGAATCCGTCCAGTAATATACACTACGAATTTTAAAGTCATGGTTGTCTATGATATTTTTAGCAAACCGTGCACCCAGAACTGCTCCTGATAATTCCATACGAGGGATTGAAATAGGTCGAATAGGAGCAACTTTATTCTTCGAGCCGATCAAGGAAACTTGAATACGATTATCACTTTCAATGCGAAGGTATGCTACCGCTGCATAAGCTTCATCGCTCGCATCAACAAAAACGTGCAGATCTACAGAGCAATCACTGCGATTTAATTTTACAAAATAGCATCTTTGAACTCGAACTTTTTCGATTTTATGGAGCATAGCAAGCCATCCTCTCCAAATATTTTCAAACTCTATAGGGATGGTGTCATCCCATTCTATTCCACTTCTCCAAATTTCTTGAAGTAGAATCTTAATACGCATGGTGTAGAATGATAAGAACCCTAAAGGATCAAAAATAGACATGATGAGCCTAAGAAGTTCGCGTTTAGTTGGTAGCTTAGTGCCGTTAAGAATATTGGCACTGGCCTTCGTAAATTTCGTATTAAATACAAAAACGTCATTTTTTGTTTGCCACCACAAGCCTAGCACTTTGTCAGGTTCAATTACCTGATCAAGAGTCTGTGCTGCCTTACAGAAGTTATCGCGCTGCTGAGTACAATTTAAGAACTGCATTAGCTCTGACGAGTTCGAGAGCCAATTTCTTATTTCAAAATTTCCGCGTTTATGAATAAAACTCACGTCCGTAACAAGTTTCTTTGCTTCTATAAGCTCATCTGCACTATCGAGCATATCATCCATATAATGATGATGGAGGATTGATTTGGCAGCTCTGGGGAAATCCTTTTCATGTTCTCTAGCGTTTTTATTTTTAGCCATTTGAGCAATGCATGGTGAGCAGGTTGCTCCAAAGCTACAAACCTGAAGAACGTATACATTAGGAGGTATTTCAGATTGACAATCGCGCCAAAGAAAGCGTTGCGAATGTTGATCTGTTTCCTCAATTTTAACTCTGTGAAACATTTCACATATATCACCACATATGCCAATTTTTCCTATACGAAAATTGTAAAGTACTCTAACGAGAGATAACAAAAGATCTGGCCCTGTTTCTAAACATTTATTCAAAGAACTATCTTTATAACACGCTGCGGCGTCCCACACTATTCTAGTTTTATGTGGCTTATTCGGATTATAAACCGAGAATATTGGTAAGTACCATTTACGCGGATAATACTGTTGAATTTCTGAATCAGATAGTTTACGTATATATTGCTTCTTCTTCATTTCATGAATAAGGGAATTTACGCGAAGCTTTAAATCATGATTTTTATTGAGTTTTTTCTCGAAACATAAAAGTCTTTGCATGGCCATAGAAAAATTATCAGGGAGAGTTAGATTATTGGAACGCCAGAATAACTTAGCGGTGAAGGATTCGCCACTGCGCTCCACATGGCTCTCAAATTTTTCTACAGCGGTAACAGTTTGGTCACTTTCACGACTTCCTTGATGTAAACTATCCACTTTCATATTTTCAATCATAAGCCTATTTAAGGCCATCTTATCGTCACACTCACAGACGTGCAATTGAAGTGTTTTATCATAAGGCGTAAAATTCTCCTTGCCCAGGGAACCAAAAATGGTCCAACCGATCCTTGTCTTGGAGGCCGCAGGCTCATTTATTTTGCCTTCTCTGTATTTGATTGGCATCATTGTATGTTTATTGTTCAACCCGATAATTATATTTGGAATCACATTGTGATACGAGCTGATTGGTAAGCCTTTTAAATGAGTAAACTTATTTTCCAGTTCTTCAATGATCATGGTTTGCATGGGTAAATCCAGTTTTTCCACTGCATACACATCACTTAGTAAGAACCTCTTGTTGTTGTCGCCTTTAGCTGAAATTTTCAAATTCAACAATTCTGAATTTTGTTCAACGCGAACGGACCCGTCTGTCCAACGAATACATAATTGGGATTTTTTGCCTTTCAAACCTAACTGGCTTAAAATATTTTTTGTAATCATGGTGGGCCCTGAACCATCGTCCAATAAGGCATACACATCTAATTTACCATTGTTACCGTGTATGGTTACTGGTAAAATTTTGAAGAGAATCATAGATGTTTTAGTTATCTGTATGGCGACCTGTTGATTATTCTTTTTTTCTAAATCAAACTTATGTAGCGACCGATGGTGCTTCGCGGTACAATTGTTTACGCCACATTCTTTACGTTCTCTACATACACGCAGATCGTGAACCTTAAGGCAAGAACGACATAATTTCATTCGTCGTATGAAATTCCACTTCTCTGTGTATGGTAGTTCTCCGAATTGGTCACAGGCTGCAATAAAGTGATCTCTATGACACATAATGCACTTGCGCACGTTTTCTTTGTTGTTCGGAGTATTTGTGGGCGCTTCATGAAACCCAACTCTAAATAAATTCTTCTTTTCTTCACGTGGAGTAACTGGTGCAAAAGAAACCACAGAGCTTGCAGCCGTGGCCAATTCAAAGAGCCAGTCGCTAAAATGTATTAAATTCGTTTCATTAATTTTTCTTGATTCTAAGGCCCAATCCAATCGTCGTTGTGGTGGAAGTCTATCAATTAGCTCTCTTAACAATAATGGATTATTTAAATGAGATTTTAAATCGCATGCCACCATGGTGGCGACTAAATTTCTAACTTCCAAGGAAAACGAAATTAAACTTTCAAGTTTCTTTTCATTTACATTACTTGACGAACGTATTTTTGTTAGGAGAGAATTTATAATGCACTCTGGGTTGCCAAAAATAAGTTTTAAGGTGGCGATTACCTGAGGTACCAATTCAGGAATAAGTAACTGACTACTTACGGAACTAAGAGCCTGTCCCTTCAAAGCGTGCTGTAATCTTAATAAATTTTCCGCATTTGAAAATCCACAGATCCTTGTCGAATTTTCGAAACTGCTTATAAAGGCTGGCCACTCTTCGGGTTTTCCCGTAAAAATAGGCAGATCATTGGGAACGGCATGGCGAGCATTTACCTGTTCAGCACGCAAGCCAAAGTCCGCAGAACCAGTTGCACACAATTTATTTTTACTCAAAATCTCAAACTTTTTCTGAATAAACAATAAATTTGCCTGTCTTTCTTCTTCGAGTCGCAAAAGCTCGAAGTCAATGTCGACGCTGGATTTGCCATTGTTGTAAAAATCATCTCGGCTTACCTGTGGTCTCTTCGATGCCTGAATTGCCCGCTTATCTTTGCTTGTAGTTCCGGTAGAGATAGGTATAGATGTTTGGACTTTTGTGGACACGGCAGCAGCCCTCATTGTGCTGCATTTTGCGCAATTCCATTCTTCGTTTTCCACTTCGTCGGTTGCGGAAACACACCGGTAGTGGTACCAAATGCTGCAGTCGTCGCACTGAACCATTTCGTCCTCGCTAGTGTTTCCACATACACCGCAATTTGCATCCTCGAGGCCATCATGTCGTGATTTTTCCGCCATTATGCGATCGAGCATAAATGCAACTTAAAAGATTTGTAAAGTAAAAACCACTCTTCCTAGTACTTATTATTCAAGTAAACTTTATTTAATTGAAATGAAATATATATATATCTGAATGTGATATTTGATATATTTATATTTTTAAGAACTTTTAAGTTGGTTGGTTTTTACGCCGACCTCGTGCCTCTTTTTTCAACGGAAAGCGCCATCTTCCTTATTTCATTGTTCAAGTAAAATTTCCCCAGTGCTGCCAACGCTGTGTTAGTCAGATGTTGCCAACACCGATATGTTTTTACTTACGATTGCGGACAAACTTTTAAAAGTAGAAAATTTTTGTAGCTGTGTAGCTGTTTTTTAAACAATTATCATTATCACCACACATAAGCAAAAGAGGTAAAATTTTTTAGTCAATACAAGCGGGTGCGATGGAGTAGGATGTTCCCCAAATTTTTTATTTTCAAAAGTTTATAGAAAAAATATCTAATTTTTATGCATGGGGTCATTAAATTTGTTGCAATGAAACACTTTTATTTGCCAATTTTTTCTTATACAACAGAAGAGTCATATAAGAGATACATATATTTTTTATTATTATTATTAGTCAAATAAACTGCGACTGCAGTTATATTTTATTTGCAAGGAAACAAAACTAGGGAGAAAAATCATTAACAATTATTTAAAACATCGAGAAAATTGACCACGGTTTTTGACTTTTTGAATTAGAGACACCTCCTAGAATCGATACCAATGCAAAAGATGCTGATGCAGGTTTCCTAGGAAATCTGCACTAAATTCCGACAAATTTTGGCCGATTTTGCGATTGTATCCAGAAAAATGCATGTAGTAGTGTCTCATCTCATAATCTCTGCTTTTAGGTGCTCCGGGCAGAAATAAATGTACACAGAAAAAGTCTTCAAAAACGAAAGCATAGAATGCAGTAGTGTAAACAAACAGATGACTTGCTGTTGCAGTCACTGCTACGACATTTCTTTTACTGCTGCGTGAGAGAGAGTTGCTGCTGCAGTCAGTGCGAGGTTGTGTTTTGGCTGCTATTTAAATTTCCAATTTTGACATGCGCTGATGCAATGAAAGGGGGTTAAACACAAACATATGTGAAGTGGGCGCAGAAATTTTTTCGGTTTTGAGGTTTGCACTGAGGTGCAAAACGTGAAAGAAATATTGAAAAATTCACAAATAATTAAAATATTTTCTTGTTTTCTTGAAATCTCATGTATTTCAGTTGGATATATTTCTGTGTAACTTAATTTCTTCATATCAACGTGAGCTTTAAATGATTGAAACATATGACGCATTAAAACACCTTATATTGAAGTTTAAATGTTCTTCAATATGCTGCATATTTGACAAATGAGCTGAGAGCATATCTTGCTATCAAAATTATTTCATTTTTTAGGAAAAATTGAGATACCATGTTATGATTACCATGCCTGTCTATCTGGGTTGTTATTAAATTGCAAGTTTAATTTTTTAATAAATGTAAAAAATTTATTTAACTTATTAAGAGTTATTATTATGTAAATTATTAATGTAATAAAATAAGCTTTGCACAACGCAATGCACCGCGTCTTTATTCAGTTACCGCAGTGTCTGACGGAGTTTATGGGGTTGTGTATCGCCATCAGCATGATCCCAAACATATGCTGTCGAGTTGCGGTCAATAATTCACAGGCATACTTTTAGGCCGAATTGATTATGATAGCTGAGCTAAGCACTCAGCGACTGGCTAGCGATCGAAAATCGAAAGCGGAATGTGTAAGGCCAGCTTCCACGGCTAGAATAATTCGCAAATGGAAAGCTGGTCAAGGTTCTCCTTTCGCATTAGACGCAATTCTCGCATTGCGCTGACCCGGCGGAAGAAAGCAGCGGTAAGAATCTATACGGCCGTGCTGGTGACGACCGTGGCGCTGCCACTTTATTAACCCGAACTTTAAGAGTTCGAGGAGTAGTTGAGTTAGGGCGAAAAGTTCGAAAAGTGCTCGGAGATAGACGCGCTTCGCTGCATTAGAAGTAGAGTCCATAAGTATTCGGAGTGAGTGAATAAATTAAAGTTAAAATGAAGTAAAGTATTTGTTCTTAGGAAGGTATTCATCTCGCAACGGGAGAAAATCCAAGGTGTACGTTTCCTGGAAGGACTTATCAACGAGAAAACTACAACAACGGCCCTAACTGTTAATATATATGTAATATCATACTAGAATTTATAAACATATCAATTCATTGTACATAATTTTATTTAATTATTTCTTTTAAAAATCAAACACAAGGCTAATACAAGAGCATAATATTATATTACTTTGATTGAATTATCTTAAAAATAAATCGTCTTATGAACAAGTAAAGGTATTTACTTGATAATATTTATTTAACATTCTTTCGATATTAATCTGCACGTTAATTTTCTCTATTTACGTTGATCTATGAACTATTCGTTCAATGCACTTTCTGCTTTGTTATTTTCCAAATTTGTTGTTGCTTATCAGCAAAAACAAGAAAATGACAATGGTTGCATTCAGAGCGGTCAAGCTGTGTTGGCTTTTTCTTGTCAGAATAAATCATGTGCTCTGAATACGTTTGCTGAGTCTTTGCTGAAAAACAACAACATTTAAACAACAACAACACTTTATGCCAAATTCCACGTGGCCGCCACACGAGAAGGAAATAAAACACTGAAAATGAGTGACAGAGAAGAAAGTTCTGAACAGATGCAGCATACAAATTTTTGGCTAGAAAAAATGGCGAATGCTTTGTCAGCCCTTCTGACCTTTCTACCCCCTCAGACAAAAATTAAGCAAAAAGCCAACATGGCTTGACCGTTCTGAATGCAACCAATGCTGAACGAGCGATACACGAATCGTTCATAGATAAAAAATCAGCCCCTAAAACTTCTGGTATCGGTTACTTATATCAAAGTCACGGTGACTTAAAATCACTGGTTTAAATCACGGTTACCCGTGTATCACAGTAACTGCTGTCACCATTCCTAAAAAATCACTGGATCGCTCATCTCTAATCCACTGTACCTGTAAATATATTTTGACATATTTTTTAGCGGGAAAAGAGTTTTCAATCTATCTCTGATACATATGTTTAGATGTGTGTTACAGGAAGAGTATTGGATTTGTTTTGATTCGCGCAAATAAATTTTCGTAGCTGCAAACAGAGACTCTGGGCAGGTATCTTTAGCCGTAACCACTTAAAATAGAGCAGTAAATAAGCAAACCCAGAAATCATTATCTATGGAGTGCTCTTTGGATGGATGTGATGCACAAGGTGATATTTCGAAGTAATGCAACATAAAAACTATAAATTTATTTTTTGATTGAAGGCCAATGAAAGCAAACGGAAGCGTTCATAAGCTCCTATTATAACACTTAGCTCCTAATTCTTACTTTTTCTTCTCGCATTGCCGCAGAAGAACCTGCGACCATGCATCCCTTTAAGTGAAAAGAACCAAAGCAAATTCGGCTTAAGTTTACCGTTTGAGCCATGCTCCAATTTTCTTGAATTTTTTGTTGTTGTTATTGTTTATGGAGCTGATTCTAATGAAGTAATCGGTTTTTGTCGCTCTCTTCTAGTTTACGAGTTATAGCCCTCTAAAGTTTGGAATTGATATGCCTATAACTCATAAACCAGAAAAGTTATTTCGATTATATGGGTACCGTTAGAAAGCCCTCTAAAAACCTTCAATTTTTTAATATAACATTTTTCCGAAAAATGTATAGTTTTTATGCAAATCGAAATTTTTCATTTTTGGAACTTTTTTTTTACATTTAATAATTTTTTTCGTTTCAAAGTGTGTAATTAACCTATTAAATATTTGGAATAACAATAAAGCTGAGACCGTAAGCTTTCTTTGAGTATTTTTTTCATTTTTATCAGTCAAGTATTTGAGGAGAAAATAGCTGTTAAAAGTCAGAAGAACGTAAGTAAAAATTACTTTTTCCATTATACTACTACAGTTTAAACCTACACTTTGTTTTACTCGTCTAAAAATTAATTCGCCTGCGGCGCAGATTCAAAAAATTTTCTTATTATGTAAAAATTTAAAATATTTTTTTAAAAATTACGTGAAACCAATAATAGATTAATAACTTAATAGTAGTAGAATGGAAAAAAGTAGTTTTTACTTAAGTTCTTCTGAATTTTAAGAGCTATTTTCTCCTCAAATATTAGACTGATAAAAATGAAAAAAATACTCAAAGAAAGCTTACGGTCTCAGCTTTATTGTTATTCCAAAGATTTAATAGGTTAATTACACACTTTGAAACAAAAAAAATTATTAAATGTAAAAAAAAAGTTCAAAAAATTAAAAATTTGGATTTGCATAAAAACTATACAGTTTTCGGAAAAATGTTATATCAAAGAAATTGAAGGGCTTTTTAACGGCTTTCTAACGGTACCAATATGATCGAAATATCTTCACTGGTTTATGAGTTATAGGCATGTCAATTCCAAACTTTAGAGGGCTATAACTTTTAAACTAGAGGAGAGCGACAAAAACTGATGGCTTTATTAGAATCAGCTCCAAAAACAACAACAACAAAAAATGCAAAAAAATTGGGGCATGGCTCAAACGGTAAACCTGTTTCGCAAATTCTTTTCAGCATTTGACTGACTCTTTGGCTGATTCATTGGGCATCCCTCGATTTACACATATTTTTAAGTGACGTATCCTCTGCAGACTATATTTGAATCTTTTATTAAATAGCCATATTGCACATGACATTGGCTGCGTTCAGGGACAACAAGCGGTGTGTGATTTTTGCTGGTTTTTTGTCTGAGGGGTAGAAAGGTCAGAAGGGCTGACAAAGCGGTCGCAATTTTTTCAAGCGAAAAATTTGTGTGCTGGATCTGCTCAGAACTTTCTTCTCTGTCACTCATTTTCAGTGTTTTGTTTACTTCTCGTGTGGCGGCAACGTGGAATTTGGCAATGCCAAATGTGTGGTTGTTGTTTAAATGTTGTTGTTTATCAGCAACGACTCAGCAAGGCGTTCAGAGAACATGATTTATGCTAACACGAAAAAGCCAACACAGCTTGTTGTCCCTAAACGCAGCCATTGGTGCAAATAATCGGTCCGGTGACTCGAGTTTATTTCAGCCCAGCAATACGTCGAAAACCGTGTAAATTGAAAAAAAACGAAGGTGTATATCAATCTATAATCAACAGTACTTATAAAAATTTAAAGGACAAGTTCAGTAGCGCGATTCTGTAACTTCCTAACGACGAAATTCGGTATCATTAGCCGCATTCAGAACGGTCAAGCAAAGTCAGCGAAAAGATTGTTCGCTTTCTGAGGGGGTAGAAACGTCAGAAGGGCTGACGAAAACCTTAACAACTTCGTCGGCCCTTTCTGACACCGCTTGACCGTTCTGAATCGTTCAGCCAAAAGGAAGAACAATCGTTCTTCCTATTTTGTCAGGGGTTAGAAAGTCGAGAAGGGCTGACAAAGCGGTCGCCATTTTTTGTGGCGAAAAATTTTTACACTGAGAGTCTCCGCACAACCAAACTTCGCAACGTCTACAGTCAACTTTTCAGTACGATTTGACGAGAGCTCTGACGTTAGAAGTTAGAAGTCACGAATGCTTCAATTCAATTTTCTCTCTGACGTCGAGCTTCCACTCGTTGTTGTCGAAAAATTATTGTTTGGTTCCAAAAAAGTAGTGCCTACTTTTTATGGAAAATCCTTCCAATTTCACGAAGTGGTGAAAGTATTTGCTAATTTTGCATGTGAGAAGGTTGGTGGAGGAGGATGCCAGATACAGAATTATAAAGAATGGTTGATACAAAAATGAAAAATGTGAACAAGCTTCGCTAACGTCTGCGTTTTTTATTTAAGGGCGAAGTCAAGAGAGAAAGCGACGTTTGACGTTGCGAAGTTGGTTGTGCGGAGGCTCTGAATCTGCTGTGCTCATTCTGTCTCTGTCACCCATTTTCAGTGTTTATTCACTTCTCGTGTAGCGGCAACGTGGAATTTGTCAACGATGTGAAGAAAATGTAAACATCTGTTTAGAGCTGTGAATGCTATCAGTAATAGCCCGAACACAGTCAGGTCGCTAGCGACTAGTCGCTGTCAAAATTATATTAGTTCTTATGGGAAACGAGAAAAAAATAAAATTTCCCCTCAGTCGCTAGCGACTGAACTCGCAGCGACTGCTCTATTTCTAATTTAGTCGCACCAGTCGCTTGCCTGTTTGCTTTGTTTAGAAAAATTTGACATTTCGTTTTAAAGAAATAGAAATACATACAGGAGTTAAGTCACTGTAGCGAGCGACTTGATTGTAATCAACTTCTGGCGAATGACAACTCCAGTCGCTCTAGTCGCTGATTTCAGCGACCTGACTGTGTTCGGGCTATAACACGTTCAGAGCACACGATTTTCGCTGACGGGAACCAGCGTAGACTGATTGTCGTTCATGAACGCAGCTAATGGCTACGGTGCTCGCTGTTTCTTATCAGCGTAAATCATGTGCTCTGCCCGATGTTAAGTCGTTGCTGATAGTATACAGAAAACAGATAAACAAAGGTAAACAAACACTGAAATTAATGATAAATAAATTTTTTAAATTTAATAATTCATAGTTGTGATAATAGCTGCAAGACGCTTAACTAGAAATCTACACTCGGTTATAGAGGAATCCACAGACCGGTCAAACAGACCGGAATTTTCTGGGGCGAAAATTATGCAAAATATAGGTTTTTTTATTTGTTTAGGTAGAACTTACTGAAGGGTTGACTGTCTTACCAAGGGTTGACTGCTATACTGCGTGACACTGGTTACACTTATTATCTGTATACTTTGGCAAATCATCTTAGACTTACGCTTAAAAAACGCTACCAAATTATTCAGGTTTACTTTGAAAATCACTCGATTCGCAAACTTATAATCAGCATCCGTCGAACGCTGTATATGAAAGTGTGTAGAAGATCAAAATTAATCGATTCCTCGTCGATTGCAGGAATTGAAGAGCAGGTATTATCAACTCGTCTGACTGCCCTCTAATTTCTGACTCGTTCTTTTATCGCAAAATTGTGTTAAGCGATAAACAATCCACAAGAGACCCTACAGACTCCGTAGACTGCCCTTAGACTGCCCGTAGACTGCCCTCCAAAAATATGTACCGTTTGGTGCGGTTTTCACGCTGGCATCATTGGACCTTATATTCTTCGGGGTAATTCAGGACAGTAATATTCAGATAAAGAAAAAATGAGGGTTAAAAAAAGAAATACTTATATATTTCGTGTCTGAAGTACCCTTTTTTTGAAAAATTCTACTTTTGGAGGGCTCCAGCGACTAGGGCCGTGATTTGCCAGGTTCAAAACTAGGTATAGGATGAAAGGTTATCTCAAAGGCTACCAGAAAAATCTAATTTTTTTGTTGTCGACCATAATTTTTTTAATTTTTCTTTTTTTTAAAAGAAATAATGTATACCATTTAGAGGGCTTCAGCGCCTAGGGCCGTGGTCTGCCGGCTACAAAACCGGATATATGATTAAATGTTATCTCAAAGGCTATCAGAAAAATCTAATTTTTTTTTCTTGTCGACCAAAATTTTTTGTAACTTTCGTTGTTTTTTTTTTTTTTTTTTTAAATGTAGACCATTTAGAGCGCTCCAGCGCCTAGGGCCGTGGTGTGCCGGGTACAAAACCGGGTATACGATTAAAGGTCATCTCTAAGGCTATCAGAAAAACTTAATTTTTTTTTTGTTGTCGACTTTTGGGCTGTAATTTTTTTAATTATCCGTGGTTTTTTTTTTTTTAATTTGTTTTTCAAAATATATATACATAAATTTTTTAAATTTTTAAAACTCTTGTCCCATATAATATAATAACAAAAACCGGAAATCGAAATTTCAAAAAATGGCGGAGATATTCAGTTTCAAAGCATCCAAAAATAGACCCTTTGACCCCTTTGGCCTTTTCAAAGGGCCAAAAAGTTATGAAAAACTACGGATGCACTTAAAACTTTACAGCCATTACGAATATATCCTCAATTTAGATAAGTGAAAAAGATAAGTGAAAAAAGATAAGTGAAAAGATAAGTGAAAAAAAGTTTTAACAATGTACCTTTGAATACGTTTTTTTGCCAAAGTTTAAAAAAATTAAAAAAATGATATTTTTCGACTTTGGCCCTACGGCTCTGATTCTGAGACATCTACATAGATCTCGGTTCCAGTTACAGATTTTTGGCCGATGGATTTCTATTCTGGACCACTGTGGGCCGTAGGTCGCTCACCGAGAAAGCCTTAAACGCAGAAAAAATTTAGTAGCCGTGAAAGAGATTTTACAATGATATTTTGTGTGGAAAATATGGATGACGTTGATCTGGGTATTAAGATGTGGTTTCAACAAGAACGAAACTTTACGCACTATATGGTGACAGCAACCATCAAATTCTTAAAATCAAAATATGGCGATATTGTGTAATTTGTCACCTCTCGATTATTTTCTGTGGAGACAAGTGAGGTCATTAGTTAATGCTGATGACCCAGCAACAATTAATGCCTTGGGGACCAACATTATTCGTATACCCAATAATTCCATTTCTTCTTGAAAATTACTCAATAAATGTTTTGTAATGTTAGTTTTTCTGCTCGGGTATCACCCCTATGGATTATACGCTGAGTGTGAAAAATTTTCATTGCAACATAATAAAAAATAATTGATTTTGTGATTGTTATAATGATTTTTCTGCTCGAGTGTTACCCCTATGGTCTATACGCTGAGTTTAAAATTAGTTTCCATTGCTACTTTATACATACTTGATTTTGTGCTTATTTATTCTGTATTTTTTTGCTGTTTTTTGCTTAGTTTTCTCGGCCACCCACCCCTCAGCCCCTCGCTTTGTTGCTGCATTATTGACATATGTTCAAAAATTTATTTCATTTCAATAATGTGATTTTTATTAGTTACATTTGAATATCAAAACAACGAAAAAAGAACAAACTGTACCTATTAATTAATTAACCTATTAATTGTTACCTATTTATAGTTTGAATACTAAAAATTTTGTCAAAAAATTTAATGTATTAAAAGTTCGGTAGTCTTATCGAGATTTTTCATACTATTCGAGACAATTAAAATGTTAATGCCATGTCTTGGTCTTTCGAGTGAATAAAACAATTTTATTAAAATTAAATTTTTTGTGTTATTTTTTACCATTTGAAGTTATATCGGGCTTAAAAAAACACACTTTATATCGAATTTCATCGTTGGGATATTACAGAATCGCGCTACAGATTAGAAAAATCTATATACAGGGCAAATTCGAGGATAGGAAGTAAATTGGCTGTCAAATGATGAAATGTCAAGAATTGAGCTGTCATCCTTTGACATTTATTTAGTAAAGCTTGGGAAGTTTTAACCATGAAACGCTAAACTCTTGAATGTTTGTGAATTGGCTGTTTGATAAACTGAACAAAAACAACGCATTTTTAAACAAAATTATCTTTATTGATGAGGCCCATTTTCAATTAGGCGGTTATGTAAACAAACAAAATTGTCGCATATGGGGCTCACAAAATCCACAGAGTCCTCGAAAACCCTTACATCCAAAGAAAGTGACCGTATGGTGCGGTTTGTGGTCAGGCGGCATCATCGGCTCGTATTTTTTCGAAAATTAGCAAGGAAACGCCGTCACCGTAAATTCTCAGCGCTACCAAACTATGATAAGATTTTTTGTGGCCACAATTGGCTAATGTTGACATCAGTGACCTTTGGTTTCAGCAATACGGCGCCACGAGCAACACAGCCGGCCGAACAGTTCAGTTATTGCATGAGAAATTTCCTGGTCTCGTAATTTCTCGATTTGGCGATGTCAATTAGCCGCCTCGTTCTTGTGATTTAACGCCGCTGGATTATTTTCTCTGGGGCCATTTGAAAGACCGGGTTTACGTGAACAAACCACAAACAACTGACGCTTTGAAAGATGAAATTCGGCGCTGCATTGACGAAATAAGCGAAGCTTGGTTGCAAAATGTGGTTCAAAATTATGTGAAAAAAGCGGACGTCTGCCGACGTGCTAGAGGTGGACATTAGCCCGACATTATATTCCATTATTAATTCCCATAGTTCTATTTTATATTGGTACCATTAAAACTGAATTTGTAAAAAAAAACTGTTTTATTAAGCCAATTTACTTCCTAACCTCAAATTTGCCCACCCTTTGTATAAAATCCCTGAGTCGTGCATCTGTCTGCCAGCAAAATAGGTCCATGATCTTTTCTGGTACTTCACTTAGAAACCTAAAATTTGCCACTGACGTTCCCCGGCATCTAACGTTGATGAGAAAAACATCAAATTAAAAAAATGCAAACAGCTTCGCCATTTTTTTTGTTTTGCCTAGATTGTGTTGATTGATTTGTCAAATTTTATTTTAGATTTATTTAAAAATTGTTGTTCACGTTAATTAAACGTGCTTACTTGCTAGTTTATTTAAAAAAAAATTTTAAAATATCCAGTTTTGATTAAAGCACTTTATGAAATGACGCCCAGATGAAATTAGGCTCAAATTGGACTTTATTTTATTTTGTAAAGTTCTCTGAAAAATTAAATATGGGACAGTCGTTATTTTGTTTTAGAAAATTTTCCCTATCGCTTTCCCGATCGCTTTTGCACAGGTTTCACCTGTGTAACACATTGTAAATACAATGTAATACATTTTATTGCAATTAATAATCTCTATATATAAAAATGAAAGTCCTGACTGACTCATCGACGCCCAGGCTAAACGCTTGGACCTAGAAAGCTGGAATTTTGCACAGACGTTTCCTTTATCATGTCTCTGAATAAGAGTTATTCAGTGACTCTTATTTTAAAAAGTCTTTCATAACAGTTATTCAAAGACTTTTATTTTTAAAAGTCTTTCATAACAGTTATTCTAAGACTTTTAAAATAAAAAGTCTTTGACACCTTTGGGGGCACCCGACCCCTCTCGGACCCTAACCGAAATACGTTTCGTAACATTTCCCATCGATTCCTGTAATAAAAAAATTTTGGGTGAAAATCCCCCGTGTGACCCCTTTGGGGTGTCCCCACCCACCGCCCACCATGTCGAAAATCCATTTCATGATGTTTCCTACCGATTTGTGCAATAAAAATTTTTTTGTCAAAATACCCCCGTGTGACCCCTTTGGGGTGGCCCCACCCACCGCCCACTATGTCCAATAGTGATAGAAACTTGGTACGAATATTCTTTGTTATCCTAGGCTGATTGGTATTGAAAATTGGAGAATCGGACCAGTGCCACGCCTAATTTTTTTAGCAAATATGAAATTATCCGTGTTTTCAGCTTAATTTCTCAGCTTGTAGGGTAAATCTGAAGCTAAAATATTATTTCTGAGTCCACCGTCTCAGACTAACATAACCTCCCAAAATGGGCGTGACACACCCACTGATATACCGTACCATATAATGAGGTGTTTATTGGAAAAAACGGTGTTGTAAATGAGTTAATAGATCAAAATTTACTGTGTGTAAGTGAAAGGAAAGTGGGCGTGCCCCACCCACTTTTAGCTTTTCTTTGACGAATGCGGGTGTAGGGTATATAAGGATAAACATGGCCAGTATTGCCTTAAACATTTTAAGGTATAGTATGAAAGTATTTTTGTATGTATGTATGTATGTATGTATATTCTATATACTTTAAATTGGTGTATCATAAATACTTTTTTGAAGTGGAGTTTTCTGGAGTAATCAAACGGTAGCAACCAACATTACTAAAAATTACACAATTCACGAGTAAAGCACTTTTTTTATCTTCCAATGAACCCAGTAGTTCATTGGAAGCTTCAAAGCTTCGTCGAAGACATCTTGCAGGACAAATTCCAATTTTTCGGCAAAATTTTTCATTGGCGACATGTTTAGGGACACAGAATGCAAACTGTCGCAAATCGGGCATTGTGAGGGACAGGTCCTGCAGGTTGTCTTGTAAGCAACCAAAAATGTAAAATTAAGCATAGCAACGAACACTTGTTATTAGGACTTTTCAACTATACTTAAATTTTCTTTAAATTTTCAGTCGTTTGTTGATTTTCAATTGTGATTGATATAAAGAAAAATATGACAAACAAAGCGGCTCTCAATCAGCCGCTTGACTCTCAATCAGAGAGTCAGGGTTCGATTCCCGCCACGGCACATGGTCATTTACAAAAATTTATAAATATGTAAAATTAAAATTAATATTTGTTCACAAAATATGACAAAATAAAGTCTCAGGACGTAATTCTGGTAGCGCTATGGTAATTCTAGGCTATTTTCTTAATTTTCTGCAGCGACATTATCGTTAATTGTCGTCGAAGACAACATTGGCGACACTGTCGCTCTTGTAGTCGACGAAAAACAATGCGACATTCTTATGAAAATGGCTTCGGAAACCAACATAGGCTTGCCTTGCAGATGCTCTCGACAAGGGCCTTGTGTCGTGCAAGACCCTTCGAAAATGTCTTGGAGACATGAACTACTGGGTACTACTGTAGAGTGTTAAACAATATAACATTCATAAACACTATACTTTATACTTTGAATCTTTATATATACGTTAATGAAATTTGTAAAATAGTTTCTATCAAATATTTTCTTTCAAACTGAAAAACTTATACTGAAATGTGTTTCCAAAATATGTGTTATGTAAAGACTTAAAACTGTAGCAAATATAATTTATAAATAAACTAAAAAGATACCTTTGTTACGGATGTATGTATGTACCCATAACTACCACTAACCATACAACATATAGACCGCTAAAAGTCACTTTTTTCTGGTCCGCAAATATTTCTGTAGCCTGGGTCCCACAAAATTCTTTACTCTCATTTTCTCTTCCGGAACATTTTTAAGATTTTCAAAGGGAGATTTACAGCCTTATTCTGATGAATATACATAAGTAAATTTTATAGACCTTTTAGAATCAAAAATCTATAACTAACACCCTTATTCCAAGATACGATATCGTCAAAAGCAAAAATCGTCTTTTTGTTGTTGTTTTGCATATAAAAAGACGATTTTCAGAACGATATCGTCTCTTGAAATAAGGCTGTAAATCTCCTTTTGAAAATCTTAAAAATGTCCAAATAATAATTTGGCAGCCAGCGAAAAAATGCTAAAAGTTTAACGAATGCAGAAGCATAAAGCATTATCCCTTGACCCATGCGCAGAAAAGAAACAAAACACCACTATACCAATAAGCAAAAGAATTCAGGGTAACTTCTTACAAAAACAAAATACATTTGTTGTTCTTTACAATCAAGCAAAATAAGGGACACATACACAAATTACGAACATGAAATGACGAACGCAAAAAACGAGCTCGGCCTACAACTAGGTAGGTGTGCATGTGAGTAGGGAAAAATTTGAAACATGTGAGAGAACGAGTAAACTGATCGTCTGTCGCGGAGGCTAAGCAAAAACAATTGCTCGCCTGAAGAGAAAATGAGAGTGAAGAATTTTGTGGGACCCAAGCTACAGAAAAATTTTCGGACCAGAAAAAAGTTACTTTTAGCGGTTTATATGTTGTATAGTTAGTGGTACTACTACTCGTAAATAGGTATACCCTAAAAAATAACCAAAAAAAGAGCCAACACCCTTTTTTCCATTTTCATCCTCTCTCATTTCGAAAATCCGATTTTAATTTAAACTTTGTCATTTGTATTTGTCGAATTTTCGTTTACAATTGGAAATGGCGCAGTTATTGCCAAAGCGATACAGGCCCTGTCGAAATTTAGCTCCTACCTCTTTGTGGAAGCTACTGAACATGCGCTGGCTTTGCGTTCTATAAATTCTTCGAAATCAGCTGTAGGCACATTCCAATTCAACAAGACTTTCTTTAGAAACTATAATGTTACTAATGGTCAAGAAAACTATTGCAAACTTCCAATGAAAGCTGCCTTGGCGATGTTTAGAAACATGAAGCAGGTAAGAACCTATTTCTATAGTCTAATGCAATATTGCAATAGTGCAGTTGCTACAGTATAATTACAATTATTATTGTTCTTTAATATCATTATTGTTATGTATTATACGTATTATAAGTCTACGTATCGATATTAGTTTTTATACCCTACACCCGAAGGGATGAGGGTATATTCACTTTGTGCTTCCGTTTGTAACGTGTGACAGGTATAGGAATATATATTCTGGCTCAGAATCACCTTTTGAGTCGATTTAGCCATGTCCGTCCGTCTGTCTGTCGGTCTGTATAAATCACGATTACTGGAGAACGAATAGAGCTATCACCCTGCAATTTGGCAGGAATATTCATTGTCATCATAGGCTGTTTGGTATTGAAAATGAAGGAAATCTGATGAATGCCACGCCTACTTTTTATATTTTTTATCAAATGTGAATTTTTAAGTGCTTATAGTTCAATTTCTCAGATTGTAGAGCGAATTTAAAGCTAAAATTTTATTCCAGAGTCCACCGTCTCACACTTAAATATACTCCCAAAAATGGGCGTGGTCCGCCCGCTGGTAACAAAAACCAAGTTTACAGGAAAACGAGTGGAAGCATCATTATGAAAATCAGCAGGAATATTCTGTTCATTTTCTGTTCAAAAATTTCTCTGATGTCGAAAATGAAAAAAATCTGTTTACTACCACGCCTACTTTTCAGGTAAATATTTTGGCATCCAATTTGAGAGCTGAATTTCTCACTTGTCCGGATCTGAAGCTGAAATTTCAGTGCCGCGTTTGCCGTGACAGTGAGAGTCATCGCACAAAAAATGGGCGTGACACGCCCATTGGTATACCATACTATATAATGAAGTGTTTGTTGAGAGAAGCGTTGTCGTAAATGAGTTAATAGATCAGAATTTACTATCTGTAATTGAAATGAAAGTTGGCGTATCCCGCCCACTTTTTATCATCACTTTAGACAGTTGCGGGTGTAGGGTATATCAGCTTCGGCCTCATTCTAGTTAAATTGTTAAAAAGCGTGTTTTGCTCCCGACCACAAATGAAATATTGTGGTCGGGACCTCATACAAACCTTTTCAAAAAATAAAAAAATAAAAAGGGATTGACTTTCAAAATAACCGTTCTTACTCCTTGTGTACGGCATCGTACGTCATAAAGGAAACCTCTGTGCAAAATTTCAGCTTTCTATGTCCAAGGGTTTAGCCTGGGTGTTGATGAGTCAGTCAGACCTTTTCTTTTTATATAGATATAGATATACTCTTAGATATCCTTCAGAAAAAAAAAATCAACTAGTGCACATAACAAATAGTTCTGGAACTATAGAAACTGGAGTAGCCACGGAACTAGTGCAAAGGAAATGCAGAAAGTGCATAATACTTTGTGAAACTTGTGGGAATAATACATGATTTTGGTCATCGCGGGAGGTAGGTGGCGACCACCCAAAATGGTCGAACCAATCGATAAGAAATATCGGGAAATAAACATGATTTTAGTAATGGTAGGAGGTAGGTGGCAATCACCCGAAATGGTCACACAATCGATAAGAAATGTCGGGAAATATACAGGATTTTGATAATGGAGGTAGGTGACGACCAATCGATAAGAAATATCAGGAGTAATACATGATTTTGGTCATCGTGGGAGGTAGGTGGCGACCACCCAAAATGGTCAAACCAATCGATAAGAAATATGGGGAAATATACATGATTTTGGTCATGGTGGAAGATAATTGGCCACTACCCATAATGCTTCGTTGGTAATCGTATCACTTGAGAACAGCTGGGCCGATTTGGCTAATTTTTTTGTATATTTTTAATGGTCCGAATGAAATTTTAGGAAAATATCGATAATTATAAATTATTTCTTGAAAATAATCAGATCGAAACAAACGGGAAAAAGGTTGAAGATTCCTTTAATAATATTCGTGACTGACAGCAACACACATATATACTTTTTATACCTGCCACTCCGCCCTTAATGCGCTACAAACGGAAAGACAGGGTGAAAGCCTTATCCCTTCGGGTGTAGGTTATAATGACAAAACCCAGTAGAGAAAGTAATCATTACGAAAGTGGTTATGTACTGATTATTCAATATTGGAAGGTAGTTACTCCTGAATTACATCCTGTGTAAAAAACTAATTACTTTTAACATAGGCATGTCATAGGAGATAATGAGCCTCGCTTACTTCGAGTAATTTCTGTAAGCGAGAGCGTAGGTAGTTATTGTATAATGAGTTTGTAATCTACAGAGTAAGTGGTTACAAATGTCATTACGTAATAATGAGTACTGCTTATTTCAGACCGCATTATAAGTACTAATGTAACCATTTATTCTGCATTGGAATGCATAATTAGTTATAATCCACACAATGAAACTCTAAAAATTTACGTATTTAAAATTTATTGATTGTATAGTTACATTTTAATGATTTAAATTAAATTAAATTACGTATTATTAATAATTTAATTTAGTTTTTAACTGCTTTATATACTTTAATTATATGGAATTAAAAATAATATGTAATTATAAAAAGACGCAAAGTAATTTTTAATAAAGATTCAGTGGTGTACCTATCGATGATAGTATTGCAATAGCCAGGAGAATTTGAGCGGCCAGCACTTGAGAAACGTTAAAGACTGGAACCACCACGCTGTGATGCTCTTTACCGATACTTCCTTTAAAAATGGGTTTTAATTTTTAGAGGGTGGTCGAATTGTACACCATGGATTACCCATGGATGCACCTACAATAGAAAGAGTTTTTCATATTAAAAAATAAAAAAATTGTTTTATCAAAAAATGTTTCTTGTTCGACCTACCTTGAGCTGAGGCAATGTAATGCGCATCTTGGGATGACCAGATATCCTTATATAAAATACACTTTAAAAAACTTTGAAGTACGGATGTCTCTTCTTTATTATTAATTTTTCCGCTTCCTTCAAATATAATCTTGCTATTATTATATTTTTTTAATTTAAATTTCCTTTGAAACTGAAAAAAACGACACATGCTACTTCTACGGCTTTTTAGAACGAGTAAAATCTTATTTACTGTCTTCATTATTCGGTAAGCGAGTGAGATGCTGTAGGTTACTAACCTCATTATTTTAACTTGAAATTGTAAGCGAGGCATTTCAAACAACTGCCTTCTAGCTTATTTCAAGTTTAAAGATAATGGGTTCTACAATAATCAACAATGATATTATGCGTAACGACCTTTCATTATATTGTAAGTAGTTACAGAGCTACCTACGCCGTAAGTGATATTAAATTCTTTACTGGGAATTTTCATGTTGCCCACTGCTTAAAAATCACATTTATACAAATACAATATCGTTACTCGTATATCGTTACCTTACTCGTTTAAAGTATTTAAGTATGTATTAACTATTTATCCTATTAAAGTAGCTAGTTGTAAATTATGGTTTGAAAAACTTTAGTTATTAAAATTAAAAATCATTAGGTGGAGCAGTGTGAGCTCAAAATTCTTCCCACTCAGGCCAAATTTCAGGTTCAGCTGAAATGTCGTTTGGAAACGCTGAAAAATACTTTCATTTCTATTGTTGACGAGGAAAATATAAACGCGGACGTCTCATTAAATGAACACGAAAATATGTAAGTCCAAAAACACAATTTTAAGTATACCTGATAAGTTAAATCAGAGATATATATGAATAACGAAATCACTAGTATTATAGGAGCGCATCGGATATTCAACGAAATATCAAGCAATTTCAACACAGTTGAAGAAGAAATATCGCTGGAAGCTCGGGTAAATTCCGTCATTGTTAAAAATTATGTGGAAGGATCCAAAGTGAATGACAAATTCATGCGATCTCAGCTTAAATTACAGTAAGTTTTTTTAAAGAAAGTATTAATAGTACAGGATTAAATTCCCATATACAGGATTTTCCAATAGGGACGGGTCGATATTAACAGTTGTCAATACCTTTATCATTAGGTTTGCTCGATAACGTGCTTACTAGTACTATGTTAGAAAGCACATACTTTTACTATTTTCTACTAGAACTCATTCGATAACAAAGAGAACTTACGCAAGTGAGAACGAAAATCATTTCCTTTCGTACAATTTTTACTTGCAAAATATTATTTGTGAGAGTGACACATTCAATTTTTTATTTACTTTTAAATGTAAATTTTGACATTATTATATTTTTTACTAGAAACGTGTTCGACAACTGTTGAAGTAAAATTCTCTCTGTTTCCGAAATTTGAAGTTTTTACTGTTTTTGACTGCTCGTATAACTTGCAAAGGTAATTTGGCATTCCTGACTGAATTATAAACAACAGATTTGACAGACGCCGCCAAAACAACAGGACTGTCAACATCGACCCGTCCCTATTGGAAAACCCTTTACATGTTTCGTTTTCTTTGGGTTATTTTTAGTGAGGATAATTTGGATAATTTATTTCATATTAAACAGTACTATTTGTATCTCGTGAGATCTATAAGATAGACATTTTCTTCGATACCCGGCCGTTTAATCGCAAGCAATTCATCACAATCGCAGGAAGACCATGTATGCAAAAGTACATTTCAGCAAAGACAGAGATTTGTTTTGTATAAATTTTTTGCGATGAATTGCTATCGATGAGTCAGTCTATAATAATTTTCTTCACTTTTATGTGGAATTTTATATTTTTGTTGTTTCTAAAATATGTAAAGCTTTAAAAGCAGGATACTACACGTTTCAGCACTAGATCTGTCCAACTATTAGCTTAGAAATTTAGCTCGAAAAACCAATGCATTTATATTTACTGTAAAATATAGGCGTGGCAATTGTCATATTTCTCTCATTTCCAATCTCTATGATTACGGGGAATATTAAAGCAAAATTGCATGACGATACTTCTATTTTTTCTCCTGTAATCGTGATTTCCACAGACAGACAACGGACTGGAAGAAATCGACTTAAGAGGTGATTCTGATCTAGCACACCTCCTAACAGCATAATGCCCAAAATACAAGTGCAGATATTCCGATTGCAGACAAAGTTTCCATTTGAAATACACGGGTATATACACATGTATATTTGAATATACATATATGCATTCAAATGCATATAAATGTCAAACAAAATCTGCACATGTTTTTTGACTGCAGTAAATCAAGCAGCGCATGCATTTTATCTGCACATGTATTTCGGGCATAACAGCGGAATTTTTTAGAGTTCCTATCGATAAAAAAGACTGCGACCTCGATGTGGGACTAAGAGATAAGATTGGGTGTAGGAGTTCAATTGTGAAGTCTGTTCGACTTTTAATTTGCCTTTTTTTTGGAAAAAAGGTTTAAATGTCATGTTATTTGTTCAGAAGGCATTTAATGACTCATGCTTTAATGGTTATAGCAGAGAATTTTATATTTTTTTATGTTTTTATATATATTATATATATAATATATATAAAAAAAAAAAATATAATATATATATATATTATATATATATTATATATATTTGGGGTGGATGAGAAACTACTCCGAGGTAGAACTCGTTTTCACCACTCGACCACACCTGTTAAGAACCATAAAATAATATATTTGCCGGCAGAGCAATCCAAGCGTAACAGTGGTAACAGCCTGCTGAACCACGCAACTTAACAGAGTAGCCAACGGTTAACTAGGCAGAGTAACAAAACACAACAGAATTGCCGGCAGAGCAGCCAAAACTTGATCGGCGGCAGAGTAACTGCAGCAGAATTACTTGGCGAGATAATCGACAGAAGTGCGAGCAGAGGATTTTGGTTTCATTGCAAACACGCGCGGCATATGTTACTCTGTTAGGAATTAGATTTGATTTTATTTTGTATTTATTTATTTGGTATATATTTTATATTTACTTAGTGGTAGTGTTTTATTTTGTTGTAGTTTTGTTTAATTTATTACCTTTGTTTATTTTTCTTAATGTTTTTTTTTTATTCGGTTTTTTTTGTATTTTCTTGTTTTTTTTAAAAGGGAATTAGTGCTTAACCCTAATACGTTGTTGGGGTCATTTCATGACCCAAAATGACTTTACGCTCCATTCCTAAGCGCAAATTATAATATAATTAAATTTCCCGACAGCTCAGTGCATGAATTTGGACTTTGCGCTATTTTATGCTATTTTGGACATTTTTGTTCTATTGGGTACCTGGCAATGCCACCACTATGCAAAGAAGTCGTTTGGGTCATCCTGTGACCCACATATGTTTTTCATGTGCCGTTAGTATATTTTTCAAATAGAGTGATCCGTTTGAGTGCTGGAAAGGATTTGTTGTTTTTCTTTATAAAATGACAAGTAATAGAGACTAGAAATTCCTCAATATGGTGAAGTGGGTACAAAGGAGCGCAAAGGTAAAAAAATCTACGATTTATTATTCTGTAACAGTTGCTCTGGTAGTTTCTTTCATTTATGGCTTAGTCACTGACGGTTGGATAAATAAATAACGTTTTTGAGGACGATAACGACTGTTGCTTTGACAAAGCAAGTATCGCTGAAGATCAGGGTTATATGATCGAACACCAAGCAAGTGAATCCAGTGAAGGATTCGAAAGTGATTGAAACGACATTTACAATGAAAATTGCACCCAAGTGGATAATCTTCCAAGTAAGGACAATTTCTTAGATTTTGTTTCTTGGAATATGAATCCCTTAGAGCGTGCACTGCCTCAAACGTAAGCTGAAAACATAATTCAAGGTCATATAGGAATAACGTCATTTGCATTGAAGCGAATTCCAGCAATGGTCGACTCTTTCAAATTGTGCATTACAAACTCTGTAAAACAACTATGTTTTTCGTTTTATAATATTTCTATAAATATGCAGGGCAGAAGATTAAGTGGTGAGACCTACAAAGATTTAGATACAATTGATTTGCCTGCTCTCAATGCATTTATCTGTGGATAGAAATTAGACAACTGCACAAGACATCCTGAAAGCAGTAAAAGCTTATTCAGAACACGGTATTAGTTTCAAGTGTTGTGTGAAGTGCTTCCATTTGCTTTCGAATCAAACCGTGACTGTCGGAAGCATACATGGTATTGTTTTCAGCACCGCTGCCGACAGTCACGGCTTGATTCGAAAGCAAATGGAGGCACTTCAGAAAACCCTTGAAACTGATACTGTGTCTTGAACAAGCATTCAAGACGTCCTATGCAGCTTTTCAAAAGAATAGGAACAAGTTGTACAGACATCTATTGATCTTACAGCAACTTAGTATGCAAGTAGTACAACATATGGCTAGACAAAACGCCTACCCCGTGCATCAGTGTCCACTGCAATTGGTCATAAAGAACAGCACTTTGAAGAAAACGGAACATCGAACATAGAGAAGAGAAAGGCTTCAGAACGAAAGCGTTGTGGTTTGTGTCCTGCTGGGAAAAAAATAAAAACATATATCTCATGCTTTACATGCAATACCCAAGTATGCTGTCAGCATGGTCAAACATCAACTTTAACCATTATCATTATAATTACTATCGTATTCAATGAGTATTCCATGCTTAAAAGACATTTTAATAAAAAAAATATTTTAAGACTTTTATTTAAAGTTATATCTTTAAATAAAACCCATGGGGTCATAAAATGACCCAAACGCAACGTATGTAACTTTTTCTTAACAACGTATGAGGGTTAATGTGACCCATTGGTCGGATTGGTTTTTTTTTTTGCGGTTAGTTTATTTTTGTTTTATTTTGAAGGATTAAAATTTCCGTGGAGAGCTCTCTCAGGAAAAGGGCCTAGAGCCCAAAGTTTAAAAAAGGCGGTTAAAAGAAAGGCTGTTAAGCGCAACGACATTCCGGACCTTTGGGGTAGAACGTGCCTGTATGTATTCTTGGTCATTTAGAGATTAAGCATTTTCAATAAAAGAAATGATCTGCTAAACATATTGTGTTGTGGGGTTTGGGAGTGAGGATGGCGTGGGCTGGCCGAAACAGGAAATCGGAAGTGTAAGAAATCGTTTTTTTTTTATAAATTTTTTTTGTTACGGATCTTGCTCGTCCGTTCCCTGCATGGTGGGTTGGAACCACACCCCTGAGGAAACTGAGCTGGCGGGGGACCATGCAGGGGACCATGCAACGTAGTACGAGGCGAGAACGACTCGGCGAAGGCAATATTTGGTAACAAAAATGGCCAAAAATAGCAACCAAAAATTGATAATTAAGCACATTGGCGACATGTTTAGGGACACGGAATGCAAGCTGTCCCCAATCGAACATTGTGAGGGACACGTCCTGCAGGTTGTCCTGCTAGCAACCAAAAATTGATAATTAAGCATAGCAACGAGCATTTGTTATTATGACTTTTCAAATCTACTTCAATTTTTTTCCAATTTTCAGTCGTTCGTTGATTTTCAATTGTGACTGATATAAAAAAAAAATATAACAAACCAAGCGGCTCTCAAGAGCCTAGTGGAGTAAGTGCTCGCCTAGTAATATTGAGAGTGAGGGTTCGAATCCCGCAACGGTCATTTACAAAAATTTATAAATAAAATTTAAATTAATATTTCTCTGAAAAAAATTACAAAATAAAGTCCTAGGGACAATTCTCGTGGTGCTATGGTAGTTTCTAGGCTATTTTTTTTATTTTCTGCGCCGACATTTTCGTTAATTGCCATCGAAGACAACATTGAGGACACTGTCGCTCTTGTTGTCGTCGAAGACAACATTGAGGACACTGTCGCTCTTGTTGTCGTCGAAGACAATATTGAGGACACTGTCGCTCTTTTTGTCGTCGAAGACAATCGAGACATTCGTATGAAAATGTCCTCTAAGACAAACATAGGCTTGTCTTCTAGGTGTCCTCGACGACGGCCATATGTCTTGCACGCGTCTTCGAAGATGTCTTCGAGACATGAACTACTGGGATATTATTATATCAATTATTATTATTATTGTTTATTATATATTACGGTTTATTACGGATTTTATATATATATATATACATATATATTTTTCTATATATACTAAATATAGAAAAAATAATTTTGTTAAGATCTTTTAATTGAATATGTATTTTATTTTTATTGTTTTTTTAGTATTCTATATTCTTTTTTGAAAGAATTTAATTCCTACAATAATTTTGTTTATGTAGATTATAGAGGCTAGAGTTTATTTATTGTTTTATACGTTGCTTGCGTCTTTACCTATACTATTATTAGGAATTATTTATTTATATAGTGATGTAAGAAGAATAACCTGTCATTCGTTAAATAATTTTTGTTATGGGGAGGATTTAATATTTTTGTATAGTTCGACTGTTTTGGTTAAGATGCATGTTTTTAGTTTATTTGTGATTACCTAAGGCTCATGTAGAAGCTCCTGTTTCTGGGTCTATGATTTTAACGGTATTATACTTGAATTAGGTGGTTATGGTTTATTACGGATTTTTCCTTTTTACAGAAATTTTTTATAGGCCCCATACACGGTGCGTCTGACTCGCGAGTCAGTTTAGATATGTTAGTGAAAATAAGTTTGTGTGAGTTACACCGACACAATTTTGGCTTGAAGGCAAAAATGCCAAAAACTGAAAACAAAAATTTTCCAAAATTTTCTCTAAGTTAAAAATTGAGAGTAATAACAAATTTGATTTTCATAGACAATCGTCAGAGGGTTGTGCCGGTGTTGTAGAAAACAAAATAAGTGGAAATACCTCGCTCCCTCGTCTTGCGCTGAAGTCAACCAATCGATCAATAGTTTCTTTTACTCCTCATCTGGCATACGATTGCTGCTTCGGACAACTCTTTTTACGCATAATCATTAATGAAGTAAAACAAATTCACCTCAAATTCCTCTGCTAGCATTTGCATAAGCAGCGCTATCGACTGAGCTGCAATAATGGCACAGGTAAATCTACCGGTAGCCGAAAATTTTGAGTCATAATATCTCTACTATATATACTCGTTGCCTTTGACCAGACCGAAGTTAGAATTGTTTTCAATTATTTATACATATACCCAGTTAGATAATTAAGAAATGAAAACAAAACGGTTTTTCCTCTATAATTTTGAAATGTTTCTTTTAAGCTGTTGTAAAATAAAATAAAACAATAAAAAAATTTTTAAAGCAGAATTTAATTTCCTTCATAGGCCAGAAGAATTTGAAAACTATAAAGTGTCCAAAGAGGCAACAATAACATTTTGCCTAAAAGAATTCCGAGCTTTTCTAATGTTTGCTGAAACTATAAATGAAAATCTTTTCTTCAGTTTTCAAGAAGAAGGAAGGTAAGAATAGCAAATTTCAAATTTTCAGTGTTCATAATTATTTCGGACTAATCATGTACTTCAGACCGATATTCCTTAAAATAAAAAAAGGTGATGTAATCGAGTGTGCACTGATCATGTCAACGCTGTGTCCTGAAGATATCAGTTTCTATGATGATTACAACGATAGAGAATTGACTGGTACTTTGAACACAAATTCAACAATAAAGAGGAAACGGATCTACTCGGATGCAAATAAGAAAACTCCGAAACCAAAAAAATCTATTGCAGATAAAACAACTCAAAGCAATGACTCAACAGTCTTTCAATTTAAAGATTCCGATAATTGTTGCCCTTTAAATGAAAAAGTATCCTTAAATGATGCAGATTCAACTGGTTTTACAGAAATTCAACAACATCCGAGAAAGGAGCTTGTTACATTTGTCGAAACGCAAGAAAAACATGAGGAAAACGATGAAGAGTGTATTTCGCAATCGCCGCAGAGAGAAGGCACCAACAAAATACGATCCATATTCTCCCGATGTTTTGAATCAACGTATATTCCAAAAGAACCCACACCCAATAGTGTAGTATATGTTCCGAATTCTGATACAGAAGATTGACAGTGCCTCTATTGAACATGTACATATGTACTATGTTACGGGGAATTCGATTAAGCCAGTGATTATTCAGAATTACCGGTTATTAAGCATAATCCCCGATCGGTTCGGTAAATGTGATAAATTCTTGCAAGGCTACATTACCGAGAGATTTTGTTGATAGAGGGTTATTGTCCTTTCCGCTGCCGAAGGCCGCCACGCAGGAAGACACTGTATGCAAAAAACCTCACATTACCGAAAGGATTCTGCTGATTAAGGGTTATGATCCCTGCCGCGGCCTAAGGCCTCCACGCAAGAAGACTGTTCAACATTCGTTATTTTCGATTCAAAAATTCCGATATATATCAGATTCGTCATTACGAGTTGGGAATTAAATAAAATTAGCGTTTAATTTGATAAATATGCAAGATATATATCACATTTACCAGCGAATGGTTATTATGCATAATAACCGGTAATTATGTATAGTCACTGATTAATCAAATTTACTGTAACATGTATATATACATATATATATGTATATTGGTATTTTAAGTAGAGAAAACTATTAAAGTAATAAACCGTAAAACTATTTTATTTCAGTAGAAATAATTGGTAAAAAATGTGTTGTCAAGAAGTCGTCGAACTTTCCATGAACTTGGCTTATGTTAACCCGAGCTTCTTTTAATAAAGCAATCACCGATTGTATAGATACCTAAAAATTAATAAGATTTAAAATACTTCAAACGGTTGAAAATGAGAATAAGCAACGTACTTGTGATTTTATTAACAACTGATCAGTATTTAAAACTTTCCTGGACGTTATAGTAACAAAATTTTTCCGAAAACTTGAGGTACAGTTCCATAAGCTTATATTTGTATCAACTAGAAGAATATTAGTTAAGAATACATAACACAACAAGGGTTCATCATACTTAATTTTCCTTGCAAGACATTCATATGCATTAACGCAGTGGTTGAAAACTCAGTCACACGATGATGACTTTCATAATCATCTGAAATAGAAACAGTTGCAGAACAACTGTATTTAAGTAATATTTTAGCTGTGAAGTTCTTTCAAAGTTCTATCTCTGAAAAATAAACATAAAATATAGAATACACTTATGATTTTGCTAAGCTGTATGTATGGGTGTGGCGTAGTGAATAATGCTGTAAACAGAACAAAGGCCGACGCTCATATACCCTATACCCGCATCTGTCGAAGTGATAAAAAGTGGGCGGGTAACACCCACATTTAGATCTATTAACTCATCTACAACACCGCTTTTCCTACCAAACACCTCATTATAACTGGTGTGAAGTTAGCACATTTTTTTGGAGAATTGTTTTTCAGAGACGTTTGTTGGAGACTTCGATTGAAGAGAAATAGGGTTGCCACATAACCTTCATAATTTCCAATATGAAGTAAGAAAATCGCCTAAAATTATGCTCTTTTTTTTTTTTTTTGTTATATTTCCTCTGGAAAAATTATGCTCCAGCACTTTTTGATTTTAAAAAAAAACCTTGGGTGATTTTTTACTGAAATAAATTTTATAGGGTAGAGGAGGCCTCCAGCTAACACCCTGTATACATCGTACAGACTGGTTTTTTCCTTTTCGCCAGATATTAATTTTTTTCTTTTGGCTATATTTCCTCTTTGGAGAAATTATGCTCCAGCACTTTTTGATTTTAAAAAAAAACCTTGGGTGATTTTTTACTGAAATAAATTTTATAGGGTAGAGGAGGCCTCCAGCTAACACCCTGTATAGATCGTACAGACTGGTTTTTTCCTTTTCGCCAGATATTAATTTTTTTCTTTTGGCTATATTTCCTCTTTGGAGAAATTATGCTCCAGCACTTTTTGATTTTAAAAAAAAACCTTGGGTGATTTTTTACTGAAATAAATTTTATAGGGTAGAGGAGGCCTCCAGCTAACACCCTGTATACATCGTACAGACTGGTTTTTTCCTTTTCGCCAGATATTAATTTTTTTCTTTTGGCTATATTTCCTCTTTGGAGAAATTATGCTCCAGCACTTTTTGATTTTTAAAAAAAACCTTGGGTGATTTTTTACTGAAATAAATTTTATAGGGTAGAGGAGGCCTCCAGCTAACACCCTGTATACATCGTACAGACTGGTTTTTTCCTTTTCGCCAGATATTAATTTTTTTCTTTTGGCTATATTTCCTCTTTGGAGAAATTATGCTCCAGCACTTTTTGATTTTAAAAAAAAACCTTGGGTGATTTTTTACTGAAATAAATTTTATAGTGTAGAGGAGGCCTCCAGCTAACACCCTGTATACATCGTACAGACTGGTTTTTTCCTTTTCGCCAGATATTAATTTTTTTCTTTTGGCTATATTTCCTCTTTGGAGAAATTATGCTCCAGCACTTTTTGATTTAAAAAATAAACCTTGGGTGATTTTTTACAGAAATAAATTTTATAGGGTAGAGGAGGCCTACAGCTAACACCCTGTATACAACGTACAGACTGGTTTTTTTCTTTTCGCCAGATATTAATTTTTTTCTTTTGGCTATATTTCCTCTTTGGAGAAATTATGCTCCAGCACTTTTTGATTTTAAAAAAAAACCTTGGGTGATTTTTTACTGAAATAAATTTTATAGGGTAGAGGAGGCCTCCAGCTAACACCCTGTATACATCGTACAGACTGGTTTTTTCCTTTTCGCCAGATATTAATTTTTTTCTTTTGGCTATATTTCCTCTTTGGAGAAATTATGCTCCAGCACTTTTTGATTTTAAAAAAAAACCTTGGGTGATTTTTTACTGAAATAAATTTTATAGGGTAGAGGAGGCCTCCAGCTAACACCCTGTATACATCGTACAGACTGGTTTTTTCCTTTTCGCCAGATATTAATTTTTTTCTTTTGGCTATATTTCCTCTTTGGAGAAATTATGCTCCAGCACTTTTTGATTTTAAAAAAAAACCTTGGGTGATTTTTTACTGAAATAAATTTTATAGTGTAGAGGAGGCCTCCAGCTAACACCCTGTATACATCGTACAGACTGGTTTTTTCCTTTTCGCCAGATATTAATTTTTTTCTTTTGGCTATATTTCCTCTTTGGAGAAATTATGCTCCAGCACTTTTTGATTTTAAAAAAAAACCTTGGGTGATTTTTTACTGAAATAAATTTTATAGGGTAGAGGAGGCCTCCAGCTAACACCCTGTATACATCGTACAGACTGGTTTTTTCCTTTTCGCCAGATATTAATTTTTTTCTTTTGGCTATATTTCCTCTTTGGAGAAATTATGCTCCAGCACTTTTTGATTTTAAAAAAAAACCTTGGGTGATTTTTTACTGAAATAAATTTTATAGGGTAGAGGAGGCCTCCAGCTAACACCCTGTATACATCGTAAAAAAATCACCCAGGTTTTTTTTTTAAATCAAAAAGTGCTGGAGCATAATTTCTCCAAAGAGGAAATATAGCCAAAAGAAAAAAATTAATATCTGGCGAAAAGGAAAAAACCAGTCTGTACGATGTATACAGGGTATTAGCTGGAGGCCTCCTCTACCCTATAAAATTTATTTCAGTAAAAAATCACCCCAGGTTTTTTTTTTAAATCAAAAAGTGCTGGAGTATAATTTCTCCAAAGAGGAAATATAGCCAAAAGAAAAAAATTAATATCTGGCGAAAAGGAAAAAACCAGTCTGTACGATGTATACAGGGTGTTAGCTGGAGGCCTCCTCTACCCTATAAAATTTATTTCAGTAAAAAATCACCCAAGGTTTTTTTTTTAAATCAAAAAGTGCTGGAGCATAATTTCTCCAAAGAGGAAATATAGCCAATAGAAAAAATTAATATCTGGCGAAAAGTAAAGGCCCAGCCTGTAGGATGTATACAGTGTGTTAGCTGACAGCCTTCTCTATCCTATAAAATTTAATTTAGTAAAAAATCGTCCGAGATTCTTTTTATATCAAAAAGTGCTGGAGCTCTATTGCAACTGTTGTAACAAGGTAAACACCGCGTGACGTGGCGTGACTTTCAAACAGTTTGTGCGCTTAGAATTATTGCAATAGATTTACTACGGTTTCTTGTTGTTTTTCTACCAGAAGGTATTGACGAACAACAAGAAACAGTTGTAAACTAACTGCAACAATCCTAAGCACACAACCTTTTATCAGAAACGCCATTAATCAGAAAAATGTCTAAACCAAAAGGTTCGTGTCAATGGTTTTCTCACCTCATATTGGAAAAAATATTTGGCGCTGATATGGCAACCCTATTTCTCTTCAATCGAAGTCTCCAACAAACGTCTCTGAAAAACAATTCTCCAAAAAAAAGTACTAACTTCACACCAGTCTCATTATATGGTATAGTACATAAGTGGGCGTGTCACGCTCATTTTTGAGAATATATTTTAGTCTAAGATGGTGGACTCGGAAATAAAATTTTTGCTGAAAATTCGGTGTAAAAGCCAATATATTGACCTAAAAGCACGGATGAGTGCATATTTTCTATAAAAAGTAGCACTCATCTATACCAAACAGCGTAGGGTAACAAATGTTCGTGCCAAATTTCATGACGATATCTCTATTCGTTCTCCTGTAATCGTGATTTCCACAGACGGACAGACAAACGGCCAGACAGGGCCAAATCGACTCAGGAGGTGATTATAAACCAGAATATCTACTTTTCTAAACCTGCCACGCCTCCTTTAATGCGTTACAAACGGAAGAACAAAGTGAATATACTCGTACCCTGATCCCTTCGGGTGTAGGGCATAATAAGGGTTTTTAAATTGGCAGCCAAGTATGTACGTATCATAAATTATAAAGGAACGTTTCGTAGTTTTTTGTGAAGCTTACCATAAAATATTTATTTAATTATTAATGCGTTCAATATTATTAAACACCTGTTTATAAGCTACAAGTTGCTATATCGTCTTACCTTCATCTGATTCCGTCGCTTCGCCAATTACTTCGGTAGCGTAGGCTGCTGACTGTAAGAATAAGTTAGCTGTCACTATCATAAGGTTTGTAGGCAGGTCTCAAAGCAAAGAATCTTTGCACCCGGTGCAAACTTGAGCAAACACAAACAATTTTAGCGCCAACTTAACTTCCTAACGCACTGTCCAAATTGGAAATTCGAATTGCTCTGGGCTGCTTAATTCAAGCATATCCGTAAGACACGCAGTTCGAATTTCAATTGGGCAAAAAAACAACGTTAGTAATTAGGTAGTAGTAGGTAGCTAGTAATTGGGTACTAGAGGATTGCACAAGACGGTTTAAAAAACACTTTCAAAACATAGAAACATTTTCAATCGGTGTCTGCCGTGCTTCCTTTGTTTTCATAACAAGTCGTGAGTGTACAAAACTTTTGCAAACTAAAGCGAGACAAGTCTCGATAGGTCGAGTGAAACGGGAAATAAGGAATATCTTCAATAGTTGTTAGAAATATGTTGTTTCTTTATTTACCGATAATTTTCAGATGCTTACAGCGCGGTCACGATATGGACAATTAACAACAAAAACAAAGTAAGAAAAGCATTGAGAACAATAACGAAAGGAAACTAAACAACAGAGAGCTGCATAAGTCGTTTTGAAGACACCTAGGCAATAAGTGACAATCGTACTTGACTGTGTGTTAAAAGAAAACGACTTGCTAACCCGACAAATCAACTAGGCTTACAGCAAGAGTACATACATATAAGAAATATAAGAAGTATGTGTCATTGCGTTTTTGACTTGTACGACAACAAATGAAGAGTGTCAACTTAATACTTTCAAAACAATTTATTGAGGAATGCGACGAGTTAGTAGTATAAAGAAAGATTTTTTGTTTCTTCAGTTTCCTTAGTACGCCATTTAAGTTTGAGCGGTGGGAAGGAGGGAGAGTCTTTTTCGTTTTTTTACTTGCCGAGAATCTTTAGACCAGAGATAATGTGATGCGACAGTCACTCTACTACATGCAAATTTTCTTGACACAATTGCAAAATCGTCTAAAATTAGTCGGAATTTGGTACAGTAAGAGCCCGCTTAACGCCGTTTCGTTTAGCGCTATTTCGGTTTAGAGCTCTTTTATTTCAACCCGGGGATTCCCCGAAATTGTGCGCAGCACTAGGTTTCCAAATATGTACATAACATACGTACAGTATAGTTGTTTTTCTTGTTTGATGCGGTGCTGTACGGACGCATTTTTATCATTTGATACATTTGTTCACATTATTGTAAGTATAAATTTATATAATACTATAACGATTAATACAGTGTTAATACAATACAATTGTACAGTGTCATAATACAATATTGTAATCTTTAGTTTTTATCATGGGTGATAATGAAAAACAAGAAAAGAAAGCAACCAGAAAAAGCATGTCACTGCAAACTAAAATGCAAGTGATTAGAAAATTAGATTCTGGTGAACGTCAATCTCAAATCAGTGCTGCATTGAATTTGGCAACCTCAACAATAAGGACAATTCTTAAGAATAAAGAAAAAATACTGTCATCGGCAACTGCAAACTACGTCAAGCTCTGCAACTAGAATTACCAGTTCTAGAAATAACATAATAGAGGAAATAGAAAAACAACTGTCTATATGGATTGACGACGAAATTGAATTGAATTGTTTATATTTTGTTTAATTGTTTTAAACAATTGTTTAATTGTTGAATTGTTTTATTTTTATTAAAAAAACGTAAATAAATAATTTAATACCTAACCAATTTTCTCTCAATTTTCCCCTAAACCCATTATTTACATGTTAATATAGTCTCGTTTAGCGCTGTTTCGCATTACGCTCTACTTTGATGGAACGTATCTCCCGCGTTAAACGGGGTCTTATTGTACATTCTTCCAGGAAGACTGTACCAGCGTATTTGCATGAACACATGAAATTGTGCTTCTCTCGTAGATGTGCAGTAAGGTGGTCCTTAGCTATATGGGTAAAAAAATTTTGTGAGATTTTTTTTTTCTTACCCCCCTAAATTTTTACATGTGATAAGAAAACTATATATTCAAACTTTCAGCGAGATCAGATATCGGCAAGACGTGCCGCAGAAAACTGCGTACACCTAATTGCAGTTTTTGGGACAAAAAGTGTTTTTCAACATTTTTTGTAGAATTTATCCGTAGAAAACTACGGAATCAGAAAAAAGTATACTCATTTACGTAATTGTTTGTAAAAAATTGCGAACAAAAATTTTGTTTCGAAATTTGTTTTGAAAATTTTAAATTTGACATTAATTTTCTCAAAAACTATTTGACCTAGAAGTCTAATTTTAAAAGTATTTTAAAAGGTTGGATATTTGGTTATTTAGATATTTAACAGGAATGATATAAGTGTTCCCGTTATTTTTTAAAATTTTTTTTATGGTTTGAAGTCGCGTCACGGGTTCCCGTTATCAGACTTCGCTAAAAATTGGTAGTTATCATTTTTTCATATCGTGTCATAATTTAAAAGGGTAAGACCAAAAAAATCGGAAGTTGAAAAATAAGGACCAGCCTAATGTGCAGTTCTTGATCGAGTGGTCTCCATTGATGTCTGCGATTGGCTCAATGAAGTCAATTAAATCTCTTTGGCTTTGTACAGGCATTTCGCTCTGCTATTCTCGCATTATTAGCTTGCATTGATCTTTAATCAACTGTTTGTCGCCTTCAATAAACTGGAACATTTTGAAGGCGGAAATAGATATAGTGGAAATAAATATAGTCCCATTTTATGGTACATCGTTAAATTTTTAATCACTGTTGATTATATTCCATTGTGTATTGGGAGTCACACAATGGGAGACAATAGGAGTCCATTGTGTAAAAGCGCGTTTTTTACATTCGTTATCAACACTTATATTGGATACAATATCACCGTGCATATTCGGAGTTTGAGAAATGTAACATTTATGTCGCACTAAATTGGATGCACACTTACTGTTCAATGTGTATATTTAGGCATAATTCACATAATTCGCTGCAATATCATGTATGATTTTTCCGATTTTATTACCTACATGCCCGAAGATACCCCAAACTTTATTTCTGCCTCTTTGCTCGCTGTTCTTAAAGTCTCCGTTTATAATTTTAGCTTCAATCTCAATTGGGTTTAAGGAACCGATTACTGTATTAATTTCCTCGGTAACCCCTTATTTTAAATTTTATAATAAAATTTAAATTAATTTTCGTTTAAAATTAGATTCAGTTTAAAACTAGGTTTGACGCACATTTTTGATGTACACTGTACGTGAGGATTTTCCTAGTTTCAAGGAAATGTGTTTTAAATTACAGGTAACCCTCCTATAACACGGTATTTTATAGTGTTGGGAACTATCGATTGATTTCTACTATCGATAGTTAGTTACTGAAAGATTTTAACTATCGAATGATTTTTTTCACTCATTCATTTGATCTATTTCTAAAAACTATCGAGCTATTCACTCGTTGAATGTGTAGGATTTTTATACATTGTACCTTAACAAAGTTCAAACTTGTTTTTTGTTCATAAAATTTGTTATTAAAATAAATTAATTTTTTGTTTGTCATATTTCAATAAATGAAAAATTATTGAAGAAAAATATACGATATACAACAGACGTGCTATGTATTCAAAGTCTTTAAAAATAAAATACTAAATTATAATAAAATAGAATTGTTTTCGGATTGTATACCACTACAACTGGCGATCCTGCCAAACATCGAACAAACATCCATCAAACCATTGTCTAGAAGCGTCCTTTCTACAGTCAACATTAATCAACAACATATAATAGCCATCACCATTACCGAAGAGACACTTATCTGTCTTCATCCACCACCGCAAGCGCCCGGTTCCATCAGTCGTCGTCAGTATCAACACCAGCTGCACTCCACACAACCACCAGCAACAACAAAGATACGCTGTAATAGATTCTCTGTAAAGTTCCCTTAACACATCGCATATCTCAAGTGTGGAATCGACAAACCCGATCAAGTCAGCCACGGTGACAGCGACTACTTACGTCCTCGCCGAAAACTCATACTGAGTTCACCACGACAGACGAGCCTTCCACGCTCCAAAATTGAAGAATCTACCACAACCGTGTGCAAGATTCTCAATATCAAGATTCTTGATTACAATCAACACTGCAATCAAGAAAACTACTGAATCAAAAACTACAAAGTCATTAAGTTCTGCAGTTAATTCTCCAAACGAAGATACAACTAAATACAAGAAGATAAAGCAAAGACGTTACCAAAGGCGTACCAACACACGAGATAAGCTATAATCTTATATTAGTTATAATTTCCTATAACTTTATCTTTTTTTTAATACACATTATATACATATAAATATATAAATATATATATATATAATGTGTATATATATATATATATATATAATGTGTATTAAAAAAAAGATAAAGTTATAGGAAATTATAACTTATATAAATTATAAATTATATAAATTTTATATAAATTATAAAACTCATACTGAGTTCAGAGTTTTCGGCGAGGACGTAAGTAGTCGCTGTCACCGTGGCTGACTTGATCGGGTTTGTCGATTCCACACTTGAGATATGCGATGTGTTAAGGGAACTTTACAGAGAATCTATTACAGCGTATCTTTGTTGTTGCTGGTGGTTGTGTGGAGTGCAGCTGGTGTTGATACTGACGACGACTGATGGAACCGGGCGCTTGCGGTGGTGGATGAAGACAGATAAGTGTCTCTTCGGTAATGGTGATGGCTATTATATGTTGTTGATTAATGTTGACTGTAGAAAGGACGCTTCTAGACAATGGTTTGATGGATGTTTGTTCGATGTTTGGCAGGATCGCCAGTTGTAGTGGTATACAATCCGAAAACAATTCTATTTTATTATAATTTAGTATTTTATTTTTAAAGACTTTGAATACATAGCACGTCTGTTGTATATCGTATATTTTTCTTCAATAATTTTTCATTTATTGAAATATGACAAACAAAAAATTAATTTATTTTAATAACAAATTTTATGAACAAAAAACAAGTTTGAACTTTGTTAAGGTACAATGTATGAAAATCCTACACATTCAACGAGTGAATAGCTCGATAGTTTTTAGAAATAGATCAAATGAATGAGTGAAAAAAATCATTCGATAGTTAAAATCTTTCAGTAACTAACTATCGATAGTAGAAATCAATCGATAGTTCCCAACACTATAAAATACCGTGTTATAGGAGGGTTACCTGTAATTTAAAACACATTTCCTTGAAACTAGGAAAATCCTCACGTACAGTGTACATCAAAAATGTGCGTCAAACCTAGTTTTAAACCGAATCTAATTTTAAACGAAAATTAATTTAAATTTTATTATAAAATTTAAAATAAGGGGTTACCGAGGAAATTAATACAGTAATCGGTTCCTTAAACCCAATTGAGATTGAAGCTAAAATTATAAACGGAGACTTTAAGAACAGCGAGCAAAGAGGCAGAAATAAAGTTTGGGGTATCTTCGGGCATGTAGGTAATAAAATCGGAAAAATCATACATGATATTGCAGCGAATTATGTGAATTATGCCTAAATATACACATTGAACAGTAAGTGTGCATCCAATTTAGTGCGACATAAATGTTACATTTCTCAAACTCCGAATATGCACGGTGATATTGTATCCAATATAAGTGTTGATAACGAATGTAAAAAACGCGCTTTTACACAATGGACTCCTATTGTCTCCTATGTCTCCCATTGTGTGACTCCCAATACACAATGGAATATAATCAACAGTGATTAAAAATTTAACGATGTACCATAAAATGGGACTATATTTATTTCCACTATATCTATTTCCGCCTTCAAAATGTTCCAGTTTATTGAAGGCGACAAACAGTTGATTAAAGATCAATGCAAGCTAATAATGCGAGAATAGCAGAGCGAAATGCCTGTACAAAGCCAAAGAGATTTAATTGACTTCATTGAGCCAATCGCAGACATCAATGGAGACCACTCGATCAAGAACTGCACATTAGGCTAGTCCTTATTTTTCAACTTCCGATTTTTTTGGTCTTACCCTTTTAAATTATGACACGATATGAAAAAATGATAACTACCAATTTTTAGCGAAGTCTGATAACGGGAACCCGAGACGCGACTTCAAACCATAAAAAAAATTTTAAAAAATAACGGGAACACTTATATCATTCCTGTTAAATATCTAAATAACCAAATATCCAACCTTTAAAATACTTTTAAAATTAGACTTCTAGGTCAAATAGTTTTTGAGAAAATTAATGTCAAATTTAAAATTTTCGAAACAAAATTTTTGTTCGCAATTTTTTACAAACAATTACGTAAATGAGTATACTTTTTTCTGATTCCGTAGTTTTCTACGGATAAATTCTACAAAAAATGTTGAAAAACACTTTTTGTCCCAAAAACTGCAATTAGGTGTACGCAGTTTTCTGCGGCACGTCTTGCCGATATCTGATCTCGCTGAAAGTTTGAATATATAGTTTTCTTATCACATGTAAAAATTTAGGGGGGTAAGAAAAAAAAATCTCACAAAATTTTTTTACCCATATAGCTAAGGACCACCTTACTGCACATGTACGAGAGAAGCACAATTTCATGTGTTCATGCAAATACGCTGGTACAGTCTTCCTGGAAGAATGTACAATAAGACCCCGTTTAACGCGGGAGATACGTTCCATCAAAGTAGAGCGTAATGCGAAACAGCGCTAAACGAGACTATATTAACATGTAAATAATGGGTTTAGGGGAAAATTGAGAGAAAATTGGTTAGGTATTAAATTATTTATTTACGTTTTTTTAATAAAAATAAAACAATTCAACAATTAAACAATTGTTTAAAACAAATAAACAAAATATAAACAATTCAATTCAATTTCGTCGTCAATCCATATAGACAGTTGTTTTTCTATTTCCTCTATTATGTTATTTCTAGAACTGGTAATTCTAGTTGCAGAGCTTGACGTAGTTTGCAGTTGCCGATGACAGTATTTTTTCTTTATTCTTAAGAATTGTCCTTATTGTTAAAGTTGCCAAATTCAATGCAGCACTGATTTGAGATTGACGTTCACCAGAATCTAATTTTCTAATCACTTGCATTTTAGTTTGCAGTGAAATGCTTTTTCTGGTTGCTTTCTTTTCTTGTTTTTCATTATCACCCATGATAAAAACTAAAGATTACAATATTGTATTATGACACTGTACAATTGTATTGTATTAACACTGTATTAATCGTTATAGTATTATATAAATTTATACTTACAATAATGTGAACAAATGTATCAAATGATAAAAATGCGTCCGTACAGCACCGCATCAAACAAGAAAAACAACTATACTGTACGTATGTTATGTACATATTTGGAAACCTAGTGCTGCGCACAATTTCGGGGAATCCCCGGGTTGAAATAAAAGAGCTCTAAACCGAAATAGCGCTAAACGAAACGGCGTTAAGCGGGCTCTTACTGTACCAAATTCCGACTAATTTTAGACGATTTTGCAATTGTGTCAAGAAAATTTGCATGTAGTAGAGTGACTGTCGCATCACATTATCTCTGGTCTAAAGATTCTCGGCAAGTAAAAAAACGAAAAAGACTCTCCCTCCTTCCCACCGCTCAAACTTAAATGGCGTACTAAGGAAACTGAAGAAACAAAAAATCTTTCTTTATACTACTAACTCGTCGCATTCCTCAATAAATTGTTTTGAAAGTATTAAGTTGACACTCTTCATTTGTTGTCGTAGAAGTCAAAAACGCAATGACACATACTTCTTATATTTCTTATATGTATGTACTCTTGCTGTAAGCCTAGTTGATTTGTCGGGTTAGCAAGTCGTTTTCTTTTAAAACACAGTCAAGTACGATTGTCACTTAATGACAATCGTACTTGTTACCAAAGGCGTACCAACACACGAGATAAGCTATAATCTTATATTAGTTATAATTTCCTATAACTTTATCTTTTTTTTATCTTTTTTTTAATACACATTATATATATATAAATATATATATATAATGTATATATATACGCCGAAATTCAATTTTCCTCAAACAACATTACACAGGACAAGACCAAATACGAGCATACAATAACTATGCACATATATATACATATTGTCCTGTGTAATATACATATGTGCATAGTTATTGTATGCTCGTATTTGGTCTTGTCCTGTGTAATGTTGTTTGAGGAAAATTGAATTTCGGCGTGTATGAAACCACGTCTCAGGACAGTTTGTCCAAAATTGTTGAAGTTTTATTGTTGTCGCGTATATTTCATTTGGATTTTGGTTCGAATTAATGGTAAACGATTCGTTCAAGTTATTAGTCATATTTTCTACCGGTAGATCGATTAGTGTTCTATCAAAGAATATGTAATAAATAGAAGGCGCATCTCATACATGTTTCAGAGCAAAAAAGTTTCTTCGATGGACGTATCCATACGTCCATGTTGCCCAACATTCTTTGCCTGAGGTTTCTTCTAGGAGGTAGCCGTACGTCCATGTTGAGCAACTTTCTTCGTACGCCCATGTTTCGCATCATCATGGATTTTACGGCAGCTTCGGTTATCATCATCAAAGCCGATGGCAATTTCGCCTTCATTTAGGGTGTGTGAAGCCATTTTTTCATAGGGCACGATAGCCTAGTGACTAGAGTAGATTGTTTGCAAGCAGAAGGCCTGGGTTCAAAACTGGGTGCGGGAGTAGTTATAAAAAATTTTTTTTTCAAACAATTTTTTCAATTTAAGCATGATTTTGTAATTTTTGTTAATTTTTCTTTTTATTCGCGTCTCCATGCCAGGTGTTCTTTTTTTGAATAACGATGTGTAGAAGAATTTTAAATGCCTGTGTTTGTGTCATTTAGCGTCTGTGTCATCGTCTGTGTCATCGTACGTCGGATGAGCTTTGCGTGGCTATTCTTGAGTTCTCAGAGCTGACAACGCTAGACGTCGGCAATAAATGAAAACGACAGAGGAGAATGCCTTTTTAGCAATAAGAAGAACGTAGCGCAACAGTGTTTTTCTTATTGAAAAATTAACGAAAAATGTCGGTATATTCCTTGCGTTTTATCTGGTACATTGAATTGATATAATTTTTGAGAAAATTAGCCGAATTTAATCTTTAATTTTTATTAAATTAAAACACTTTTTAACATTTAGATTAACTATAAACCTCTAATTCAATAAAAAAGGGATATCTGAAATGTTTAAACTTCTTAAAGTTCAAAATGTTTTTTAAATGTTCAAACCAATTTAATTTGTAAATTTAAGTATTTTACAAAATGTTCATACATATAGAAAATGTTGAAATTTAATAAAGTAAGCTTACAAATAAAATATTTATAGTATTTATTAAAAAGAATTAAAAAACATTTTTGAAAAATTAAATCAAAAAATTAATAAGTACGAGTATTTATTGCTTGTAAACTTTTAAAAATGTTCGTAAAAATTATCTGGTTTTAAAATTATCCTAAAAAAATGTTACGATTATTTCAATTTCCAATTTCTCATATCGCGTAACATAAAGAAATTGTCTTTTCAATTTTAAGTTGCAAAAATTTCGAGCTGCGGCCGCAATCGCCGACAACCTTGCCAACACACGACCAAAGCAAACACAGACGTATAAAATTACCCAACACAAGCAACAAACAACTGTACTTTGTCAAAAGCGACGAAACGAAAGGGTAAGAAATGCATTGGGCTCGGACCATGGAAGAAGAAATAATAATAAGCAATCAAATGTGGGAAAGGGGAACGAAGAGAGAAGAGAAGAAATTCACGAGAAATTATCGAGCTCGGGCCACTATACTTGTCGTGTGTATTGCCTACGTCCAAAAAGAATACATGTTGCTAATACCCCTTTGCCAACCGACCGACCGCATCTGTTGCGAAAAATTGAAACATTTTCGTCATGCGCCTTCTATGTACTGTATATTCTTTGGTTCTATTGTTCTCTTGTATGCTCTTGTATGCCATGAGTCAAAACATGTTACAAAAACGAAATTTCGTCTGTTGATAATTCACCAAAAACACAAAACGAAAATGCAATACTTAAGAATTTAGTAAAGACCACCACCATCATGTGTGAACAGTTTCAAAAATTGTCTTTGGAAATGAGTTCAATCAAACAACAACTTAACCAAAGACAATGGAGACCACGTTCATTAAGTGCGAAGAGCCATGTAATTATCTACAAAACAAAAATCAGACAACAAACTAAAACCTTCCGTTGTCGCGGCAACAGACAACAGAGGTCTAGACATCCCAACCCGTCGCCTATTTATATATGATCAAGATAACAACCTAAAATTCTTAATTGACAGCGGGGCAGAAATTTCAGTTCTACCCTCATCAAAATTCGCAAACACAAAGCGTTCAACTGACATAACTTTGACAGCAGCTAACGGATCCACTATACCTACATTCGGAAAAAAGTTATTAAATATAAATTTAAGACTGCGACGCGAATTCCCATTTATATTTCTAATTGCAGATGACGCGAAACCTATAATAGGTGTAGATTTTCTTGGAAGATACGGTCTCCTAGTCGATATAAAACAAAAACGACTAGTAGACCCTCTAACAAAACTTTCAGTTAACACCATATCACAATTTTGTAACACATCACTTCCAAAATTATTCGCTGTAGAAAATAAATACACACAATTATTAAAAGAATTCCCCACATTAATTTCCGAACCAGATTACACTAAACAAGTAAAACACTCAACAACACATAGATTAGTTACAGAAGGCACACTCCCTTTTTCGAAACCAAGACGATTAGACCCAATCAAATATAGAATTTCCAAGTCCGAATTTGAATTCTTAGTCAAAGCAGGTATCTGTAGACCCGCAAACTCACCAGTAGCATCTCCACTACACCTAGTCCCAAAGAAAGATCCTAACAACTGGCGCCCATGTGGCGATTTTCGAAGACAAAATACAGTAACGATACCGGACCGTTACCCTTTACCACATATCCATGACTTTAATAGGAATTTAAGAGACAAAAGAGTATTTTCAAAGCTAGATTTAATTCGAGCATATCACCAAATTCCTACACCATCACAACACTATTCGGAATGTTCGAATTTACGTGAATGCCTTTCGGTTTAAGAAACGCCGCGCAGACATTCCAGAGATTCCACATTCATTATAAATGAAGTTGTGAACGACTTACGTTTTTACATATATCGACGACATAGTCGTCGCAAGCTCCGACGAAGAACAACATATGAAAGACCTTCATATATTGTTCAAACGGCTCGCAGACTGCGGTTTAAACATCAAACCAAACAAATGCATCTTCGGCGTCACAAATATTAACTTTTTAGGACACAATATTTCAAGTTCTGGTATTCGACCAACTAAAAGCAAAATCACAGCTATTAGAGATTTTCAACGACCTAAATCAATTAAACAAGCTCAGAAATTCATCTGTATGGTAAATTATTACCACAGATACATACCGAAACTAGCAGAATTAACAATCAGAATTTACGACATAATAAACAAAGCAACAAAAAGAAAAGATAAGACATTAATTTGGGACGAAACATCGGATGAAGCTTTTAAACGCATCAAAGAGAAATTTGCTTCAAAGATATTGTTGAACCACTTCAATAATAAAGCCAAACTATCTTTAACGGTAGATGCGTCAAACACAGCAATCGGTGGTGTTATACACCAACACTTTAACAACAAAATCGAACCATTGACATTCTTCTCTAAGAAATTAACCTCTTCAGAAACCAAATATAGTGTATTCGACCGAGAACTACTCGCTATTTATCTCAACATCTAAAATTTTCGATATCTTCTAGAAGGAAGGCAATTTACGGTGTACACTGACCATAAACCTTTAACATTCGCTTTAAATTCTAAAACTGAACGAAGTCCTAGACAAACTAGACATTTGGAATTTATTTTACAATTTACGAATGACGGCTCCGGGAAATAACGCCCAAATGAAATAAGGCCCAATGCGGGCCTTATTTCATTTTGCCAAATTGGGCGTTATTTCATTTTAAGAAATTTTGAAATTTTTACCAAAAAATGAAATAAAGCCCAAAAAAAATGAAATAAGGCCCAATTTTGCGATAAATGCTGAAATGGGTTAGCTACGAAGCAGCTGTTGGACTTACTGGACTGGTTAATAGACAAATACTATTCATCAAGGGGACGGTTTTTCTGGCTGAGGGTTTTAATCCCTGGATGAAGGACCCTGGATAGAAGAAAACTTTTCAGCAAAGAAGATGGTTTTGTTGGCTGACGGTTTTAATCCCTGCCACGGCCGAAGGCCGGCACGCAGAAGGACCCAGGATAGAAGAAAACTTTTCGGCAAGGAGATAGTTTTGTTGGCTGAGGATATAACAATCTACTTGCTGAAAAGTTTTTCTCTATCCAGGGTCCTTCTGCGTGCCGGCCTTCGGCCAGGGCAGGGATTATAACCCTCAGCCAACAAAACCATCTCCTTGTTGAAAAGTCTTCCTCCAACCAGGGTCCTTCTGCGCAGGCAAAGTGTCCTTCTGCATGCCGGCCTTCGGCCGTGGCAGGGATTAAAACCCTCAGCCAACAAAACCATCCCCTTGTTGAAAAGCCTTCCTCTATCCAGGGTCCTTCTGCGCAGGCAAAGTGTCCTTCTGCGTGCCGGCCTTCGGCTGTGGCAGGGATTAAAACCCTCAGCCAACAAAACCATCTCCTTGTTGAAAAGTCTTCCTCCAACCAGGGTCCTTCTGCGCAGGCAAAGTGTCCTTCTGCATGCCGGCCTTCGGCCGTGGCAGGGATTAAAACCCTCAGCCAACAAAACCATCCCCTTGTTGAAAAGCCTTCCTCTATCCAGGGTCCTTCTGCGCAGGCAAAGTGTCCTTCTGCGTGCCGGCCTTCGGCTGTGGCAGGGATTAAAACCCTTAGCCAACAAACCCATCTCCTTGTTGAAAAGCCTTCCTCTATCCAGGGCCCTTCTGCGCAGGCAAAGTGTCCTTCTGCGTGCCGGCCTTCGGCCGTGGCAGGGATTAAAACCCTCAGCCAACAAAACCATCTCCTTGTTGAAAAGCCTTCCTCTATCCAGGGTCTTTCTGCATGCATTAAAGTTCTGCATTTCTGCATTAAAGTTCAGTCGACGCCGTAATTTTGGGCGTTATTTCATTTTCAAGAATTTTGAAATTTTTACAAAAAAATTAAATAAAGTCCACAACAAAATGAAATAAAGCCCAACGTGGGCCTTATTTCATTTTCAGTTTTTGTTGAAAATGAAATAAAGCCCAAAAAAAATGAAATAAGACCCAAATTTTACGATTTCAAATCTTCATATAAAAAAAAAATTGGGCCTTATTTCATTTGGGCGTTATTTCCCGGAGCCTACGAATGACATTCAATATATAAAAGGAGAATCTATGTAATATAGTATACACTATCAAGAGCATTCGAAATAGAAGCATTCAAAACCACAGAAATTAATTTGAAAACTTTACAAAACGAACAGCCACAAGACGAAGAATTAAAGAAATTAACTACGGGACAAAATATAACAAATAACATTAAGTTAATAAAAATTCCTCTTCTAAACCTTGAAATCTGGTGCGAAACGACGGGAGAAAACACTAAACCTTTTATACCAAACACATTACGTAAAGTAGTATTCGAAACGTTACACATTGCACATCCCGGTACCAAAGCGACACATCGACTTATAACAACACGATATTATTGGCCTAACATGAGTAAACAAATAAATACTTGGTCAATAGAATGCATACATTGTCAGAAATCGAAAATTTACAGACACACAAAGACACCCCCGACCAAAATCCCTATACCCAAAGGAAGATTCGAACACATTCATTTATATATTGTCGGCCCACTACCACCGTCCTGTGGATATAGTTATATTTTAACTATATCGACAGGTTCACACGTTGGCCAGAAGCCTTTTTTTTTTTTTTATAGCAAAAGATATTTCAGCGTCTACCGTTTCTAAAATTTTCATTGAAAACTATGTATCACGATTAGGAGTACCATTGAAAATAACAACAGACCAAGGTACACAATTTACGTCCAAATTGTTTTCAGTATTAACAAAATGAATCGGTAGTCATAAAATCACAACATCTGCTTATCACCCCCAAGAAAATGGAATAGTAGAACAATTCCATAGGCAATTAAAAGCTAGACTGATGGCTAGGAACAGAGGGGTTAAGTGCTACGATGAACTACCAAAGACCCTCCTTGGCTTACGATCAATGTATAAAGAAGAAGATGTCTCAGCTACCCCCGCAGAAATAGTTTTATGGACAACATTTGAGACTTCCTGGAGAACTAGTAGTTCCATCAAATCTAATTAATTCCCCTACAGACGTGTTAACAAATTTACGCGAATATTTTAAAAATATAAATTCAAATATGAGTCACCATCAGAGCTGGGGGAAACTCAATTCCATCCCAATTCCAAGTAAATTCCTCAGGAATCAGGACTTTGGATTTAAGTACTTTTCAAGCAAAAGGAATGGAATTTAGTGAGCCTCAATTCCTTTTGAAAGGAATTGGACTTGGAATTGAGCAAAGAAATTCCTTTCACATGGAATGGAATTATAAGTCCCAATTCCTTGGAATTGGATTTGGAATTGAAAATTTCAATTCCTTTTGAGGAATTAAGGTTGGAGGAATTGAAGTCCTTTGCTGGCGATTGAGACCTTACTGTGTGTATGATAGAGTGTGAGTTGAAGTAGAAGAAGAAGACATGTAGGCAGATTTTGGCAAAAAAACTTTTATTGTTACACTTGAAATATATGATATGTATGTGATATTAATACTAACAGAGGCATTCCAAGATTCACGAACTATTGAAATCGTCTTTCAAAATCGTCTTTAGACGATTGAAATCGTCTTTCGTATACCAAGATTCACGAACTATTGAAATCGTCTCTCAAATCGTCTTTGGACGATTGAAATCGTCTTTCGTATTCCAAGAGTCACCGAAATAGTTAAAATTCTTGCAAAACGTTGAAATTATCGTCTTTTGGTATTCCAAGAGACGATTTTATAGGATTTCTTCTCCTAAAAAAGACGATCAGAAATTAGCTCTCGTTCCCTAATAAAAATGTAATATTTCAATGAAAAACTGGTTATATATTTTTTGATTCACTTGTATAGTTATTATTTTCTATTTTTATTTATAAAATAGATAATAAATAGTAAATACATAATTTTTATAAATAATACTAATTCCAATTTTGATTTCGAACGCGAATTAATTCCTTCTCAGAGTCTTCAGCAAAAAATTCCTCTGAAGGAATCCATGTTTTCAATGAAGCTTAACACACGAGAACAATTCTGCTTGCATTAAACCGTTGCTTGTTGGCGAGGGAGATGAAGAGCATGGTAGTTCGTGCATTGAAATTCTTCACTCTTGGACCTGCATGAACAGAGCACAAAACTAACACATACACAATTTTAATTACCGAGGGTTCTAAATATTTCACCAACACATACAAGTGACAGGCCAATCAAAATATTCAACAATATACATACACGGAATGTTTTCACTTGAACTGTGCAATACAAGTGGAATTTTCCATTGTTCACAAGTTCGTACAGTGTTGGAAAATTTCTAAAAAAAAAAACAATGGTAATTCTGCTAAAATCTAAGCGAAATTATATAAAATAACACAAATATTACTCTACATATAATTCGCTATGTATATTCTACATTTTAGCAACGTTTATGACCTTGTTTTTCGCGAAAAAAACAATTTTTTTAGTTTTTTATTTATTCAACATAACTACAATAATCAAAGTTTTGCCTCCTAACACTGAAAATGTCATCTAGAGCTCAAACTGCAGTAAAAGCAAAAGACGATTCGAGTTTCGTGAATCTTGGAATGCCTCGTTCCCTTTTTCGTGACTTTTTTGCCCAGATAGTTTAACGATTCACCTCGAATCTCAGAATGCCTCTGCAAGTATTAATATCACATACATATCATATACATATTTCAAGTGTAACAATAAAAGTTTTTTTGCCAAAATCTGCCTACATGTCTTCTTATTCTTCTTCTTCTTCTTCTACTTCAACTTACACACTATCATACACACAGTAAGGTCTCAATCGCCAGCAAAGGACTTCAATTCCTCCAACCTTAATTCCTCAAAAGGAATTGAAATTTTCAATTCCAAATCCAATTCCAAGGAATTGGGACTTATAATTCCATTCCATGTGAAAGGAATTTCTTTACTCAATTCCAAGTCCAATTCCTTTCAAAAGGAATTGAGGCTCACTCAATTCCATTCCTTTTGCTTGAAAAGTACTTAATTCCACAGTCCTAATTCCTTGGAATTGGAATTGAGGTGGAATTTAATTCCCAAAGGAATGAGTACTCCCCAGCTCTGGTCACCAGAACGACCTCAAAACAGGGATATACATTCTTAAAAACTTGAAAACCTGTAAATTCGCTCTAGTAAGAGTAAATAAACGTTCACTACAACAAACATACGAAGGACCATACGAAATTTTAGAAAAGGACGAAAAATATTTCATGTATTCAGTCTTTAAAAATAAAATATTAAATTATAATAAAATAGAATTGTTTTCGGATCGTATAACACTACAAATGTTTTTCGAATTAGGGGTTGGTAGGGGTGAAAAAATTTTACTCTGGTAAGTAAAACAGCTAATTTTACTAATTAGCTAATTTAATCGCTAAGTTAATTTAAAAAAAAAATTAATAAACAAATCATGCACAGCAGTTTAAAAGATTAAATATGTATAAAAGACTGTAAAAAACAGGTCAACAGTTTTCAGCTCCTAGGTTTAATTAATGTACCATATAGTTATTATAGTTATAATGTAATATATAGTTATTAAAATTATTATTTAATTGGTTATATTCTTTTTGGTCGACAAAAATTAACTTTGATTTGAAAGTAAAGTACTTCGTTGAAAGTAACGTTTTTAGAAAAATTAATGGTTGTCAAAATTTTACCCAGCCCCAAAAGCTGCATAAAATTTTGACGTATGGGGAATTCACCTCAATAGCATAAACATTCGTTTCGGCTGTAAAAGTTTTCTATATCGAGTAAAAAGTCATCAATTGGCACACGGCCTTACTCGTTGAATAATTTCTGAATTTCTGACTAAAAACTATCTAATAATATAATAACGGAATTATTTGATAGTTTTTAGTAAGAAACTATCTACGGGACAAAATTACTAATAAAATGACAGGACTAGTGAATAATTTTCAACTATCGAATAACTCGATAGTTTTTATTCGATAGTTCCCAACATTAGTATTTTACAACACGGTTCCACCCTAACACGAAAAGAAAAATTCCCCAAAACCTTTTTATAACACGGTACTTCTACAACATGATAACGAGATTTTTGTTTAAAATTATTTAGAAAATTGCATTATTCACTATGAACACACAATATATGGGAATAACCGAAATTTTAGTGTTTTTTTTCTGGAAAAACCCGAAATTTTTCTGAATAAAGGCATAGTATATGTGTTCAAGACCATACATTGAACATGAATTGAACATAAACATGAACATTGAATTGAACTTGAAAATGTTCAAGAACATACACACATAATACATACGCGTACGAATTTAAAGAAACGAAAAACAAGTTGCCTTCGCTGCCAGCAGCAGACGCTACATTCCGCAGGAGTCAGGTGTCGTCGTGAGAGCGGATGCAGTCCACGGGACGTGCTTGCTCAAGTATCTAAATTCCGCAGGTGTCGTCGTGAGAGCGAATGCAGTCCACGGGACGTGCTTGCTCAAGTATCTAAATTCCGCTGGAGTCTGATGTCGACGCGAAAACGAGTGCACCCCGCTGACGAGCTTGCTCCAAGGTCTGCTTGGGATTCGCCGTAGAATCTACTGACCACGCGTCATTCTTTCTATGTGAACTTCTGAATTCTAATTGTATGCAATTGTATTTCCACTAATTGTATGTGTGTTGTATGTAGCAATAATGTATATAAAACCAAAATTTGAACAATAAAGAGTTAGTTAGCCATCAACCATCAGCTAATAATCTACCTTTGGGTCTCTTCAAGTTAAAGTGCTTGAAGGAACAAATCCATCTAGAATTCTACTAACCGCAACAAGTTCAAGTACTTGTTGCAAAACAAAACTATCTAGCCGCAACAAGTTCAAGTGCTTGTTGCAAAATCAAAATTCTCTAACAAATTCCTACAGGTTTAAGTGCTTGTAGGAATTACCAAATTGAGAAATAAACATTGGTGACCCCGACGTGATGGAGACATCCAACGCAATGACGACTCTGGTAGTCGCTCAACAGGACATAGGAAAAGAGATCCAGCGAATCATCCGCAATTACAAAAAGGACTCTGCGGAAAGGAAAACATCAGCTAAGTATTTTGAAGAGCGCATTAATCAATTAAGGGACGCATGGGCACAATTCGATCTCAAGGATACTGAGATCCGTTCCCAATCGGATCTGGATTTGACCCATGAATACTTCACCACGGACTACTACAACAACATGAAGACAGTAGTGGACCAGCACACTGAGTTGCTTCAACAGGAACTGGATACATTGCAGAAATCCCAATCAATAAATCAAGGAAAAGCTGCCGAAGTATACCCCAGATCATCAGACAACTCAGCCAGCACGAGCACCAAGGCGACCAAAGGTGCCTCTGTCATGCCTATCATTCGCAAGCAAAGGGCGATGATGGCGTCACTCGAGAGGTTGCTCAATGGTAGAGCACGAGAAAATTCACCAGCACAATGTCTCGTAGCGATGGAAAAACTATGGGACAACATCGAAGCAGCTAATTTTACTCTGTGGGAGCTCCATGACGACCCTCAATCAGAAGGATATGATATGGCAGCCTACATCCAATTAGAAGAAAGGGTGATTGAACAACGTGGATTTTTGAAACCCTCTGAAGTCATACCAGTAAGCAGCCCGAATCCCGTCAATTCATCAACACTCAAACTACCAAAAATTGAAATCCCAAAATTTGATGGGGATAACCTGAAATGACGTCAGTTTCATGATCTGTTCAATGAAATGATCCATCTGCAGCCACTTCCAAACATTCAAAAGCTATGGTATCTGAAGACCAATTTGACTGGCGAAGCAGAAAAATTGGTCAGGTATTTGACATTGACGGAGGAAAACTATCAAACGGCTTGGGATACATTGAAAGACCGATACAACAACGTGCGTCTTCTCACCACAAGTCTACTCGATAGGCTGTTAGGACAACCAAAGCAAGCGGAGCCATCGATTGCCGCAATAAAGGCATTTCTCGACACCACCAAAGAATCGTTAGCTGCCTTAAGCAACCTTGACATCGCTAATGATTCTTGGGGTCCACTGCTGGTTCACCTTCTCATCAAAAAATTGGACTGAGCAACGCATCTAATCTTCGAGCAATCCTTGCAAAAGCCAAGTTCAAGTTTCCATCGATACACCAGCTCTTAACTTCACGTGAAGTCCGATTCCAGTCCTTGGAAGCTATTGGCCAGAAGGAAAAGGACTTGGACGGCAATGACCACATCCATCAGTCAGCCACCCAAGAAATGCATCATGTGTAAGGATATGGTGCATCCATTGTTCGCGTGCCAACAATTCAAACGGTTGCCCATCAGTGAGCGACTGAAGGTCGTAAAGGCAAACAATACATGCTTCAATTGCCTAAAGCAGAATCACACCGCAACTCAATGTGAGTCAAGAAACTGCACAAAATGCAACAAGAAACACAACTCATTGTTGCATATGCCAACAGACAGCAGCAAAAGCTCAACATCCACAAGCACCTTCAATCAGCAATCAAGAAAGTCCACGACGACGACGCCATTAACAGTCACATTGACCTCCACAAAACCAAAAAGGGGGTATGTGCTACTCTACACAGCCTGCGTTAAAATCAAGGCAAAAAATGGAAGAATGGTGGAATGTCGAGCCTTGCTGGATTCCGGCTCACAAGTCAATCTAATCACAGAAAAGTTGGCCAACCAGCTTCAAATACGCCAAACAGGGACTTCAGCAACGATTGAAGGAGTGCAATACAAAGACGCGCCAACATAAGTTTAGAATCCAAGAATTCGGTTTTCAACATGTATTGCGAAGTATTTATTTTACCAGAGATCATTTCGAATCAACCATCCCAGAAAATAGATGTTTCAGCATGGTCTATCCCTTCAACCATTAACTTGGCTGATCCACGCTTCTACCTTCCAGGCAATATTGATGTACTACTTGGAGCAGAGTATTATCATACGTTTTTTATGGACAAAAAACTCTCACTCGGAGACGGATTCCCAACATTACAAAACAGCGTCTTCGGCTGGACCATTTCTGGAAAGATTGCTGCAGAAAATACAAACTCCATGACATGTGCAATATACACGGAAAAGGAACTGACTAATCAGATTGAAAGGTTCTGGACATTGGAAGAAGCGGAAGGAGACAAGTCAACTCTCACAACCAAAGAACGACTTTGTGAAAATCATTTTGCACTTCACACAATCTGTGGCAGTGACGGACGATTTATGGTCAAATTGCCTTTCATCGACCCAGTCTCTAGATTGGGAGACTCCCAACACATGGCAACAAATCGCTTTCTTGCTCTAGAAAAACGTCTGGACAAAGACCAAGAACTGAAGGAAAATTACACAAAGTTCATGACGGGTCATATGACCAAAACAAATGATTTATTATCACCGCGCTATTTTATTCCGCATCATTGCATACATCGCCCCGAAAGCAGTTCAACTAAGTTGAGAGTAGTCTTCGATGCTTCCGCGAGAGCATCCACAGGTGTAGCCTTAAATGACATCATGCACACTGGGCCAGTTCTGCAAAGCGACCTATTTACCGTATTGCTCCGCTTCCGACTCCCACGATTTGTTTTTACAGCAGATATTGAAAAAATTTACCGCCAAATTTGGGTACATCCTGACGATCGGCGATATCAGCTCATTGTGTGGAGGAACAATAAAACCGATGAGCTACAGCATTACCAGCTAAACACGGTCACGTATGGTACGAAAGCTGCACCATATCTGGCAATAAAATGTCTGTTAACATTAGCAGTTAAACACAAGATCATACATCCAAGCGGTGCCAAAGCAATCGAGGAGAACTTTTATGTCGATGATTGTTTGAGTGGCGCTGACAGCCTCACGGTAGCACAAGAAACAAAGACACAACTAATAGAAATTTTACAAACTGCAGGTTGTAAACTACGGAAATGGTGTGCCAATCACCCAAACTTACTGTCAGACATTCCAGAAGAGGATAAAGAAACCAAACTTGATTTTAAGGATAATATCGACAGTGCAGTAAAAACATTAGGTCTACCATGGCTCCCAAAGGACGACAACTTTTGCATCAAACTACATCTGAGTCAGCATCGTCGAACACCCAAGAGAACTATAGTGTCCGATGCGGCTAGAATTTTTGATCCATTGGGTTTCCTGTTCCCAAGCGTAGTAAATGCCAAAAAATTAATTCAGGAGTTGTGGATATGAAACTGTCATGGGACGACGAGTTACCTTCTGCATTGCTTAGCCAGTGGAGATCATTTAGGGACAGCCTGCCAGTGCTCAACAACACTACAATCGGCAGGCACGTATTTAACAACAACACCAAAACGTCCTTCCAACTTCATGGTTTTGCAGACGCTTCAGAGAAGGCATATGGCACAGCAATATATGTCCGATTCACCAATGCAGATAAAACTATTGCAGTACGACTGCTATGCTCCAAATCACGAGTAGCTCCGGTTAAACAACAAACCCTACCAAGGCTAGAACTGTGCGCAGCCGTCTTATGTGCGCAATGAATGCATCGGGTAGTAGTCGAGTTGAAGTTGGGAGACGTACCCATATTCTTGTGGACGGACTCAGAAATCGTCTTGTCATGGATCGACTCAGCGTCATCATCATTCCACACTTTCGTTGCAAATCGAGTCGCCACAATTCAACAGGAAAACCAACGCATGGTTATCCGAGCAGCGCAGCACTATAACGTTGCAGACAGACAACGAAAGAAAACAAAAGGTTGCTGTCCTAAATATTACATCTGATGCTGCAGAGGACATGCTGTACAGGATCAACCATCGAAATTCGTTCAACAGCCTGATCCATATCATCACTTATGTTCAGCGGTTTATTCGCCATGCCAAAACCCCAAACATTAAACGAGCCGACGACCTCATTGCTACCCCTCAAAAGTTAAGGCAAGGGCTGTCAGCAATTGTGCGCATCATGCAACATTCAGAATTTAAAGATGAATTCCAAGCACTAGATAAACGCAGTCCAGTAAGCAAAACTAGTCAACTCAGCAGCCTCAACCCTTTTTTAGATGATGAAGGTATTCTTCGTGTGGGCGGTCGAATTGAATCTTCAACGCTTCCGTACGATGCCAGACATCCAAGGATTCTTCCCTACAACGATCCCTTGGTAAAACTTCTAATGAAGTGGTTCCATGAAGAACACTCTCACTGCGGATCCCAGACGCTTGTAGCTCAAGTTCGGCAACGATTTTGGCCAATCAAAGCAAAAACAATGGCTCGATCAATTGTGCAACATTGTGTTAGATGCACTCGAGCAAAGCCACAATTATTCAAACAAGTAATGGGAGGCCTGCTAACTGCAAGAACTGTACCAGCACGACCATTCACCAATGCAGGAGTGGACTTCGCAGGACCCTTCTGGATACACTTCAAACTCAGAGGGAAAGGGCCACATAAGGCTTATGTTGCAATATTTTGCTGCTTCAGCACAAAGGCTGTTCATCTTGAGCTAGCAAGCGATCTCACAACTGATGCCTTCCTAGGATGCTTAAAACGGTTCATTGGGCGACGAGGTCACTGTAGCAATTTATATTGTGACAATGCAACCAATTTCGTTGGAGCGAAAAACCAACTTGAAGAACTTTCCAACACTATTTACTCAGACAAGGCAACAACGGCAATAAAGAATATCTGCAGTAACAAGGGCATCCAATTTCATTTCATTACTCCAAGGGCGCCTCACTTCGGAGGACTATGGGAAGCCGCGGTAAAAAGTGCCAAACATTTGTTCGTGTAAGGAGCCTCAAATGCATCATTAACTTATGAAGAGTTAGAAACCGTCATGATCGGAATTGAGGCCATACTCAACTCACGACCACTGATTCCAGTCCGAATGATTTAAGTTTTTTGACACCTGGACACTTTCTCATTGGAGAGGCATTAACTGCGCAAACAGATGCTACTGCCTCATCCACCAAGATTTCGTTACTGACAAGATGGAAATTAGTATCCCATATGAAACAAGAATTTTGGCGGCGATGGTCACAGGAATATCTCACCGAACTTCAAAGCAGAAATAAATGGAAGGAACTTAGTCAAAACGTAACACCCGGAACCATGGTAATCATCAAGGAAGATGGAATGCCCCCTCTAACATGGCCATTAGGAAGAATTGTGAAGGTCTACCCTGGCACCGATAAGGTTGTTCGCGTCGCGGACGTGAAAACAAAAACCGGCATCTTGAAAAGAGCGATTCATCGATTGACTTCTTGCGGAAAATAACGGATCCGCAAGCACGACTGGAACAGACGACGTCACTTCACCGCACAAAGTAGCCAGCACAAGCAAAAGGAACATGAATTCACGATCCTCACAGAATTACCTTTCACTTCCAAAAAGGTCAAACGAACTAAAGGCTCAACTCTCCTAACACTTTTATTATGTTTGTTTTTACCCATCGCGCTTGCCTCCCCAATAACCATTCAACCTATTGATACTACTCCTGGTGTACATTTCGAGAACATTGGATCTGCTGGAATTATTAACAGTGAATGGAACTTAATAACATACTTCAACATGCAGACATACTGGAAAAAAGTAGAAATCATCGACTCATACAGACCAGCATTAACCAAAATGTGTGAATGGATTCACCATGCACCAACATGTTTAGTGTTGTTAGCACAGTTCGAACAACTATCTCGAAGTATACATTCTACAAATCAATTATTAAAATTCGAACCTTCGGCAAGAGTCAAAAGAGGTGCGATAAACGTGATCGGAAACATCACGATCGTTATTTGGTGTTCTCGATAACGAATATGCAGAACAAGCAGCAATAATGATTGACAAACTCGAACAAAATGACGAATTACTACTATTACGACTTGATAATCAGACATCAGTTTTAGATAGTACCCTCAACATCATGAAGAGAAACCAACAAGAGATCGAACAAGAATTTGCAAGATTGGAAATTGCAATAAATCAGACTACCAGCCAGCTTAAAAACCTCAATAAACAGCTCAAACAGCAGCAAATCAAAATTAATCTACCTGCGACACTCCAGCTCCCAGTCCCACTCAATAATTTGTTAAAACTCTACGCTCTCATGACCACCGAAGGAAGAATCACCGAAAAATATTTTATTTTCAAATTTAATCTGCCCCTTATCTCCACAGAAGCTTTTGAGATGCTAAAACTCACCCCCATTCCATGGAGATCAGCCAAAACCTTCACCATGATGGCATTGGCATTTGAGTTCTTGATAATCAACTTGCATCGGGATTAATACATTCCAATAACAGCAGAAGAACAACGAAATTGCGTCAAGTATGACCAACAAAAGTACTTGTGTCATCAAATTCGTCCAGTATACCACAAAGGCTCAAATCTAGGCGCTTGCGAAATAAGTTTGCTCACCTCCAAGACAAGATCATCATCATGTACTGTGCGCGATGCTGGACCAGGGCCATACTGGATACAGCTACATAATCCTAATCAATGGATATTTTCCCTCGATTAAGAGTTGATGTTAAATGCAGTCTGCAAAGGAAACCACACACACTTTACTCTGCAAAATACTGGACTCCTCCTTCTAAGTGAAGACTGCACCATTCGATTGCCCTACTTAACCATTCAAGGTCACCGCCAACTGAAAACAGAGAAGAGCATGTCTCCTACATATCAGAAATCAACGCAACTCACTTTAACCCAGAATCAGACGATTTAACCACCGCAATACCCCTCCACTACACCAAAAAATATGTTTCCGAAGACTTGGACTTCGAACCAATTCAGCGGGATGTTGCACACTTAAAACACAATTTCCATAACGATTTACGCTCCCACGACATTCATCACTATACATTGGGATACTCAAATGTAATTGTTATCATTATCTTCATCATCATCGCCATCATAACAAAACATCGGAAAGCCAAAAAGGCTACCGACAAGAATCGTGTTGCACCGCAACCGACACCAAGACAACTCGACCAATTCAGCATACATGTATAGTTGAATAAAGGTTATATTATTCAACGGGGTGGAGAATGTTCAAGACCATACATTGAACATGAATTGAACATAAACATGAACATTGAATTGAACTTGAAAATGTTCAAGAACATACACACATACTACATACGCGTACGAATTTAAAGAAACGAAAAACAAGTTGCCTTCGCTTCCAGCAGCTACATTCCGCAGGAGTCAGGTGTCGTCGTGAGAGCGAATGCAGTCCACGGGACGTGCTTGCTCAAGTATCTAAATTCCGCAGGAGTCAGGTGTCGTCGTGAGAGCGAATGCAGTCCACGGGACGTGCTTGCTCAAGTATCTAAATTCCGCTGGAGTCTGATGTCGACGCGAAAACGAGTGCACCCCGCTGACGAGCTTGCTCCAAGGTCTGCTTGGGATCCCCCGTGGGATCTACTGACCACGTCATTCTTTCTATGTGAACTTTTGAATTCTAATTGTATGCAATTGTATTTCCACTAATTGTATGTGTGTTGTATGTAGCAATAATGTATATAAAACCAAAATTTGAACAATAAAGAGTTAGTTAGCCATCAACCATCAGCTAATAATCTACCTTTGGGTTTCTTCAAGTTAAAGTGCTTGAAGGAACAAATCCATCTAGAGTTCTACTAACCGCAACAAGTTCAAGTACTTGTTGCAAAACAAAACTATCTAGCCGCAACAAGTTCAAGTGCTTGTTGCAAAATCAAAATTCTCTAACAAATTCCTACAGGTTTAAGTGCTTGTAGGAATTACCAAATTGAGAAATAAACAATATGCTTTTGGATGTATTTTTTTTACCTATTAAGCTATTAAAAGGAGCTGCAAAATTGCTTAGCACTATGTTATACAATTCACAAGGAGCTTGTAAGGACAAACAAACAAAGCAAACTTACAGATTTTTTTAAACTGACAAAAGGTGCACAAAATCTGGAAGAAAGTTCAAAAAGAGAAGGTAATATTGTTCAACCAAACAAACGTTTTCGTTTAATTGTACTGAGCAGCGATGACGAAGAAAATTATTAAATTAAGGGGGTTATTCTGAAAATGCTGACTGCTGGCACGGACAAAAATTAGTCCGTTTTTTAAAGTCGGGCTTTTGTCAAAAGCTGACTATTCGGTATTCCAAAATAAAACTGACTACAGCCCTGACAAAAAATTCACCACAGGGTATGTTGAGTTCGTAAACGTAAAAAAAAACAAAACTAATAGAATGGAGACAGACGGTAAATTTAAGTTGATTTTGAAATTTTTTGAAATATTTTAATTATTAAATTTTTTCTAGTTATATCTAAACGGACAACGCAGGAACAGCTAGACTGCTTTCTGAACTTTCAGAAAAATCATCCGGCTCTGGAAAGCAACAAAAATCCGGTGGTACAACAAAAGCTTTGGAGCCTAGTTGCAGCAGAGCTCAACTGTTTAGAGGACCACAGCGCACGAGCGCAAAATGGAGACTGTATGTTTCGTTAAATTTCTTGTTAATTATATTTTTTAAGGTTTTTATAGAGCTTGATGCAGTGGAAGCACAAAATTCGTTCCCGTGCCAGAAAGGCGAAAGTTAGCAAAATGCTAACCGGAGGAGGGCCACCGGAAAAAGAGCTCACTAGAGCTGAAGAAAGGGCGGCTGAAACATTTTTTCCCCTTGTGGTCGAAGGGCTGGACGAAGGTGTGGCATTAGGTCTAGAAGTAACTGATACACTACAAGATTTTAATTCAGTATCAGTATATGGGAGTATTTTTTTAGTCCATAGAAATTTTACAAGCAGATGTTGAAGAGACACCTGAAGAAGAGCACGCTGAATACAGTGAGGTGGCCTGCGACGTTCCTACCACATCGTCTACAGTACGAGGTGCAATGCGAAAAGAACACATGCTTTTCGCATTGCACGTCCCGATGTGACTCAAGAAGTTTTAAAAGCTTTGGAAGAGCGCAGTACAAACGACAGAGCCATGAGTCAAGCCTTAATAAGTATTGCACAGGCTTTAGACAAAGTTGGAGGAGGTCTTCTAGCTGTTGCAGATTTTTAAAAAATAATAATAAATAAATATATTTATGTATATTGTATATAAAAATTAATGTTTGCCTTTGTGTAACGTAATGGTAAAACTTGAATTGAAACAATTATGCCCGGTTTTTCAGTGCAAGCTTAAGCTCCACCTGAGGCTTAAACTCCAGTTTATCTTTTTGAGGCGTTTTACAGTGCGAGTTTAAGATATAAGCTTAACTTAAAGTGACTTAAGCGGTAACTTAAGCGGTAGATTTCCTGGTCTTAAGCTCTAGATTTCAATTTTTGAAACAACAAATTGACGTATGTCGCTTTTATTTAATAAATTAATTTTTATACGTCAATTGTGCTTTTCAACAATTCGTGTGTTGGGGTGAAACACAAGTTTCACTCTTTTATTACATTAAAATTAAATTTAAATAATTTAACAAAGCCAAATTGCATTTTACAACATAAATATTATAACTTTTTCATTCATAATTTTTAGGTTTATAATAATTTTTGACATATAACGACTTTTTGAATATAATAATTTTTTCAATCATAATTTTGAAGTTCATAATAATTTTTGACATATACCGACTGCGAGACCCGTTTACAATAGATAATTTACAAAAATAACTCACAATAGCACCACAAATGTGTCTTAGCTAAGCCTATGACATAAACCGCACTGTGAAACCCGACAGGCTTAAGAGTGAAGCTTGAGCCTTGGAGGTGGTTTGGCTAAACTTGAGTTTAAGCTAGCACTGAAAAACCGGGCATTAGAAATTTAGGATTTTGTCGCGTTAGGATCTTGTTTTTTCGGGATTATGACGTCTGGGATTTTGTCGTTCGCAATAATGTAAACAAAAATGGTTTGGCCGAAACAACGTCGCTGAGTTTCGCTAGTTTCAAAATACATATGCAAATTAATGTGGATTGTTTATTCCTATTATTATTTTATAACGATTACAGAAGTACGAATATAGGGGCATATTCGTAAATATATATATACGATTATATATAAATTCTATATACTTGTAATTAAAAGGTTTTTTTATTGAATCATGGTAAACAGTGAACAGAGTAAACAGTGAAAAATTTTGATATTAAGGTGTAATGAAAGGTATTAATATAAGACTGCCTTATTTGATTGCCTTCGGAAAATAAGTTAATAACGATATTATAGGAATTCGGATAATTTTCAGAATTGTGTTCATCAACCTCTGCAAATTCATCATATTGTATATTATTCATTGTTAATATATTATGCAATATGACCGACGCGTTCACAATGTCAATGACTCGTTTGTGAGAATAATAAAGGGTAAGATTCCTTGACAGGCATCGAAAACGCCCTTTTAAAGCCAAAGCCACGTTCAATACAGTTGCGGGCCTTGATGTGAACCTTATTGTATAGTTTTTCTGCATTCGTTGTAGGACAATTGAGAGGTGTCAATAACCATGGCTCCAAAGGATATCCTGAATCTCCCAAAAGCCATTTAAATTGGGGGCCTGTGTGCTCTTGCATTAATTTTACTTTAATAGGCGAGGTGCTCCAAATTCCTGAATCGTGACAGGATCCGGGGAATTGAGCATTTACATATAACTAAATGATATAAAGAAATTTCAGTATATTAAACTTTGAAAGTGTTGCTTTTATCTTACCGCCTCAACGTTCACGCTATGAAAACCTTTGCGGTTGAAATATAAATGGTCAGGATGACGAGGATGGTTAGAAGGTGGACTAATTAGGGCCACATGTGTGCAATCAATAGCACCAATTGTACCCCTTATATTAAATTTCTCAAAAAACCTGTAGTTAAAAACCATGTTATTAAATGTGCTCAAAAAACCTACCTATGTACTCAGCCTTGATAGAGTTGTATTCCTCTGTGGTGTCGGGAAATTTGACTAGACGTCCCTTTACATTTATGATTAACTCACAAATACTTAAACATCGTGAAACTGTTGCCTGCCTCACGGGCATTATATAATTGTTTGCTATACATTTTTAATAAGAGCCTTGACTCAAAAAGTATAACATACAAAGAAACTGCAAGTAAAAATTGAATTATAAAATCGTACAGATTCTGCAATAGCATCCTTACACGAATGGTGAACGGAATCTTTGAACGCTGCGTATCAAACGGCTTCAGTTCCTTTATAAGATCCCATGCTAGGGTCTTAGGAAATCGAAAGCACTTCTTAAAAATATTTTCTTCCATATAGAATGGGTTCTGGTTATCATGCAGATTTTTTAAAATTCTTCGATGGCTTAATCTGCAATACAACCTGTATATATACATTTAATTTTCACAACATATAATTTAACTGCACCTTTCGCGTAAATTATTTCTTTCAATTAAACTTAAAAGTAAAATTTCTTCCATTTTTTTCGATTTTTATTTTTAAAATAACGAAAGCACAAATATTAATAGCTTTGTCAGCCTCAAAAAAAGAACGGACAATTTTGAAAGTTATATCAAAGTTATTTGTTATTTGATAGTTATATCATTTTGTCAGTTATATCAGGCTGACAAATGTTGCGAGATTGTGTGAATACGAAATTGTCAGAAAAATAGCGTTTGTCTGCTTTTTTAATTTGTCAGCAGTCAGCATTTTCAGAAAAACCCCCTAAGTTTATATTAAATTAAATTAAATTTATATTTTTGTTTTTGTTTTGTTTCCTAATAAACATGAAGTTACCTTATATGAAATTTTAAAAAAAATCTTTTTAATAGCTTTTGGAACAAACCAAAACCCTAATCTCATATAACACGGTTTCGCACAACACGGGACTTTGTAGGAGCGTATCTACCGTTTTATAGGAGGGTTACCTGTACTTTTTAGGAGTTAAGAAATGAAAAAAATTAATAATCGGAGAGAAGTTTGAAAATTTCAAACAAATTTTATATTTTGAATAAAACACCCTCTATGATTATATACTCAGTGTGTTCATGCAAATATGCTGGTATAGTCTTCCTGGAAGAATGTACCAAATTCCGACTAATTTTAGACAATTTTGCGATTGTATCAAGAAACTTTGCATGTACAGTCAGCGTCAAAAGAAAGTATACAGTTGAAAATAACACATTTGAAAGATCATATCTTTGTGCATAATCAAAATATCTGAAGTATATTTTAATTTTTGAATAACTTATTTTTTTAGTAATTTTTTTAATAATAATATGAACAAATAATATTTACATCAATTTACTTTCATTTAAAAAAAAAACGAAAACTCATTATTTAAGCGACAAAAAAGTATACAGCTTCAAGTAAATGATAAATTCGAAGTCATATATTTAATGCAAGTTAAAATTAATAACCTAATAATTATTAAAAATTATTAAAATAATAATAGTTTTAATAATTATTAAAAAATAATAATAATTAGCCCTAATAACTTTTTTAATCGTCTTGGCATTGATTTTATTAAATTGGCTGTCACTTCTGGAAGGATTTGCTGCCATTCTTCTACTAGAGCTGCTTTTAGGAATTCTTTGCTGTTTATGGTCCGCTTTCTTATTTGTCTGCCCAGATGTTCTCATAAATGTTCTATTTTAAGGATTGAGTCAAAATTATACTAATCTTCTATTTAAATTTGACAGTAGGTTAAATATTTGGTATTTAAAATTTATTTCCATAAATCTTATTAAATTCGATTTAATGCAAAATAAATTGCATTGTACAGGTTTTTCACATTAAATTAGGCATAAGAATGGCTCCAATGGTGAATGGCTCCAATTAAAAATTTTTTTTTCTATAATAGCGCTTACTTTCGTTAGGCCAACCATGGTGAAAATTAGCCTCGAAATCGTTTAGTTTAGGATATAGGCCTTTAGATGGCATAATTTGAAGAAAAATATCTTTAAAACCCGTTCTGATATCAACGTAAAGCCCACTTTGCATTATCTGATAAGTCATATGACTTCTCATATGAGTTTTCATAAGATGTGTCAGAATAGTCAGCTAGTCATAGCGTTTTCTAATTTTCGTGCTCTCACTGTCATGACTGTCATGAGTCTTACTCGTAATGCGAAACACTTGTTAAGCTAAACAATTTTTACCATATAAATTGATGTAAAATACGATAATGCGTTCTATGCAAAAAAAAATACTCAAAATTTGAAATCTGAACTAAAAAAAGTAGTCAAAAAACGTTATGTGTAACATTTATTTGAAGAAAAATAAAAAAATATTTAGAGACTGCTATCTAGAGACATTTATTTTTGCCGACGCTTCAAAATTTAGTAAAAATGTGACACCGCATTATCATTGAATAAATTTGTAGCGCGCACAGCCTCTGCCTTATTAGGGTGTTGCGTCTCAATGTACGAAGCAACACTTTCCCATTCTTTCAGCATTTCTCTTATTTCGCCAGAATATTGTTGCTTTGTTGTTACTTCCTCCTCCTCCACACCTTCTTGCTGTGAAGCACAATGTAACTCCATAAGCTCTTCAGTGGTCATGGTAAGATTAAACATTAAACATGGGTAAGATTAGGCCCTATATATTATTTATATTTTTGATTATATTATTATTTAAAACAATCACCAAAAATACTCTTTGGAGAAATATAAACGTGTTTGCACTATGATAGCTGTCAATTTTGACAACTCATATGAGAAGTCATATGACTTATCAGATAGTGTAAAGTGGACTTAACTTGCCGTGGTGATTTGGCATGCCGGACTGAAATATAAACAACAAATTTAACAGACGCCGCAAATACAACATGGCCGTCACAAACTGTCAACATCTTAAAAAAAGCTCCCAAAGCAAAACTTGAAAATGGGAATTTTGCAAAATAAAAACTTAATTCCATTTTCAATTTGCTCTCAAACATTAGTGTTAACCAAACATATTATATATCGTTGGAAAGGTTAGTTTGTCAGCTATTAAAAAGTTTAATATACATACATATGTATATTTTAATTTTTTTAATATATGTATATTTTATTTATATTAAAATAATATTAATATAATTAAAATATTAATATTAATATAATTAAAATATATAAGGTAAATAAATGAGGTAAAATATATTTAGCCGCGGCAAGTATTAGTAATTTTAATATAGAGAACCTGGGACTCTGAGCAGTTGCTCGGAACTTTTTTCCGAACGTTGCCAAGTTCTGTCAAGTAAGTTTTATGAATTATGAATTAGGCCAAGTTTTATGAATTAGGTTTAATGGGACAAAAAAATTTAAAAACAAAAGTGGTTTGATTTTTTTGCTTTTTTGATTTTTATAACACTTTGCCTGTATACTTTATAAATTTTTTGAATTTTTTTTAAACATTTTTGCCTTGAAAACATTGGTTGCATTCAGAACGGTCAAGCCATGTTGGCTTTTTCTTTATTTTTTGTCTGAGGGGGTAGAAAGGTCAGAAGGGCTGACAAAGCATTCGCCATTTTTTCTAGCCAAAAATTTGTATGCTGCATCTGTTCAGAACTTTCTTCTCTGTCACTCATTTTCAGTGTTTTATTTCCTTCTCGTGTGGCGGCCACGTGGAATTTGGCATAAAGTGTTGTTGTTGTTTAAATGTTGTTGTTTTTCAGCAAACGTATTCAGAGCACTTGATTTATTCTGACAAGAAAAAGCCAACAAGGCTTGACCGCTCTGAATGCAACCATTGACAAATTTCTTTAAGTTTTACAAAACAAAACAAAAATATTTGAATATATACTGACATTTTATTTCAGAACGGAAAAAAATTTAAAAACAAAAACAAAACAATAAATTCAATAAATTATTGGCTTATGTTTACCGTTGTCAAGTAGCTCCAATTTTGTTGTTGATTTTTTGGGTATTAGTGCTCTTTATCCTGACTCCAACAAGCAAAAAAAAATGTCGCTCTCCCTTGGGGGCGGGGCTGGAGCCCCGCGAAGTTTGAAATAAAATCGTCTATATCTCTGAAACTGTGTAACATATTAGTATGATATTAGTACTATTAGAAAGCTATTGAAAATATCCTTAATTTATGTAAAAAAAATTAATTAAAAACTTTAATTTATGTATAGTTTTATGTATAGCTACCAATATCTTATATAGTTTCGGAGATACAGACGATTTTATTTCAAATTTCAAGGGGCTCCAGCCCCGCCCCAAAGGGAGAGTGACATTTTTTTTCTTGTTGGAGTCAGGACAAGGAGCTCTAATACCCAAAAAATTAACCAAAAAATTGGAGCTACTTAATAACGGTAAATATGTTCCAAATTATTTACACACTTGTTGATCAACCACTTTAATAGAGAAAAAAAAACACCAAAATGAATTTTTAAGAAAAAAACACCTCGACAGATCGATTTGCAATCTCTCAATCTCCCTAATATGTGAATATCGAAGAAATCCTTAGAGCCGTTTTCGACCTCAAAAAAGCTACAAATATATATAAAATTTTAGCTCGTTTAATAAGATATATAATAAGATTAGATATACATATACATATACCTTAACCGTCCTTTAAAACAGAAGTAATTTTTTTTGTAAAAGGATCTACGATATTTTTTTAGAAAAATTTAATTATCTCCACAATTACTGATGTAATCGCAAAAATGTATATAACATTAGAAAAGGCCTTAAAATAACCATTCAATTGACACGCTGATATCTCACGTGGTTTAAAAGATATCGCTTTTCAAAAAATTTTATTTTACATAAATTACATAAATTAACTTTCGTATTCCAAGATTCACGAACTATTGAAATCGTCTCTCAAATCGTCTTTAGACGATTGAAATCGTCTTTCGTATTCCAAGATTCACCGAAATAGTTAAAATTCTTGTAAAACGTTGAAATTATCGTCTTTTGGTATTCCAAGAGACGATTTTATCGGATTTCTTCTCCTAAAAAAGACGATCAGAAATTAGCTCTCGTTCCCTAATAAAAATGTAATATTTCAATGAAAAATCTGGTTATATATTTTTTGATTCACTTGTATAGTTATTTTTTATTTTTATTTATAAAATAGATAATAAATAGTAAATACATAATTGTTATAAGTAATACTAATTCCAATTTTGATTTCGAACGCGAATTAATTCCTTCTCAGAGTCTTCAGCAAAAAATTCCACTAAAGGAATCCATGTTTTTCAATGAAGCTTAACACACGAGAACAATTCTGCTTGCATTAAACCGTCGCTTGTAGGCGAGGGATATGAAGAGCATGGTAGTTCGTGCATTGAAATTCTTCACTCTTGGACCTGCATGAACAGAGCACAAAACTAACACATACACAATTTTAATTAGCGAGGGTTCTGAATATTTCACCAACACATACAAGTGACAGGCCAATCAAAATATTTAACAATATACATACACGGAATGTTTTCACTTGAACTGTGCAATACAAACTGTGCAATACAAGAGGAATTTTCCATTGTTCACAAGTTCGTAGTGTTGGAAAATTTCTACCAAAAAAAACAATGGTAATTTTTTTTTGCTAAAATCTAAGCGAAATTATATAAAATAACACAAATATTACTCTACATATAATTCGCGATGTATATTCTATATTTTGGTAACGTTTATAACTTTGTTTTTCGCGAAAAAAAAACAATTTTTTTAGGTTTTTATTTATTCAACATAACTAACTACAATAATAAAAGTTTTGCCTCCTAGCACTGAAAATGTCATCTTGAGCTCAAACTGCAGTAAAAGCAAAAGACGATTCGAGTTTCGTGAATCTTGGAATGTCTCGTTCCCTTTTTCGTGACTTTTTTGCCGAGATAGTTTAAAGATTCAACTCGAATCTCAGAATGGCTGCATTCAGGACAACAAGCTGTGTTGGCTTTTTCTTATCAGAATAAATCATGTGCTCTGAATACGTTTGCTGAGTCTTTGCTGAAAAACAACAACATTTAAACAACAACAACACTTTATGCCAAATTCCACGTGGCCGCCACACGAGAAGTAAACAAAACACTGAAAATGAGTGACAGAGAAGAAAGTTCTGAGCAGATCCAGCATACAAATTTTTGGCTAGAAAAAATGGCGACGGCTTTGTCAGCCCTTCTGACCTTTCTAACCCCCTCAGACAAAAATTCAGCAAAAAGCCAATAAAGCTTGTTGTCCTGAATGCAACCAATGCCTCTGTAAGGATATTTTCAATAGCTTTCTAAAGGTACTGTCATTAAAAAAATATCTTATATAGTTTCGGAGATACAGACGATTTTATTTCAAATTTCAAGGGGCTCCAGCCCCGCCATACCATACACTCATACCTCGCTTTAGCAAGATACGTTCCGAATAAGTTGGCCGTAAAACGAAAAGCCGTATAACAAATAAATAATTTATAAACAGATCTGTTTCAGCATTTCTTGGCCGTATAACGAAGTATTAGGAGCCGTAAATCGAAAAATTGATAATTAGAAAAGGCCGTTATAGCGAAATGCCGCATATCGAGGTATGAGTTTAAAACCCTATAACTCCTAAATGGGTCCGCCAAGGGCTATCATAGGGATATTATATATTCAGAATCGGTCTACTTACCGTATACTGCATTTATGCCAATTTTTTTAAGCAAACGCAATTTTAGTCATGCAAAATAAAAGAACCCCTATGCATTCTTATTTATTAAATGCATTAATAAATCACGGCTCACTTTCGAATGTTCTTACCTTTATTAGCTTCTCATTGCCATAATCTTCGTCAGACTCTGAGGCTTCCCCACAAACCACCTGCGCCATTTATCGAAAACAGAAAAAATCAGAGATAATGATAGGGAAAACTGCGTCAAAGCCAGTCGTATATGTCAAAACGAAACGAAATTTACGTCCGTGAAATTAGCAACGATAGTTAACAACGATCAGGGTGGTTTACACCCCTGGGAAATTTTTTTTCCTTTCCTTATTTTTAAAAGCTCATAAAAAATAAAGGAAAGCTTTAAATAAAAAAGTAAAAACGCAGTTTTCTTGCAAATTTTATGCTCTATCAGGTTATGTAAATATTTAGGTTCTATAGCTTAAATAATCGGAGATATGATGTAAAATGTCTGACCATTATGTGGAAGATATCAGAAAATCACGGTTTTTATTTACAAAAACATCGGCCAAATATATTAGCTAAAAGCCTGTACTCTTACAAATCTTTTGACATCAAAATTATATGCCTGAGTAATTTAGTATAGACGCTATAACGGAAAAAGTGGAATACAATCCAAGCGTATATATTGCTACTTAGACTTAATTTTCTTTTAAAAAACCTATCTGGATCTATGTAGGGAATGGCCATAAACGTTTCTAAATAACAATATTTGAAATATTACCAAGAAAAAAAATTTTATTAGGCAAAAACTCTAAAAATTTTAAACCTAAGATTTGGACACCGTTGCTGGGCTTGTAAACATTTTCTCGGCGAATGCGGTATAATAGATCTTAAAGAGGGATGTTTTAAGAATATTTTGGTATCAGTATTATTATCGAATTCAATTTCGTATTTAAGATATAGCAGAAAGTCTGCAAAACCAATAAAATGGATTTAAGGTGATTCTGAATTACAATATGTAAAAGACAATACTTTCGTGAGAACTGCTTATTTTGCTCTAAATATTGATATCTTAACCATGTCTGTAGGTTTAATAGTTTTTAAGAAATTCACAAAAGAAATAAAAGTTTAGTTAAAAAAATCATTTTTTCTACTTTTCTAGTTGATAAGTTAGCAACGATTTTGTAGCGTGTAGATACCAACGAATATATGTATTATCAATCATTGGACGAGTTGAGTAATCGTTTCATATTTGCTCGTAAGTCCAATCGTAAGTCCAATAGATGGCGCTTTTTAAAATTTTGCATAGCTACTTTGCACGAATGTTATTTTTTAAAAAGAAATTCTTATAAAATTTTAATAAAAAATCAAAATATCAAAAAGGAATAAATAAAAGTCATTATGTTTCTAAAAGCCCTTTCTGTCAGTTTTTATGAAACCATGTAGTAGAATTAAATAATTAACTAGTTATATAAAAGTCGATAAAGTCTTGATATAAAACACGGTTGCTAGATATCTTAGACAAAATCTCAGCTAATCAAATTTACAGCGCCTAAAGTAGAATACCTAGAGATAGTTTTAATGACATTACCATGTCCCAATTCAATTTAGTTGTTAAGATATTTCAATTAGTTTCAAAAAAAAATTCATAAAAAATAAAGGAAAGTTTTAGGTAAAAAAGTAAAAATGCAGTTTTCTTGCAAATTTTATGCTCTATCTGTCTATATCAAAATTAAAACTCTGTAGTTTATCTAATCCCAGATATTGCGTAAAATATCTGACCAATATTTGGAACATATCAGAAAATCACCGTTGCTGGGCTTGTAAACATTTTCTCGGCGAATGCGGTATAATAGATCTTAAAGAGGGATGTTTTAAGAATATTCTTGCATCAATATTATTATCGAATTCAATTTCGTATTTAAGATATAGCAGAAAATCTGCAGCACCAATAAAATGGATTTCAGGTGATTTTAAATTACAATCTGTAAAAGACAATACTTTCGTGAAAACTGCTTATTTTTTTCTAAATATTGATATCTTAAACATGTCTGTAACTTTAATAGTTTTTGAGAAATTCAAAAAAGAAAGACAAATTTAGTGAACAAAATCATTTTTTCTACTTTTCTAGTTGATAAGTTAGCAACGATTTTATAGCGTGTAGATACCAACGAATATGTAGTAGCAATCGTTGGACGAGTTGAGTAATCGTTTCATACTTACTCATCGTAAGTCCAATAGATGGCGCTTTTTAGAATTTTGCAAATCTTCATTGGAAGAATGTTTTTGCTAATACTACTACTAATACTATCACTACTAATACTAATACTACTGCTACTTTGCAAGAATTTTGATATGCCAATAATTTCAATTGGTTTTATTAAATTATAAAGCCGAAAAAAACTAAGAAATTAATTTCTCATCTTTTAGTCATGTTCTAGTTAGCAACGATTTTGTAGCGAGAAGACATCAACGAATAACATTATTCGTTGAAACACGCCCGTACAGAATTCCCAGAAATTAGCTACAGAGTTCTCACTAATTTTGGACGATGTTACTAAGGGCGATATAACATTGCAAATCTCTCAATTGTTTTGGTTATATCCAGTACTGATTCCAGAGTATCCATATTCGATACTCTTTTAACCCTGATACAAATTGCTTTGGGGTCTATTTTTTATGCTTTGTGAACCCACGTTCACTATACGTGAAATTTTTCCACATTGTGTTTTTGATTTTTTGTCAATTTTGCTTGCCAGTAGGTAGTTGTTGTTTTTCTTTTCTTCCAATTGTGTTTGCCAGTAGATTGTAGTACAGTGATGGCGAACCTTTTTTCCGTGTGGTCAATATTATGTATATAATTTAATATTTAAATTTTACAGCGTGGGTCAAAATTACAAAAATTTTACATTTAAATTTGACAGTAGGCAAAATACTTACCATGATTTAAATTTTATTTCGAAATAAAGCTTATTAAATTCGATTTTATGCAAAATAAATTGCATTGTATTTTTGAGATGTTTAAACTGGTTAAACCTTATCCAGGAAATAAAAAATGTTTTGCGAAATGGTTAAAATATTGCATGGGCCATATAAAAATGTGGCATGGATCAGTATGTAATCCGCGGGTCATAGGTTCGCCATCACTGTTGTAGTAGGTGCGAAGGAGGTACAAGTCCCCATGATGATGCAGTTAAGTAGATAAAAACGGGACTAGTTTCAATGTAATGTTTTTATTTAATTAATTTTTAGTAGTTAAGTTACAAAAAGTGAAAAAAAAATTGAGAGAAGTTAGAAGATATACATACATATTAAAAATTGTATGACATTTTTAATAAAGCGACTTCTAAGAAGAAATACTCAGTGTGTCTAGGCAAAAACGCTGACACAGTTTTCTAGGAAATCTGTACCAAATTCAGATTAATTTTGGAAGATTGCGATTGAATCAGAAATGCGCTTGTAGTAGAGAAATTGTCGCATTTTATTATATCTCCTTAACAGTAGAAATCAATCACTGGAGCTGTGCAGCTCAGCTCTTCATTTACATATGTATGTATATACAAGCTTATGGAGCTTCATAACTGCACCAGGTGCACAGCTGAAATTGATGGTGTAACCAGAACCAAGGCGGCGATTTGGTCGCTAACAAACATTTATCTCCACGTACTTACTCTTTTCTTTATATTCTTAATATTGTTAATATTCACGCAATGCAATTCTTTTCTACTTGAAATTACGTTTTGTCAGCTAGAAAGTCTAAACATACTACTTGTAATAAAAAAAAGACCAGTGACGAAAGCCGCCAATATCAGATCAGACAGGCGCTTAGCTGCATGTAGCTACATATATAAAGGTTTTGTTTAATGTTTACATTTATCCCAAAATGTATACTTTTTTGGAAATGTATATTCTGCCGAAAACATATATCTTTTGCTCACTTTTGCTATCTAAATTTGATTTCAGTAAAAGGTAGGCATCGCTGGTTCTTGTCAGCGTAAATCATGTGCTCTCAACGCGTTGCTGAGAAAAAAGGATAAACAAAGGTAAGCAAACACCGAAATGAATGACAGAAGGAATGAGCTGAGCAGATTCAGCGTACAAATTTTTCGCTAGAAAAAATGGCGACCGTTTTGTCAGCCCTCAGATCTTTCTACCCCCTCAGAAAGAAAAAAAGGCATCAGCGCTAATTGATTGTCGTTTCATTTCGCAAAACATTTTTATTTCCTGGATAGGTAGGTAGGTATTAAATTTTACCTACTGTCAGTTCAGTAGGTCAATTTAAATTGGGTACCGACTGTCAAATTTAATAGAAAATTTGTAATTTAAATGTAAATTTTTATAATTTTGTACTACACTGTACTACAATCTACTGGCAAATACAATTGGAAGTAAAGAGAAACCGCAACTACCAAGCAAAATTGACAAAAAACAAAATCAATGTGGAAAAATCTCGCTCTTAGTGAACGTGGGTTCGTCCACAGAGCATAAAAAATAGACCCTAAAGCGATTTGTATTAGTTGCTTAAAAAGCAAAAATTTGCAATGTTATATCGCCCTTAGTAACATCGTCCAAAATTAGTGTGAATTCTTTAGCTATTTTCGAGGAATTCTGTACGGGCGTGTTTCAACGAATAATGTTATTCGTTGATTTCTTCTCGCTACAAAATCGTTGCTAACTAGAATATTACTAATAGATGAGTTTTAAAAATTAATTTCTTAATTTTCTTCAGCTTTATAAAACCGATTGAAATTATTGGCATATCAAAATTTTTGCAAAGTAGTAGTAGTATTAGCAAAAACATTATTGCAAAGTAGCTTTGCAAAATTCAGAAAAGCGCCATCTATTGGACTATATGAGTAAATATGAAAAGCTTACTCAACTCGTCGAACGATTGATGACATATTCGTTGGTATCTACACGCTTTAAACTATTTTATTTTCCAATGATGTTTTTCTCTCGGCGACTCTTTATTCACTGAATATTTTACAAAGTTATTTTATTTAATATTTAAAATAAGCCTACTACAACTCGGCCATCCTGACTATCGATCGCCCCGATCGATTCACTTTGAAGTGTTAGTATTAGTTGGTTCCATTGAATTTTCTAACTCGCTAAGCTGTTTTCCAGCCGCTTTCGTAAACTATATAGCTTTGCATCTTCAGGATCATTTCCTCTAGAATCACTTTCTCTACAGATGGAGATTTCCTCTACCTGGTCTTCATTTCTGCTCGTCTCGGCCACAGACTGCATTGTGGCTTCCAGCTGACTTAAATTCTCAAAGCCGATCAGAAGTTTAAGCTGCGAACTGATGGCTGTGTGTGAAAAAGCGATATTATTTTCCGTGAACCATTTCGTTAGGTCGATACGGCGTAATCTATTCGTATTCGGCATGATCAATAAATTTTCTTTTCAGTAAATTATCTGTTTTTTTTTTTTTTTTTTTTTGTTTGTAATCCCACTTCTGATGATTTAAACTATTTTATTTTCCAATGATGTTTTTCTCTCGGCGACTCTTTATTCACTGAATATTTCACAAAGTTATTTTATTTAATATTTCAAATAAGCCTACTACAACGCTATAAAATCGTTGCTAACTTATCAACTAGAAAAGTAGAAAAAATGATTTTGTTCACTAAATTTGTCTTTCTTTTTTAAATTTCTCAAAAACTATTAAAGTTACAGACATGGTTAAGATATCAATATTTAGAGAAAAATAAACAGTTTCCAACAAGAGTATTGTGATTTACAGATTGTAATTTAAAATCTCCTGAAATCCATTTTATTGGTGTTGCAGATTTTCTTCTATATCTTAAATACGAAATTGAATTCGATAATAATATTAATACCAAAATATTCTTAAAACATCCCTCTTTAATATGTATTATACCGCATTCGCCGAGAAAATGTTTTTAAGCCCAGCAACGGTGATTTTCTAAACTGTTCCAGATATTGGTCAGATATTTTACAAAATATCTTAGACTAGATGTACCCGTCCCCGCGTTGCTGTGGCTCATTTTGGTTAAATGGTTACAAAGCGTGTGTTGCTTCCGACCACAAATAAAATATTCCTCATACAAACTTTGCAACCCGTTTTCACCACCTCAAGGGTCGAATTTCGAAATATCCGTTCTTAGTGCTTGTATACATCATAAAGGAAACGTCTTTGCAAAATTTCAGCTTTCTAGGTCTAAGCCTTTAGCCTGGGCGTTGATGAGTCAGTCAGGACTTTCATTTTTATATATAGAGATTAGATAAATTTTGGAATTCAAGTTTTTATATAGCCTTATAGAGCAAAAAATTTGCAAGAATACTGCATTTTTACTTTTTTACCTAAAACTTTCCTTTATTTTTTATGAATTTTTTTTTTAAACTAATTGAAATATCTTAGCAACTAAATTGAATTGGGACATCGTAATATCATTAAAACTATCTCTAGGTATTCTACTTTAAGCCCTGTGAATCTCATTAGCCGAGATTTGGTCTAAGATATCTAGCAACGGTGTTTTATATAAAGACTTTATCGACTTTTATATAACTTATTAATTATTTAATTCTACGAAATAGTTTCATAAAAAACTGACAGAAAGGGCTAGAAACATAATGAGTTTTATTTATATCTTTTTGATATTTTGATTTTTTTATAAAAATTTTATAAAATTTTATAATAATTTCAATTTAAAAATTACATTCGTGCAAAGTATGTAGCTATACAAAATTCTAAAAAGCGCCATCTATTGGACTTACGATGAGTAAATATGAAACGATTACTCAACTCGTCGAACGATTGCTAAAACATATATTCGTTGGTACCTACACGCTACAAAATCGTTGCTAACTTATCAACTAGAAAAGTAGAAAAAAGGATTTTGTTCACTAAATTTGTATTTCTTTTTTTAATTTCTCAAAAACTATTAAAGCTACAGACATGGTTGAGATATCAAAATTTAGAGAAAAATAAGCACTTTCCAACAAATGTATTGTCATTTACTGATTGTAATTAAAAATCACCTAAAATTAATTATATTGGTTTTGCAGATTTTCTGCTATATCCTAAATACGAAATTGAATTCGATAATAATATTATTACCAAAATATTCTTAAAACATCCCTCTTTAATATGTATTATACCGCATTCGCCGAGAAAATGTTTTTAAGCCCAGCAACGGTAATTTTCTAAACTGTTCTAGATATTGGTCAGATATTTTACATAATATCTCAGATTAGATAAATTTTGGAATTAAAGTTTTTATATAGCCTTATAGAGCATAAAATTTGCAAAAATACTGCATTTTTACTTTTTTACCTAAAACTTTCCTTTATTTTTTATGAATTTTTTTTTTTAAACTAATTGAAATATCTTAACAACTAAATTGAATTGGGATTTGATAAAATCACTAAAACTATCTCTAGGTGTTCTACTTTAGGCCCTGTAAATCTCATTAGCCGAGATTTGTTCTAAGATATCTAGCAACGGTGTTTTATATAAAGACTATCGAATTTTATATAACTAACTAATTATTTAATTCTACTAAATGGTTTCATAAAAAAACTACAGAAAGGGCTTTTAGAAACTTAATTAGTTTTATTTATTCCTTTTCGATATTTTGATTTTTTTATTAAAATATAAAGAATTTTCTAATAATTTCCTTTTAAAAAATAGCATTCGTGCAAAGTAGCTATGCAAAATTCTAAAAAGCGCCATCTATTGGACTTACGATTGGACTTACGAGCAAATATGAAACGATTACTCAACTCTTCCAACGATTGCTAATACATATTCGTTGGTATCCACACGCTACAAAATCGTTGCTAACTTATCAACTAGAAAAGTAGAAAAAATGATTTTGTTCACTAAATTTGTCTTTCTTTTTTGAATTTCTCAAAAACTATTAAAGTTACAGACATGGTTAAGATATCAATATTTAGAGAAAAATAAACAGTTTCCAACAAAAGTATTGTGATTTACAGATTGTAATTCAAAATCACTTGAAATCCATTTTATTTGTGTTGCATATTTTCTGCTATATCTTAAATACGAAATTGAATTCGATAATAATAATGATACCAAAATATTCTTAAAACATCCCTCTTTAATATGTATTATACCGCATTCACCGAGAAAATGTTTTTAAGCCCAGCAACGGTGATTTTCTAAACTGTTCCGGATATTGGTCAGATATTTTACATAATATCTCAGATTAGATAAACTTTGGAATAAGAGTTTTTATAAAGCCTTATAGAGCATAAAATTTTCAAGAAAACTGCGTTTTTACTTTTTTACCTGAAACTTTCCTTTATTTTTTATGATTTTTTTTTTTAAACTAATTGAAATATCTTAGCAACTAAATTGAATTGGGACATGGTAATATCATTAAAACTATCTCTAGGTATTCTACTTTAAGCTCTGTAAATCTCATTAGCCGAGATTTGGTCTAAGATATCTAGCAACGGTGTTTTATATAAAGACTTTATCGACTTTTATATAACTTATTAATTATTTAATTCTACGAAATAGTTTCATAAAAAACTGACAGAAAGGGCTAGAAACATAATGAGTTTTATTTATTTCTTTTTGATATTTTGATTTTTTTATAAAAATTTTATAAAATTTATAATAATTTAAAAATTACATTCGTGCAAAGTATGTAGCTATACAAAATTCTAAAAAGCGCCATCTATTGGACTTACGATGAGTAAGTATGAAACGATTACTCAACTCGTCAAACGATTGCTAATACATATTCGTTGGTATCTACACGCTATAAAATCGTTGCTAACTTATCAACTAGAAAAGTAGAAAAAATGATTTTGTTCACTAAATTTGTCTTTCTTTTTTGAATTTCTCAAAAACTATTAAAGTTACAGACATGGTTAAGATATCAATATTTAGAGAAAAATAAACAGTTTCCAACAAAAGTATTGTGATTTACAGATTGTAATTTAAAATCACCTGAAATCCATTTTATTGGTGTTGCAGATTTTCTGCTATATCTTAAATACGAAATTGAATTCGATAATAATATTGATGCAAGAATATTCTTAAAACATCCCTCCTTAACATGTATTATACCTCATTCGCCGAGAAAATGTTTTTAAGCCCAGCAACGGTGATTTTCTGATATATTCTAAATATTGGTCAGATATTTTACACAATATCTAGGATTAGATAAGCTTTAGAGTCTTGATTTTGATAAAACATGATATAGCATAAAATTTGCAAGAAAACTGCATTTTTAGTTTTTTACTTTTTATAAAACTTTTGGTATAATCATAAAAAAATTAAAAAATGTTTCTTACAAAACAATGGAATTCGTTGTATGAAAAAATTTCTGAAGCGAGCCGTTTTTGAATAACTGTATTTGTAGTTCGAAGTATCAAAAAAGTGATTATGAATTGAAAGGCATATTGTGAGTAAAATTTTATCTCTTTTAGTCAATGTACGCACCTACTCGAAGCGAGAGTATTTGCTTTGAAAATATTTTCAACGATTACTAAAATTGTCCAACATTTGATGATAAATTCCCTAGTATCTACTCGCTACAAAATCGTTGCTAACTTATCAACTAGAAAACTAGGAAAAATGATTTTTGAAAACTTAATTTGTACTTCTTTTTTTAATTTCTTAAAAACTTTTAAACCTACAGACATGGTTAAGATATCAATATTTAGAGCAAAATAAGCAGTTTTCACGAAAGTATTGTCTTTTACAGATTGTAATTCAGAGTCACCTTAAATCCATTTTATTGGTTTTGCAGACTTTCTGCTATATCTTAAATACGAAATTGAATTCGATAATAATACTGATACCAAAATATTCTTAAAACATCCCTCTTTAAGATCTATTATACCGCATTCGCCGAGAAAATGTTTACACGCCCAGCAACGGTGATTTTCTGATATGTTCCAAATATTGGTCAGATATTTTACACAATATCTGGGATTATGTAAAGTACAGAGTTTTAATTTTGATATAGACAGATAGAGCATAAAATTTGCAAGAAAACTGCATTTTTACTTTTTTTGTTAAAACTTTTCTTTATTTTTTATGAACTTTTTTTTGAAACTAACTAAAATATCTCAACAACTAAATGGATTTGTGATATGATAAAGGTATCAGAAATATCTTCAAGTATTCTACTTTATGTCCTGTAAATACCATTCACCGAGATTTGGTCTAAGATACTTAGCAACGGTGTTTTATATCATCCCTTTATAGACTTTTATATTAGTAATTAAATATTTAATCATGATCAATGCTTTCATAGAAAACAAAAAGAAAATGTTTTTGGAAACGTAATCAGTTTTATTTATTTCTTTCAAATATTTTGGTTTTTTTAACAAAAATATTATATAATTTTATTAAATTCTGATTTAAAAAAAAATATTACCTATAAAGTAATTGAAATCGTTGCTAAACGACAATATATACAACGAGGATAAATTCACTCGTTGCATAGACGGCAATAGTTACGTTCCACCACGTGTTACTGGAAAAAATCTTAAGAAATCAAAATATTTATATAATTTAAATTTCTTTTTTGAATTTCTCAAAAACTATTAAAGCTAGAGTCATGATTTAGGCATCAATATTTAGGGAAAAATAAATACTTTCCAACGAGAGTATTGTCATTTAAGGATTTTAATTGAAAATCACAAAAAAAGCTATTTTATTGTTGACCCAAGTTTTCTTCTATATCTCAAATACGAAATTGAATTCGATAAAACTAATGATACCAAAATATTCTGAAAAGAACCCTCTTTGAGATATATTACACCTCATTCGCCGAGAAAATGTTTACAAGCCCAGCAACGGTGCCCAAATCTTAGATTTAAAATTTTTAGAGTTTTTGCCTATAAAATTTTTTTTCTTGGTAATATTTCAAATATTTTTATTTAGAAACGTTTATGGCCATTCCCTACATAGATCCAGATAGGTTTTTTAAAAGAAAATTAAGTCTAAGTAGCAATATATACGCTTGGAATGTATTCCAATTTTTCCGTTATAGCGTCTATACTAAATTACTCAGGCATATAATTTTGATGTCAAAAGATTTGTAAGAGTACAGGCTTTTAGATAATATATACCTATTTGGTCGAGAAAATGTTTTAGTAGCTAAAAACCGTGATTTTCTGATATCTTCCACATAATGGTCAGACATTTTACATCATATCTCCGATTATTTAAGCTATAGAACCTAAATATTTACATAGCCTGATAGCGCATAAAATTTGCAAGAAAACTGCGTTTTTACTTTTTTATTTAAAGCTTTCCTTTATTTTTTATGAGCTTTTGAAAATAAGGAAAGGAAAAAAAATTTCCCAGGGGTGTAAACCACCCTGATCGTTGCTAACTATCGTTGCTAATTTCACGGACGTTGTCGTCACGTTTATTTGACATTTCCTTTGTTTATCATTTTATGAGAACAAAAATTTATTAGATTGCGAAAATTGTTTTGCTATTTCGCAAAGAAATTAGGGTTTTTAATGAAGTTAAATCATGCACTGGACTGTGCAAGTGGCACGGCAAGTATTAGGAATTATTAATTCCGAACAGCAATGATGTCATTCGTCAAAAGCAACTGCGCGAGCTAATGGACAATACCAGCATAACCGATCATGATGGCTAAGTTGCGTGATTATGTGGAGTTGCAACTACTGGAAATGGTGATGGTGGCGGCGACGGCGCATCACAAATTGGTAAAAGCTTACCACCACATCATGGCTACAGGTAGGGTGAATGGCATGCTTGCGGAATTTTGAATTTCATAATTTTTTGTGGATTTTTAGGACTTTGGCTTAGCCCTTTTGCCAAAAACTCCAAAAACTTATTTTCGCCAAAACAGAAAGTTATGTCCATACTAGAGAAGGCCAGAAGTGCTATGGACGAAACGTACGGGTATGTTTTATGATCAAAATATATGTATATTCTGTCTTCTTTGGCTAATAAAAAATGTCAAGTCGACTGAATTTAGAGACCGAAAGATGTGAATTTTTATTGTGAAAGTAAATTTTCCTTCCTTTCATTGCAGACGAGGTTACGACGAACACGTTGCTTACAAGCAACAAGCTTATGATAGCTATAGCTACGGACATGCTCCAACAAATGCGGCTCCTCTGCACGGACCGCAGAACAGTAGTATTAGCGTATCTGGCATAGGTGCACGCGGCCCTTATGGCACACCCGAATACGAACCGGAATATAATTGCAGATTATTATAAGCAAAATTATTCATCTAATAAATTAAATGTTATGTATCGTATAAAAACTTAAATGGTTGCATGCATAAATAAATAAATACGTCGAAGGACTTAAATTCTTAAGGCATTAAATTCTTATTATTTAAAAGGAATGCTTCTTATACCCGAAGGGATGAGGTTATATTCAAATTGTACTTTCGTTTGCAACGCATTAAAGGAGGCGTGGTATATATATTCTGGTAAAAGTATATATATTCTGGCTCAGAATCACCTCCTAAGTCGATTTGGCCATGTCCGTCCGTCCGTCTGTAGAAATCACGATTAAGGGAGAACGAATAGAGCTATGAAATTTGGGACGAATATACTTTGTCATAATAGGCTGCTTGGTATTAAATACAATACCAACATGGTTGTTTGGAACACATATGCAATCTTGCGTCCAGAAGATTTATAACTTCGCAACCATGTTCGTTATCGAATTTTTGAAATTTTGCGAGGATGTTTAGCTATTTCAGCAAAGATAAAAGGAAATAAAGTTACTCATAACTACTGAAAATAAAGAATACTTCTAAACAAACAAATGGCGGAATTCTGTACATGTAATTAACATTATTTGTATCGTTAAATACAATATCCATAAATAAAATAGAAGATTTAATCTAAAATTTATTCATTTCTTCAATTGTGGTGAAAAAATCAATCATATTATAAAGCAGCGTTACATTTTACGTTAACAAAACGAAATTCAGAAAGTACGAAAAAGGTAAAAGTACTTTTTGTAGCACTCGGTGTAAAGAACACTATAATTTTCTATTCTAGGAAGTAATTTGTACTCCGTGAAGCAAGAATGAACGTTTTGTTAACAGTTCAAGCACATTTATGCACTTATATATTTGGTAATAAAGAAAAACATTCAATTTATTTCATATTGTAGCATACCGGCAACACTGCTTTGGTACCAGAATTCATAAGAGGAGCAAAAAGAGGTGCGTTCTATACAAACGGGCAACACTAGTATCGGCAAATTCAATGGCGAGGTGAACGAAAATATGAGGGTATACCAACGTCATTTTATGTCTGCTCTTTTATTTTAATTGGATAATAAATTTGATTTTATAATGTTTTATTTTGCGTGAATTGTTAAAAAAATAGGTCATACAGTTTCTGGTATATAATAGTGGCGGATTTTGAGCGTATAAAACAATTTACATTAGATTTTTTTATGTTAATCTGCACTTGCAATGATATTTAACTTAAAAATACTATTTCCAAATAGGTTCTAATTAAGTAAAAAACTATTTAAAAGTAAAATGGATATTAAATAAACTAAATATTGGCATAAATAAATAAATAAAAATTGATGTCTTTGAATTCATTACTTATATGAATAATTAATGAAGTTGCTATCTCAATACAAACGATTTGACTTAAAAATCTGAATTGTCATTGGGGTCTGAAATCTGAACCCTCTTCGTCCCGATCACTCTTCATCGTGGGTCTGATAGTTGAGTTTCTATTTTCAATTAACCCCTCCCCGGCGAACGCGGCACCAAACACAACGGAAGAACAATGACTTTCCTATACGAAAAACCCCGTTCCCTTTCCTTGACACTCTTCATCAGGGGTCTGATAGTTGAGTTTCTGAGAAGCATTTTTCAGGTTTTTCACAAACACTACTTTACGTCAGAGTTGCATATTTTAGCATATTTCAGCAGTTTCCTATCTCCTTATCTCTGGTAGCTAGGTTTCGTGTAGACAGCAAAAGCGAGCCGAGCTGCTGCCTAGGAATTTGACAAGCCTAGTAGCTGTCTACTGGCCAGGCAGCAGCTTCCACTGTGTAAACGAGCCATAACTTATAGCTCTGCCGCTCTCAAAAGCAGCGCAGCAAGGTGAATGTGGTGTAATTTTTACAGTGCTACATGATATCTACCATATTGAGGTTGATATTTATACCCTACACCCGAAGGGATCAGGGTATTCTCACTTTGTTCTTCAATTATAACGCATTATAGTATATGTGTCAGATATAGAAAAGTATATATATTCTAGCTCAGAAACACCTTCTGAGTCGATTTAGCCCTAACCGTCCAATTTCTCATCTTGTAGAGAGAATTTTAAGAATTTTTCAATTAAAATTTTATTTCTCAATCCACCGTCTTAGGCTAAAATATACTCTGAAAAGTGGACGTGGTCCGCCCATTAGGTAGGGAGTTAATAGATGAATATTTACTTCCTGTAAATAAAAAGAAAGTAAGTGTCACCCGCCCGCTCACTTTTTATCACTTCTATTGATGCGGGTGTAGGGTATATGAGCTTCGGCCAGGCCGAAGATAACGCTTTAATTGCTTTGTTTCAGAAAATAAGGAGATGGTTGACAAAGGGAAGGAAGGGCAAAGGGAAGGAACCAATGAATAGAACAAACGGCTGCTTGCTCTTCCCCCCTCACGATTTTCAAATCAGTTTTCGTGTTTTAGTTTTAGATTCCTATACCACAAGCAGTCACGCATGCGCGTATTGGTGCTTTTACTATGGCAAGCTTGCACTGGGCCATAGAAAAGAGAATGCACATGTACAGTGTCTTATTCAAAGAAAAACTGAAAGTAGCATGTGTGAGAGTAAATGCTAATATGTGTAGATGCTTGCGTGTTGGAACTTTATAATGGGCAATTTCGCTTGCAAAATAATTTTTGAATTTCGTGAATATGAGGATATAAAATTTAAATAAATATGTAATCTTTGGACCATTATAAAACCAAATTTTATTGAAATATTTACGAATTTACAATTATTAAATATGTACTGATTTTTGGAATTCTGTATTTAAAAATAATTTTTTTCTGTTTAAAATATAAATATTTTATTTGAAAATATTTTTATTTTTTTAAAAAATAAAATAATTAAAATATAAGTAAAATGTATATTTTAAAAATTAAACTCTTTTTTATTTAATTTTAAAAATATTTTGAAATACATACATACATATGTATGTACTTCTGATAACTAAAATATCCTAATTTAAAAATTAAATCTAAAAAGCATAAAAAACAAAGAAATAGCAAATAGCAGAAAAAACCAAACAGACTAAAACTTCAAAAACTGAAAAAGCCAAATGTGCCAAAATTCGCAGTCAAAAGCTCAGAGCAACAACAAATTTTACTTTCATGTAGAAAACACAATAAGCAGAATTGCATGGTTCCCTCGTCACCCGCTGAATCCATCAATCGATCAATCGTTTTTTTTACACCTCATCTGGCATACGATTGCTGCTTCAGACAACTCTTCTTACGCATAATCGTTTATGAAGTAAAACAAATTCACCTCGAATTTCTCTGCTAGCATTCGCACAAGCAGAGCTATCGACTGCATTCTAATATTGGCACATGAAAATCTGACGAGTGCAGAAAATTTTGAGTCATAATATCTCTTTACTATCTATACTCGTTGCGCCATAGAAATTAAAGTTTGGGTCCTGATATTGGAGGCCGCACTCACACAGGGGACATATGTCCCCAGTTTGGAACTATTCACACAGGGGACAGATTGGAATGTGGGTTGTAGTGACACGTATGATTTTGCAACAAGATTTTTCAAAAAGTTTTGCTACTTTTTAATACTTTTTTCCTAAATGGTAGTCTTTTCAATACTTTCGCAAATTATTTAATTACATTTCATTTCGTGATACCGCGCGTGAAGTTTGAAATGGAAATTTAAAAGAAATTCAAATTGCGTTAATTTCGATGGCTATAGACTGTGGATGCATCCCAGCGGGCCAAAGAGCGCTCCAACACGCATGATGATACGCATTTGAAGTGCGCTAATGCGCTGCCTTTTGGTATGACAGTCTCTTACCTTTTTTACTCTACATGTCCGCAAAAAATGCGCATTTTTATCGTATCCTGGGGAAGCGAAGAAGATGCGATCAACAAAATTGTCACCATAACAGCCGTCTCATCAAAATAAATTTTGAAAATTAATTTCGAACCTCTCAAAATGCTTAGCGTATATGTAAGTAAAATTTCATAGACAAAATATATAGAGGCTAGGCAGCAGCATAGAGTGCTGACTTGCGGGCTTAAAAATCGCAGGTTCGATTCCCGGTTTGGTAAAAAATTTTTTAATTTATTTTTTTATTTTATTTTTCAATATTATTAATGTTGAATATCATCATTACTGCTCCCACATTAGAATTTAAATTCAATTTCTATGATTTTTAATTTATATCGTATTTCAAAATTTTACCTATAATTTTTTTCATGGCGTCGTCGGGATTTGAACTTCTACTCTTTGTATTCCAAACCAAGCACACATTCTCTAGGCTACGGACTGCTTTTGTTTCCAAACTTTTTTTTGCTAGTTTTTTTTTTACTGGGAAAACTGCGCTATAACTTTTCGAATCAAATTCGAAAATATGCTCTCAATTATTTCATGCCCGTGAAATTATTAGACATGCCTTTTTATTTCCAAACTTACATCTTTGGAAGCGCTATATTGGCAGCACCTACGGGTAAGAAAAAGATGCGCGTCTCTTTCATTTACAAATGAGAAGCGCTGGCTATCGAGCCCGCTGGGATTATACATCATTCAGGATGTAGATGCAGAAATTATAAAGTACATTTTAAATACTGTGGAGCTATTGGAAGAAGCTCGGGGAACTCGCCAAAGAAGCTGTTCAATTAAGAACTGGCGAAATGAAAAAAATTCAAATGGAGCTTTCGCGGTTCTGTCAATAATATGCAAATACGCGATAAATATTCCTACCGAAATTATTTACGAATGTCGGAGGATAAGTTTATCGCATTAATAAATTTGGTAAAAAATGATTTGCATAAGGTTGAAACGCATATGCGAAAACATATACCACCCGATGAGCAGCTGGCCGTAAATATTCTTTAAAATTTAATTTATTTATGCGCCAATTTATGCGTTTTCTAATAAAACGCAGTGAAATCGTAAACATTTTTAAACATAGAAGTTTAGTTCACAAGGCATCAACATTTTTTACAAAATAGAAGAATGCGTGATTTTAAAATAACAAAAACTTTTGCAAAAAAACTTTTTGCAAACAATAATAGAAGTTCGTGTTTTGTAGTCCTAACAAAAGCAAAAGTAAAATTAACTTATTAACGATAAATTTTTTATGTTAATTTGGGTTGGTAACGAAATCCCGAAAGACAAAATCCCGAACGACAAAATCCCGAACGACAAAATCCCGAACGACAAAATCCCGAAATGACAAAATCCCGAAACGACAAAATCCCGAAATAACAAAATCCCGAAATTACAAAACTAGTTTTTCGGTATTCTCCATCTTCTTGAACATTTTAAAACCACTAGCAAACAATTCCAAGAAAGTAATAAAAAATTACTCTTATTTTACTTCTTTAAAATTATTATTAAAAAATAAAAAAAAACATTATTAAAAAAATTTTAGCAGAGCCCTCTCGGAGGCTCTGAGGTGAGGTGATGTGAGGTTTTTTGCAGACAGGTTTTTCCGCGTATTTGCAGCCTTCGGCTGCGGCAGGGATCATAACCCTCAATCAGCAGAATCCTCACGGTCATGTGAAGTTTTTTGCATACAAGTTTTTTCGCGTATTGGCGGCCTTCGGCCGCGGCAGGGATCATAACCGTCAATCAGCAGAATCCTCACGGTCATGTGAAGTTTTTTGCATTCAGGTTTTTTCGCGTATTAGCGGCCTTCGGCCGCGGCAGGGATCATAACCCTCAATCAGCAGAATCCTCACGGTCATGTGAAGTTTTTGCATACAGGTTTTTCCGCGTATTGGCGGCCTTCGGCCGCGGCAGGGATCATAACCCTCAATCAGTAGAATCCTCACGGTCATGTGAAGTTTTTTGCATATTGTAGATTATAACCTTCAGACAACAAAATTCTCTCGATATTACAACTTTGCTTTTCTGCCATTGTAAAGAAAGGCAAGTAGGCGCGTACTTCGCTTCGGAAAAAATTTTGACTTAAATGTCATTTCTTCATTAATTTAAATTTTATTTCGTGATTTTCGGGATTTCTCATTTCGGTATTAAAAATTTTTCGGGATTTTGTCGTTTCGGGATTTTGTCGCATCGGGATTTTGTCGTTTCGGGATTTTAAAATTTTTCGGGATTTTGTCGTTTCGGGATTTTGTAATTCGGGATTTTGACTGTCTCCCGTTAATTTAATTGATTTTAATGTTAATTTAATGTTTTCATATTAGAGTTGTGTAGTTCCGGACATGTATAGTTACCGGAGACGTATTCGCACTCGGAGATGTTTCCAATCGTTCCGATTGAAATATTTTAACATGTCCGAATAGTTCCTATTTCAAAACAAGCAAAATGTCTTCTCTTTTTCCCATTCTTTAACAATCGGTTTTATTGGAATGAGGGAAGGAGACAACCAGTTAATAAATCGCTGTTTATGGCGTGGTTACATGAGCAATATTTGTTTTTGTTTCTAAGCAAAAAAGATGCAAAACTTTTGTGATGCTCATTTTTTGCTTAGAAACAACAACAAGATGATGCACATGTCACAACAGGGAAACTTTTCATAAACGAAAACAGCTCTCGAAGCTAAACAGTTCCTCAGAGATGTTAACGAAATAGCTCCTCGGAGATGTTAATAAAATACATAGCTCCTGGAGATGTTAACTATTTGCATATCAGAATGAATGTAAATAAAACATGTCCAAAATGATACGATGTCCACTGAATGAGTGCGAATAAGTGAGATATTTTTTAATGTTAATTATTATAATCAGTTATTTTATATAATCACCAATAAATTATAAATACTAAAATTTCAAATTTTAAGTATTTTAAAGAAATTTTTTTAGAAATGTATATAAATTTTCTAAAAATAGTTTGATAAGGTATAAAACCAGTAATTATAGAAAATCAAAAAAGAGTAAGGGATTGTGATGGGATGTCAGCTCTTTTGCTTTACAGTAAAAACAGTGTCAAATAAATAGTTCCGGAGACGTTTCCCGGAACTAGTTCCGGAGAGTAAAAGAATCGTTCCATGTTCGTTCTCTCTCCGGACCTGTTAAGCCCAACTCTATTTCATATAAAACAATTCAGCAAAATAGATATAATACACGTGAAGATTGATTCGGAGAAAGTAGTAGAGACTTTTTTTCCTTTGCAATCTATCGAATTTTAGTATTGCTGTTGTGGTTTAAATAATGTAAATTTCTATACACTTTCTTCCAAATATGTTGAAAATGCATACCTGATTTCAGGCATAAAATTTTTTTTGACTAGTACGACAACTCTGCTTTCTCGTGTCCCCAGTAAAATCCAGGGACACGAGTGTCGCACGAGGGACAGATTCATTCGTTAATAGTCCACAGTTCATTTTGTCGTTTTGCTGGGCGCTGTTCAGACACGGGACATATGTCCTCAGCTTGGAACTATTCATCGCTCGTGTCCCCTGAAGTGTTTAAACATGTTTCTCATTTGGATTGTGGGTCGAGTGACATGGTTGATTTTATGACAAGATTTTTTTAATACTTTTTGATATAATTTAATACCTTTCTGCTACCATTTAATGCTTTTTATTACTTCTTGAATATAATAATAATTCTTGATATATAATAATAAGTATAAATTAATAAAACTTACGAAACTAGAGCTTGTTGGTCTTATTTCGGTAGCTGGTCTTAAAAATTCTAAGAGACCGAAACACCAAAGCTTTGGCGCTCTTATATTGTCTGCACCAGCGCCAGAGAATTTCGACGCGTCCTTCACAATCAAGCAAAATAAGGGACACATACACAAATTACGAATATGAAACGACGAACGCAAATAACGAGCTCGGGCTACAACTCGGTAGGTGTGCAAGTGAGTAGGGAAAAATTTGAAACATGTGAGAGAACGAGTAAACTGACCGTCCGTCGCTGAGGTTAAGCAAAAACAAATGCTCGCCTAAAGAGAAAATGAGAGTAAAGAATTTTGTGGGACCCAGGCTACAGAAAGATTTGCGGACCAGAAAAAAGTGACTTTTAGCGGTCTATATGTTGTATGGTTAGTGGTAATAGTCTTCGCTTTCTTAAGTTTTGGATAATTATGTGGGATAGTTACACATGTTTTATTTAAAAAATTTTTTTCTGGAAAAAATAATGCTTAAAAGAGTAAATTTGGTTTATTTCAAAAATTAAAAATTAAAATTTTTTACTAGTCGAAATTTTGCCAGTGTAAAATAGTACGAATGGGAAATGATTTTCGTTCTCACTTGCGTAAATTCTCTCAGTTATCGAACGAGTTCTGGTAAAAAATAGTAAAAGTTTGTGCTTTCTTGTACTAGCAAATAGAAAATTCTCTGCTAGCAAGCACGTTATCGAACGAACCTAATGTAAAGGCTCTGTTTCATAGACTCCGTATATGAATTTTCCCTTGCTTTTAGCTCAATTTCTCAGCTTATAGAGCAAGTTTAAAGCTAAAATTGCATTTCCGAGTCCATGGTGTCAAACTTAAATACACTCCCAAAAATGGGCGTAGTCCGCCCGCTGGTGACAAAAATCACGGTAAGAGAAGAACAAATGGGGATATAGTCTTGAGATTTGCCACAATTCTTGCATTCTCTTCTCTTCCTAAAATATTCTAAAAAATAATAATAAAATAAAAAGTTATCTCAAGTTATCTCATACCATACCATACAATGAGGTGTTTGTTGAAAAAAGCGGTGCTGTGAATAAGTTAATATATGAAAATTTCCTATATGTAAATTAAATAAAAGTGGGCATCACCCGCCTACTTTTTATCGTCACTTCGACAGATATGGGTGTAGAAAAAAGAAGAACAAGCAAGCGACCAAATTAGAAACAGAGCAAAAAAGAGGGGAAAATTTATTTTTTTGTCGTTTCCCATAAGAACCAATGCAATTTTGACAGCGACTAGTAGCTTCGCCGCCTGTAGCTGTATCTAATGAAATTTTATTGTGTTTAGGGCTCGGAGTATGACAACTACTGCTGCTTGACACAGCGGCAAGATGCAGCTATTTGTTTAGGGTATAAAGTGCTGAAAATAAGATGTGTTTAGTATTTATAACATAAATGACGAACTACAGCGAAATAAAATTTCCTTCGCTTTTTGCCACATCAAAATTTGATTCGATTTGGTTTAATCGGGCTTGAGATAATTATTATAACGATTTTTGTTAAGTTGAAATATCCCTATGTTTGCATTCAAATCAGTGACATATAATTATTGATCACTTTCAAACAATAATGATTGAAAAACTAACAGCTGTGAAATCATTTTTAATATTGAATTTGGTTCTAATTCATCAAGTTTTGTCAGATCCACCTACTACAGTCAAAAGTTTTCCTATAACAACATTAATAAATGCAAAATGGCAACAGACGCCACTATACCTAGAAATTGCTGAATATTTATCGGATGAGAATCCTAACTGGTATTGGGATTTTTTAAAAGCGGCACATAACCTTGACTCTCCCTTGAGTGAATACGGTTTGTACATAATTTTAAAGATAAAGAATAACAAATTAAATAATTTTTTGTAGATACTGAATCAAAGCAGTATCATGTGGCTATCAAGGCGGTGCGGTCAATTGCGAATCACTTGCAATTAGTTCTGATGAAGCTGGTCGTTTCTATGCATAGTTTAACGCCGCGAATTCAAGCACATTTACAAATTGCGGCAGAAGTACTCAGCAGTGGTGCGTGCAAGGGCCACACATTCGTACAAGTTGGTTCCGAAGTCGCTTGCAGCTTGCAAAGTTTAAGGGAAAAATTAACTGCTGAAAAAGCATCCCTAAACCAAGATGTTGAAACTTATAACTTTGATCATATTTTTCCGGGATCCGAAAACAGTTCTCGTACAGTAATTCTCTACGGTGATTTAGGGACAGAGGAATTTGCAAAATATCATAGGCTGCTTGTATCAGAGGCACGAGTTGGTTCTATTAAATATATTACACGTCATTTTATTAAGACCGGGGTCAAAAGAAAGGTCAGGCTATCTGGTTATGGTGTGGAACTTTACTTAAAGTCAACAGAGTATAAAAGTCAGGACGATGCTCCTCAGCAAGCGGAAGAAAAGAATAGCGATGATGAAGAGGAGATAGTTGAAGGATTTAACTTGAAAGTGTTGAAATCGAAATTTCCTTCACTATCACACTCTCTAGATCAACTTCGGAATAATTTGCTCCAAAGTAATGAAGACATCGCACAATTGAAGGCCTGGGAATTTCAGGATTTAGGCTTCCAAGCTGCTAGTAATATCGCTGAAATACAAGGAGATGAAGCACTTCAAGTATTGCAGTTCACTGCACAAAATTTTCCAATGGTTGCCAAGACACTGCTTAATCAAAAAGTGACTGATATGCTTCGAAAGGAAATTCAGCATAATTCTGAATTATTGGGGCGCACCATAAACATTTCCCCTTCAGACGGTGCTCTGTTTGTCAATGGCCTCTTCTTCGATTCTGATAGTTTGGATTTAAATGGATTAGTTGAAATATTACGCACGGAAGCACGAATCCTCCAAAGCTTACATGAAAGTCAAATAAGTGGGAATGTAGTAACTGCCTTTTTGGAACAAGATTTCTCCAGTTCAACAACTCAAGATTTTGCAATCGACATTCGCGACAGCGCGATAATATGGATTAATGACATAGAGCACGATTCTCAATATCGCCGCTGGCCTTCTAGTGTGATGGATCTGCTGCGCCCTACATTTCCCGGTATGTTGCGCAACATACGCAAAAATTTATTTAATCTCGTGCTGGTGGTCGATCCATTGGAGGCTAATGAGAGAAATTTGATCAGATTGGCTGAGAGCTTTGTCGTGCACATGGCGCCTGTTCATCTGGGCTTTGTGTTTGACACTCGTCGCTCGAATACAAAAACACACGACGATTACGTGGCTCTCTTTTGCACTTTTAATTACATTACCCAAAAACGTGATCCGCGCTCGGCCCTAAGTTTCCTCACTGATATTTTTGCAACGCTTAAGGACTCTGAAAAGCTGACCAAGCATCATTTAAGGCAACACCTGAAAAAATCATTCGAAAGTCTTTCGGGCCGCCAGGTTGATGACATTTTAACTGAGGAGACTGATTTCGATTACGGGCGGCAGCTGTCGCTTGACTTTGTGTTTAGGTTGGGTTTTGAAAACTCGCCGCAGGCTCTGCTCAACGGAGTACCTATGCAACAGGATCTACTAATATCCGACAATGACTTCGAGGAAGCTATTTTTAATGAAATAATCCAGCAAACCTCCGCGTTGCAAAAGAGTATCTATCGCGGCGATCTTACCGATTCGGATATCGTTATGGATTACTTAATGAATCAACCACACATTATGCCTAGGCTGAATCAGCGTATTCTTAGGCACGAACACAATAAGTATTTAGACTTAACCGGTACGCCGCATAATGATCTTCTGAATGTTAAGGGATTATCCGAGCTTTCTCATCCGGACATGACAGCCACATTGATGTATAACACTAAGTATTTAAGCCTTAAACACGGTGCTAATCGAATTGGCAACACCGAACTACACTTTTTAACATTATGGGTTATAGCTGATTTGGAAGAAGTTGCGGGTAACGAACTACTTACAAACGCACTGCAGTATATGAAGGACGGTGGTAGTGTACGTGTGGCTTTTATACCAAATGTCGAAAATGAAGGGATCGATTCTGCTGACACTAACAAAAACTGGTTAGTTTGGGCAGCTACGCAATCTCTTGCGACACAAGAAGCAACAGAAATGGCATTAAGAGTCTTGAGGGGTCCAAAAGGTTCCAAATTAGAAAATGCAGAAACATTGAACGATATGCTTCCATCAGCGAAGCTACATATCAAAATGCTACGATTTTATTGCCAAAGAGTGTTAGGTTTACGTGCGTCGGAAAGTTTAGTTATCGCAAATGGAAAGATGTTTGGTCCTTTACGTGAAGGAGAACAATTCGGTGTAGAGGATTTTAGTTTAATCGAGCGTTTAAATGCATTTCAATATGGCGACAAAATACGTGAGATTTTCAAACAACATGTTGATGATGACAATGATCTGCTTGCTACAAGTGACACCTTACTTAAACTTTACGCTAGTCTCTCCACGCGCCAATCGAAGACACGTTTTAAATTACCAGACAGTGTCAGAGAAGACTATTCGGTCGTTAAACTGTCTCCCAAGCAGGTGCACTTACCATACTTTTATATCACTGCTGTAATAGATCCAGCATCGAAAGCCGCTCAAAAGTTGGCGCCAATACTTATTCTGTTGCGCAATATCGTGAATTGCCGAATGCGTGTTTATCTAACGCCTGTCGGCCAACATAGTGATATGCCTGTGAAAAACTTTTACCGATATGTCGTTGAGCCTGAAGTGCAGTTCTTGCCAGATGGCAAACTTTCTGAGGGTTCTTTTGCCAAATTTGCAGGCTTGCCTTCGAATCCTTTATTAACACAGAACCTTCAAGTACCAGAAAATTGGCTCGTTGAAGCAGTGAGATCTGTTTATGACCTCGATAACATAAGATTGAGCGAAATCGGTGGTCCCGTCCACAGCGAATTCGAACTAGAATATTTGCTGCTGGAGGGGCATTGCTTCGATTCGGCTAGTGGTGCCCCTCCGCGTGGCCTTCAACTCACACTCGGTACCAAAACGAGCCCGACACTAGTAGACACCATAGTTATGGCTAATTTGGGATACTTTCAACTGAAGGCCAATCCGGGAGTCTGGGAACTGCGACTTAGAGAAGGGAAATCCAGCGAGATCTACGACATTACGAACGCGGAAGGCCCAAATACCGTACATGCGCAAAATTGTACAAAAATAGTTTTGAGTTCCTTGCGATCGCACGTCATTAAAGTTCGCGTGTCAAAAAAATCTGGAATGCAACATGCAGATTTACTTGGTGATGATGACGAATTAGTGCAGTCCGGAATATGGAATTCAATCGCTAATTCATTTGGTGGCTCGAGCCCTAGCGGTAACACAGAGGCAGAGAACATCAACATTTTTTCTGTCGCTTCTGGTCATTTATATGAGAGACTTCTTCGAATCATGATGGTATCTCTATTAAAACAGACCAACACACCAGTAAAATTCTGGTTCCTCAAAAACTACTTATCACCACAATTCACAGATTTTTTGCCTCACATGGCCCGCGAATACAATTTTCAATATGAGCTTGTCCAGTACAAGTGGCCGCGATGGTTACATCAACAAACGGAGAAGCAGCGCACTATATGGGGCTACAAAATCTTATTTCTCGACGTCCTCTTTCCTTTAAATGTACGAAAAATAATATTCGTAGACGCAGACGCTATAGTTCGATCTGATTTGAAAGAATTGGACAATATGGATCTCGGTGGCGCTCCATATGCATATACGCCCTTCTGTGATTCCAGAAAGGAAATGGAAGGCTTTCGCTTTTGGAAGCAAGGCTATTGGCGTAGTCATTTAATGGGTAGGAACTACCATATATCAGCGCTCTATGTGGTTGATCTGAAAAGATTTAGAAAAATCGCTGCTGGCGACCGGTTGCGCGGGCAGTATCAGGCTCTTAGTCAGGATCCGAATAGTTTAGCGAATTTAGACCAGGACTTACCTAATAATATGATTCATCAGGTTACTATCAAGTCATTGCCGGATGAGTGGTTGTGGTGTGAAACTTGGTGCAGTAATAATAGTTTTAAAAAAGCCAAAGTTATTGATTTATGTAATAACCCATTGACTAAAGAAGCAAAATTAACTGCCGCTCAACGGATCGTCCCCGAATGGAAAGATTACGATACGGAAATAAAGAAATTGCTTGCAAAAATCGAAGACCACGAAAACATTGAGCATGAAACGTTAATAGATTTTAGTGAAGACATAAAGGACCCACATTCAGATAGACATAGTGAACTGTGATTTTTGTGTACGAATTCCTTTATTTAGAACTTGAGTTCAACGGGTTAACATAGAAATATTCCAAATTATAACGTAATTACCTTAAATTGTTTTAGGAAGTATTGTATTAAGTTTAAAGTCGGGGACATTTTGTCTGAAATAGTTATAATAAAGGAATTTAAGGAAAATAACTAATAGATCTACAGGCTAATTTATAAAAAATGTTAAAATGTTTTTTAAATGTATTTTACGAAGTCTGTTCAAAAAGTATCGCGAATTTTGAATTCCCGCAAGTTATTCGATTTTCACTTTTTTCGTGGCGTTACGTTGGTACTCATGTACTCAAATTGAAGACGAGCCAAGACACGTCCAAGCAAAATAGCTTTCAAAAATTAACTGAACATTCAAAGTGGCCGAACTTGTCACCAACATAACGCCACAGAAAAATTTAAAACCAAATATACGTAACCCGCGGTAATTCTAATCTCGCAATACTTCTTAAACAGACCTCGTATATAAAATTCATTTAAAATTTATTAAAGCTTTATGACGTACCAGTCGATTAATAAATGAATTTGAAGAAATTTTTAGTTATGAAAGCTCTAAAAACTGTTTTTAAAGAATAATTGGAAACTCACGAGAAAATATGTCAAAAAATGTCATGAAAATTAAATTTTTTTTAAAAATTACAATAAAATAAAAAACAAAACAATTGCTCTCGCACTGTATGGAACTGCAGAGTAAAGTACAGTGTAACCTCGCATAACGAGCTTAATTCGTTCCGAAGTCTTACTCGTAATGCGAAACAATTTTTACCATATAAATTGATGTAAAATACGATAATGCGTTCTATGCAAAAAAAAATACTCAAAATTTGAAATCTGTAGTAAAAAAACGCGTATGTGTAACATTTATTTAAAGAAAAATACATATAAATTGTTATGCATTAAATACAATTACAGCAGCGAGATGCAACTTCATTTCTCAACTGTCAAAATTACATACATGGGCTCTTATTGAGATTGAGAAAAAAGTTTGATTTCCATTTTGCTGCTCTTACTTGCTGCTGAATCTTCATTTTGCTGTCGAGCTAATTCTAATTTTGTTGTTACCTCCTCCTCGTCCACACCTTCTTGCTGTGAAGCACAATGTAACTCCATAAGCTCTTCAGTGGTCATGGTAAGATTAAGCATAGAGTAAGAAATAACAAGAGGCCGAATCTTGAACAACGAAATTTTTCTATGGTCGGTCCAGTACTGGACCGATTTCTCACTAATTTTTGAGTTTTTTGAGCTCTCACTCTCTTCTCCATAGCAATTGGCAGTTTTTGATATGGAAGACGACTCTCATATAAATTTTCAGCCGAAACATTTTTGTTCTCTTCTCGCGTCTCCATGCCAGGTGTTATTTTTTTGGCTAGCGATGGGTAGAAGAAGAAGAATTTACAATGCATTTATTGTATATTCTTTGGGAGAAGACTTTTGAATGCATGTGTTTGTGTCATTTATCGGCTGTGTGTCATTTAGCGTGTGTGTGTATATAGGATAAGCGATGAGCTTTGTGTGGCTTTTCTTGATTTTTCTGATTTAACGACGCTAGACGTCGACAATATATGAAAACGACAGAGAAGAATGCCTTTTTAGCAATAAGAAGAATGTAGCGCAACTGAGATTTTTCTTATTCAAAAATTAAAGAAAAATGTCGGTATGTTAGGTGCTTTTTATCCGGTTCAATGAATTAAAATAATTTTTTTTAAAAATTGCCGAATTTAATCCTCGTTGTTAACTTTTTTTACTAAATGAAAACACTTTTTAACATTGTGGATAACAATAAACTTCTAATTTAATAAAAAAGGGATATATGAAACGTTCAAACATAACAAATTATTTATGTAGTGTTATATAAATATATAACATAGTGTTGTAATTCCTAGCGTTGTAGTCTTTCTAGAGTCGAGTCCTCCCAGGAAACGTACACTTTAAGATGCTCCTGCTGCGAAATGCGGACCTTTCCCAAAATGAAACACTTCACTCCAGTTAAGCTTTAGTTTATTCACAGAATGTTCGATTTCCTCTTGGACACTTTACAATAACGGTTTCTCGCCTACTTAGAACCGACTGAACCACTACTTGGAACCAACTGAACTACTTCGCAAACTCACTCCGCACAGAGCCAACTTCGTCAGGAACTAACTCTCGTACTCTTGGGGTACGGGTTTATAAAGTGGCAGAGCCACGGTCGTCACCAGCACGGCCGCCAAGATTCTTCCGTGTTCTCTATCTTCCGCTGGGTCAGCGCAATGCAAGAATTGCGTCTGACGCGGAAGGAAAACCTTGACCAGCTTTCCGCTATTGAAAAGTGCTGGCCGCGGAAGCTGGCCTTACACATTCCGCTTTCGAGTCGCGACCGCTAGCCAGTGGCTGAGTGCTTAGCTCAGCCATCGCAATAAATTCGGCCTAAAAGTATGCCAATGAATCGAATTGAATTGGCGATCGCAACTCGACAGCAGATGTTTAGCAACATGCTGACTGACGATACACAACATCCCTCCACCCCTAGGGAAAGAAAAAATTATTGTCGAGAGGCGACAGTAATTTTTTCTTCTGACAAATATTTGGGTGGCTTAAAAATACTATAGCCGTGCGGAGCTTACAGACTACTTATTCTATTACAAAGTATTACAAACTATTATTACATTACAATGGTTTTTTTATGTTACTAGAGGTAATATTCTTATATTACTATTCTTATGTTACAGTATTACAGTATATTATAAACATTTCCTAATACTTATTCTACACTTAAACTATCTCTTACATAAACTTAAAACCTACACTTATCTACTCGTTCAGCTGCTGGGGTGCTGCTTGCTCGTTCTGGCCCTTGATTGCTGCTGCTCGCGGTAGCGTTTCTCATGCGGTGGTGATTACTGCAGCAAAGGTAATGGTACCGTTAAGGACGTCTCGCGCTGAGGGTGCCAAACTCAAAGGCTTGGGCTCGGCCCTTGTGCTTCCTACCGGCACTTCAGCGCTGCTTATGTCATCGTTCTCGTCGACTTAACGAGTCGACTATTTCGGCATTCCTTCGGGTGTGCACTACGGCGCATGGTACTCGAAGTGCTGTACCACCGCTGGAAATGGTCGCACGACCCTACTGACTTCTAATTTGGACGCCTACCGTGGCCGGTCCGGCAGTAATGCGGCATAATGGGTGTCAATGTGTTCGCGGTGACCACCTCAGCCGTCGTACCCCAGACTAATCCACAGGACTCTGTCTGTAAACTTTTCGAAAACCAGCTACCCGCCTTCGGCACTCTTCGCTGCTGCTGTCGGTACCATCACTGTTGCTGACGCCGCCGCTACCGCCTCTGCTGCTTCTGCATACTCTTCTCCCTCAAGCAATTCCCCTCGAATGTACCCTTCTCCACCGTTCTCGAAATTTTAATTTCTTATTTTAATGAAAGATTAACTAAACTAATATTAAACATAAATATATTCTTACATAAATACAAATTATTACGAGTTACCGCAAACGCCATGAACATCACGACCTTGACAAACTAACATTGTTTGTTTCGTTTGGGTTTTCTATCTAGTACTTCGTACTTTATTTTTGCCATTATCTTAAAAATTTAGTATATGTACATTCATTTCCCCTACAACGGGTTATTACTTAAATTGTATATGCATATTCTATATGCATATTCTGTTAACACTATCCATCATTGCAAGTATGATAGGATCCAATAGTTATAATGTATTTTATACTTTGAAATCTGTGTTGAATCTCTTAAAAGTTGTTATTACTGTTAATATATTGTTATCGTTAATATATTGAAACCCGAGCGGTCTAATATTCAACCAAAAATCACACATACGTTTACATACTACATTGTCTGTGTTGAAACGTGTGCATCTACGCTAAATGTTGTAAACGTTGTGACGTATGCATATACGCATGCGTATACATATACATATACGCGTGCATATACACATACGCGAGTCCCGCACACTATTGCGCAGAGAAAGACAAACACTGCTCCTGAGCTAACTATAGCTGGGCCAATGCTGGTCTTTCTGTTTAGTCTTTCCATGTTTATAATAAACATATCTTGTTTGTTTATTTTCCCTCGCTGGAGGCTTCATCTTCGTGTCGACCTGCAAATAGATGGATTAATAAAGTCAAGTCAAACAACCCCCTTGCACCTAATCTAGAAATCCCCTGAAACCAATACTGACAACTCTACCAACGATAACACCACGAACCCTTCGTGAGTAAAACGAAAAACAAAACTGAACCAGGACGACTATTCACAGGTTAACATTATTCCATGGATTTATTGAACATATAAATAACTGTTCTTTTGTACAATTTTTTTGTAATATTTTTTGTAAAAAATTTCTATAAAATTTTGTATAATAAAAAAGCCCCCGTTCGGTCCTTGAAGCTCTCCATTTCCTTGTCATCCGCCCCGACCTCGGTCCGTCGGCCTATCCACCCGTGACGAGGGGTACGGGACCCGCCGCTATTGGTAGCGGTAGCCCTCTCGGCCAGGCAGCGGGCGAGCTGTTCCGCCACACCTCCGGGTCCAACGTGGTACGGGTGAGAGTGATGTGCAAGACCTCCTGCACAACCCCGTGTCGACGTACCACCTCCCGGTCCACGGTGGTATCGAACCACTCGGTCGGAGACGCCTCTTCCTCGCTGGTGGCTTCTTCGAAACCCTCTGCCTCTCTCTCCCCGGCGGTTTCTTCGAATCTCTCTGCCTCTCTCTCCCCGTACAGACCCAGATCGTCGTACGAGGCCTGTTCCCACGGGCTGTCGTACCCGCCGGAAGACTCTGCATCGGACTCGTCGCTGATTATAATTACTTCTGACATCACCGCAAGAAGAGTTGATACTTTGTTGAACCGTCCAATTCGTACTCGCGTTTTATAAAGAATTTCCGCTACGCGACGGACGGTCTCAGCAATGTTTCTTCCGCTTACCTTTCATTTTCTGTGGCGATGGCCTTCGTTGTGGTGTTGAGTGCAATTGCATTGTATTGTATGTAGGGTAGAGTGCAATTGGAGTAGAGCGTCAGCAGAATTCTTTTACGTTCTACTTCCTCTATACATACGACGCATGTTTGAACGGAGGCTCGTAAATCGTGACCTTCTTCTTATTACTTCTTGCTTTGTTTACCTCCTCGTATCTGACTATGCATGGAGTGGTGTCGGCCCGGGAAACCGCTGGTGGCGGTGGCGGTGGAATTGGCGGTGAAAGGGGGTGCTGCCTTACAGGTGCTGACGACGGCTGAACTGGCTGCGCCGGTGCCGTCGGAATGGCAGGCGCTGGCGTTGCTGGAGCTAATGCCACTGGGGTCGTTAGAGGCAACGCTACCGGTGATGAAATGACCGGCGCTGAGATAGCAGGAAGAATGAATGGCTGTGCTCTGCTCTTCCCCCCAAGTGCGACATTTACAACCCCCTCTTCAGACAATCTTAACCAGGATCCCTATGACCACCAGAGCTCGTACGGCACCTCCCCCGATCACCCCCGATGTCTCCAGAGACCTTTGTCGTCCGGATATCCTCCGTATGTCCTTCTCCTGCTCCACTTCCCTCTTCAAGTCGTTTGCCCCCAGCCGCAAGAACGTCCCTGACTCTGATTCTGTCTGTTAGAGTGACCGGACGTAACTGGTACTCCGAGGAATTGGTCGTGATCGCTGCCGTCCAATTTTTCCGTAACAGATCCACCAACATGGTGTGGTTGGGAGTTTTGTGGGTGTCGTCCAGGGTCGAGTTCGCGTTCTCTTCGAAATGCAATATGAGGTCCTCGCCATGAACCTCGCAATCCTCGTCGAGCCTGATCTTTCCGAACCCCGCTATCACGAGCGACTCCGTCGACCGCCCACAATGAACCTCCAGGTCCGTGTCGTGCCGTAATTTGTACAGCCAGGAATTTGACGCCACCATTTTCACTATCACGCCAGAGCTGGCCGGTATGGCGATTTGGGCACATACCCTCTCATCCACGTTGTTGTGATGAAGCAAGCCCACTTCGCATACGTGACTATTCCCAGTCAGCGTTTTTCCTGTCCTCTTACAAACTCTCAGCTGCCTGCGTTCGATGACCGTAGTCTTGTCGTTGAGAATTCCACAGTCGTCCAACTCATGCTGAGACAACCCTATAAACCGCCAGCGCGTTTTGGACTCAGCTATGTAGTCGAACGAGACCTGCGTCGTAACATCCCATTTACCGGCGAGGAAAACCGGGATCGGGTACGGTTTCATTATCGTGAACCTCTCACCCTCCGGGAGGGGAACTTTCACGGCCACGATTAACCCCTGATCGGAGGGGAACGACCTGACTCTGGCCACCCTGTGGACGTCGAAGCTGTCCTCGAGAAACCAACTGGCCTTTCCCGCCAAGTCGAGCGACTTAGCCGTTTCCTTGAGTCTTTCCTCGGTCAGAATGGCCGGGTGCAGCTTGCCCTTGATAAGATCGTCGATAATAGCCATCTCGAGGTCGAGGGAGAGGGAGTTAAGTGGTGCGAACTTTGTAAACACGGTCCATTCATTACTATAGAATATCGCATCCCCGATCTTCTCGAAATATATCGGGGTCGCTGGGAGTTCCTCCACGGTTACGGGCCCGCACTTTACGCCTCCCAACAGCAACAATAATGCCAGCCGGACTACCATCTCTGCGTTAACTAACAAAACAAAAAGAAACCTCTTAGAGGACGATTGAACCCTGCCATCCTTCGGTTCTACTTAGATATACTACCTAACACTACTTAGAACTAGCTGTGTGGCTGACTCATGCAACTCCCGTTTTACCCGCTGTTATACAGCTTCAAAAGATTATTATGGAAGGACTTCTCCCTCCCTCTCACAGATAACACTGTGGTAACCGGTGACTTCACCGCTGACACCACGTAAGGCCCGATCCAAACCGGCGAAAACTTGTTCTTTCTGGTCTGGTTTTTTAGTAACACTTTATCCCCTACCTTGAACTCGACAGGATTTGTGTTTCTGTCGTAAAGTTCTTTCGACTTTCTTTTCGCGACCTCCTGGTTCTGCCGAACCAACTCGTGCGCTCTCTGTATCTGGTACTTCAATACCTTAGAGGGATCGTCCACATTGTAAACCGGACTGCATCTGCGTTTCAAATTCGTGGGAAACTCTGAGTCAAAACCGTACAAGGTACGAAAAGGTGTTTGTTTCGTGGATGTGTGCGACGTGTTGTTATGCACATGCATAGCCGCCGAGAGCCACTGGTCCCAGTTGGAACCGTCCTCTTTGGCGAAGCTGCGCAGATACTCGGCCAACGGCCTATGGCTGCGTTCCAGCGAGCCGTTCGCTTGAGGGTGGTAAGGCGTAATGTGCAATTTCCTTATTCCTAACATCTTACACACATTGGAGAATACCTTGGAAACAAAATTCGTACCGTTGTCGGTAACTAGAACCTTAGGTATGCTATGTACTTGAGTTTCTCGTTGTTTCCGCTCCTTAGCCTTAGACCTAGTCTCAACGGCTGCTACGATCTCCTGTTGTGGAAACCTGCTTAAAGCGTCCGCGTTTAAGTTTTTCTTCCCCGGTTTGTACAGAATCTCGAATTGGTACTCGGAGAGCTTATGCCTGAACCGAGTCAACCTGGACGTTTGATCCTTTAGGTTAGCTATACCCTTCAGCGGTTGGTGATCGGTTACTATTTTGAACGGCCGGCCTAATAAATAGGCCCGGAAGTTCTTCGTAGCCCAAACAATGGCTAGAAATTCCCTTTCGATCGTAGAATAACGCTTCTCCGCGTCATTCAAAGCCCTGCTCGCGAAGGCTATTGGTCGGTCTACCCCTATCCTTCCCTGTGAAAGGACGGCCCCCAATGCCTCGCCGCTCGCATCTGTCGTGAGAATAAATTCTTTAGAAAAGTCTGGATACGCTAGGACTGGAGGAGTTACAATAGCCTCCTTCAACCTGTCGAAAGCTTCCTGGCAGTTTCTCGTCCAGTTAAAAACAGCGTCCTTCCTCAACAACTTGTTAATGGGCAGCGCTATACTCGCTGTGCCGGGTATGAATTTCCGGTAGTAATTCACCAGACCCAAAAACGCTTGTACTTCTTTTTTATTCTTTGGAGGTGGAATGCCTTTGACGCACTCCACTTTCTGCGGGTCGGGAAGGGCACCCTGCTCTGAACATTTATGCCCTAAGTAAATGACCTCGCGACGTAAGAACTGACATTTACTAACGTTCAGCTTTAAATTATTCTCCCTTAACGCCTCGAGAACCCTTATCAACCTCCATTCATGCTGTTCTAAGTTGCTTCCATACACCACAATATCGTCTAAATAGACGAAACAGTCCATGCCCTGTAGACCCGTAAGAATATGATTCATAATTCTTTGAAAAGTGGCAGGTGCCCCCGTTAGACCGAATGGCATTCTGGTGAACTCGAAATGACCTAACGCCGAGCTAAAAGCCGTCTTTTCCCTGTCACTGTCGTCCATTAAAACCTGATGGTAGCCGCTGGCTAAATCTAAAGTAGAGAAATATCTGCTGTTTCCCTACTGATCCAGTATTTCATCTATCCTGGGTATGGGAAACACTTGCTTAATAGTCGCTTCATTGAGCTTCCTGTAGTCTATCACCAACCTCCATTTCTTCTCCCCGTCTCTCCCACTCTTCTTTGGAACTAGAAGCAGTGGGGAGTTCCACGGTGAGGTGCTTGGACGTATCATACCGTCCTCTAAAAGCTTATCCACCTGTCTGTTCACCTCCTCCCTATGCGTATGAGGAAGTCGGTATTGCTTCTGGTTTATGGGCGCTTGACCCGCTACAGTGGGAATCCTGTGCGCCAAGACAGGTGTGTAAGACAATTTATCCCCTTCCAAAAGGAACACATCGTTGTAGGATGCACAAACCCTTTCAATTGACTCCCTCTCTTCACTATTCAGATTAGTGTCCAGCCTTAACTCACTCATTAGCATGTTTAGCCTTTCCTTAATGTCAGAACTCACGATACTATTAATCGAGCTTGCTTGGGCTGGTTGTTTATACTTTCTGAAGTCACTGAATTCCGGAACGAATTTGTCGTTGAGAGCGAAATCTTCTTCCGCGAAATCTTCTTCTAACTTTACAAGTGGCACCCTGGCAACATGTTTGCCCTCTGTGTCGAACAATGTCAAACTCTTCTTTACCGAGTTTATAATGGACTTGTTCCACAGGTTGTCCCGGCCAAGTATACCGTCCCCTGGCAACCCTTGTTCAAGTGACACCATGTGTAGCTTTAAACCAAGGTTTGCACAGTTCGCGTGGGTAACATTGACCGTTCCTTTCGTGGAAGCACAGCCCCCGAAAGCTCCACTTAGAGCTCGGTCCTCACTGCGGTCAATTGGCGTGTCCAACTTCAAAGACCTCTCTTTCACCAGGCTAGTGTCCGCACCCGTGTCCACCAGCAAGACAAGTTTTTCATTAGTTGCCTCTACGCAAGGAAACTCAATGAACACATCATCTTCCGGTTTCTTACTGTAACGGACTTCGCCGATATCAACCTTCACCCCAGAATCCTCGGCATGCGTTTCCCGTTCACATGCCTGTCTCCCCCCCTTCCATATTATCGATTTCCACAGTGGGAAAACCATTTACTATTACGCGCTCGTTAACCGATCTCTTACTTCCTTTAAAAACTTCCTTTGTAGCAGATTGCTGGTTCCCAGCATTTGTTTCTATTATTCTATTGGTACTATTCTCCCTATTATCCGACGAGAGAATTTCGTCTCTAACTGTTCCTACACTCACTGTTTTCCGTTTAACCCCTTCTGTACTGGATATATACGACCCCTGCGCAACCTTGTCCCGGCGCGCAGTTGAATTCACTGCCCCATCGGACGTAAAATTCAACTCACTGATTCGTTGTGGCCTTCTGTTACTCTTGTTTTTGGGTTCCCAGGTTACTGGCCTTGCCTGGGCCCCTGGTAGTTTCCCTGCCGCGAATCCCAATTTCTTTTGGCTTCGCAATTCATAACCACGTGGCCTGGTCTGTTGCACCAATGGCAAACTATCGTACTTTTATTTTGAGCCACGTTGACGGTTTGTCTGGAATTCCCTGGGACTACTGGCGGCTGTGGTCTCCTGCTATTTGCACCAACCCTGTTGCCCGACCATTGCTGGTTACCCTGCTTTGTGGGATATGACTCCCTTCTCTGGACTGTCTCCTGAGGTTTCGTTATTTGTTTACCGCACTCCCAGTTGGCTTCATGTCCGTAGACAAAACACCTCTGGCAAAACGGGGTGTTCTTCCTCGTTAGGCAGTCTTCCCTAGTATGACCTTTCTTGCTGCAAAAACTGCAGACTATGCTCGCTGTAGATTTCTCGGAATTACCTCCGTCTACCCTGGCAGTCTGTTTGTTCACTGGAGCCCTATAGTGCCCGCCTTCGGATGAATAGCGAGCCCAATTCGAAGGGAAAGCTCCGGTCTTGTTCGGCGATGTGTACCGCGCCGTCGGCGAACTTTCTACCATCCTGACGAGCTGGCCGGACTGCCTAACTCCGGCTTGGTGGACGTTGTCCGCCATCTCTACTGCTTCCTCCACTAATTCATCCAACGTCCCCTTTTTCGACCGAAACAGGTACAGCCTCAATGAGTTGTCTGTTAACCCGAGTTTGAAAGCCTTCGTTATCGTGTTCTCGACCACAGACCGTAAAGGTCCATCCGACTGCCCGTTGCAGATGGCCATTAAGTCCTCAGCCTGAGACTTCAAATACATGAGCCTCTCTGCGAACTGGCGTATATCCTCCCCCGGTATCTGGCGTACCCCCTGTATTTTTTTTTTTTTACTGTACTCTGACTTTAGGGACAGGGCGGCTATGGGGATCAGATGGACTGACGGGGGTTGGAATGTCAGTGAAATGCTCTCCACTGAAGAGTGTGTGCGGTGTGCTGACAGGTACGCCTGTCGTGTGTTTCTCGAACGTCGCGCTAGGAGAGTTTAGCTGGGTATTCTTGTGTGTGTTTTATATATGCGTGTGGTCATTGTGTGCCCTTGGTGTCTAGTGTGGAAGTTTCTGTGAGGTTGAGCGTTTCTGAATGGTGTGTGCTTCCTGATGTGTTTGTGAGAGTGTTCTTGGTGTTCTAGGTGACTGCGTGTGTGTCTGGGTATGAATGGCTGTATGAATGTTATGGTTGCTTCTTGTGGTGAATGTGTGTATTGGAATAAATGGTCGTATGGATGTTGCTGTCGTATGCGTGCTGTGTGTGTTTGTGTATTCGTCGGCTGTAGCTAGGTTGCGCCAAGTATGCCTCAATTTGCTGCACTGCCGGTGATACCTGTGGTCACCAGTCCTCGAGTACATGGACTCACTGGTAGTAACTTTGGTTACGAAGTCTGACCGGAGGCTTTCCGGTACCACGGGTGCCGAGGAGAACTGGAGTTGGTCTCAACGCTCCACCTCGGCATTATAGACCTTAGGGTTTTTGTTGGGGGTACGATTGGGCTTTTGCCTTGGACCTTGGGTGCCGCTCCCCGATTGAGCGGAAGAGGTTGGGATTGGCCTCGCTCCCTGCAGTGAGGAATTTCGCGACCATGTGCGCGAACTTTAGACTGCCTCCATCACGCGTAAAAGGGGCTGCCCCTACTAGGCCCTGCTTACACGTTTGTTCCAATCTCCTATCGTACTTTTTTCGTAACGGCAACCAGTCCGGAGCTATAAAGGAGCTCAACTGGTAGTAGTTTTGACTACGAGGTCTGACCAGAGGCTTCTTTTCTGGTACCACGGGATGTCAGTAACCCCCGGATTATATCCGAGCTGACATGAGGTAGGCCCCCTTGTGGGAGTGTCGTGGTGGCTGTGGTTAAAACCCAAATGTACGCGGGGAGAGCCTGGCTCGATGTGGAGTTGCACTGCAACCGGGTGCCGTGACCCATAGAACGGCAGAGGTATTAGATAGGCCTCGACCCTCAACCAAAGGGCAAATCATGCCCTTTATGTATGACTTTAAATTGGTACCTGTTGGTTGAATGGATGGGAGATGGGTATATGGAGTGCATATGTTCTGCATGTGTACTCTGTGTATCTTGATTCCCATTTGTTTTGCTGATTGGGGCGGTGGTCGGCGCTTAATCCGACTCCAGTGTGATGGCACACCGTGGGTTTAAGCCTTTTTAAGGCAGGCACCCACGTAAAGCACCAGAGACATCTGTATTTCTGCCAGCACCGTGTCCAACGACTTGTATTGAAGGTAGCTCTTTTTGATAGTGGAGCATAACTCTTCAATACTGCTGAACTTTTTCGAGCGAAGAAGGTTGTAGGCGTTACCGTGAAGCCTTTGCTTCACACAAGCTATAAAATCTTGCTCTTCTGAAGCGCTTACACCCCTTCCCGCTAGGTCGCACCCTTCTATAAATTTATAGACCTCACTACGGAGGTCCACTGAGGGCGCACCTGAAAATAACGGTACCAACGTGTTCACCGCCTTTGCAATTTCGGCAATACCCATTTTTACAAGACTTCCGCGGGTTCCCTGGGAGGTTTTGTGTGGCTCTGCAGTAGGACCCTTTGGTTCCTTATGAAACAATGACGTTTCGTGCGCTAACAAGACCTCCTGCTGGAGTAGTCTATTCTCAACCGTTAGCCGCCGAATACGTTCCTTGGCGTCTTCCAAGCTCGAGAAATCCTCCCTTATTCTTTGACTAGACGAACCCGGCAGAGTAGGATCGTCTACACCAGCGTCCTTCAACAATTTCCTCAACTGATGATTCTCAATCTCTAATTCCCTCAGGCAATCCTCTTGACGCTGCCTTGTCGCCACTAACTTATCGTAATGATTTTTAAGGGACTCGAATTCCCTCCTCCACTCCTGCAGCTCCTTCGTGTTCGATACGTTCCTGTGGTCAAGAAAACCCAACAGTTCCTCTATGACCAGATCGGCCTGTTCTATTTTCGATAAATCTTTACAACCGCCTATCTTCCCTCTAATTAACTCGACGTTCTCCTTATTGTTTACCGTGAGACTTAAGTTCGCCCAGGCTTTATCGACAAACCTGTCTATCTCACCCGTCAAATAAAGATATCTCGTCTCCAACTCTTTGTAGTGAACCTCCCATTCACTATCACCAGCCATTAACCACCCAGCCAAATTCGCCTGTACCGCTGGGTTCCCACTCAACCGTTTCTTAAAATTATTAATTCTACTCTTTTTTGCCTACTTGGATTACCATGTACGCGGCCCGTGCCGTGTAAGTACAAATTACAGTTGTTTTTTCTTTTTTCCCTTATTCCTGTTTCAGCGTACCATCGGCGCTATTGACATTGTATAACAACGCTTGTGTTTCGCTGCTTGAAATTTAAGCTCTTACCGCCGAGCGAGCAGTTTCGAGCAATCGACAAGTTCAAGTTCAGCGGACGGCCTGATACGTATGTATGTATGTATGTACGTATGTCACCGTTTATTCGCTTTCGAACAACGCGCAAAACTGCTTACTCGATTTACTAACTATAAATATACAAACATGAATTCCCACCAGCGTGAATAATTCATATGGGAAAACCAACGTATCCAATTTATTTCACTATCTTTATTATTTACATTTCCATTGATCGATTTATTTTATTATTTTAATAAACTAATTGTCATCAAATTAAATCAGAAATTAAAATTTTACTCTTAAGCCCATATGCGAGCTTAATAAGCTTAATTAATTCAGCAAGTCCACTAAATTACTGCCAAACGTTCTGCCTACTCTAAGCTAACCTTCTGTTTCATCATTTTCGCCACGGAACACAATACACTGGTTAAGAGTCGACTACTAAAGCACGAACCCTTAACCCGATAGCTTAAACAGCGACTTACGAAGCGCGCCTGCTTATCTATCACCATACGTATTTCCGTGCTAAGAAAAACTTAAAAACATGGTAAATGGTACTCATCCTACAGTAGCATCTAAATCTACCCCAATAATCTCGCATACAATACTACAAAAAATACAACTAAATCATACTATCCTAATCTACAAATACATAAAGTACCACTTACCTTGCGATTTTCGGTACGAAAAACCGGCTGCGCCAAATGTTGTAATTCCTAGCGTTGTAGTCTTCCTAGAGTCGAGTCCTCCCAGGAAACGTTCACTTTAAGATGCTCCTGCTGCGGAATGCGGACCTTTCCCAAAATAAAACACTTCACTCCAGTTAAGCTTTAGTTTATTCACAGAATGTTCGATTTCCTCTTGGACACTTTACAATAACGGTTTCTCGCCTACTTAGAACCGACTGAACCACTACTTGGAACCAACTGAACTACTTCGCAAACTCACTCCGCACAGAGCCAACTTCGTCAGGAACTAACTCTCGTACTCTTGGGGTACGGGTTTATAAAGTGGCAGAGCCACGGTCGTCACCAGCACGGCCGCCAAGATTCTTCCGTGTTCTCTATCTTCCGCTGGGTCAGCGCAATGCAAGAATTGCGTCTGACGCGGAAGGAGAACCTTGACCAGCTTTCCGCTATTAAAAAGTGCTGGCCGCGGAAGCTGGCCTTACACATTCCGCTTTCGAGTCGCGACCGCTAGCCAGTGGCTGAGTGCTTAGTTCAGCCATCGCAATAAATTCGGCCTAAAAGTATGCCAATGAATCGAATTGAATTGGCGATCGCAACTCGACAGCAGATGTTTAGCAACATGCTGACTGACGATACACAACAATAGTGTTATAAATGAATAAAAAATGATTTTATTTTATTATTTCACATTTATTATATGAAAAACTAAATACTTATTATTAAAAATTTATTATTTTTCATATAATAAATATGAAATTAAAAAAATTATTAAATATTATTCACAAGCAAATAAATAAAATTTAATAATTTTTCAAAAAACTCAAATATTTTCATAAAATGCTATCTCGTTAATCTTAAAAAAAATCTTATAATTATTTTAATTTTCAATTTCTCACATCACACAAAAGCCATTTCAAGATTTCTGTAACATAAAGAAATCTTGAAATGGCTTTTCAATTTTTAGTTCTAAAAATTTTAAGCTGCGGCACAAGCGCCAACAACCTTGCCAACACACGACCAAAGCATACACAGACGCATAAAATAACCCAACACAAGCCAACAACTGTATTTTAACAAAAGCGAAGAGACGAAAGGGTAAGAAATACGCATCAAATGCATTTAGCTCGGCGATGGACGAAGAAAGAAAGCGTTCAAATCGTCTGCTTTCTGCTTATCATGTGTATTGTGTGTGTGTGCCAGCATTAGAATGGGGTGAAATACGCAATGAAACGAAAGGGCAAGTAATTGAAATGAAATGCAAGTGTTCGGGCCGTGAACAAAGAGAGAGAAATCGTTCAAACTGCGTGCTCTCGCCTATCATGTGTATTTTTCCATCTATACTTTTCTTCGTTTCTTCGTCCATACCGCCCGCATCTGTGATGCCGTTTGAGTAACTTTGGCTGATTCGGCCTCTTGTTATTTCTTACTCTATGGATTAAGCAACGAGTATAGATAGTAAAGAGATATTATGACTCAAAATTTTCGGCACTCGTCAGATTTTCAAGTGCCATTATTAGAATGCAGTCGATAGCGCTGCTTGTGCGAATGCTAGCAGAGAAATTCGAGGTGAATTTGTTCTACTTCATAAAGGATTATGCGTAAGAAGAGTTGTCCGAAGCAGCAATCGTATGCCAGATGAGGAGTAAAAGAAACGATTGATCGATTGCTGGATTACAGCGGGTGACGAGGGAACGATGCAATTCCGCTTATTGTGTTTTCTACATGAAAGTGAAATTTGTTGTTGTTTAGAGTTTTTGGCAAATTTGGCTTTTTCAGTTTCTGAAGTTTTCGCCTGTTTGGGTTTTTCTGCTATTTGCTATTTCTGTGTTTTCTATGCTTTTTAGATTTCATTTTTAAATTAGGATATTTTAGTCATTAGAAGTACACATGTACATACATATGTGTACAAGTAAATTCCAATTAAATTAAAATTCAATTAAAATTAAATTAAAATTAAATTAAAATTCAATTAAAATTCAATTAAAATTAAATTAAAATTCAATTAAAATGAAATTAAAATTCAATTAAAATTCAATTAAAATTCAATTAAAATTAAAAAGGCATGAAATAGGCTTTAAAATAAAATATTTATATTTTAAACAGAAAAAATTTTTTTTTAAATACAGCATTCCAAAAATCAATACATATTTATTACTTGTAAATTCGTAAAAATTTAAAAAAAATTTTGTTTTATAGTGATCAAAAGATTACATATTTATTAAAATTTTATAGCCTTCACGAAATTCAAAAACTAAACCAAATTGCCAAATATCAAGTGCTGCACAACGCAAGCACATAAAATTAATATTTACTCTCACACATGCTACTTTCATTAATTCATTGAATAAGACGATGTACATGTGCATTCTCTTTTCTCTTTGCTCTTGACCAGGGCAAGCTTGCAATAGTAAAAGCACCCATACGCGCATGCGTGACTGCTTGTGGTATAGGAATCTAAAAATAGAACACGAGAAGTGATTTTGGAGAAGGGCGAGCGAATTGTGAGAGGGGGAGAGCAAGCAGTCGTTTGCTCTATTCATCGGTTCCTTCCCTTTGTCATCCTTCCCACCCTTATTTTCTGAAACAAAGCAAACCAAAGCAATAGGAAACAAGTAAAAGCGTTATCTTCGGCCTGGTCGAAGCTCAAATACCCTACACCCGCATCAGTCGAAGCGATAAAAAGTGAGCCGGCGGGTGACACTTACTTTCTTTTTATTTACAGGGAGTAAATTTTTATTGTATTTTTTAGAGTATATTTTAGCCTAAGACGGTGGATTAAAAAATAAAATTTTAGCTTAAAATTCTCTATAAGATGAGAAATTAGACGGACTGTGCTATATCGACTCAGGTGGTGATTCTGAGTTCTAGAATATATATGTATACTTTTCTATACCTTACACGCCACCTTTAATGCGTTATAAACGGAAGAACAGAGTGAATATACTCTCAATCCTTCGGGTGTAGGGTATAAATTTCAACCGTAATATGGTAGATATAATGTGGCACTGTACAAATTACACCACATTCACCTTGCAGCGCTGCATTGAGAGCGGCAGAGCGATGAGTGATTTATGCTAATAATGGCGCTTATAATGTTGTTGCTGTTTGAGTCATAATATCTCTTTACTATCTATACTCGTTGGATTAAGCAAAACTTTTTTCCTTCTAAATCGGACACAGACCAAAAAGCAACTCTAGGGTAGTTTCTGAGTTATAGCATAGAGTAAGAAATAAAAGGAGGCCGAATAAGTCAAAGTTACTCAAACGGCATCAAAGATGCGGGCGGTATGGACGAAGAAAAGCATAGATGGAAAAATACACATGATAGGCGACAGCACGCAGTTTGAACGATTTCTCTCCTTGTTCATGGCCCGAGCTCTTGCCTTTCATATGAATTACTTACCCTTTCCTCCGTTTCATTGCGTATGACAATCCGTTCTAATGCCGGCACACACACAATACACATGATAAGCAAAACGCAGGCAATTTTAATGATTTCTTTCTTTCTTTCATGACCCGAGCCAAATGCATTTCATGCGTATTTCTTACCCTTTCATTTCGTCCCTTTTGCAAATAACAATGTTGCTGCTTGTGTGGGTAATTTTATGCGTCTGTGTATGCTTTGGTCGTGTGTTGGCAAGGTTGTCGGAGCTTGCGCCCGCAGCTAGAATTTTCAGCAAATAAAAATTGAAAAGCCATTTCTGTTCATGTTACCATTAGCCATTCATGTTACGAAATTTCTTTTCAATTTTTTTATGAGAAATTGGAAATTAAAATACATAATAAGATTTTTTTAAGATAAACGAAATTATATTTTATGAAAATATTTGAAAGTTTATAAGCAAATAATTTTAATAATTTTTGGAATTATTAAAGCCGTAACGGCTACTAATAATAACCAGAGCCTGAAAATAACTCTTATTCAAAAAATTTTTCAAATAAAAGTCAACTTTTAACTTTTATTTTAAAAGTTAAACAGTTAACTTTTAACTTTTAAAATAAAAGTTAACTGTTAACTTTTACTTATAAAAATAAAAGTTAAAAGTTAACTGTTAACTTTTACTTTTAAAAATAAAAGTAAAAGTTAATCCAAAGACTTTTAAAATAAAAGTCTTTGGATAACTGTTATTCAAAGACTTTTATTTTTAAAAGTCATTTATAAAAGTCTTTTTTTGATGATGCGGTGCTCAAAACGATAGAGGGTTTTTACACGTGGTAGGTGAGTGACGACCCCCAAAGTGACCCTCTTGGGATAGGAAATGTCGTGAAATGGATTTTGGACATGGTGGGCGGTGGGTGTGGACCCCCAAAGTGGTCACACAGGGGCATTTTGACCAAAAAATTTTTATTGCACCATTGGATAGGAAATGCCGTGAAACGAATTTTGGTTAAGGTGGTTAAGGTGGGTGGGGCCACCCCACGGTGGTCACACAGGGGTTTTTTGACCAAAAAATTTTTATTGCACCATTCGAAAGGAAATGTCGTGAAACGGATTCTAGACTTGGTGGGCGGTGGGTGGTGACCTCCAAAGGGGTCACACGGGGGATTTTTACCAAAATTTTTTATTATAGGAATCGATAGTAAACGTTACGAAACGTATTTCGGATATGGTCCGAGGGGGGTCGGGTGCCCCCAAAGCGGTCAAAGGCGGGGATTTTGTCAAAACAAAGTTTGTACCAATAGGTATATGAGTTTATGGAAGGATCTCTTCGTTTGACACCTTTGGGGGCACCCGACCCCCCTCGGACCTTATCCGAAATACGTTTCGTAACGTTTACTATCGATTCCTATAATAAAAAATTTTGGTAAAATCCCCCGTGTGACCCCTTTGGGGGTCACCACCCACCGAGTCTAGAATCCGTTTCACGACATTTCCTTTCGAATGGTGCAATAAAAATTTTTTGGTCAAAAAACCCCCGTGTGACCACTTGGGGGGTCCCCACCCACCGCCCACCATGACCAAAATCCGTTTCACGATATTTGCTATCGATTTGCGCAATAAAAATTGTTTGGTCAAAAAACCCCCGTGTGACCACCTTGGGGTGGCCCCACCCACCGCCCACCAAGTCTAGAATCCGTTTCACATTTACTTTCGAATGGTGCAATAAAAATTTTTTTTTCAAAAAACCCCCGTGTAACCACCTTGGGGTGGCCCCAACCACCGCCCACTATGTCCAAAATCCGTTTCACGACATTTCCTTTCGAACGGTGCAATAAAAATTTTTTTGGTCAAAAAACCCCCGTGTGACCACCTTGGGGTGGCCCCACCCACCGCCCACTATGTCCAAAATCCGTTTCACGACATTTCCTATACAATGGTGCAATAAAATTTTTTGGTCAAAATACCCCTGTGTGACCACTTTGGGGGTCCACACCCACCGCCCATCAGGTCCAAAATCCATTTCACGACATTTTCTATCCACAGAGGGTCACTTTGGGGGTCGTCACTCACCTACCACGTGTAAAAACCCTCTATCGTTTTGAGCACCGCATCATCAAAAAAAGACTTTTATAAATGACTTTTAAAAATAAAAGTCTTTGAATAACAGTTATCTAAAGACTTTTATTTTAAAAGTCTTTGAATAAGAGTTATCCAAAGACTTTTATTTTAAAAGTCTTTGAATAACTGTTATGAAAGCCACGAACATACCGACATTTTTCTTTAATTTTCCAATAAGAAAAAACGCAGTTGCGCTACGTTCTTCTTATTGCTAAAAAGGATTTCTCCTCTGTCGTTTTTATCTATTGTCGACGTCTAGCGTCGTCAAATCAGAGAAATCAAGAATAGCCACACCAAGGTCATCGCTTATCCTATATACACACACTAGAGGTCTGCATGGGATATCTTGAACAAACGAATACCCTTGAATACACTACTGCAGTACAGCACATTTCGAATAGAAATTTTACTCCTTAACTCTAAAAATGCAAACGCCGACTAGAGTTGAATGAAACCGAATCTCCATACCTTTTTGTACGAATGAAATTAGGGTAGAACCTAAAGAAGAAAAGTTGATTTCGAATGAATATTGTATGTATATATACATTATGTATGTAAACATTGTATGTATATCCTCCTTCATTGCGGACGGCAACAGGCTTCGAAAACCATAAAAAAATACAATAACAAATAACATAACAGAAAGGAAACTACGTAATTTTTAGACAGTGTCTGCATGGAGGGAAAAGGCGTTGGACAACAAATAACCTCGGAGTAAGGCAGGCAGCATATAAGGGCCTGAAAATGTGCAAATGAAAAAACGAAAAAACTACCCCCTTTCCCTTCTCGAAAATATTAAAAGCATGTTTCTCTCAATATTCGCCGTCGGAGCAAGGCAGGCAGCAGACCGCCATTTATGTACATAAGCGTCTGCCTTACCGTCGTAGCAGCACAGGCAGCAGACCGCCATATAAGCGTCTGAAAATTATCAGCAAATAAAGAAATAAAAAAACCATTTTCCCTCATTCTCACTGCTCAAACTCAAAATACCGGCGACTACCTCTTTCGATTCCACTAACAAAAACTTCAGTAAGTAGATAAGAATCAAAAACTTTCCTTTTTTTCCCCTAGGCGTAAAGTAAAAAAACGTATTTCCATGGATTCCACCAACAAAAATGAATCAACGGATATGAATATTGTTTATTCGGTGCCCCTCCAATACATAAACAACGAATAATAGTTTTCTTCCGAGTCGTCTAGTGTAGAACTTTCAGCGGAGTATTCGTTCAGTCTCATTCGATTCGAATAATTAAAAGATACTTTTTTCTGTATCTCGAAAGTACTTTTGGATTGTCTCATGCAGACCTCTAACACACACACGCTAAATGACACACAACCGATAAATGACACAAACACATGCATTCAAAAGTCTTCTACCAAAGATTATACAATATATACATTGTAAATTCTTCTTCTTCTACCCATCGCTAGCCAAAAAAATAACACCTTGCATGGAGACGCGAGAAGAGAACAAATATTTTTCGGCCAAAAATTTATATGAGAGGCGTTTTCTACATAAAAAACTGGCAGTTGTTATGGAGAAGAGAGTGAGAGCTCAAAATACTCAAAAGTGAGTGAGAAATCGGTCCAGTACTGGACCGACCATAGAAAAATATCGTTGTTCAAGATTCGGCCTCTTGTTATTTCTTACTCTATGGTTATAGCCATTGAAAGTTGGAAGTTTTTAAGCTGCTGTCTCCAAATTGTTTGAGCTAAAGACGTAACTCAAAGCACGGTGTAAGCTGATTTTCTGCTTTCCACTGTAATATAATATACAGTAGGACAAATTTTACTAGTTATTATTTAAAAGAAGTAAGAGTGCTAGCTTCGGCCTGGCTGAAGCTCATATACCCTACACCCGCATCCGTCAAAGGGAAGATTAAAGTCCCCCCCATCCACCTTTCATTTCACTTACAAACAGTAAATTTTGATCTATTAATCCTATTAATGTATTATTATTATTTACAACACCGCTTTTCCCAACAAACACCTCATTATATGATATGGTATATCAGTTTGCGTGTCACGCCCATTTTTGGGAGTTTATTTTAGTCTGAGACGGTAGACTCGGAAATAAAATTTTAGCTTAAAATTCACTACAAGCTGAAAAATTAAGCTATAAGAACGGATTAATTCATATTTGCTTTTAAAAGTAGGCGTGGCACTGGGCCGATTTCCCCAATTTTCAATACAAGCAAGCCTAGGATAACAAAGAATATTTATACCATATTTTATGACAATATCTGTATTCGTTCTCCTGCAATCGGTATTTCCACAGACGGACGGACGGACAAGGCTAAATCGACTCAGGAGGTGATTCTGAGCCAGAATATATATATACTTTTGTATACCTACCACGCCTCCTTTAATGCGTTATAAACGGAAGCACAAAGTGAATATACCCTCATCCCTTCGGGTGTAGGGTATAAAAATAATAAACCCATAAAAGGAAAAAAAAAATTCTCAAAGTTCCTTGTTTAAAACGGGTTTGAAGCAAAACGAGCTAGCAAAAATCGTTTAAGATGCGTAATGTTTGCATAATTGAAGTAATAAAGACACTGAAAGGAAATGGAGGAAGCGGGGAGTACTTTGCTGCTCTTCTGATACTTACTTCCTGGAAAATTTCCCTTCGCTCATGATTATTTCATTTAAAAATAATTTTGAAATACGCTTAAAATTACCTCAGCTCGTTTTTTAGTTTTGACATTTTATAACTGTTTCATAAAGATATTTATGTAGTCATTTTAGAATCCCACACAACACAATTCTCGCTCAATCTGCTTTATTTTTTTCTTAAATTTGAAGTTTAGGCATTTCAAAAATACAATTTCAAGGCAATTCAATTTCAAAAAATCACAAACACAATTTCAGGCAATAACTACGTTTGTTGTTGATTTTTTAAATGCTTTTGGTAAATTGCCTGTCTGACGAGGTATTTCATAAGCTGAAAATATACAATTGCCAGACAATCGGATATGTCAATGTAGACGACACCTAAAAATCAGTTGTTTTCATACAATTGACTTGAGTATTGGGCTCTTTTTCTTCTGTAAACTTCAAATTTCTAAAAAATCTAATAAATAATCATTCTATCATTGCAAAAAAGATCAAAAAATCATGGTTGCCATTATCGCAAAACTTCGAAATCACACATAGAATTTTCACATTTTTAAAAATTTTTTAAAAGCAGACGTAAAATACTTAAAGCTGGCATCTCTAGTCAATAGTACACGACGTTTTTTGACGTATTTAAGACAATCCAGACAATTTTGAGACAATTCTGGAAGTTTTCTTCTGAAATACTTGGGTCGTCAATTGCCTGACAATTTCAAGTCTCATATTGCCTGTCAATATTGCGATTATGAAATCTTCACATTAAAGTTATGAAGCGTTTATGAATAATGTTTTTCGAATTTTGTATTTTAATGGTTTTATAACTCATTTAGGACACTCACACTTACCCTCATAAGTCATAAAATCACATAACTTATAATTTTCTATGAGAGTTGCAAAAAATTTATTGTTGTATTTTTTTAACAACAGAATACGTGTTGTAAATTTCCACGTATTCTGTTGTTAGTACACATATAATTCTCAGAGCTATGTTTTTCGAAATATATTAATCTGTTAGTCCGTTAAAAAATGCAAAGTTCAAAGTTAAAAAAAATTCAAAAATTCAAATAAATAAGCCAAATTTAAATGAGTTTGAAGATCGAGCAAGTTAGTAGAAACGAAAAAAAATATTCAACAAAATGCAGCATTTCCATCGTTGCATTTCAGAACGATCGAAAAAGAAAACCAAGGATATTTTTGGTTTTTTAATCTTTTTTACAATACGAACATCTGCCAGATTTTTACAATACCAAAAACGAAATATAAAAAAATGTTCACAGTCAAGAATATTTTATGCAGCTATAAGAATTTATAGCATAAAAGCTATACTATATATATAATAAAAAAGGGAGTTAATATAAAAATACTTTCCTCGCTATCTGTATTATCTCTTATATGTACTATGAACTATCACAATGGCTCCAATAAGGAGGTAGTGTAAGTTCTCTTGCACTGCATTGCTACTTAAACCTACGCTTTAAACTTAAAATCCAAATTTACGGGAAACCCAGTTTTGGAAATTTTAAAATTGTGTTTCTGTTTGAATTAAGAAAAAAAAACAGTAAAAATACGCAAAGCTTTCTAAGTAATCGATTGTACATAAGTTTTAGAAAGTTCATTTCATATTTTCTGCGTCTATTTAAAAAATAGTTTCTTTAATGCTATATACCATAATTTTATAAAAATACAACTGCCAAAATACATGATCTGTGTATATTTATTACAATAAAGGTTATCAAATATAGTATTATATTACATTACATTTTCTTTAATGATTTGAAGGAAAATATGCCTGAAGAGTTCCTTTTTCATACATTTTCTTAATTTCAGTACCTCCTCCAATGAATTTTCCGTCAACAAAGCATCGTGGTACCTATAAAATAAGATTTTATTTAATATAGTGAAACTCGCCGGATGTCCACGGTTCTGTCGTCACAAAAAAATTTGTTTTTGTGGGACCGATTTTTAAGGAAAGAGGCGGGAATCATAAACAGTTTTTCTTTTGTTGTTTTATTTTTTTTATAACAAGTAAGTTTTTGTTCCTGTCTGGCTGTTTTGTGGTTTCCCTCTATTGAGCTTTTCCTCAGCTGGTGGTGAGTTTCATGGTCCTCCCGACTGGGCGGAGGTTGAATAATAGGTCTGCCGCTGGTAGCTCTCGCGCTCTGAAAGTTCCAGCTGCCCGAGGTACACCCTGAAGTCTCACGCACCCTGCTTTTGAGGGTCGGCTATATTTAAAGAAATGCCTCCTATTGCTTCTTGGTCTGCAAATTCACACGCTTAGATAGGTAAAATAAAGACTCGTTGTGAGAAAGAATTAAATATACGAAGGTCTCATTGCTATTATGGAATAAATTTATCGTAGACGCAAAGAGTAAATGTTTTGACACCGTATTCCCGGTGTTTTCCTCTGTCGGGACGATCGGAGCAAGACTCCTGTATCTTCTTCACTTTAGAATCAGCTCGAAACTCACCGTCGGACACGAGATTCTCAGCAGTATGAACATGGCGTAGACACCCTCGTCGGACACGACCAGAATATCCGCCCATCTGGGCTATTTAACTTTGCTTGTGGGCCTATATAAAAAATAGGCACTAAATTCTAGACCTAACTCTGGTTTTGGAATTCCTTTGCAGTAGGTTTGATGTATAAAAAGTCTCTTGAGCACAGTCCTTTTCAGACCAACAATATATTAAATTTAGCTTTAATGTTATACATGGTACGCGGGAATGTCCTCTGGTTAAAAAGACTGACTGGGACAAATATAGACGAAAACTTTCCTTGCTGATCAGGAAAGTTTCTTTTAGAGAACCTAGGGATGCCGGTGAACTAGATTCTCTAGTTGACGGCATAATAAATGCTTTCAATTTATCATTGAACAATGGGTGTCCTGTGACAAGACCATCTAAGAAAACGAAGCCTTCGTGGTAGTCACAGGAGTTACGGTGGGCCAGGGAGACTTGCAGAGAACTTTTCAACGAGGCTATGGCCACTAGGGCGTCCATCAGGAGAGCATCCACAGAAAGCATCATGGCAGCGCTTCTGTAGTGATATATGAATACCGCCTTAAGCATTGAGAACCACACCTAGTGACGTGCTGTTCTATTTTACCTTTTACCCTTAGACATCCATGGTAAAATGGTTGCGGTCAACACGGCCAAAAGGTTAAGGCAATCCGGCCAATGTGACTACGGACATAGTGCCATTTTGAATTGTCCTATGAATTTCTATAATACTGTGGACTATAAAATCTCAAAGCCCTCATTCGAGAAGAATTCTCTACCAATATACCATCCAGATCTATGTGGAAAGGGAATTTGCCTGAAAGGTGTAAGCAGTTACTTTACCTTAATTTTATACTTTATTAATTACTTTTATTAATTAATTCTAAAATAAAACTTAGTAATAAAAAATACTTGAGATATCAAATAATGAAAATACATATATGTATTAGAGGTCTGCATTGGATGTCTTGAACACACGAATACCCATGAATACACTACTGCAGTACGCTACATTTCGAATAGAAATTTTACTCCTTAACTCAAAAATACAAACGCCGACTAGAGTCGAATAAAACCGAATCTCCACACGTTTTTGTACGAATGAAATTAGGGTAGAACCTAAAGAAGAAAAGTTGATTTCGAATGAATCGAATAAACCGTGTCTGTATATACACATTATGTATGTAAACATTGTATGTATATCCTCCTTTATTGCGGACCGCAACAGGCTTCAAAAACAATAACAAATAACATAACATAAAGGAAACTACGTAATTTTTAGACAGTATCTGCATGGAGGGAAAAGGCGTTGAACAACAACAGATAACGCACTGTATGAGGTAGCATTCGCCGCCGGAGCAAGGCAGGCAGCAGATAAGGGCCTGAAAATGTGCAAATGAAAAAACCAAAAAAACTTCCTCTTTTCCTCCCCGCAAATATTAAATGCATGTTTCTCTCATATTTGGAACTTTTTATTTAATAGCCGTATTTTTTACGATAGTATTACATATATGTAAATATAAAGAACCTCGGACTCTGAGCAGTTATTTGGAACTTGTGTTCCACGCTTATATTTTCTTCAATGAATTTTTAGATAATATTTTCACTTGGAGACACTGGTGTAGGATTCTATCTTCACAATACTGTGGACATCTGCTCTTTCTGCTATTTTAAACTACCGTAAAAAAAAAACCTACATATATACGAGGGTATAAGAATGTAACAAATGAGCACATATATGTATACCTGTGAACAAATTACACAGTGCACCACCCAATCAATTGAAATTTTTGCACATTTTGTTTCTTTGAAATTTTGAACCTTTTTCAATTACCACACCCACCTGTGAAAGGATGTTAAAAAACGGAGGGGTTCTATTGGACTTCACGCAATAAAATAATAAATATACATATTCTGGCTGCATAATTTGATTATTTGGCACTAATTATCATTTGTTTCTTACTTTGCTTTGGTACTATTTGTTGTCCGTATTGAAGCAACCTCAGAAAACGAAAGGGTTTTATTGCACCTCATAAAATAAAAAGGTTGATCTTTGTCCAGTTATTCATTCTTCCATTTAATTACCCCTTTTTTCGTTACTAAATGCCCACATCCAGGCAACAATTTCTATTGAGAGCAAAAACAAAACATAACAACAACGAACACACTGTATTCCTTCACCGTCATAGCAGCGCAAGCAGCAGACCGCCATATACGTACATAAGCGTCTGCCTTACCGTCGTAGCAGCACAGCAGACCGCCGTATAAGCTTCTAAAAATTATCGGCAAATAAAGAAATGAAAAAAACTCTCCCTCATTCTCACTGCTCAAAGACCGGCGACAACCTCTTTCGATTCCACTAACAAAAACTTCAGCAAATAGATAAGAACCAAAAAACTTTCCTTTTTTTCCTAGGCGTAAAGTAAAAAAAACGTATTTCCATGGATTCCACTAACAAAAATGAATCAACGGGATATGAATATTTTTTTATTCGGTGCCCCTCCAATTCACAAACGACGAATAATAGTTTTCATCCGAGTCATCTAGTGTAGAATTTTCAGCGGAGTATTCGTTCAGTCTCAATCGATTCAAATAATTAAAAGATACTCTGCAGTCAATTCTCGAACTTTTTTCTGTGTCTTGAAAGTACTTTTGGATCGTCTCGTGCAGACCTCTAATATGTATGTATATTACGAGTATACTGAATCTGATTGCAATACATTTTCGTTGTGAAAAGTCGAGAATAAAAAAAAAGATATTTGGTGTTTAAAAAGGAGAGGATATTTAAACTTTTATACTGATGGATCCAAACTCGACGAAAAAGTTGAGTTCTCGAAGCCGGTCAAGTCGGTCACCAAACTCAATCTCAATAGGATTGTGATCACTTATTGCTACGCGATGAATTGCTGCGCGATGAATTGCTGTGCGATGAATTTGACTTGCGATGAATTGCTTGCAAAGAATTGCTCGCGATGAATCAGCCTAGAATCATCATTTACACAGTAAGGTCTCAATCGTCAGCAAAGATATTGAATTCCTCCAACCTAACGGTTTCTATATTGTTTGCACTTCTCGGTCGCGTGAAATTCTCGATTAAAAACTTGTAATCGCAGTGAAATATCTATTTGAAAATTGTGAACAATTTTTCAATTTAATTTTGCCATTTTTGCTTTGCGTTTTTCTTGACACTTTGACTATCGCTCACTACTGCAGTATACAGTGTGTTACAGTGCCTCTCAAACAGTGCCTGTCAAACTTTTTTGTAATCGCTGAGTTTAACTAAATTTTCCTATTTTGAAAAACCTTATTTGGAAATAATGTCGTGCAGTTTACGTGGTTGCAAAAATGCCAGTAACACGGGAAGGCTAGTGTCCTGTTCACTATGCGAAGATGACTTTCATATTAAATGTGTTGGGCTTACAGCGAAAATTGCTGACATAATTAGAGTGGATGGTGGTCTAAGGTGGTCATGTGACAAATGTAAATCGTTAGACGTTGATATTGTTCGTGTTTTGCGTCAAGTGCGTGATAACTTCAATGAACTTATAAACGATTTGGCTGGTTTTCAAGCCAAATTTAAAAACTTTCAACGATTTTTTATTAATTCTAAAATTTTGGATGAAGCTTTGCCCAAGCGAAAGCTTAATAATAGCAAAAACTTTCGCGGCCATCAAAATAATGTTAATGATAATGTCTTGAATGTTACTATCGGCCATCCGTTGCGGGATGTCCTTCAAAGTTAAGTCCTTCAAATTGTGACTTAGGCGCGGTTAGCAACACTGCAACAGCCTATGAAGTTAATAATACAGTGGTTGACGTCGTCCCCGATGGAAGTAATTTACCGGCTACTATTGCATCATTGCCTACTACTGCTGGTTGTATTAGCACCGGGACGATGCCAAAAATTCGGAAACCTCTTGCTGCCCTACCTGCTCCGGCCGCTAAGAAAAAGTTAGTGGTTGTTCAACCTAAGAAGATTATTTTCGTGTCTCGTTTTGCTCCGGACACAACTCCTGAGGACATATTTGATCATATTAGTGCACAGTTGGGAATGCAGGATTCGAGTATTACTATTATTAAGTACAAATTTAACTCTCAAAGATCGTACTCATCTTTTAAAATTAATATACCTGTTCATTTATTGCAACGTGTGCTGGATCCTGGATTTTGGCCGGAAAACGCTGTATGCCATGAATATGTTTTTAGACCGAAAGTAAATTCTGCTTATTTATCACGACGAGCTGCTGCAAAAAACTAAATGTGTTTTCCTCTGATATTTTATATCAAAATGTCAGGGGAATTAACACCAAACTGACTGATATCTTTTTGAAAAGCATTGGATCCGATTACAGCGTTATCGTGTTCACTAAAACATGGCTCAGGCCTGATATTTTGAATCCTGAGTATTTTTCTAATAATTATGTGGTGTACCGGAAGGATCGAAACCGATTACTTACCAATTTGACCAGAGGTGGAGGTGTGCTGATTGCTGTAATTTCGAAATTTTATTCACGTGAGATTTTCCTGGAGGAGGCCTCAGATATTGAGTTTTATATGTATATGTTAAACTTGTTAGCCTCTGTATCTATATATGCTGTTCCTATATTCCACCAAACTCTGGGGATGACATTTATGCTTTACATGCCGGATGCATTGCGAGTGTGATGGAGACTATGCTACCGAGTGACAGATTGGTTGTTCTGGGTGATTTCAATTTGCCTTATGTTAACTGGGAGTTTTGCGTTGATAACGTGGATACTCTTCTACCTTCGACCGAGCGTGAGAATAGCATCAGCTTCCTTGATGATGTGTTTTCTAGAGGTCTTTTCCAAATAAACTATGTACGGAATATAAGCGGCCGCCTTTTGGATCCTATCTTTATAGATGAAAATGATATTTTTGATGTTTCTCGATGTGCGCCTCTTGTATTACCTGAGGATAAGCACCATCCCGCCTTGAAAATTGAATTAGTTCAGTCTTGTAAAAGGTCCCTGCCTGTTATGCGAATGGGATTGCCAAAGAAATTTTGCTTCAAATATACAAACTATTTAACTTTAAAGAATCAACTATGTAACATAAATTGGAGCTCTAGTCTGTGCTTGGATGATTCTACCTCTGCAAGTTTGGACTTGGCTCTGGAATCTTTCAACAATGTTTTATTGGAGGCCTTTAAATCATCGGTTCCTTTGCGTAAGGTTCGATCCAGTGTGAGCCCTACTTGGTTTTCTAAAGAGCTGCGCGCTTTAAGGAACATGAAAACTAAATGCTACAAGTTGTTCTGTAACGCGGTCGACTGAAAACCTTTCGAAATATTTATCCATAAGGAGCAGTTATCGGCTGTCATGTAAGCAGGCGTATAGAGAATATATCTTAAGAGTTAAGTCTAATATACGTGGTGATCCTAGAACATTCTGGAACTTCGTAAATACCAAAAGGAGGACTGCGGTTTTTCCAGCTTTTATGAAGCTTGATGAAATGGAGTCTGATAACGCTGAAATTATATGTGATCTTTTTGCTGATTACTTTAAATCAACTTATTCTTCCTTGAATTATTGCTCGGACACATACCCTTATAATGTTTCCTCGAGTTCTATTGTCCAGCCTATCATTGACCAATTGATTGTTCTTAATGCTCTGAACGACATTAAACTTACTTATAGTCCTGGTCCTGACAACATTCCATCATGTATTCTCAAGAACTGCGCTGTTGAGTTAGCCATGTCCATCACGGAACTGTTTAATCTCTCTCTTCGTACCGGTTACTTCCCTTGTGCTTGGAAGTCGTCGTATATAATGCCTTTGCATAAATCTGGTAACAGACATCTTATAAATAATTATCGAGGTATTGCAAAGCTCAGTGCGCTTCCGAAACTGTTTGAGAAGATAATTACGGACCAAATAACTCGCTCTGTTTGTTCTTCAATTTCGCCTGTTCAGCATGGTTTTCGTGTGGGGAAATCAACTACAACAAACCTGTTGGAATTTGTGTCGGAAACGATTAATAATTTTAAGCATTCTAAGCAGACGGATGTTATTTATACTGATTTCAGTAAAGCTTTTGATGTTGTAAATCATAAGCTTCTTATTATTAAACTGAAGCTATTTGGATTTCCTGGATCTCTTGTTAGTTGGATTCAGTCATATCTTAGAAATCGCACTCAAATGGTTGTGTTCAATAATACAGTATCCAAAGAGTTTGATGTGCCTTCAGGAGTTCCTCAAAGGAGCTATTTGGGACCGCTGTTATTTCTCGTTTTTATAAATGATCTTCCAACTGTTATTGTATGGAGCAAGGTGCTAATGTTGGCTGACGATGTGAAGATATTTTTATCCTATTTACTGGACAGTGATGCTTTGTTACTTAAGTTTGATTTAGATTCCCTATTTAAATGGTGTAGCATAAAATGCATGGGTCTAAATTTAAAGAAGTGTAAGCAAATTTCATTTACCCGCCGTTTAAATCCTTTGTTCCGGAATTACACTATTGGTTGTTCGAAACTGGAAGTAGTGGAGACTGTTAACGATCTGGGAGTATTTATGGATCGTAAATTACGCTTTCATAGTCATATAAACGGCGTGACTAGCAGAGCGAATAGTACTTTGGGATTTATAAAGCGATGGGCTAAGGAATTTGGTGATCCCTATATTACTAAGCTACTGTACACCTCTCTGGTGAGACCGATTCTGGAGTATGCCTCGCCTGTCTGGAGCCCAAATTATGGCTGCTACATCTCGCAAATAGAATCGGTTCAAAAGAAATTCTTGCTTTTCTGCCTTCGTAATCTCCACTGGGACAAATCAACTTACCGTCTTATGAATCGCGACTAAAACTTATAAATTTACCATCACTTGTTAATCGTCGGATTATGCTTAACGTCATTTTCATTGTGAGCTGTCTATCCGGTGTTACGGATTCCTCATATTTGCTAGCCAACATTCAACTCAATGTCCCTCGTCGTACGTCGAGACGATATCAACCTCTTCATTTAAGCTTTTGCAGTTCGACATACCTACAGCATGAACCTCTTCATAATGCCTGTTTGAATTTTAATACTGCTTATTCTGTATTTATTCTGATTCTGTTTGGTTAGTTAAACGAAAAATTTTAAACTTTTTGTCTAATTCTTGAATCGTTTATTTTTTGTGAATTATTTTCCTATTTGTAAAACTATAAAGCAATGAATGTGCTTAGTTTAAGTCTTAAATAAATAAATAAATAAATAAATAAATTCCTCAAAAGTAATTAAATTCTAAATCCAATTCCAAAGGATTAGGAATTTGAATTCCATTCAATGTGAAAGGAATTTCTTGCTCAATTCCAAAGTCCAATTCCTTTCAAAAGAAATTAAGGCTCGTTCAATTCCATTCCTTTTGCTCAAAAAGTACTTAATTCCAAAGTCCTAATTCCTTGGAATTGGAATTGGGGTGGAATTTAATTTAATCCCAAAGGAATGAGTACTCCCCAGCTCTGGTCCCAACAATTTATAAAATTATTTCCTGCAAAAGAATATCTCAATAAAATTTAAAATACATCCCAAAAAACAATTTCCAACGAAATAGGAAATTACTCCTAACAAAAATTAAAAAGCTCCAAAAAAATAAGAAATGAAATAAGTTCCAACGAAAAATCTATGAAGAGTTATTTCATTTGGGAATTGACTAAAAATCAAGTTCCTGACGTTGTGCATTATGTTTTATAACTTATTTTAAATTCAGTGCCGAAGAGAAATAGGAAGGGGAAAATACGTAGTAATAATTTCCAGAAATTATATTAAATAATAACATTTTCTTACAGTTCTGCTTCCTGTGATTTCCCCCAAGATATTCTGGATCTCTTCAGCATCATCTCTTTTGTCGAGCTCAATAACATGCATAGGAACTGAGAGCTTGTTAAATTGCTATAAAAAGAAGAAAACATTAAAATGTGTATCTCATCCATAAATTATTAGTTTATCATTCAAACAAAGGGTATTTTATATTAAGTACTAAAAGCAATTATCAATGATTTTTCCAGAGTTCGGTTATTTTTCGGAACGGATTTTAAAAACGGATTTAATAAAATTTAAGCTGAATACGAATTTAGAAGCGAAATCCTGGCATAAATCCGTATTTACCCCATTTAAATTGTTGTTATGGATTTAACTAAATCCGAGAAAATTCTTGTACTTAGCAGCTCACAACCCTGATTCGAAGTCCAAAAAACTTGGCCAATTAGCTTCGTCTCTGTCTACCACTAGTATAGTAGAAAGAGATAAATTATATACACAGTCAATCTGTCAAAATCACTAAAAACAAAAACTTTGAAAATAAAAGAGCGGGAAGACTGTTTTGTTCATATTATTTGTTTTGAGAAAAAATTGTTGGAAATAAAAGACCGCGAAGCAAACAGCTCTGTGTACATTATTTGTTTTTAAAAAAAATTGCTAAAAATAAAAGACCGCGAAAGCAACCTGCTTTGATTTGGAAGAAAAGTCTTTCAATGCAGATTCAATGCAATGTCTGATTGCAAGATCATGTAAAAACGAAACGTAAACGAAAACTCGTTTTCTTGTGTGCTTTTCGTAGTTTTGTTGGTATTGGCAATGGATTTACTGTCAAATCCACGATAAACAACGAAAAGCACAAAAGAGAAATGCAAAAGCACAAAAGAGAAACACAATTTCGTTCGCGTTTCGTTTTTACATGATCTTGCAATGAATCTCTGGCCATTGAACCGGCTAAATGTATTGAAGCTGATAGGACTGCTGTTTTATGACTGTCGTATGAAAATTGCAGTAAATAAAAAAACTGTAGTGCCTTTACCCGACCGACAGTAATTTTTACTGCTTCTTCGAAAATTTTCAGTCACAGTTTTTTATCTCTATTTCCTTCCACTCAAACTCTAAAGGAACGAAACGAAAACAACTTCCCCTTACCTTCCGCTCAAACTCCAAAGGCATACTTATTCATTATTCCATTTAATTATCTTGGTTTTTTACTTTGTTTTTGTTTATTGTCTACATCGCGGCCACAAGGATTGAACAATGACAGAATGCAGTAGAAGCATCGATAAAAACGTAAGAAAAAAGAAACGACAAAAACTCTACCTTTTCTATTAACGGAAAGAAAACCACGCAATGCTTAATTCTAACTAAAAGGGTAGGAAAGAACGTATGTATGTATCTAATACATACATATGTGCATTTCGTATGTGATCCTTCTCCCGAAAACAGCCAAAACTATATGTGTCCGGACTAGCGAGGTTTTACTGTGCTTATATTTGGTACTTATATTCCCATATGATGGGAAAAAAATGCTCTTGACTCCAGAAAGGTTGCCAACCCTTGCCACAGCTTAGTGATAGCGAATCTATGATCCGTGGGTTACAGCCTGACTCACGCCACGTTTATATATGGCCCATGTTATATTTTAACCAGCCGAAACCGCAATGGCGCCTGCGAGTTATGTCGGCACCAGTACCAACAACAAAAACTCCACTCCAAATTAACTTTAATAAATAATTGCACAATGGAAATTATGCTGATCAAGGCATCGCATAATTTCCATTGAACCCAACAGAACTCGATCACATAATTCCAAAAGTTATGACACTCAAGAAATATGAACCCACATTTTAGTTCATCGACTTCACTGCACTTGTTTTATTACCCACCAAGAAGTGCAGCGAAGTCATTTGTTTATATTAAATTTCATTTTTTGCCACTTCGGTTTTGCCGCGTTGTTCTGTCGACGGCAAAGACCGAAGTTAGTTATTAGGTAGTCTTAAGTTCTTCAACCAGTCTTGAGTATGAAGAGGTGTTTTTTACTAATAAATTTTACTACAAATTTAGAACTTGTGACTTTTATTTCGCCTAAGCGGAACTATATTTTGTTCTTGTTCTTGATTTGTTCTTGAGTATGAAGAGGTGTTTTTTACTAATAAATTTTACTACAAATTTAAAACTTGTGACTTTTATTTCGCCTAAGCGGAACTATATCTTGCGTGCGTTGACAGGCGTCAGATCGACTTTGCCGAAACTTTACAATAAGAGCTCTCTCGAGGCAGGATTTGGTTTTTCCAAAACGAAATAGCACTTTAGGTCGGGCGTGCGTTTGCCTGCAAAACACTGTTACCAGCTATACCTAATACTCTTTCCCCATCTATGAAAATGGTATCAAAAAAGGGATTTTGGCGTAAACGGTGTTCTTAAAAAACTTTCAGACTTAAAATAAGATCCAATAAAAACTTTTAAAAATATTACAGTGAAAATTTATGTTTCCAGGGGAGTTAAAAATTTGTTTAAGCCACTGGCAACTCTTTTAATATATTCATTGATATCAAAATGTCAAACGCGCGCGAAAGTTCAAAAGTTGGTTAACTCGATTGTCGGTTCCCGCGTTAACTTGATTCAGAAAAATTAACGATATAACCCGTGAGGTCGAATTTCGGTTTCATATAAAATTGCAGGTTTTCAACATTATCTGTCAACGCTCGCACGCGCCATTGCGGTTTCGGTTTAATATATTGTGCAATAAGGGTATTCATGAAAGGGTAAATCAAAGGGTAAAAGACAAGACATTTTTACCCTTTTACAATGTGTTAGTAAAATCAGGCTGGGGTGTAGTAAATTACGAAAACAAAATGCATGCAATTTTTACTTAAGTCTAAATTTTGACAACTTGAGTTCTTGTTGCAGTTCTTGTTCTTCTTCCTAAAAATTTTTAAAACTTAGAAAAAATTGCAGATATAGTCAGCTGTTTTTATCTACCATACATAATTTTAGCAGAAAGAGATCAGTAGATCAGAGATCAATAGCATCATTGTATTGTACAAAAAAATTTTCGGTGAAAAATATGAAATACAATTTTTATTCTTTTATTCATAAAGCATATATTATAGTTAGACATGCGTGTGATGTGGATAAAAAACCTCACGGAAATACTCATTAGTCTATTGCAAAATGAAAGATCGTTATGGGATATAAAAGACCAGAAGTATCACGGTGCGCAAAGCAGGCGGCGTACAATAAAATTGTTAAATAGATCAAAAATTATGCTCCTGAAGCTACTTTAAACTACTTTAAATTATGTTCCTGAAGCTACTTTATTGTAACCGCAGAATACCGCGATGCGCGATGCGTAAATGTGTCTCCCTATGTGTTTTCTATAGGAATTAAACGTCACAGAATCGCGCGATGTGTCGCGATTCGATAGATCTATTCTATCGCGCTGCTCTCTTGGTTTTTACTGTCTTTGGTTTTACTCACTCTCAGAAAAAAAAGGCCACCTCTTACCGAAAAACCTGAGGATTTCTTGTTTCGCTGCTTTTACTCCTTGCTTTTGTATAGAAAATGTAAACTAGAACCATATGTTTTAGACTTCAAAATTAATTCAAATTTACAAGTAAAAGGTAAATTTACAAAAAATTTACACAAATTTTTAAAATGCAAATAAAATATGAATGCGGAATATAAAGTGTTCAGCGCAACGGAGTGCTGTACACTGTATCTGTTCTTTCTAGGGAATAAAAATATATTGGAGAAGGACAAGATTTGTAAGGCAATTGGTAAGCGGCTGGTGGCGCCGAACAAATTGCAGAAGCAAGCACATGTTTCCAGAAATATGGAACGTAAACAAATTTTTAACAGCGTCACGCGATGTCTATTTAAGGGCATCGCGCGACGAGAGAGAGATTCGCGCATCGCGCATCGCGGTATTCTGCGGTTACAATTAAACGAAATCAAAGCAAAAATACATTCGTCAATACAGGAGAGAGATACGGGCTATATCAGCGTCAAAATTCTCTGGTGCTGGTGCAGACAATATAAGAGCGCCAAAACTTTGGTGTTTCGCTCTTATAATTTCTTTAAAAAGAAAAATTAAAAAACCATGATATTTACCATAATTTGCATTTTATCATTAAAAAAATGGAAATGGTATTGCAACCTGGTATTTTACCAGTTAATTAACGGGTAGCGCTACCAGAATGCGAATGGTGCGAAAGAGCGCACTACACATTTATGCATATATATTTAATGTATGTGAAAGAAAGGGATACACGATCACACGTACCCAAAAGTTTCTGGTACTTTTTCCCGATGCTCTTAAGAAAATAATAGAAACTTTAAGGATCAGTTTCATAGACTCCGTTTGCGTGCGTATCCGTCAGAAATCTCTTACTATTTACGGATAGCGACGAAAATTTTACAAGTTTCATAGAATCCGTTCAAGAGCTGCGCAAACACAGGGATACAACTGTTCTCATTATTCTATAGGAATTTTATTTCATATTTAAAGCTAAAATCCTTTGTAGTTATCTGCTTAAATTGAGCACTAAAGTTATTTATAATGGGTTTGAGACATTTAACTCATAAACTAGCCTTTTAGAGCGAAATTACTAAGATTTGTAAGCCGAAAATTTTTCACCTCAAAAAATTACGTTTTTGTTTCATCCCTGACATTTCGCAGTTTTCATTCTTTCTCAAGACAACGATTGTAATAGAATGAACGGATCGACGGATGAAAAAGTAGAAAATTTTTCACTTTCTATCCGTTTACGCATGTGAACGCACGGAACCTATGAAACTTATCCCGGAACATATTTACCGTTATCAAGTAGCTCCAATTTTTTTGTTAATTTTTTGGGTAACGTGACTTAAGGTTTTTAGTACTATTTTTTTAGATAAAATAATTTTTTCCGAACAAAAATGTGTAATTAACCCAAGCAAATATACTAAAGATAAGATAACATATATTTCGAGCTTTCTGAGGAAATTTATTTCAATCAAATCGGTGCAGAACTTACGGAGAAAACGCATTTTTAAACGTAAGTATAAACTACCAATTTAGAATTTTACTACTATACGTATTTTTAATAATGCGAACGTACTGAGTTTGCACCGTTGGATCTTTTAAGCTATGACGCCAGTTATCGTTTTTCTTGGTATTGTTGTTGTAAACTGGAAACAATATTCAATTTGCGATTTGTTTGTGTGGTATATTAAGCATTATGTATGAAACAAATATAAATTAAATATTTAAAATTTTGCTATATCAGTTAAGCGCAATATCAGTTAAGAAAAATCGCGCGTTTTTTTTTTTTAAATTTTTAAATTTCAGATTAGCGCCGCAGGTGAAAAATTTCAAAATCAAAGCATATGCAAATCTAAGGAAATAGCGCTGCAGTTAAAGTCTATTGTCACTTAGTTACTAACACTACCACTACAATTACACCAAACATAGAGCAAAGTACCAGAGACGCATTATTGTAAAAAGGTATAATAAGATAATTTGAGAAAGTAGTTTATTATAAATTTAAAAACGAGTTTTCTTCATAAATACAGCACCGATTTCAACAAAATAATTTTTCTAAGAAAGCTTAAAATACATATTATCTTATTTTTAGTATAAATCCTTGGGTTAATTACACATATATGTTCGGAAAAAATTATTTTATCTAAAAAAATAGCACTAAAAAGCTTAAGTCACGTTTATTTATAAAACTATACATATTTCGATAAAAAGTTATTTGACATAAATTAAGGATATTTTCAATAGCTTTCTAATGGTACTAATATCATACTAATACGTTACACAGTTTCAGAGATATAGATGATTTTATTTCAAACTTCGCAGGGCTCCAGCCCCGCCCCCAAGGGAGAGCGAAATTTTTTTGGGCTTGTTGGAGTCAGTATAAAGAGCACTAATACCCAAAAAAATCAACAACAAAATTGGAGCTACTTGACAACGGTAAACATAAGCCCTTATCCCATATGTTTACATATATTTCAACTTTTCTTGCGTAAGATTTCTGACGGATACGCACGCAAACGGAGCCTATAAATCTGAGCCATTAACCGTGTGGTGTTCTTCAGACGCGTTCTCAATTCTTCTCAATTCTGGGGTAAAAATTCTGGGGTAAAAATTCTGATTATAATTTAATTTTCTTTATTGATTTTGAGAACGTCTTGTTTCATATTTTATATTTTTCAATCTCAATCTTAGATTCTAGGTTCAATGAATATCTGATGTAAATTAATTTTTTATTGTATATTGAGAGACATAGTTTTTTTTTTTATTTACTTATAGTCTCTACATTTACTCCCCTCCCAGTGAAACGTATGTGCTGATTAATGATTAGTTAATAACTAGGATGTGGGTACAACTTTATGTGATGTTGAAGGTGACTTTTTTTTTGTATTTTTGATTGTGTTATGTTTATTTGTAATGTTGTCTGTGGAGTATGCTGGTTTCAGAAGGTCAATTGAAACTGTTTTGATGGTGTTACCGTATTGTATCTGGAAGGTTTTGTTAAATTTTTTGATCACTTTGAAAGGGCCTTCATATGGTGTTTGTAGACTTGCTGAACGTAGTATTTTAAGATATATGTACGTATTCACAAGTGTTAAGTGATTTGGGTATGTAGGTTTTATCTACGTTGTGATGCATTATGTTAGAACGCACATGTGAGAAGTGTTCTCTCATTTGGTTAAGAATTTGACCTGTATTGACGGAATTGTTTTGAGGTACTATTAATTCGCCAGGTAATCGCAATGTCTGTCCGTATACTAATTCGGCGGACGAGCATTTTAGGTCTTCTTTAAAAGTGGATCTTAAACCAAGTAGTATCCAAGGTAGGAGTTCTGACCAATGTGTTGCGTCGTTTGTAGCCATTATTGACGTCTTTAGTTGTCGATGAAAGCGTTCAATCATGCCGTTCGCCTGTGGGTGGTAGGGTGACGTGTGGATTTTGTGTGCGCCTAAAAGTTTAGTTAAGTCGCTCATTAATTTTGAGGTGAATTGTGTCCCTTGATCCATTGTAATTTGGAGTGGTACCCTAAAACGTGGAATATAATTTTGTGCAAAAGTTAATGCTACGGTTGAAGTTGTAATATTTTTAAGTGGATACGCTTCCGGCCAACGGGTGTATCTATCTATAATTGTGAGTATGTATCGGTTGTCATTGGATATTGGTAGTGATCCTACGAGGTCCATATGAATGTGTTCGAATCGGCCTCTAGGGATATCGATTTTCTGAATTGGAGTTTTTGTATATTTATTAATTTTTGATTTTTGGCAATTTTGGCACATTAAGGATAAATCGTTTATCTCTTTGCGCATGTTGGGCCAAAAATACTTTTTTGAAATAAGACGTCTTGTTGCACGAGTTCCTGGGTGAGATAATGAATGAATTTTATCAAAAATTATCTTTCGCATTGAATTTGGGACATATGGTCGTGGAAGGGAATTCGAAATCGCACCAAATTTTTATATTAAGAATTGGAATGATGATTTGTTTTAGATTGGAATTTGGAGAATTGATAAGCGTTTTCAGTGTTTCGTCGGATAATTGTTCTTTACGTAGAGTTGTAAAATTTATGTCTTCTGTGGAAATTGCGCTAATTTCAGGTATTCGAGATAGCGTGTCGGCGACTATGTTTTGTTTTCCTGAAATATGTTGTTTGTGAATTGCGCGATAAATTCTAAATGTCGTGTCTGTCGTGGGGTCGTGTCTGTTCTGTTTTGGAATTTAGAACGAAAGTTAGTGGTTTGTGATCAGTGTATATGGTGAAATTTCTACCTTCTAGAAAGTGTTTAAAATGTTTGACTGCTCTGTAAATCCCTAAGAGTTCTCTGTCAAATGTTGAGTATTTGGTCTCGGCTGGGCTGAGCTTTTTTGAAAAATACGCCAGGGGTTCCCAATTATTTTCTGTAGACTGTTGTAGAACTGCTCCGATTGCAACTTCCGATGCATCGACTGCTAATGAGAGTCTTGAGTTTTTGTCGAAGTATGTCAGTAAAGTATTTTTAGCGAATAATGTTCGTACTTTTTCAAATGTTTTTGTGGATTCGTCTGTCCAACTAAAAATTTTGGATTTGCTTTTGTTTGCTAATGTCAGCATGTTATGTAGGGTGCTTAGACCTGTTGCTAACATCGGGATGTAGCGATGATAGTAATTTACCATGCCAAGAAATTTTTGTAATTTCTTGATGAAGGTTGGTTTTTCGAAATTTGTGATTGTTCCCAATTATTTTCTGTAGACTGTTGTAGAACTGCTCCGATTGCAACTTCCGATGCATCGACTGCTAATGAGAGTCTTGAGTTTTTGTCGAAGTATGTCAGTAAAGTATTTTTAGCGAATAATGTTCGTACTTTTTCAAATGTTTTTGCGGATTCGTCTGTCCAATTTAAAATTTTGGATTTGCTTTTGTTTGCTAATGTCAGCATGTTATGTAGGGTGCTTAGACCTGTTGCTAACATCGGGATGTAGCGATGATAGTAATTTACCATGCCAAGAAATTTTTGTAATTTCTTGATGGAGGTTGGTTTTTCGAAATTTGTGATTGTGTCCACTCGTTCTTTAGCTGGTTGCATTCCTTTATTAGAAATTTCATAGCTAAGAAAGTTTAGAGATGGAACGCCGAAAATACATTTTGATGGTTTGATGTTAATACCATATTCTTGTAGGCGATTGAAAAGTTTTCTTAAATGTTCAAGATGTTGGGTTTCATTATCGCTAGCTATCAATATGTCATCTACATACGCAAGGCAAAATCGAAAACAGAGAGTACTTCGTTGATAAAACGTTGAAACGTTTGTGCGCTATTTCTTAGGCCGAATGGCATGCGCAAGAATTCCTACATACCGAATGGAGTAGTGATGGCTGTTTTATGAATATCTTCTTCAGCCATCGGTATCTGGTGGTATGCACGAACGAGGTAGATTTTGGAAAATTTGGTTTTGTTTTTGAGTTCAATGCTCAAATCATGGATGTGTGGAAGTGGATAGGATCGGGTATGGTAATGCAGTTGAGTCTTCTATAATCGCCGCATGGGCGCCAATCATTTGGTTCCTTTTTGTAAGGCGGATGCGAAAGAAGAGCTCGAAGGTCTGCATATCCCAACTTTAACGAGATATTCGAATTCTGTTTTTGCAATTTTTAATTTAATTGGGTCAAGTCTCCGTGGTCTAGTAAATGGAGCTGCGCCTTTGATTTCTATTCTATGAACTGTGTTGTGTTTCACAGGTTTTGTGTAATCTGGTTCGGAGGTAAAAAGAGGAAATTCATTCAAGAGTTTGGTGAATTTGTTTTCTGGAACTTTGAAATTTTAAGCGAGAAAATGTCGCAAAAACCAGAAGTTCCGTGTGTTTTTAATTTAGTGGAATCATCGGTGATTTGTTTGTTTTTGATGTCCACTAAAAGTCCGAATTTTTCTAGAAAGTTGGCACCAATTATCGGTGTTGAAATATTAGCTAAAAGGAATGGAAATTCGAAATCGCGACGTAGATTTAGGTCGATTTTGAGAAGTTTTGATCCAAATGTTTGGATATTGGAGCCGTTAAAATAGTATCTGAATTTCGTTTGTAAGTTTTGAATTTTGAAACTGGTACGATTGAGACTGCTGCACCAGTATCTATTAAAAATTCTAATTTATTTATTTTGTCAAACATAAAAAAACGATTTGGAGCTGGTTTTATTTGGGTTCCATCATCCGTCACCGTCATGATGAATCTTTTAATTTAAATTTTGGAAATTATTATTGTTATCATTGTTATGGTTTTTATTCACAAAGTTACATGGTTGTATACATTTACGAGCTTTAATATTAAATTTTTTATGATACCAACATATATTCACGTCGTCTCGAGTGCTTGGGTATCTTCGGTTTGTTGAAATTCTTCTTGATCTGGATCTGCTTCTATCCTGGGATCCTGATCTGATTTTCAATTCATTGACGTCCATCGTTAATTTGTTAAAGCTTTGACAAAGGGTTGATGTTAACTGTGTTAAATTTTGAATGCATTGTTCCATTGGATGTAGGTCTATGCTGGAAATTGTTGTACAATTTTGATTTTTATTTGTCACTTCATGAATTTTGTCAGCGAAAAGAAGTTTTTCTTCCACTGTTTTGTCACTACAAGTGGTCAGATGTATCTGTAGCTGTTGCGGCAATTTTCGTTGCCACAACTTATACAATAACTCGTGACTAATATTTGAATCCGGACCTGTCAATGATTTCGTGTCTCTAAAAAATTCCGGAGGTTTGCGATCACCTATTGTTGAATTGGAGAATAATTCTTCCAATCTTTTTTCTTCGCTGAGAGAAAATCTCTCACATAGTGCATTCTTGATGCACTGATATTTATTAATATTTGGGGGTGGTTGAATGATGTCCAATATTTTGGTTATTACTTGCTGAGGAAGTGCAATTAGAACCGTTTGGAATTTTGTTGTATCATCATTGATACCTTGCAGTTCGAATTGCATTTCAGCCTGTAAGAACCAAGCATTTGGACATTCAACCCAAAATTAAGGTAATTTCACTATTTTTGGAATGAATGGGGTCGTGAAGGGATTTACGGTTTGATTCATCATTTGTATGTTTGTGTCGTTAGCTCTGTTTTCCTCCATTGTTATATTGAGTTGGTGTAAAAGTTCTGTTTGAGTGTTGTGTTAAAGTGTTTGCTTGTTGTTGTTGTTGTGTGTATGATCTAGTCAAAACCATTGGTGTTCAGTTTTACTGGGTCTACTGGAAAGAGAGTTTACAATTTGAAAATTTGGGGAATGAAATGTTGTCGATAGATAATTCGATATGTTGTCGCAGAGATAATTCAATATGGATTGGAATTGCAAAATGAAGTAATTGAAGAATCGGTTTAAAGAAAGTGATACAGTATTAATAATAAACTAGTAATAATAGTACTATCATATATTGGTGAGTATTTTAGTCGCAGAAGGTTTCCACTTATCTGGATCCGTTCAATGGTAAGTATTGGCTGGATTCTTTTAATGGTTCTCTCACGGGTAAGTATTGGTTGGATTCTCTTAATGATTCTCTCACGGGTAAGTATTGTTCAAATTTTCAGGTTGATTGGTGAATTAGATGAACGAGGAGGCAATGTGTTGAGGCAATGATGCAGAAATGTACGATCGACGAGAAGCGAAGTCACTACGCGTGTTCAACGCGATAAGTTCTTCAAACTTCAAGTTTTATAAGTTCAAACTTCTTCAATAAGTTTGAGAAACTGTTCCTCTGGTATAACTGGTATTAACAGCGTTGTTGCTGTGCTGGCGGTGCGGATCGTGTGTCCGGTATAGCTTTTAAGGACTGAAGTTTGTCGGATCGTGGCGGTTCTGCTGCTGCAGTGGCCTTGGGATGATTTCGATTGAGATCTTGAAGGTAAGCAAAATGTTGAATCTCTTGGCTCTGTTCCAGTAGATGTTGACTGTGCAGTCGAATCGTCACCGGATGATTACGCAACTGCGTCGTTGGTTGTTGAAACTCCTGGCAGGATCGCTATTTGTGGTGTTCTTCAGACGCGTTCTCAATTCTTCTCAATAAAAATTCTGATTATAATTTAATTTTCTTTATTGATTTTGAGAACGTCTTGTTTCATATTTTATATTTTTCAATCTCGATCTTAGATTCTAGGTTCAATGAATATCTGATGTAAATTAATTTTTTATTGTATATTGAGACACATAGTTTTTATTTACTTATAGTCTCTACAAACCGAAACTTCGGGTAGCGCTACCAGTTAAATAACCGGTGAATTACCAGGTAGCAGTCTTGCAGGGTTGTGCTCCGCATACTTTAACGAACAATAAGGGTGTTATATTGTATACACAGGATAAGCCAGCTTTCTCGTTCTTGCTTTGCTATTTTTTTAATTGAAAGTAGCTTTAGCTTACCAGCAAAAATAATAAATTTGAAAAATAGCAAAGCAAAAACGGAAGAGCTTTCCTGTTCTGTGTATTCTATATAACCCCTAAGAGTGAGAAATTTCATTGATCAATAGCAATTTTTAACTTCCAAATCGGCATTGATTTCTTCAAACTAAACATTACCTCTTTCGCCATAGTGCAATAAGGACAATAACTCTTGGAAAATATTACAACTTTATTTGTTTGTATTACTTGGTTAACCAACTCAGCTTGAGGGCTACTCATATCGACTACTGGTTTCCGAACTAGAGCACTGATAACTACACCCATTCATTTGCCTCAAAAATTAAGTTTTGAGGATATTTTTACCAACAAATAAACGAGTTTGTAGGACCACAACTCAATTTTGATAAAAACTTAGTCACAAAAAATTTGCAAACATGAAGTTAGCAATACAACGTTCAGGGAGTTTACATCCCTGTAAAAGAAAATTTATTTACAGGTACTCGTCGCTTAATGCTGGGTTTACATGGTATGAATCAATTGATATGATTTATGAATTCTACTATAATTGCTAAAGTGAAAGACAAATATTTGCAAAAGAGACAGATATATTACTTGCTATAATTCTTTTAGTGACAATTTAGTGACATTTTCATTCATTATTGAAAAATTAAACATTTAAGAATGGATATGTTTGGATTGTCTGACGATGATTTTTTAGATCTTCTAACGCCGCGAACACGCGTTAAACGAAAGCATAGTGTATCTCGTGGTTGTTGTACGAATACGAACGAATACTTTGCTGAAAATTCTACACTAGACGACTCGGAAGAAAACGATTATTCGTCGTTTATGAATTAGAGGGGCACCGAATAAAAAAATACTCACATCCCGTTAATTCATTTTTGGTTGGTGGAATCCATGGAAATACGTTTTTCTACTTTACGCCTAGGGGAAAAAGGAAAGTTTTTTGGTTCTTATCTATTTGCTGAAGTTTTTGTTAGTAGAAGATCAAAAGAGGTAGTCGCCGGTCTTTGGAGTTTGCGCAGTGGGAATGATGCTGGGTTTACATTGTATAAATCAGTTGATACGCTGTATAAAGAATGAGAGTCCACTCGAAGTGAAATGTGTTTCAACATTGGAGTAAGCGAGAGAAAAGTAACAATTTGCTATAAAATTGTTACACATTTCTGTATGAATTCCATATCAATGTTATAGGAGTTGATACAGAAAGATACACTAGCTTAACTTTTTGTATCAATCGTATGACGTCCTATAAATTCTCCATAAAAGTAACTGAATCTTATCGAAGTTGTTATAACACTGAACGTCGTATCTCTATAATTATTTAAACCGTTTCGTATTTTTTTTGTTGTGTCAGCAATGAATTCGGAAGATTGGTCGCATCTTAATATTGGTGAATAGAATTAGAGTAGTTTCTATTCTAAATTTAATTGTAATTGAAGTTATTAAAAAATTGAGTAGAGCAATAAGTGCGAGGATATCGTCTTTAGTCTACATATGTTTATTTTGTACGATAAATAACTCTTTAATTGAATTCAATGGATATTATTGAAAAATTTTCTTTTATATAAAAAAGATTCATTCATTGATTTGGTACGTGCTAAGCCTGCATTGTGGGACATCTCAGATACATCATATAAAAACAATATTTCGCGCGCAAAATGGTGGCAAGAAGTTATAGAGGAACTTGGTAATAAATTATTGCTTTTATTTAACGGAATTAAATAACTTCCTTTATAGAAATTCCAATCACCCAAGAAAACATTAAAATTGCCGGAAAAAAGTGGAGTTCGTTGCGCTACCGTTATAGACAGGACTTTGGTTCCCGAAGTGATTCCAGCGGAGAGAAGAAACATTTCCCTTTTGCGGATAAAATGACGTTTTTAGATGATACTTTACATACACGCGAGTACGTTTTACAATTATTTTGGTTTATTCTATATTGTGATATGTGAATATTTATATATATATATATATATATATGTATATAAAGTCCTCTAATGGAGTCTAAAAAAAATAAATTATTGTGTTAACTTTTTAAACAAAACCATTCCAATTTTAGATCAAAAAGTTTATGGTGCTCAGTAGGCGATCCAATAGAAAATCTTGAAAGCACAAAGAATAAAGAAATTAAAAAAAAGACAAAAACTCGTACATCAAAAGATTTCGATGAAGGTTCGAAAAGGGTATTAACGGTTTCCAAACAATGCTCTGCTTTGTTATTAGTGGAGCTACCATGCACATAGCTCTTCAAAATCGGATTTATGCATTCTACAATATTGAAAAAAGAGCGAAGGATCCTTACTTTTCAAATTAAGAAAAGACAAAAGGAATGCACCACTAAAATCACGCTCTAAGTAGTAGTCTCTAACTTAACAAGCACGAGATACACTCTGCTTTTCTTTAACGCGCTTTCGCGGCGTTAGAAAATCTAAAAAATCTTCGTCTAACAATCCAAACATATCCATTGTAAAATTATTAATTTTTTAATAATGAATGAAAATGCCACTTGTTTATTTGTTTGTTTGTTTGAGTTATAGCAACTAATATATCTGTCTCGTTTCCAAATATTTCTATTTCACTTAAGCAATTATAGTAGAATTCATACATCATATCAATTGATTCATACAATGTAAACCCAGCATGAGGGAGATTTGCTTTTTCATTTCTTCATTTGCTAATAATTTTCAGACGTTTATACGGCGGTCTGCTGCCTGTGCTGCTACGACGCGTCGCGACGGTAAGCATAGATAAGGAGATAGGAAACTGCTGAAATAAACCAAAAAATGCAACTCTGATGTAAAGCAGTGTTTGTAAAAACCTGAAAAATGCTTCTCAGAAACTCAACTATCAGACCCCCTAGATGAAGAGCGTTAAGGAAAGGGAACCGGGTTTTTCGTATAGGAAAGTCATAGTTCTTTTTTGTTGCGTGTGTTACTTTCGCGGGGAAGGGGGTTATTAGAAATAGAAACTCAACTATCAGACCCCCACGATGAAGAGTGATCGGGACGGAGAGGGTTCAGCTTTGAGACCCCAATGACAATTCAGATTTTTAAGTCAAATCGTTTGTATTGAGAGAGCAACTTGTTAATTTTTCATATACATAAGTAATGAATTCAAAGACATCAATTTTTATTTATTTTTTTATGCCAATATTTAGTCTATTTAATATCCATTTTACTTTTAAATAGTTTATTACTTAATTAGAACCTATTTTGTAAAAGTATTTTAAGTTTAGAAATCATTGCAAGTGCAGATTAACAACAAAAAATCTAATGTACGCTCAAATCCTCCACTATTTGGTACTTTCTACTATTTAAAACTGTATGACCTATTCTATGAACAATTCAAGCAAAATAAAACATTGTAAAATCAAATTGATTATCCAATTGAAATAAAAGAGCAGACATAAAATGGTGTTGGTATACCTTCATATTTTCGTTAACCCCGCCATTGAATTTGCCGATACTAGTGTTGCCCGTTTGTATAGAACGCAGCTATTTTTTGGCCTGTTATGAATTCTGGTACCAAAGCAGTGTTGCCGGTATGCTACAATATGAAATAAATTTAATGTTTTTCTTAATTACCAATTATATAAGTGCATAAATGTGCTTGAACTGTTAACAAAACGTTCATTCTTGCTTCACGGAGTACAAATTACTTCCTAGAATAGAAAATTATAGTGTTCTTTACACCGAGTGCTACAAAAAGTACTTTTACCTTTTTCGTACTTTCTGAATTTTCTTTTGTTAACGTAAAATGTAACGCTGCTTTATAATATCATTGATTTTTTCACCGCAATTGAAGAAATGAATAAATTTTAGATGAAATCTTCTATTTTATTTATGGATATTGTATTTAACGATACAAATAATGTTAATTACATGTACAGAATTCCGCCATTTGTTTCTTTAGAAGTATTCTTTATTTTCAGTAGTTATGAGTAATTTTCTTCCCTTTTATCTTTGCTGCAATAGCTAAACATCCTAGCAAAATTTCAAAAGTTCGATAACGAACATGGTTGCGAAGTTATAAATCTCCAGGACGCAAGATTGCATATGTGTTCCAAACAACCATGTTGGTATTGTATTTAATACCAAGCAGCCTATTATGACAAAGTATATTCGTCCCAAATTTCATAGCCCTATTCGTTCATTCTTAATCGTTATTTCTACAGACGGACGGACGGACTTGGCCAAATCGACTTAGGAGGTGATTCTGAGCCAGAATATATATACTTTTCTATACCACGCCTCCTTTAATGTGTTGCAAACGAAAGCACAAATTGAATATAACCTCATCCTTTCGTGTATAAAAAGCATTCCTTTTAAATAATAAGAATTTAATGCCTTAAGAATTTAAGTCCTTCGACGTATTTATTTATTTATGCATACAACCATTTAAGTTTTTATACGATACATAACATTTAAGTTATTAGATGAATAATTTTGCTTATAATAATCTGCAATTATATTCCGGTTCGTATTCGGGTGTGCCATAAGGGCCGCGTGCACCTATGCCAGATACGCTAATACTACTGTTCTGCGGTCCGTGCAGAGGAGCCGCATTTGTTGGAGCATGTCCGTAGCTATAGCTATCATAAGCTTGTTGCTTTTAAGCAACGTGTTCGTCGTAACCTCGTCTGCAATGAAAGGAAAGAAAATTTACTTTCACAATAAAATTTCATATCTTTCGGTCTCTAAACTCAGTCGACTTGACATTTTTTGTTAGCCAAAAAAGACAGAATATACATATATTTTGATCATAAAACATACCCGTACGTTTTGTCCATAGCACTTCTGGCCTTCTCTAGTATAGACATAACTTTCTGTTTTGGCGGTATGGAATTTTTGGCAAAAGAGGGCTAAGCCAAAGTCCTAAAAATCCACAAAAAATTATGAAATTCAAAATTCCGCAAGCATGCCATTTACTCTACCTGTAGCCATGATGTGGTGGTAAGCTTTTACCAATTTGTGATGCGCCGTCGCCGCCACCATCACCACTTCCAGTAGTTGCAACTCCACATAATCATGCAACTTAGCCATCATGATCGGTTATGCTGGTATTGTCCATTAGCTCGCGCAGTTGCTCTTGACGAATGACATCATTGCTGTCCGGAATTAATAATTCCTAATACTTGCCGTGCCACTTGCACAGTCCAGTGCATGATTTAACTTCATTAAAAACCCTAGTTTCTTTGCGAAATAGCTAAACAGTTTTCGCAATCTAATAAATTTTTGTTCTCATAAAATTATAAACAAAGAAAATGTCAAATAAACGTGACGACATGCGGTGACTTCACATAAGCACACATATACTATACGTGTGGGCCCACGTAAAAATAAACGAAGAAATTCAGTCTTTGTTCGACATATTTTTTGGCGGGAACGAAGTTTCCTATCTCCTTATCTCTGATTCAAGGGTATTCGTGTGTTCGAGACATCCCTCTATTAGAGACTTCTACTTAAAGCGCGATTTTAGCGGTACAATCCTTTTGTCATTTCTTAATTCGAAAAGTAAGGATCCTTCGCTCTTTTTTCAATATTGTCGAATGCATACATCCGATTTCGAAGAGCTATTGTGCATGATAGCTCCACTAATAACAAAGCAGAGCATTGGACGGAAACCGTTAATACCCGAATTTCGACTTGTATTAACGACAAGGTGAGTTCACGTATATTAAAACAATATAACCGTAAATTTTAAATAACACTGAATTAGGTATATATACATAATTGACCAATAAGGTAAGGAGAAGTTTAGCTTTAAGCTTTAAATGCTCTCCTTCTGCAGAGACACTAATAATTAAAGAAACCACTGCAGCAATTGGATCTGCTCTAAAACACCAGGTATTCCCAGTAATAACTAAGGAAGAATTTTTAAAGACAGCAAAGGAATTCGAGACGCAGTGGCAGTTTCCACATTGTATTGGCGCTCTGGATGGAAAGCATGTTCAAATTGAAGTCAGCGTTGGTATATTTTAGTATTTTTTTATTAACACATACATATTTACATTATAGGCTCCACCCAAAGCTGGGAGTAAATTTTTCAATTACAAAAAGTCTCACTCAGTGGTACTAGTGGCCATTTGATAACGGAGTATTTCCTAGAAGTAATTTTGGGAAGCTTTATTACAATAGAAATCTTCCGTAATCAGTTAACTTTAATCTGTTTTCAATTAGTTATTAAACATATTTCATTTGTAGGATTCCGGATCCGTCAGATATTTCCTCAGATACAAAATATATCCTTATACCTTCCTATCCTTCACTTCATTATTGCTGATGATGCGTTTCCCTTAGAAAGCAGTTTAATGAAGCCATTTTCGCACAAAATGCTCTTTGATGACGAGAAAGTTTTCAATTACAGGTAGGAGTAAAGAAAATGAAATAAAGTACTAATGTGCAGGTTAGGCAGAGATAGAAGGATAATTGAAAATTCTTTCGGTATTCTGGTTGCAAAATGGCGATGTTATTTGCGGAGTGGCATTAGAACAGTAATCATCTTAAAGACTTGCGACCGATCTGTTGCTCTTGTTTGTTTTCTAAAATTTGTTTAAAAGCAATAAAATTAATCCGCTTCACTCGTGTGATAAATAAATTTTCTATAGTTGTGAATTAAATCATCCAACTTGGCCCAAGTTGAGAAAAAGTGGTCGCGGGCCGCTCATATTTTGTACAGTCAGTTGTAGAATAAAGAACGAAACACTTTCAGCTTTGTTATACAGTTTTATTATTTTGCTTAATTCACTTTTATATTAACAGCCAAAACACAAACTCGCAGTGACTGCAGCAGCAACTCTCTCTCACGCAGCAGTAAAACTATGGGGGTTATTCCTGAACGCCCGGGCCTTTAACTCCCATGAATTCTTCTCGATTTTGCTTTGTTATTTTCCATTGTTGTTGTTGTTTACCAGCAAACACCCGAAAATGAACAAAGCATAATTGAGAAGAATTCATGGGAGTTAAAGGCCCGGGCGTTCAGGAATAACCCCCTATATGTTGTAGCAGTGTCTGCAACAGCAAGTCATCTGTTTGTTTACACTCCTGAAATCTATTCTTTCGTTTTGGAAGACACTTTTTCTTTATATATTTATTCCTACTTGGAACACCTAAAAGCGTCAATAAATCTTGCCAAACTGTATACTTAAGAACAACATTTTTATGTTAAGAAATCAAGTCATAAAAACTCCTTCTGACGCACTTCTTCAATTCATTTTCTTCAAAATTTATATTGAATTTGAATTGTAACAATTTTTAAAATTTATTTAAATTTATTTTTTTAAGTCAAAATCATATGGTTTTCCTTCACTTTTCTATACAAATTTTTCGGGATTTTAGATAAAAGGTGTGCAACATTTTTTCTCGCTCTTTGAACAAAATGACTGATGCTGGAGTAGAATCTATATTCTCTGCAGTGGCTGGCGCAGTGGCTGTCCCCATAAGCTTGTGTATAAAATTCTGCTCGCTGCTGCTGTCGCTGCGAGGTAAACGAACACAGTAAACCTATGTTGTTAATTACATAAGAATGTTGCTGTTATAACAATGTTGTAAATTATATAAAACAATAAATCCTATGGAATAGCAAATATTCAATGGTGTTTCCTTTGTACATACGCATATACACAGGAAGTTAAAAAATTAGCTCATGAACAGGCCCACGGAAAACAAACACCCTATACAATTTAAATTTTTCGAACTACATCTGATAGTTTCTGAACTACATTTGATAGTTTCTGAACTACATTTGACAGCCTCTGAACTACATTTGATAATTTCTGAACTACATTTGATAGTTTCTGAACTACATTTGATAGTTTCTGAAATACAAATGACGATTTCTGAAATACAAATGACGATTTCTAAATTACATTTGACGGTTTCTAAAATAAAAATGACCATTTTTGGAATAAAAATGACCATTTCTGAAATAAAACTGACGATTTCTGAAATACAAATGACGATTTCTGAAATACATTTGACGGTTTCTGAAATAAAAATGACCATTTCTGAAATACATTTGACGGTTTCTGAAATAAGAATGACCATTTCTGAAATACATACATTTGACGCTTTCTGAACTACAATTGGAAAAGGTCTAAGTCCGCTGCTACGCTTGAGCCAAATAAATGAGCTTTCGATGGCACGGGCTGTTGCGGTTTCTTGATCTTTTCTATATAATTTACGTTTTAATTTTAATGCTTCTCGTTTCATATCTATTATTTCTTTAAGTTGAAGTATGAAAATTTTAAAAAATTATTTGGTTATTAGGAAAATTTAATTAGTTCTTTCGAACCTTCATCGAAATCTTTTGATGTACGAGTTTTTGTTTTTTTTTTTTTAATTTCTTCGAACCTTACGTGTAGATTTCATAATCGCAATATTGTCAGGCAATATGAGACTTGAAATTGTCAGGCAATTGAAGACCCAAGTATTTCAGAAGAAAATTTCCAGAATTGTCTGGATTGTCCTGAATACGTCAAAAAACGTCGTGTACTGCTGACTAGAGATTCCAGCTTTAAGTATTTTACGTCTGCTTTTAATAAATTTTAAAAAATTTTAAATTCTATGTGAAATTTCGAAGATTTGCGATAATGGCAACCATGATTTTTTTATCTTTTTTGCAATGATATAATGATTATTTATTAGATTTTTTAGAAATTTGAAGTTTTCAGAAGAAAAAGAGCCCAATACTCAAGTCAATTGTATGAAAACAACTGGTTTTTAGGTGCCGTCTACATTGACATATCCGATTGTCTGGCAATTGTATATTTTTAGCTTATGCAATACCTTGTCAGACAGGAAATATACAAAAAGCATTAAAAAAAGCAACAACAAACGAAGTTATTGCCTGAAATTGTATTTATTTGTTGAAATTGAATGGCCTTGAAATAGTATTTTTGAAATACGTAAACTTCAAATTTAAGAAAAAAACAAGAAAAGAAAAAAAGAAAGCAGATTGAGCGAGAATTGTGTTGTGTGGGATTCTAAAATGACTACATTAGTCTCCAATTTTCCGGAAATCACAGCTTTCTCTCCTGTAGCTGTGCGTAGTTTACAACCACTCAGCGGTTCAACGTTATCTCCTGCAAGGTATTCGAGAAATAGTCTGGATAAAATCTTTCATGGTTTTCTCCAGAGATTCACTTGGCTCAACTTCCATCCGATGAACTTTATGTGTTTGTTTGCTTAGAAGGCATACTGTTTCCTGCATCAAAGCAAATTACACTGTTTCGGCAAACGTCTTTTTTGGAATAGACTGCGCGTTTGGTATCCGCATCTCGTACTCCATTCATGAACGCCTGAATTTGAAATTATATTACCTCCGCTGGTGCGTCTGCGTTGGCCAAATGCGCGAGTCGCTCTATCTCCGTTGCATATTCCTGTAACGACTCGTTCGTTTTTTTGTAACGATTCATCAGCTCCATCTGGAACACTTGTTTCCTATGGTCGCTACCATATCGCCGTTCAATCGCTGCCATTAACGCGTCATAGTTACGACGTTCAATTCAGGAACTGCTTGCAAAACCTCAGCGGCGGAGCCCTTCAATGACACCACCAAAGCTGCCACTTTGTCTGCCGTAGTCCAGTGATTAGTCTGTGCTGTAGTCTCGAACTGTAGTTTAAAATTTTAAACGGTACAGTTCCATCAAACGTTGGCGCTTTTAACTTCATTGCACTAACAGCTGTAACTGGCCCACTGGACTGCATTACTTGCATATGACCATCCAACCGCAATAATTCTGATTCTAATTTTTGGGCAACTTTGTGTAATTCATTCTTCATTTGATCCTACCTCACCTACAATCTGGAAGAATTCCCTTCGATGCGCGATAGTTGGTCCTGCAGTTGAGAAGTGTGTTGTACTAGCTGCTTCTCCATGCGTAAGGACTGCTGCGCTATTGTCGCTAAAAGCACATTTATGTTAAATGCTGGGGCTGGCTGCGGCTCTACCAACTGCTCCTCGACTTTATATAGCTCCTGAAGTATCATAACAAAACTCATGTTCTTCAACATCGATGCCCTTACTCTCCATTGCTTTACGCAACCGTGCTAGTAGATCTGCCTTATACCCTGTCACAGGCAATCCTTGAGAATCCAACTTTTCTCTTAGCTGGGATATTTTCAGATCAATAAACTTTACCATGATTTAGGATTATTCCACAATCCCACTTCTAAGACCAATTGTTACGTAAATTTTATATTTCACGTTTTCGACTCTCTAGGTTCGATCTCTGGATTGCAAATAATCCAATAAAACGCAAAAGTTTAGTAGTTTCTAATTTCACAGATTTATTATTTAGACTTATTATTTACACTTATTATTCAACACTGGTCGGTTTGCTTGTTAGAAGGCACGATGTTTCTTGTTCAACAACCAAGTACGAACTGTCCGCTGCGACACAATATTGTGACGAATTTGCAATCGAAGATTGACGATAACACTAGAAAACACTTCGTTAGTAATCGTGAATAGTAAAAGCATTCAAGCAATGAACACTAGATAGAAAGAGATAGATAGTTCGAGAATCTTCGACAGCATGCATGCAATGAATGCGACATCTATCGCGAGATAGAAAGAACGACAATTTACTAGATAGTTCCAGATCCTTACACCCAAGTGTCAGCTCGCATATAAATAGGCCGAAAGTCGTCGCAGATAACACAGTTCATACTTGGTTGTTGAACAAGAAACATCGTGCCTTCTAACAAGCAAACTGACCAGTGTTGTAATAATAAGTGTAGAAAGTAATGTGTAGAAAATAATAATTGTGAATATGAAACCTGTAAAATTAGGAACAAGTAAACTTTTGTGTTTTATTGGATTATTTGCAATCCAGAGATCGGGCCTAGAGAGCCGAAACGTCAAATATAAAATTTACGTAACAATATGTAAAGCATTACTCTTATTCTATTTATCAATATTTAGATGCGACCAATCCTCAGAATTCATTGCTGACAAAACAAACACGAAATGGTTTTAAATAATTACAGAGATACGACATTGAGTTACTTTTATGGATAATTTATAGGACGTCATACAATTGATGCAAAAAGTTAACGTAGTCTATCTTTGTGTATCAACTCCTATAGAATTGATATGGAATTCATACAGAAATGTGTAACAATTTTATAGCAAATCGTTACTTTTCTCTCGCTTACTCCAATATTAAAACACATATGACTTCGAGTGGACTCTCATTCTTTATACAGCGTATCAACTGATTCATACAATGTGAACGCAGCATAAGTAAAGGCTCAGTTTCATAGACTCCGTTAGCGTGCGTATCCGTCAGAAATCTCACGCAAGAGAAGTTGAAATATATGTAAACATATGGGATGAGTTTCATAGGCTCCGTGCGTTCACATGCGTAAACGGATAGAAAGTGAAAAATTTTCTACTTTTTCATCCGTCGATCCGTTAATTCTATTACAATCGTTGTCTTGAGAAAGAATGACAACTGCGAATTATCAGGGATGAAAAAGAAATGTAATTATTTGAGGTGAAAATTTTTCGGCTTACAAATCTTAGTAATTTGGCTCTAAAAGGCTAGTTTATGAGTTAAATGTCTCAAACCCATTATAAATAACTTCAGTGCTTTATTTAAGCAGATAACTACAAAGTATTTTAGCTTTAAATATGAAATATAATTCCTATAGAATTAGGAGAACAGTTGTATCCCTGTGTTTGCGCAGCTCTTGAACGGATTCTATGAAACTTGAAAATTTTCTGTTCCGTCGCCATCCGTAAGTTGTAATAGATTGCTGACGGATACGCACGCAAACGGAGTCTATGAAACTGAGCCTTTAATCGTGGCATGTTATGTACTTATGTACGTGTATTTATGCCTTGAACACAGTTGGACGGACTAAAAACTGAAGACAAATCAAATGTCAAAATTACATGGGCTGTTATCAGAATCAAGAATAAAATCAATTATCTGAGGAAATTTGTCCGTAGATAAAGATAGACATGTCTTCGTCTTAGCTCTATTTCTAATTTGACAGAGACAAAGTAGTTCTTAGTTTACTAGATGGTCACTGTTTTGTTTACTTTTCTACAGTTTGAGCGCGAATTAACACATCAAATTCCCGAATGTAAGCATTTGGCTCTGAATGAAATAAATATAATTCTTCAAACTTAATAACTACTCGTATAAAAACGTTGGTGCGTATGTATGTATTAATCTGCATGGGATGTCTCGAACACACGAATACCCTTGAATACACTACTGCAGTACAGTACATTTCGAATGAATATTTTACTCCTTAACTCAAAAATTCAAACGCCTACTAGATTCGAATGAAACCGAATCCCCATACTTTTTTGTACGAATGAAATTAGGGTAGAGCCTCCTCCTCCTCCTTAACACAAAAATTCAAACGCCTACTAGATTCGAATGAAACCGAATCTTCATACGTTTTTGTACGAATGAAATCAAGGTAGAACCAAAGAATATGTAATAAATAGAAGGCGCATCTCATACATGTTTCAGAGCAAAAAAGTTTCTTCGATGGACATATCCGTACGTCCATGTTGCGCAACATTCTTCGTACGTCCATAACCTGAGCAACCAGAGGTTTCTTCTATGGTCGTAGCCGTACGGCCATGTTGCGCCACATTCTTCGTACGCCCATGTTTCGCATCATCATGGATTTTACGGCAGCTTCTTTTATCAGCATCAAAGCCGGTAGTAATTTTCCCTTCATTTATGGTGTGAGGTCGTTTTTTTATAGGGCTCGATGGCCTACTGGCTAGAGTAGCTTGCGCGCGAGGGGAAAGGCTTGGGTTCAAAACTAGTTGCGGGAGTAGTTATAAAAAATATCGTTGGAATTAATTTTTTCAATTTAAGACATAATTTCGTATATTTTGTACATTTTTCTTATTTTTCGCTATAACTAAAGCGTTGTTATAAATACTATAACAACGCTGTTTTATTCGCTGCTCTTTGCAAATAAAATTCTAAATATAAAAATATATAAATAAAAATACATACATATACATATAAATAATAAAATACCATGCAAAATTAAATGAACTATATTAAGAAAACATGCAAGAGTAAATAATAAAATAAAGTAAATAAACTATATTAAAACATGCAAAAGAGTAAATAATAAAATAAAGTAAATAAACTAGTAAATAATAAAATAAAGTAAATAAACTATATTAAAGCATGCAAAAGAGTAAATAATAAAATAAAGTAAATAAACTATATTAAAAAAACATGCAGGAGACTAAATCATAAAATACCATGTAGAATGAGCTTTGTGTGGGTATTCTTGAGTTTTCTGAGTTGACGACGCTAGACGTCGACAACAGATGAACACGACAGAGGAGAATGCCTTTTTAGCAATAAGAAGAACGTAGCGCAACTGCGTTTTTTCTTATTGAAAAATTGAGGAAAAATGTCGGTATGTTCTTGGCGTTTTATCCGGTACAATTAATTTAAATAATTTTTGATAAAAGTAGTTAACTTTTTTTATTAAATTAAAACACTTTTAAACATTTGAACTATATTTCTATTAGAAATAGAACTATAAACTTCTAATTCAATAAAAAAGGGATATACGAAATGTTCAAACTTCCAATTTAATAAAGTATTTTACATGTTCACATGTTCAGAAATTAATTAGCCGAATTTAATCTTTAATTTTTATTAAATTAAAACACATTTGAACATTTAGATTAACTATAAACCTCTAATTCAATAAAAAAGGGATATCTGAAATGTTCAAACTTTTTTAAGTTCAAAAAGTTTTTTAAATGTACAAAACAATTTAATAAAGTATTTTACGAAATGTTCATACATATAGAAAATGTTGAAATTTAATAAAGTAAGCTTACAAATAAAATATTTATAGTATTTATTAAAAAGAATTAAAAAACTTTTTTGAAAATTAAATTCAAAAAATTAATAAGTACGAGTATTTATTGCTTGTAAACTTTTAAAAATGTTCGTAAAAATTATCTGGTTTTAAAATTATCCTGAAAAAATTTTACGATTATTTCAATTTCCAATTTCTCATATCGCGTAACATGAAGAAATTGGCTTTTCAATTTTAAATTGCAAAAAATTCTAGCTGCGGCCGCAAGCGCCGACAACCTTGCCAACACACGACCAAAGCAAACACAGACAGTATAAAATTACACAACACAAGCAGCAAGCAACTGTACTTTGTCAAAAGCAACGAAACGAAAGGGTAAGAAATGCATTGGGCTCGGACCATGGAAGAAGAAATAATAATAAGCAATCAAATGTGGGAAAGGGGAACGAAGAGAGAAGAGAAGAAATTCACGAGAAATTATCGAGTTCGGGCCACGATACTTGTCGTGTGTATTGTCTACGTCCAAAGAGAATACATGTTGCTAGTACCCCTTTGCCAACCGACCGACCGCATCTGTGACGAAAAATTGAAACATTTTCGTCATGCGCCTTCTATGTACTGTATATTCTTTGGTAGAACCTAAAGAAGAACAGATGATTTATTCAAATTTCGAGTGATTCGTGTATGTATATATCCATTATGTATGTAAACATTGTATGTATATATATGTTGCGGACGGCAACAGGCTTCGAAAACAATAACAAAATACAATAACAGATAACATAACCGAAAGAAACTACGTAATTTTTAAACAGTGTCCGCATGGAGGGAAAAGGCGTTGGACAACAGATAACGTCGGAGCAAGGCAGGCAGCAGATAAGGCCCCGAAAATGTGCAAATAAAAAAACGAAAAAATTCCCCCCTCCCCCCCCTTTCCATCCCCGAAAATGGCAAATGCTTTTTCTGTCGATATTTGCCGTCCTAGCAGGCAGGCAGCAGACCGCCGTAGAAGCGTCTGAAAATTATCGGCGAATAAAGAAATGGAAAAACTCCCTCATTTTCACTGCTCAAACTCCAAAGACCGGCGACTACCTCTTTCGATTCCACTAACAAAAACTTCAGCAAATAGATAAGAAACAAAAAACTTTCCTTTTTTCCCTAGGCGTAAAATAAAAAAAACGTATTTCCATGGATTCCACCAACGAAAATGAATCAGCGAGATATGAATATTTTTTTATTCGGTGCCCCTCCAATTCATAAACGGCGAATAATCGTTTTCTTCCGAGTCGTCTAGTGTAGAATTTTCAGCAGAGTATTCGTTCAGTCTCATTCGACTCGAATAATCAAAAGATACTCTGCAGTCAATTCTCGAACTTTTTTCTGTATCTTGAAAGTACTTTTGAGACGATTCATGCAGACTTCTAGTATGTATGTCCGACCAACACCGTGAGCCTGATTACGAGGAAAAGCTGCTCGAATTTTACGAAGTGATACAGTAAAGTTTTCACAATTTTCATAGTAAATTTTCACAATTAAAATTCGTTGTTCAAGAGTATAGCGTTCCATGGTTAAAATTTCTCAAGCTTTACTAAATAAATGTCAAAGGATGACAGCTAATTTCTTGACATTTCATCATTTGACAGCCAATTTACTTCCTAACCTCAAATTTGCCCACCCTTAGCAAAGCCCATCTTTTTTATCTAGCCGAGCTAAAAAAAAAAATCCCGAAAAAACCTTACACAAATTTAAAAAGAAATCTTAGTCGGTCGAAAATTTTCAAAAACCCATTAAAAATTATAACTAAAAAACTAAGAAATATCACAGACATACATGGCGGTGATTCGGATACTCCTCAATATTCTGCTTCTATAGGCAATACAGTTCCTTGGCAATAAAACGGCACATTTGTGCCACTTAGCCCTGCGCCTCAGATTCCGGGGACGGGCGCCACCTAAACTAACTTGCCCCTCAATATAAGGCAACTAAATTTTATTTTTGGACGTGACTTCTCCGACCTTCTTCTATATGTACAGGGTATATATCACTAGCTCTTAATCGACTTTCAGAAACTGTCATAAGCAAACTAGTCTGTGCCGCTTAATTTTGAATTTGAAGATCTCAATTCATTTTTTCGCTTTTCTATTGGATCACTGTACGTTTTCACGTTTCTTATTAAGACGTAATGTTTCAAACTAAACAGTGATTTAACTAAAGTGTGATTTGTTAAATACACGACAGATTTTATTGTATTTAACTCTCCCGAGGAAAGTAAGTAATCGTAACTTAGTTCTATGCAATAATACCCTACTTCATTTAATTTAAACAATTATATGACAATTTGATATACATATATGATACTTTAAGAAAAAAAATTATGTTTACGATTCCATTATAATAGTTACGCATTAAAGACGCATGTTTAAAAAGTATACTTCAGTAAACCCAAGTATATGCACGGTAACCTCTTTATTTACTGTATAAATGGGCTTTGGATTCTTTTTGTCACAAATTAATGTGTTGTAAAAAGTATTGACACAGAACCATTAATCTCAGTATGGTGCATAACGACGTCCTGGCGGAGAAGGACCACGAATTCCTCGAGAAGAAATCAGACGATCATCGAAAGAGTCGCGGCTGAAGTCTTCATAACTGGAAAGAAACCATTGATTTATCTTGATAACTTAAACAAAGGCACTGCTTACGCATATCGGCTTAATCCATTGGCACTTCTCGGCGGAGGTGGAGACCTCCGGCTAAACATAGAATCATACCCTCTTGTCAAACTGCTGCCTCTTAGACTACCACTTATCGGTGGAGGGAGAGGCATAGGCTCTCGTCGCGACAGTGGTGGAGGAGGAAAATCTCGAATGCGAGAGCTCTGATAACGTCGTTCAAATAAGTCACGATTGTCCTCGAAACGGCGGTCATAGTAATCATAATCCTACAATAACACATTACATTGCAGTGAGAAGAAAAAAAGATGAATATATTAAAAAAGTAGTGTAGTTAGTTTATAATAAAAATTGTCCTATATTACTACGCAATTTTTTTTAGAGTTCTTAGTATTTATTTCAATTGTAATTAAATTAGATACCCAATTGTTATGTGTTGATTCATGCGGGTCCAAAATGTCGAGAAGCTGTTTTTATGTAACAGTTTCAAAGTTTTATACAATAGCAAGTTAAGAAAAATCGATATATTAACATGTTACGTATTTGTAGATGCCTGAATATGTATATAGGATGACGACTCGGAGAAGCATCAATTAAAAAACAATGTCAACTTCTTAATTTGATAAAACTGAAAAATAGCTTTGGCTAAAAAAAGTGACAGCTATATTCGTCAGTCACCATGTATACATATCAACAAGTATTTTTGACGATCATTTGTAAGTTTTACCCTAAAGCCATCCATAATCCTTTCGCGGAGAAATGGTGGTGGTGGTGGCGGTGGTGGATATGGATCACGACCATACATGCGATCCCTGTAACCGCCTGTACTACCGCCGCGATCACCACCGCCATATAGACGAGGACATTCTTTCGACCAATGTCCAGCACGACCGCATCGATAGCATTGCTCAGGATCGCCCATACCGGGTTTGGGGCGGACACGGCTCGTTGAAACTTGAACCTTCAGCGGTTGTCCATCGACCACACGTCCGTTAAGTTCTTTAATGGCTTCTTGAACATCACCGACGCAGTCTAAATGCACAAAACCATAATTTCGCACAATGTCGCATTCAACTACGGTGCCATATTTTTGAAAAAGCTCGCGCACTTCCGGAGCTCGTGTTTTATCTGTCAGATTGCCGACGAAGATTTTCGTTGTAGGCGTATTTGGAGCACGACGGCTTTTCGCTGCCTCAACTTTGATAGCGTTGTCGTTCAAGACATAACCGTTAAGATTCTGTATAGCATCGCGTCCTTGCTGTTCCGTTTCCATATGAACAAAGCCGTAATTCTTCACGACATCGCACTCAACGACAGTACCGTACTTCTCAAATAAAGGCCGAAGCTCAGAAGCTTGCGTTTTCTCGTCAAGATTTCCGATGAATAACTTAAAAGTACCAGCTCCCGGCATTTTCAGTTTTATATTCGTCCGAACGATAAATTATAGATCACGAAGATGTAGTAACGTACGAACCGTTCCGGGAAGTAAAAGATGTTCGACGACGCACGGTCCGCAACAGATATACATATATATAACTACGATAGTCTTCGTCTATTAAATTAATGAGAAAAACAAATCGTATTCAAACCGTTCTTTAAAATTAACTTTAATTATTCAATTACAAAAGTTAGAATTTTCAAAGCATGAAATAGTTGAAACATAACATATAGTAGGAAACCACCACACTCGCCCAGTCCCATTTCTAATTCAACTGAAGTAGTAATAATTCACTAAAAATTGTTTGCTTTTATGCTGAATATTCGATCTTACGGCCCTATTCTGGAGCCGTCACAATAGTCTCAACAGTATTATTTAAGTCTTTTGTATCAATTGATACATTTTGGCACTCTTAAAAATAAAAAACAACTTATTCAGTATCAATTGATACAAAAATTGAGACAACTTTCATAGCAGGTCACAACTTAAAAAAAATATATGCGTAATAGTAAAAAATATAAAAAGTTAAAGTCATTGGTTTCGTTTTAAACGAAAAAAAAAATAAAGTAATATGATGTTCACATAAATTTAATAGGATTCATTCAGATAAATACGGATTTAGAAACGAAATCTTGGCATAAATCCGTATTTACCTCATTGAAATTGTTTTTTCGAATTTAACTAAATCCGAGTAAATTCGTGGATTTCGCAGTCCACGACCCTGATTCGAAGAATATTGGAAGAATTTTTTCCAATACGCGAAAAAACCTGTATGCAAAAAACCTCACATTACCGAGAGGGCTTTGCTAAAAATTTTTTAATATTGTTTTTTTTTAATTTTTTAATAATAATTTTAGAGAAGTAAAATAAGAGTAATTTTTTATTTTTTTTTTGGAATTGGAAATTTTCCACGCCTTTATCTCCTAAACTATAAAAGATATCTGCATAATATAGGTACCGTTGTAAAGGTACCTATTTCTAATATCTTTCATTGGCATTTTTGGTTACAGGCCGCGTAGGAAGATCCTATATGAAAAAACTTCACATTATCGAGGGAACTTTGTTGTCTGAGGGTTATGATCCGTGCCTCTTGATAGTGGCTAAATTGAAGTTTGCTAGTTATTTTAAAATGTTCAAGAAGATAGAGAATACCGAAAAAGTAGTTTGGTAATTTCGGGATTTTGTTATTTTGGGATTTTGTCATTTCGGGATTTTGTCGTTCGGGATTTCGTTACCAACCCGATATTTTAGCCAAAGGCATGTGCGCACTGAAGAGAAGATTATGTGGGAAAATTTATGTATCGCGTCCGATTATTGCGAACACTAACAATAATAATTTTTCTTAGTTTATGAAACCCATTTATCCTTAATGGCAAGGTGAACAAATGATACGCCTAACCAGCACTAAAACACCACTGAATCAGAAGCAACAATTAATCAATAAAGGAAATAAACATGTTTGTAAACTGTTACAGATGTTATTGTGTACGGATGTGTGTTAATAATTTTTGTTCATTCATATTGTAACAATAAACTACAATGAAATGAATATGCTGTTTTGAATAAATAAATGTACAATTATATATTTCATTGGCGGCTAAACAGCTGTCTAAAGATGATTGTCAAAATAAATCCGACTTATTTTATTACACACATATTAAATCATTTAAAAAATATTTTTGACAGTTGCAAAACTGAATATATTTCTTCGAAAAATTTGAATTATCATGGGTGCAGTAAACAAATAAAAATTTAGGATATTTTCTTTTAATAAAGGGTGTTTTTAGCTTAGACAGAACTTTCGATAGAGACAACTGTCAATACAAGCTGTCCTTCTGACTGCTCTTGTTGTTATTTATGTTCAGTATAATCTTTAAAATCATCATGAATAGACTCACGCTTGAACAACGCTACCAAATTATCCTGAAACTTTCATTCATGATATCATTCGTTGATTCGAGCAACTTATAGACGACTTCGTGAATTTTATGGCACACATAATCGTCCATCGTCCATGGCTTAACGGGTTCGTTAATAAGCAAAATTGCGAGAGTGAGACGAATCTACAAGAGACTCTACACCACGATCAATGATTTTTTGTTTGAAAATATGGATGACATTAATCCAGACGAAATGTGGTCAGGATTGATCCAGGATGGCGCTACCTGCCATACGGCGACGGCAACCATCGACTTATTGAAATCAAAATTTGGCGAAAAGTTAATTTCGAGAAATGGACCTGTCAGTTGGCCTCCAAGGTCGTGCGACACCTCTCGATTATTTCCTGTGGGGCCACTGGTTTATGCTGATAAACCAGCAAAAATTGACGCCTTGGAGGCCAACATTATCCGTGTTATTTGTGACATACGGCCAGCAGTACTCGAAAAAGTGACTCAAAATTGGACGTCCAGAAATGTTATGCCCGAAATCATTTTCAAATGTTAATGCCATGTCTTAATCTTTTGAGTGAATAAAACAGTTTTATTAAAATTTGTGTTGTTTTTTTTTGTTATTTTTGCCCATTTGACGTTCTATGGGGCTTAAAGAAACACCCTTTATATATTGTGTATTTCAAGGGATGAAATGGTAAAAATTTCTAAACAAATTTTTCAAATTTATATTTTAATTGTAAAATACTGGGGCAGCAAACCAAGCTTTGGACAATTCAAGAAACTCTTGGGGTCTACCTAAAACGTTTCAATGAATGTATAGAACTCTCAACAAATAAACTGCGAACTGTTGTGGGCCTACTTACAGCGCACTCCAGATTGAAGAAACATTTATGTACGATTAGTATACTTAATGAAAGCACATGCAGGTTTTGCATGGAATGTGAGGAAACTCCCATTCAAATTCTGAGCGCAAGTCTTTCTCATGACTTTTTAAACAGAAAACACTTGATCACAATTTTCCAGTAATAATTCATACCGCTCGGCCATAATAGGGCTGTTAATCACATAATTAGGAATCTTACAGAAGTCATGTGTACTAGAGAGCTGCACAAGATAACTTGAAGGCTTGAAACTGACATAGGAACATTTTTTCGAGGGGGGAAACTAGAAACTAGCTGACATAGGAACTAGCTTCCATTTGATACCGAATCAAGCCGCAACTGTCGGATATGTGGTAATGTTTTCTGCAGCGCTTCCGACACTTACCCTTGATTTGAAGCACTTCAGACATTTCTCCCCGTTTTTTAATTAAGTTCCTGGCTCGAACAGTTTTCTAGAAAATTAATGTCAAAGTTGAAATTTTTTTCTCGAAACTTTTTTGAAAATCTCAATTTTAACATTTATTTTCTCGAAATCTTTGCCACATTCACGCTATTTGCCATTTTGCCTATACGAGTATTGTGCCTTGGGCAATAATTTTTTTTCTGTATCTGAAAACTGCCTTGTTGCCGTCTTGTCAGCTCTCTAACTTTTAATACAAGGGACAGAATCTGTATGTTAACCTGTATGTTGCAAGAATAGACTCAATGTCCTCTATACTTTGAAAAGCTATAAGTCCCAAATTACAAGAACATTACAAAAAAAAAAGACGTGATGATATAACATATCAAACAATGATTTTAATGATTGTTGATTGAACAATGATTAATGGCATTATTCCTGAACGCACACGAGTTGAAACTCCAAGGATTCTTCTCGTTTTTTCTTTATTATTTTCCATTATTGTTGTTGTTTACCAGCAAAAACCAGGAAATTAACAAAGCAAAAACAAAGAGTTCATGGGAGTTCGAATCGTCTGCGTTCGGGAATAATATTGTATACTTAGGGGGTTACACTGTATACACAGGACAGGTCAGTTTTTCCGTTTCTGCTTTGCTGAATTTTTTGAATTTGTACTCTATTTTGCTGGTAAACAATGACAAATTTGGAAAATAGCAAAGCAAAAACGGGAAAACTGTCCTGTCCTGCGCATACAGTACTTGGGGGTTAGTTTAGAAAATGTTTATACCCCATTCGTTATAATCGCCTGCGCCCGCTAATTTTTAGTTAATCACCATAGGGTACATCTAACGGTACAAAAAACTTCCATATTAAGGGGGCTATATTGTATGCGAGGGAGAACAGATGCTGACAGAAACAGTGCAAGACAAGAAAGGATTTTGTATGTTGTAAATCTCCTGTCTCCAACTGCCTGTATTGGTAACGATTTGCTCTGCTTACATTTCTCTTATTATTTTTCGTAGTGTTGCGAATTATCGAATAAAAACTATCGAGTTTTTCGATAGTTGCAAATTATCGGAGGAATCGCTCGATAGTTTTTGGAAATACATAGATGGAATGAATGAATGAATGAGTGAAAAAATCATTCGATAGTTAAAATCATTCAGTAACTAACTATCGATAGTTGAAATCACTCGATAGTTCCCAACACTGATTTTTCGCCCCTTTTTTCGCTTCGATTTATAGATAAAAGTTTTGCAGAATCAAATTGCATACTTAGTCTCTTTTCAATGCATTGATTTTTCTGCTGACAATGTATTTTTCTGCTGACGTTACCGTGTATGCGTTTTGGCTCGCCTTCGATTTTTGCTCAATTTCGACAAAAAACAGCATCGCATTAACATTGCTAAGGAGATGTTGAATTCTTATGTTGAATTCCGCGACTACACAAATTTGCTTCAGAGGTGACGAATCATAGGTTTATGGTTATGACGTGGAAACCTGCCGCACGAGCCAAGACCGAAAAAAGCGCGCAAAGTTCGGTCGAATGTGAAGGTTACAGTTTTTTTTGATTGCAGGGGCGTGCTGCATCATGAATTCTTGCCACAGGGTAGAACGGTAAATAAGGAATATTACCTGCATGTTATGCCCAATTTCGCCGAAGCGATCCGCCAGAAACGCCCCTCGGATTTGTAGAAGAACAAAAATTGGTTTTTTTTTTATATCGGATTAGACCAAACTCAGGGGATGCCCCTCTCTGTGCAAGCATTTGTTTGTCTGTGAAAATAAAAAAGGTTAGTGGGTGGCGGGAAAAGAAGAGTAATGACGATGGACACTTGCTTTTGCACCATGATAACGCCCCTGCTCACACATCGTTGCTTCTGCGCGAATTTTTGGCCAAAAACAACATAATAATGATGCCGCAGCCACCGTATTCCCCAGATCTGGCCCCGTGTGACTTTCACACAAAATTTGATACAGATTCTTTGACCCAATTTATGGAATAGGCAAAAGTCGAAGGGCCAAAACACGTCCAAGAAAAATAGCTGTCAAAAATTAACTGAACTGAGGTGAGGGACATGAGTATCAACATAACGCAAAAAAAAAAAAAAAACTGAAGATCGAATATACCTTACCCAAGGGAATTCAAAATTCGCGATACTTTTTGAACAGATTTCGTATGAAATATTTTAAGTATTTTTAAAAGTAATTTTTAGAAATGTAAGGATATACCAATATTCCCTCTATAACTGTGTATATAATGATGAGTTTTGTGCTCTCTAGCACGTTATCGAACGAACCTATTATATTTATTTTATGTTGTAACATGTTTTTACGAAAAGTTTTTAGTTTTGACATCTGTTTTTCATATCATTGATAAAAAATCATATTCGGATTTTTTTGGTAAATTTTTTAAAATTTCATAATTTAAAAAAAAAATTAATGGCAATGATGCAGAATCGGCGCAATTTTATGTAAGCATTATTTTTTGGCATTCTTTTGATATACAAAACTTAAATGGATATACAAAACTACAATGGACTTTTTATACTGTAAGGAGTATTATTACTGCCATTAATAAAAGGAACCTTGTAAGTATGAAACAAAAAAATTTCATTCAAAACGAACTCGAACTCTGGGGTGTTTGCGCAGATGTCGAAGCGAACAGACCGATGTGTCGTGTACGGCAAATTTTGCTCAGATTTGTAAAATTTTTTGTCAAATAAAAAATGGTAGATAAAAATTCTGGTTAGAATTTAAAGATTTATACAAAAACTGAAAAGAAATTAGTAACCTAATAAAGTAGTAAACAATTATTTCTTTCAACTTCGAATTCGAAGTTTGAGTTCGTCGGTGAACTTTCGTAAAGACGAAAGCGGACGAGTACAGACACCTCTGTACCGGCAACTTCTTCGCTTTCCTTTTGTGCTTTTCGCTATTTTGGCACGTCACTTCACATTATTTTTTTCATTTCAGCGTGCTTTTCGCTCAGTTCAAGCAGGAGCAACGTTGTAGTTGTAGGCAATTATTCGAGCTCGTCTGTGAGGGTGAACTTTCGTAAAGACGAAAGCGGACAAAAGTTGAAAGAAATTCTTGTCCAAATGTAAAAGAAACGGCAACCACAGAAGGAAACGTCAAAAAAGTTGAAAGCAATAATTGCCCAATGTAAAACAGGACTTATTTTCACTTCTTCTAAAGTTCGAGTTCATCGGTGAGAGGCTGAAGGTGAAGCGGATGAGTAAAAACAGCCGTTTTCTTGTGTGCTTTTCGCTCAATTATATGAGATCGCATCGCAATAAGTCCCCTTTTACATTAGGCAATTATTGCTTTTAACTTCGAATTCGAAGTTAACGACCTTGAACTTCGTGAGAGGGTGAACTTTCGTAAAGACGAAAGCGGCCGAGTACAGACACCTCCGTACCGGCAACTTTTCGTTTTCCTTTTGTGCTTTTCGCTATTTTTGCACGTCGCTTCACATTATTTTTCTCATTCCTGTATGCTTTTCGTTCAGTTATATAAGTCCTCTGGCAATTATTCGATTTCGAAAGCGAGGGTGAACTTTCGTAAAGACGAAAGCGAACGAAAGTTCAAAACAATTCTTGCCCAATAGAGATGAGCGATATTTTAGTACCGGTGACTTTGTCACTTTTACTTTGAAGTCACTGGTCACTGTAGCGACAGAAAAATATTTTTACCAGTGACAGTGACAGTGACTGCCTTCGTTCCAAAATATTCACACACAAATAATCGTTCCTGTCACTGACTTGTTACACGATATTCACACACAAATATTCGTTCCCGTCACTGACTTGTTTCACGATATTTACACACAAATATTCGTTCCTGTCACTGGATTGTTCCCGCGCCATGAATTCGCTTGCGTATTTTTTTCACGTACATATTGTACAACAATCTAGGTTTGCAATAATTTTTAATTAATTATCTATGCAGTTTAAAAACCTGCTATGATATGTGATTAGACACATATGAGAAATTTTCATTTGATTGTATATATTAATTATTATTAATTATTTTTATTAATTAATACACCATTAATGGGAACAGATTCAGCACTCTTTAAATTTGTTATTGTTTTTGTAGTTGTTGCTGGCGCTGATCCAACACTTTTGGTCGCTCTCGTCTGGTTTAGGAGTTTTAACCCTTTAAAGTTTGAAAATTTATTGTCTATATCTCCTATACTGTAAAAGGTATCTGCCTGATATGCATACCATTCTGATGATATTAAAAATATCTTTCATTTATGTAAAATAAAATAAGAGTTACATGAGTTATTTTTCATAGATATTGCAGGGCAGTATTTAGATTTGCTTGTCACTGAACACCCCTCATGCGACTTAAGCCTCAGTTTCATAGATTCCGTTTGCATCCAGAAAAAGAAAAAGGTTTTTACTTGACAATATTTGTTTAACATTCTTAATCTGCACGTTAATTTGATCTATTTACGTTTTACGTTGATCTATGAACTATTTGTTCAATGCACGTTCTGCTTTATTTTCCAAATTTGTTTTTGTTATCAAGAACAAGAAAATGACAATGCAGAACGAGCGATAAACGAATCGTTCATAGATTAAAAATCTAACCCTAAAACTCGCTAAAACTTCTGGTATCGTCGTTTACTTATATCAAAGCCACTGTGACTAAAAACCACTGGTTAAAATCACAGTGACCCGTTTGTCACTGTCACTGCTGTCACCGTTCCTGAAAAATCACTGGATCGCTCATCTCTATTGCCCAAACTAAAACTAAACGGCAACCACTTAAAAGGAACGTCAAAAAAGTTGAAAACAAAAATTGACTGATGTAAATGGGGACTTATTTTGGAAAATATAAGAGATATATATCTAAAGTGAAGTAATGTGTTCGATCTGAATGTGTATTTTTATGTTTGATTAATATTATATTTATATTATTATAGTTATATTGAGAATGCACAAATTCCTAGCTTGTATGCACACAGTTGGATTATAGCTGCTGTGTTAACAACTCCTAAGGGAGAAACGGTGGTTATTCAAGCTTATGGTATACCCCGTCTCCGACTGTCTTGGCAAAAAATCATGCAAAAATACCAACATGCGCTTTTTCTTGTGATGCTCCCCTGTCCTGTGTATTGTATTGTACAGGAAAACTCGCCTGTCCTGCGTATACATATACACCCCTTTATTATCAAATTAATAGAATATTTTTCGTTGCAAGAACCGCAAGCCTAGTTCCTCTTTAGGTGACAAATTATATTGTACAGCCGGCATTTGGAATTACGCCATTGTTATACACAAAATGAAGACTGGAAGTGATAAAAGTCACTTTGATAACAGTAGATCCCGTTGAACAAATGTTCAAACAATATAATTTTTAGGGCCTTAATTTCAAATGAGTAAATTTATCACTCACATATGCATGATATATATGCGACAGAGTATATTTACGTAAAAATATATACGTACCACGAAACATGTAGCCACGACATAAAATAATAGACGGAATTACTTACTAGATTATTGTTTAACAAGGATTCTTTCAATATGCACAATTTAATGCTCACAAATGCAACGATCTAAAACTCCTATCAAAGCCTTTTCCTGAAATTAAATGTAGTAAATGTAAAAATGGCGTGCTTCGCTAGGTATGATGTTTTCAGTGTTGCACACGCACTAAATAAAAAGTACGATGGCAGGGTTGGAGAATGCATTTACTAAAATGGTATTAAATTGTTTAAGGACTTACCTGAGTTTACCTGAGTGGAAGGATGAACGATTGTGCAAAAGAGAATGAGAGAAAATGAATTGGTGGGATAGAGAGAGCAAAGTTGCGCCGAAAATCCAACTCAAAAATAAAAATCGGTGGAAGACTGACACCTTTATTCCCAGAGACGATGTCGTTCCGAAAATTGTCTTTTTATATGCAAAACAAAAACAAAAATCGTCTTTTTGTTGTTGTTTTGCATATAAAAAGGCGATTTTCGGAACTATATCGTCTCTCGAAATAAGGGTGTGAATCTTTTTAACACCTAATAGCATGAACACAGTCAAATTTCGTTGACTACAAATGACGTCGATAGTGTCAAAATTACATTGGCTCTTATGGGAGACGAGAAAAAAATAAAATTTCGTTTCTTTCGTCGATGAAAGCAACGTCGGTATGCCTGGTTTACACAGTGCGAACTAGCGTACGAGTCAGCCTTCCGAGTACCTGCACTGCAGCAACTCGCAACGTTTGGACGTAACTTACGAGTAACTCGTACGTGTGAGTTAGTTAGTAGCTCGCATCCGAGTTACTTCAACATTTTTTGTTTTACTCGCCTGCTCGCCGTGCCAGCCGGACAGCTGTGCGTGAAACAGCTGTTTTTTTTTGTGTAGTACGCCGAATCGTTCGAAATGGCTGCGGATAGATGGTCTTCTGACAATAATATTTCATGTCAGGAAGAAAACCTGTGAAATTGTTTCGATAAAAACTATCGAAATAGAGATATGAGAAAAGCATCTTTGGAACATATCGCAAAAGGAATGCACCTAGGTAACACCATTGAGGTAACCAAGGAAATAAAAAATTTACGACCCACCTACAATCAAGAAGTGAATAAAATCGAAAAAAGCAAGAAGAGTGGCGCTAGCGCAGACGAGGTGTAAAAACCATCCATAAAATGGTTTGATATAATGGATTATATAATGAAAACAATTAATTTAAATTGTTATTAACTAATTTAATAACAATATAATGTTTTGATATTGGCTATGGTTATAGATATTTTTTAATTCCTGACATAATATTGTTGTCATAGATCGTATCACCGTTTTTTTTATTAAAACAAGTTCACTCGACATCGCGACTCGACTAGGACTGGGCAGTAGCTAGGTGTCGTGTAGACAGCAAAGGCGAGCCGAGCTGCTGCCTAGGAATTTGACAAGCCGAGTAGCTGTCTACTGGCCAGGCAGCAGCTTGCACTGTGTAAACGAGCCAGTAGTCGCTCGTGTTCTGAAGGCTTAGTTTCATAGACTCCGTTTGCGTGCGTATCCGTCAGAAATCTATTACAACTATAACAACTGTTGTTGTAAACGCACGGACTCTATGAAACTTATCCCATATGTTTATATATATTCCAACTTTTCTTGCGTAAGATTTCTGACGGATACGCACGCAAACGGAGTCTATGAAACTGAGCCTTAATTCATTAGCCACATAGTACGTCTTGTTCTTCTTTTTTTGTTTGTTTGGCAACTATCATCGCTCATCGCTCATCGTCGACGAAATGACTGTGTATATAATGGCTCCGGCCCATAGAGTCCGTCAGACTTCGACTTTGAAGTTCTGAACTGTCAAACCGAGTTCAATGTATGCCTTCTTACGAACATCGGCCCATAAGCAACGCCGCCGTCAAAGTCGAAGTCGAAAGTTGCTGAACGTTTAACTTTTCGACTGCGTCAGCAAATTTGACAGCAGTTTGTTTACATATTAGTACAGTAAATTCAATGAGGTCGAAGTTTTCATTGGGCCATAGCAACACGTTGACGTTGAAGTCGAAGTCAAAGTTGAAGTCTGACGGACTCTATGGGCCGGAGCCATAATTGTCAAAACCGAAACAACCCGGCACACGAACCGATTCATCGTGTAGCCACAAAGTTCATGGGAATGACGTTCATTCTTCCACTCGTGTAGACCGGGACTAAAAATAGGTTTTTTACGCAAAAAGTTCTAAAATTATAAATTACCAACAGCAATAAATTTTTAAGTACTATTATTTTACGGCTTTATTCTGGTTGAGTGTAACACATGGCATTCGTAACAAATATGTAATAATTATTTATTGTCATTCAAAATTGTCATAGCTCTGACAACTATAATTACAAGATAATATAAAAACGAATCGTAAACGAAATCGCGTTTTCTTTTGTGCTAATCAATTGACATTTTACATTATCTTGTAATAAATCTCTTTATAATTCCCACTATTGGTGAGTGAAGATATTCTCTAGGAAATCAGCTGTTTTCATAATTTTGATAAACAAAAGAAATAAAATTAAGAAATTTTTAAAATTTTGGTTCTTTTCTTTGTGAAAAAACCAACCCATAACTCAGGAACAGTTTCAATTTATATTAAAAATTTTGCAGGCAGCATCCTGAGCTGCAGTTGGAGAGAACAGGCTGCGCTTTTGTTGCGCAATGGGACCAAGTTAAGTAATAACTCGAAACTTACGACTTTTTTTTTTATTTTTTTAAAGAAGGGCAGCTAAATTCAATATAAAAAAAAGGATAGGCCCCAAGATTTTTTTGAAAGATTTTTTGAACAAAAATTTTTTTCAAGAATAATCCAGTGCAGTTTAGGAGTTATAGGCTTTGCAATTACAAAAATCCAATTGCTATATTTTTTAAACGAGTTGAGATCTGAAAATAACATTGGTGCCGTTTAAAAGATTATTTCAAGGCCTTTTTTCTAGCTTTTAACAATTTTTGTGATTGCTGCCATAATTACGGAGATAATTCAACTTTTAAAAAAAATTGCTCACATTAAATTACAAAATAATTTTTTTCTCCCTTAAATGACAATTAAGGTATAAAATGGATTCACTTTTTTATAGCCCATAATATTGCCATTTAAAGGGGCATGAACTATGTTCAGGGATCTTTTGTGCTTTTGGGTAAATTAGAGTTCTATGAGAGATGTATTTATAACAATTCAGAGGTCAACAGTGATTGGCAACAGAGATAACGAGATAGGAAACTGCTTAGAGACCCATCGTATATGTCAAAAAAAAACGAAATTTGGTAGTTAGGTGAAACACGTATAGTGTATGTGTCGTGTATATGTAGTTCACCACAAGACGTCACGTTTATATGACATTTCTTTTGTTTATTATTTTAACAGATAAAAAATGTTTAGCTTGTGAAAATTGTTTAGCTATTTCGCAAAGAAATTAGTGTTTTTAGTGAATTTTAATGAAGTTAAATCATGCACTGGACCTCGGAAGTAGCACTTGCCGGGGCTGTATACGAACGGCTTGCCATTTTGGAGCAGGATGATTGGCCTGCAACGGCAGGCATGGACATTTCAGTGCAGGGAATTTTGTTGCGAGCTCTGGTATTTTTCTCCGGCCAATCGGAGTTGATGGGTCATGTTTTGAGTGGTACCGCATCGGATCCGATATCAGCATATCAAGGCACCACCTTGTCGCACAATCATGAACACTATGTGATACTATCGTCGGGAGCCACGGTCTTAATGCAATTGCTCGGGGCTCAGTCAATCGATTTGAATGGAAGTGGAATGGAAATCAACTTGGAAACATTTGGAATCGCAACGCAAAAGGAGAAATTCAGAAAAAGTACTTTGACTAATGAATTAAATTATTATTTAAGTGTTTTATGTGAGGTTTTTGTATTTTTTTCTAGTACGGGCGTTGCTGTACTTGGCCACACGGTTGCTCGATTTACTCACGCACAAATCCGCCGGATTTACTTTAGCTTTAAATCAAAAGAACAATGAAATGTATTATATATATGTATTATATAATGTATATAATAATATGTAACATATTATTTTTATAATTCAGACTGTATATTTAAATGTTACTACATAATATTGTAGGAAAAATTATTCATCTAATAACTTAAATGTTATGTATCGGATAAACACTTAATGTGGCTGTATGCATAAATAAATAAATACATGAAAGAACTTAAATTCTTATTATTTAAAAGAAATTCTTTTTTACCCTACACCCGAAAGGATGAGGGATAGATTCACTTTGTGCTTCCGTTTGTATCGCATTAAAGGAGGCGTCTGCCTGTAAGTCTGTCAGTCCGTCCGTCTGTAGAAATCACGATTAAGGGAGAACTAATAGAGCTGTGAAATTTGGGACGAATATACTTGGTCATAATAGGCTGTTTGGTATTAAATACAATACCAACATGGTTGTTTGGAACACATATGCAATCTTGCGTCCAGAAGATTTATAACTTCAAAACCATGTTCGTTATTGAACTTTTGAAATTTCGCTAGAATGTTTAGCTATTGCAGCAAAGATAAAAGGAAAGAAAGTTACTCATAACTACTGAAAATAAAGAATACACCTAAACAAACAAATGGCAGAATTCTGTACATTTAGTTAACATTATTTGTATCGTTAAATACGATATCCATGAATAAAATAGAAGATTTCATCTAAAATTTATTCATTTCGTTAATTGTGGTGAAAAAATCAATGATATTATAAAGCAGCGTTACATTTTACGTTAACAAAAGAAAATTCAGAAAGTACAAAAAAGGTAAAAGTACTTTTTGTAGTACTCGGTGTAAAGAACACAATAATTTTCTGTTCTAGGAAGTAATTTGTACTCCGCGAAGCAAGAATAAACGTTTTGTTAACAGTTCAAGCACATTTATGCACTAATGTATTTGCTTATTAAGAAAAAAATAAAATTTATTTGATATTGTAGCATACCGACAACACTGCTTTGGTACCAGAATTCATAAGAGGCGCAAAAATAGATGCGTTCTATACGAACGGGCAACACTAGTATCGGCAAATTCAATGGCGAGGTGAACTAAAATATGAGGGTATACCAACGCCATTTCATGTCTGCTCTTTTATTTTAATTGGATAATCAATTTAATTTTACAATGTTTTATTTTGCTTGAATTGTTCATAGAATAGGTCATACAGTTTCTGGTATAAAATAGTGGCGGATTTGATCGTATGAAATAATTTACATTAGATTTTTTGTTGTTAATCTGCACTTGCAATGATTTTTAAACTTAAAATACTTTTCCCAAATAGGTTATAATTAAGAAATAAACTATTAAAAACTAAAATGGATATTAAATAGACTAAATATTGGCATAAATAAATAATTACAAATTGATGTCTTCGAATTCATTACTTATATGAAAAATTAACTAAGTTGCTATCTCAATACAAACGATTTGACTTAAAAATCTGAATTGTCATTGGGGTCTCAAAGCAGAACCCTCTCCGTCCCGATCACTCTTCATCGGGGGTCTGATGTTACCCCTCTCAATCCCGAACACACTTCATCAGGGGTCTGATGTTAACCCCTCTCCCGTGAACGTGCCATCGACAACAGGGGTGGTGACTATGATTTTCCTATACGAAAAACCTCGTTCCCTTTCCTTGACACTCTTCATAAGGGGTCTGATGTTTGATTTTCTAAGAAGCATTTTTAGGTTTTCCACAAACACTACTTTATGCCAGAGTTGCATTTCTTAGCATTTTTCAGCAGTTTCCTATCTCGTTATCTCTGATTGGCAACACCTAATAAACTTGGAGCTATAGTGGACGTCAGACAGAACGCGATTTACGCGCCGCGTTTTTTACGCCCGGTTGTATTATAGCCAGAACACAGTCGCTTCGTCGACGATGAGCGATGATAGTTGTCATACGCTATCGGCCGAACACAAACATATTTTCATAGCGAAAGCGATGAGAGCTGTCAAAGTTCTCGCGCGGTTTTCATCCTGTTGAAATTTCACAGAAAATTTGGTGCAGTTCTTTTTCATTAACCCTTCCGTCAACAATACTTTTTTCACCCTTCCGTCAACAGAAGGGGTCTGGCCAGGCCCTCTTATATTTCTTACGCAATAATCATGAAAAGAAAAATTGAAAACACTGTATAAGTATAAAAAACATAAATAAATATTATTTATTTTATATTTATCATAAAACTATTTTATTTTTAATTCTTTTTAATACATTATTTAATACATTAATACATTATAAACATTATTAAATACATTATTTATATCATTCATTTGCCTTCATTTATACATTTATTACATATCATATATTTTTGGCTGTGTTGCAAACATACTGGGTCTGAACATATATGACACGAGAAACGTGATTTTTACGTATGTGGTCATTTGTTTGACACATTTTGCACATTTTTCTTTTTTCTGTTACAGTGGCTGAAGGGCCACATTGCGGCAATCTCTCGGCGATAGGTGCTCCATAAAATGCTTCAATACCATTTCTTACAGAGAACTTCCCCATTATCCGTGGATTTTGTAACCTCTCATCGATTTGTGGGGTGACAAGTTGCTCCACCAGGGAAATCAAAAATTTGCGACGTGCGTCTCGTTGTCTCGATACTCTAGTGTCATTTACTATTTGGTATATGACGAAGGATGCAAACGTCGCCACATCCAGCATGTTGTAAAAAAATGCTAATGGCCACCTGTTTGTTTGACGCTTGCATGTATACTCTCTAAGCATCTGGTCCATGATGTCTACGCCTCCTTTATTTTTATTATAAAATATCACAGCCTCTGGTTTTTTAGCTTCACCGACCACTTCTTTGTAGTAATGCACCGATGAAAGGGAAAGAACGATGAAAGAAGAAAGTTTGCAGAAATGCATCATTTTCATCATGCAATTCGGCCAAAATATTTTCATTACTTTCATTGTCGTCGGTGCTTGCAGTCTCCAAAACTATTTCCATTTCCTCATCAAAACCATTTCCAGCCGGTATAAATTCTTCATCTACATCCTCACCAGAAAGATCTACGTCACTTTCATTTTCAGCTCCTTCGCCAATAATGTCCTCAACGAGACGCTCCAGACGTTCCTGCCTTTGCTCTTGGGACAAACTGAAAAATTCCCAATAATAGGTACAGGTTATTTTTTATATAATTTTTGCAATTGCAAACATATGTAGTTTCTTACCGTCTTCATGAATAGTTGGAAGAGTATTCATTTGCCATTTTCTCGACTACTAAATTGATATTTTTGGGATATTAGGCCTCTTACTGTGAAGTGTTATTCAAATTACTTTTTACAAAGTAGAAACAGTCAATTTATAGGGAAATGAAGGAAAATATTCATCAAAATTGCACAAATTTTGCAGATTGAGAACGGGTTGAAATTCTACATGCAGGCATAAAAACTTTTATTTATTGCCTCAAACTGATCGCAAAATGTTGGGTTTTTACTAAATTTAATTGCTAATTGAGAAACCAAACCATTCAGGTAAAAAAAAATTTTCATAATTAGTAAAAAACAGCTTCTTGATACAAATAACAGGTAAAAAAAGTTTGGGCCTGGCCAGACCCTTTTCGTTGACATTAGGTATACAGGTAGTAATATCCTTGTAAAACTTATTAACAAAATTTTTTCTAATGAATTTTTTTACAAGTTCATAAAAAACAATACGCTTAAGGATTTCCTGAAGTTTCAGACATGTACCGCAATTAGGTACTGATAAAAACGCGTTCAAATTTGGCTTGGGCCTGGCCAGGCCCTTTAGTTGACGGAAGGGTTGTAACAACATCCTTTTTAATTGATTATTAACAAATAATAATAGAAGAATTTTTATATATATTTTAATATATATTTCAATTTGTTTTTGTTTCTGTTATTTAACCCAGAAAAGGTTATTATCCTTGGACTGATTAAACGGGTGATAATTTTCTAATTCTGTAAAGTCAAAAATCAATGTCAATTTTTGTAAATAAACAAAAAAAAGAAGAACAAGACGAACTGACGATGGAATTAGAAATAGAGCGACCACTGACGATGGTTTCGTCGACGAAAGCAACGAAATTTTATTTTTTTCTCGTTTCCCATAAGAGCCAAAGTAATTTTGACACTAGCGACGTCATTTGTAGTTAACGAAATTTGACTGTGTTCAGGCTATTACACAGAAATCCCATAAGCACGTCAGACAAGAACGCGACACGGTCCGTGCGTTTACAACAACAGTTGTTATAGTTGTACTAGATTTCTGACGGATACGCACGCAAACGGAGCCTATGATACTCATCCCATATGTTTACATATATTTCAACTTTTCTTGCGTGAGATTTATGACGGATACGCACGCAAACGGAGTCTATGAAACTAGCCTTTAATTAGAATGGCCAACGAAAAACAAAAAGGATTGCTCACGCAAGTGATTTCATATCTCCAGTCACCTCAATCGACTCCACTTCAGATCTTCTTTACTGGACCAGCAGGATGCGGCAAGACGTTTATTATCGAAGTATTGATGGAAATTTATAATCGTTGCACTGACAACGATGGTTATTGTAACGCATACATAACTTGTGTGTCCACTGGAAAAGCAGCTGTGACGATAAATGAGACGACAGTTCATACAGCTCTCAGGATATAAGTTTCGAAACTACCAGAGATAACGAGATAGGAAACTGCGTCAAGGCTCGAAAAACTTGCAACTCTGATCTGCGATTTGACGCCAAATTGTAAAGTAGTGTTCGTGAAAAAGCCAAAAATTCAGCTCAGAAACTCAACATTACAGACCCTGATGAAGAGTGTCGAGGAAAGGGAACGGGGTTTTTTGTATAGGAAACTGAAAGTTACGTGCCCCTGTTGTTGGTGAGACGTTTGCGGCGGAGGGGTTACTACAAGAGAAATTCAACATTACAGACCTTTGATAAAGAGTAATCGGGACGGAGAGGGTTCAGCTTTGAGACCCCAATGACAATTCAGATTTTTAAGTCGAATCGTTTGTTTTGAGATAGCAACTTAGTTAATTATTCATATAAGTAATGAATTCGAAGACATACATTTTTATTTAATTATTTATGCCAATTATTTAGTCTATTTAATATCCATCTTACTTTTAAATAGTTTATTACTTAATTATAACCTATTTGGGAAAAGTATTTGAAGGTTAGAAATCATTGCAAGTGCAGATTAACACCAAAAAAATCGAATGTAAATTGTTTTATACGCTAAAATCCGCCACTATTTTATACAAGAAACTGTATGACCTATTCTATGAAGAATTCAAGCAAAAGAAATCATTGTAAAATCAAATTGATTATCCAATTAAAATAAAAAAGCAGACATAAAATGGCGTTGGTATACCCTCAAATTTTTCGTTCACCTCGCCATTGAATTTGCCGATACTAGTGTTGCCCGTTTGTATAGAACGCATCTATTTTTGCGCCTCTTATGAATTCTGGTACCAAAGCAGTGTTGTCGGTATGCTACAATATCAAATAAATTTGATTTTTTTCTTAATTAGCAAATATATTAGTGAATAAATGTGCTTGAACTGTTAACAAAACATTTATTCTTGCTTCGCGGAGTACAAATTACTTCCTAGAATAGAAAATTATTGTGTTCTTTACACCGAGTACTACAAAAAGTACTTTTACCTTTTTCGTACTTTCTGAATTTTCTTTTGTTAACGTAAAATGTAACGCTGCTTTATAATATCATTGATTTTTTCACCACAATTGACGAAATGAATAAATTTTAGATGAAATCTTCTATTTTATTCATGGATATCGTATTTAACGATACAAATAATGTTAACTAAATGTACAGAATTCCGCCATTTTTTTGTTTATGTGTATTCTTTATTTTCAGTAGTTATAAGTAACTTTCTTTCCTTTTATCTTTGCTGCAATAGCTAAACATTCTAGCGAAATTTCAAAAGTTCAATAACGAACATGGTTGTGAAGTTATAAATCTTCTGGGCACAAGATTGCATATGTGTTCCAAACAACCATGTTGGTATTGTATTTAATACCAAACAGCCTATTATGACCAAGTATATTCGTCCCAAATTTCACACCTCTATTAGTTCTCCCTTAATCGTGATTTCTACAGGCGGACGGACTGACAGACTTACAGGCAGACGCCTCCTTTAATGCGATACAAACGGAAGCACAAAGTGAATCTATCCCTCATCCTTTCGGTGTAGGGTAAAAAAGAATTGCTTTTAAATAATAAGAATTTAAGTTCTTTCATGTATATATTTACTTATGCATACAACCACATTAAGTGTTTATCCGATACATAACATTTAAGTTATTAGATGAATAATTTTTCCTACAATATTATGTAGTAACATTTAAATATACAGTCTGAATTATAAAAATAATATGTTGCACATTTCATTGTTCTTTTGATTTAAAGCTAAAGTAAATCCGGCGGATTTGTGCGTGAGTAAATCGAGCAACCGTGTGGCCAAGTACAGCAACGACCGTACTAGAAAAAAATACAAAAACATCACATAAAACACTTAAATAATAATTTAATCATTAATTAAAGTACCTTTTCTTAATTTCTGCATTTGCGTTGCGATTCCAAATGCTAAGTTCATTTCCATTTCCATTCCACTTCCATTCAAATCGATTGACTGAGCCCCGAGCAATTGCATTAAGACCGTGGCTCTCGACGATAGTATCACATAGTGTTCATAATTGTGCGACAAGGTGGTGCCTTGATACGCTGGCATCGGATCCGATGCGGTTTTATTTAAAACATGACCTATCAACTCCGTATGGCCGGAGAAAAATACCAGAGGTCGCAACAAACTTCCCTGCACTGAAATTTCCATGCCTGCCGTTGCAGGCCAATCATCCTGCTCCAAAATGGCAAGCCGTTCATATACAGCCCCGGCAAGTGCTACTTGCGAGGTCCAGTGCATGATTTAACTTCATTTAAATTCACTAAAAACGCTAATTTCTTTGCAAAAGAGCTGATAATTTTTCACATGCTAAACACTTTTTATCTGTTAAAATAATAAACAAAGAAAATGTCATATAAACGTGACGTCTTGGGGTGAACCACATATACACGACACATACACTATACGTGTTTCACCTAATTACCGAATTTCGTTTTTTTTTTGACATATACGATGGGTCTAGACGCAGTTTCCTATCTCGTTATCTCTGGAAACTACTTCCATTATCAAGTGAAGTCGCACAACAATACAACAAATTTCTTTAATTATGTTCGAGCTATTATAATTGAGGGGATAAGTATGATGGGTGCGGAATTATTGAATCAAACTGACTCTAGATTGAAACAAATGACAGGCAACTTTAATACCAATTTAGGAGGCACTGATTGGCGATCTGCGGCAATTACCACCCGTAAGAGCTACACCCGTTTATAAAGCAGTTAAACAGCGTATCGCTGGGACAACTAAATGGCGTGGAAATTTACCGGCTGTATTCATCGGAAGCGATACAATTGAATATGTTGAGTCCGCCAAAAACCTTGGGGTAGTTTTTAATGACACTCTCTCATGGTCATCGCATGTTAATGCTAATATTGGCAAGGTCTACGCTGGGCTTCGACTGCTATGGCAGACTCAGTGTATAGAGTATAATAGTATTGTTTCATATATTATATAAAGCAGGGCGAACACATTAATAATTTTTCTTTCTCGATTTTTAGTTGCACGCCAATCAACCTATTAAAGTTAAAACACTAGTTTTTCTACACAAATTAATACACATTAGGCAGCCTGATTATTTATACAGGAAACTAAATTTTGCTTATTCTCAGAGATTGATAACATTGATCCTACCACGGTTTTCCAATCTTGCGTCAAAGAGGCAGTTCTTTGTAAGCACCGCCCGACTATAACTCTCTTTCACCAAATATCAGGACAATAGTTGACAGGGGCAAATTTAAGTTGTAACTCTCTTTGTTCTTAAACATAAACTAATTGAAAATCTATCTGATTTCTTGCTGTACATTACTTCTTTTTCCCTCCTTCTTCCTACCATTTCCTTTTCCTCATTCTTCAACCTCAACCTCACTGTATATGAATATGTACTATGAATTACTACTGATTAATGTCAATATTAATTTGAATTTTTACTTTAAATTCGCATTTAATATCTGTGCTTATATTTAGGCTGCTATTATATTATAATATTAGCTGCGTTCCAGCTTGTCTAATCTAATCCGATTATCATGTGGAACGCTAAAAGATATCACATCCAGATGGCGCATCCACAATTAAAATAACATTGCCGACGAAAATGGAAAATTATCTTATGGTTAGTATATGTTGTAAAGTACATATTTTCCATGCGTGATTATATAATTTCGGAACTCTGCAAAACCTCATTACCATTATCATTTTACCATTAGTTGGTAAAACTGCAAATAGGCCAAAATAATTGCTACAGCGCCATCTATATTTCAATATGTGCGCCCTCTATAACTGAAGTTTAGAACTACTGATCGGATTAAAAATTAATCCGAAAAGGTAATAGGATTAAAATGTTGTTGTTGCTTTCCTTTAAAAAATTATTAATCCAAACAAGATTAGAACAGCTGGAACGCAGCTATTGTATATCTTAAAATAGCCGCAATGAAAGTATATAATACACGTAAATTGAAAAATTGAAATTCTAATTTTACGAACTCACCGAAGTGGTGCGACAGACAGATGAAGTATTTTTGTCTTCTCTAACAAAAATTGAAAATGGTCATGTGCTCGAACCCCATGAATTAGAAGTCATTGAATTTAGATTTTACTCCGCAGGGCAGGCTAATGAACTCTATCCTAGGGGAATTCGTCTATTCCTAACAAACGTTTCTGTCACTAAGTACAACCAACAGGTTTTGAACACCGTGCAAGATAAAAATATTTGTATAGCTAACGATGTCTGCATAGGTTGCCTTAATAAAGAGCAAGAGACGTTTGTATGCCAGAAATTACACAAAATGTCAGTTATTGGTAATGGTGGTTTACCTTACGAGATAACAATAGTAATCAAGAAGAACTATCGTTGCGAAACCCAATAACTTTCCCCTGGTTCCTGCTAACGCGCTTACAATTCACAAGTCACAGAGAGGGACCTATTCTGAAGTCGTTGACGAGTATTGCAAGACACACTACAGAAGCTTTTATTAACAGCCCTATTCTGATTGTACAGTATCAATTGATATTGAAAAATTGTGACCGAGAGTATCAGTTCGTATTCTGTTCAAAAAGTCACAAGAAAAAAAGCTCTCTTGATTTGGTGAAAATGAAAAGCATAAAATTTAAAAAAATTAATTTCATCTCGTTGAATTTAAAAAAAATATATTCAATTTTCAATTCAAATGTAGATAATCGAAGAAAATAGAAAAGTAAGTGAATAATTTTTTAAAAATTTTAGCTATTGAATTTTTTAGGAGTGTGAAATTCGAAAGAACTATACAAGAGTAACTGCAATATTACATCGAGCTTTTAAAAAAACATCCAGAGATGCAAATGGGGAAGAATAGCCTGACCTCCCCACGATGTTTAACGGAGCTGTGGAAGGAATTGGCCATACTTCTCAATAGTATGAGAGGTCCAACCAAAACAGCGGAAAATTGGAAACAGGTTTATATGCATATGCAGTATTTTACGTAAATTTCGTAATTTGCATATGTGCGTTTTTCTAGAGCCTTGGGCACTGGAAAAACCAGTAAAGAAGTCGAGCCCGAAAAGTGAAAGCTTCACTTAAATGTACCGGAGGTGGTCCTCCGACAGCAGAGTTGTCCAACTTTGAGCAGCTCGCTGTTGAGAGCTTTGGCTCGACCATAGTGGATGGCACATCAGGTGCTTGGATTCATAGTAAGAACTGTAGTCATTAAACCACAATTTGTAAATTAACCGAATTTATATTTCTTTCTATCATAGAAAAATCGGAACCAGAACCGAATCAAATGTCGGTATCTGTAAGCGACGTCGAGGTTGCTACCTCTACCACGTCCTCTACCACGTTACCAACTACCAAAACTACCCCTCCACCCAAAGTAAAAAAAGCAAAAACAGTGGACGAAATAATAGAGATAATGATAAATAGCCTTCAAGAGTGTCCTCTTTCTTAGCTTCTCAACAGCAAAAGCAACTTTTGAATGCTGTACAACAGCAAAATTACTTGCAACAAGAACTTATTGAAGATATAAAAATATTAAACAATAATTTATGTAAAATTTTGGGGAAAAAAATAACTAATGCGCTTAACGCGTAAATAATAAAAATTAAATAAATTTCATTATTAATTACATTTATTTCGTTTTTAATTTATTATACGAAATAAGGTAAATAAATTTTAAATATGCATTTGCCTATGCATTTACAGCAAATTACAGGGTTAAAATGTACCGATTTCGAACCCTCTCTCCTTCCCTTGATGTGCGCGAGATATCAGCTGAGTAAGTATATTCATCTGGGTACTCATTTGTTTCGCCATTTTCTACTCCATTCTTTATCAGGATGTTATGGAGGATAGCGCAAGCATATACGATATTTGTGGCGCGCTCGTGGGTGTAGTGCAGAACGCGGTGCTTGGAGATGCATCGGAAGCGAGATTTTACAACTCTAAAACCTCTTTCTATAACATTCCGCGCCGAGGCAGTCATTTTTTGTTGTACTTTTGCTCCTTTGGCGTAACAGCTTTGGCAACAGGAGTCATCAGCCATGGCTCTAGAGGATAACCCTGATCACCAAGCACGATCACGAGTCACGCCGCAATGAATGCACCTGTGTCATAGCTGCTCTGACAGTAGATGTAGTCCACATTTCGGAATCGTGGCAAGATCCCAGAAATTGTGCATTTATTGCGATAAAAAGAAGACGATGGTCACACACGGCTTCAACATTCATGCTGTAGTACCTTTTTCTATTCATATAGATATTGAGGGGAATGGCGACATTAGTACTAGTCGGCGCGATAATGGCAACGTGAGTGCAATCAATAGCACTGTCCCTTTAATGCCCAAGGCTGAAAAACCTGTAAAATGTAAAAATTATTATACAAGATGCTTGGTAAAAATTATCCTTTGCCACTCACCCTGCTTTTATATCCCTTTGTTCCATCTCTGTTGTGGAAAACTGTATTTCGCTGGCTTTCGAATTAACGATTATCCGCGTCATATGGTGCAGCACTCGCGACAGTGAGGATTGGCTCCTACCTGTTGCATGATTAGATGCAACACACTTCTGATATGAGCCATGCGCGTAAAAATGCAGTGCTGCTAAAAACCTCAGCAACAAAGGAATCGACGTTTGCATGTCGTCGTAGGGCTTCAGTTCATCCAAAATTTGTCGGCAAAGGGTTTTGGGAATCCGATAAAATTTTTTGAAAACACTATCCTGTATTTCCAATATATTACTCGAATCGCGTAAACTTTTTAACAACCGCCTTCTAGCTAATTTTTTTTTTTTAAGAGCTAAAATTAAGCAAATAATTTCGAGTTCCATTTTGACGGTGTGACCTGCTCTGAAAGTCGTCACAATTTTTTGTATCAATTGATACTGCAAATTTTTATTTAATTTTTCAAAATAGCAAAATGTATCAATTGATACAAAAGTCTCAATTGATACTGTGGTGACTATTGAGACAGCTCCAGAATAGGGCTGTATTTATTTATTTAAATCACAATTAAACTAAACCCACATGGGGCTAATAGTTGAAGTTTAAAGTAGCGAACGCATGGGTAATAAATGATAATATTAACTTTAACAATACTAGTTAGATAAAAAATTTAAAATGTTTATTTTAGTTACATCATACAAGAGATTCGGAGAAATTAATAATAGAATAGACAGAATTGAAATCTGCACAGGCCATCCGAAGTGGTTCATGCTGTAGAAATGCGGATCTGCAAAAACTGAGATGAAAATATTCAAATCTCCTTGATGTACGACGCCTTGATAGCGCCTTTTCGATGCCACTACCCCATAGTATTGTGAGGTGGCACGTCAGAGCTATAGCCACCTTGAATCCCTGATAATACGCAAAACTGAGGGAAGACTGACTTCGGAGTACCAGTCTAGGACCTCTGGAAACATGCATCCCACCGCTGCGTACCTAATCCGCGCTAAATAAGGGCACTGACATAGGAGATGTTCCACAGACTCCCTAGCATCGGAGTCGCGACAGCTACGACAGGCCTCCTTACACGGCATGCCGAGCCTGCTGGCATGTGTCCCAATGGGCCAGTGTCCAGTACTTGTGAAGACAATCCTTCTAACATGCTGTCCAGACATTCGTAAAAGTTCGATTGTTCTCCGGTTATCATATTGTGGCCATATTTTCCTTGATATGACACAGCCTTGTGTCGTACCCCATTTACTATTGGCCAGCTGTAGAAAGTTGTTTTTTATTTGCTGCTTTACGCTCCCTATTGCGATATGCAAATGTTCTGCAGCGTCCGCGTCCATATGGGAGCCGTTCATTGCCAGCTGATCAGCCATTTTGTTCCCAGTAACCGACGAGTGGCCGGGAACCCAAATCAGGGATATGGCCAATCTGCTGCCCAGGTCATTAAGTTCTTGTACACAATCCCGTACTAGGGTTGAGGTAATTACCATTGAACAAATGGCCTTAATCGCGGCTTGACTGTCAGAGAGTATAGCAACCCTTCTCGATCCTAGGTTGTTGTTGTTTCTCAAAAACCTGCAGGCCTCCAAAATAGCAAATATCTCCGCCTGGAAGATTGTTGTGAAATTTGGAAGCCTGTAAGATCTTGATAGGTTCAGATGTGCGGAAAAGATCCCTGCTCCCATTCCTACACTCATCTTAGAGCCGTCCGTGTAAATGCTGTAAATGTTGTTACCTCCGGGATCACGACCAGCTCTCCAATCCTTTCGCGCTGGGAAGATGGTTCTGAAACGGCGACCCGTATTAATTACCGGAGTTATGTAGTCAGTTCTGAAGTGCACCAGATTCTGTGGTAGCATATTTAGTATAGAGCCATGCCCATACGGTCTGTTTTTCCAAACAACAGCCTCTCGAAGTCTTAGAGCGGCGCACGATGCTTTTACTTTTATCTGAAGATCGATGGGTAGGATATGCAGTATAAAATTGAGTGCGGCAGACGCAGTTGAGCCCATTGCTCCTGTTGCGCCTATGCTTGCCGTTCTTTGTATTCTGCTTAGTTTTGCGACGTTATATTGCTTAGGCAGGCATGCCCAGTTGCTTAGTATCTTCAAAGCCCTTTTCATTATCTCACTGATGACGGTAAGGAATAGACCTGATACTAGTATCACCACATCATCCGCATTAGCTACGACCTTGATTCCTTTAAGGTTGAGAGTCTTAAGAAGCTCGTTATTTACTACCACCTAAAGAAGTGGGGATAGCACACCGCCTTGCGGAGTTCCTCTCCTAACTGATCGACGGATGTAAACATTCCACAGACTGGCTTAGATGCACCTAGTGCCCGACATGGTTTCAATCCATGCTATGATTTTGGGGTCCGCTCCCATACGGAGCAGAGAGGTGACAATCGCTTCTGAGTGAATATTGTTCAAAGCCCCCTCGATATCAAGGAAAGCTCCCATCGTAAATTGTTTATATTGTAATGATAGCTCTATCTGCGAAACCACCTCGTGGAGAGCCGTCTCTACGGACCTCACTTTTAGGTATGCATGCTGCGATACAGAAATTCTCCCTTAAATAAAGTTTTGACGGAGGTAGATATCTATAATTCTTTCCAGTGTGTTAATAACAAAGGAGGACAAGCTAATGGGGCGAAAATCCTTAGCTGTGAAATGTCCCCTTCTGCCCACCTTTGGTGTAAAAACTACTCTCGCCAGTCTCCAAGTCCTGGGCACATAGCTAAGAACCATACTGGATTTGAATAGCATATTTAACCACGGGATCGCAGTGTCTCTGAGATTCCACAGCATAATTGGGATAACTCCATCCGGACCTGGAGATTTGTAAGCTTCAAAACTTTTCAGGGCCCAGAAGATTCTATCATTTTTAATAACAGAATCTATCGCCTGCTCAGGTATGTCCGTTTGAAGAACCTGTCCATGACGTGCAGTGGTAATGGACTTCTCTAAGTTGTCCGGGAAGTGCTCATTCACGAGTTATTCCAGTGAATCTTTTATATTGTTAGTCCACGAGCCGTCCCTTTTCTTTATAAAGGCTGGACATGTATGTTCCTTGGCAAGGACTTTGCCCAACCTGGACATTGCATTAACGTCTTTTAGGCTTCCGCAGTAGTCCTTCTAGGGTTTCTGTTTGGCTTCCCTTATTGCCTTTTTGTAGTGTCTAAGGCAGTCTTTATACGGTTGCCAGAAATTATGTTTATGGCAGATCTTAAAGACGTGTCATCTTCCTGAGATGTGTTAGGTCTATAGCCCACCACGGTGGTAGTTTCTTTTTGCTACGAGTAATTGGACATGAGATCTCAAAGGCCCTCCTGCAGGCCTCCTCAAAGATTACGCTATACTTGTCCAGTTCTTCGCGATTTAAGTTTTGTAATAGAGGAAAATAATCTAACCTAGAACAAACTGAGGCACTGAAACTCCTCCAATCAATCCTCCTGGGATTCCTGTAGACCGGAGGTCGGTCAGGACTAAAACCAACGTTGAAAACAATAAATGTATGGTCTGAGAAGTATCTTTCTGTTACTCTCCAGCGGTCCACACTCACCCCGGCGTTTGCGTTGATCAGAGTGAGACCCAGTACCCCCTCCCACCCATTAAATCTCTGAGAACTTGGAAAAATGAAGGTGGGTGTGTTGCCCCGGTTGCAAATCTCCAGATTATTTTCAATAATAAAATCGAATAATGATAACTCTGTGGTTGATTTCACTGCTTCCCCATACCGTATTCCTGGCGTTGGCATCACAGTCTAATAGGAGGGTGTTCTCTCCGTTCAGGGCTCCGACCAGGTTCCGTAACTCGACAGGGGCGAGGGGCTATCATGCGCCATGTACTCTCATGCTAGGTACAGCCTTCGTTTTCTGAAGTCTTCTAGTCGGATAACTGTCAGGTCCACACTGCAGAGATTGCTACACAAAAAGGCGTTAATGTGTTTCTTAGCAATGATACATGATCTCGGTTTACCTGGAGTTTTGCAGTAATATAGGCGGAGTGCCTTATCTTGGAGTCCCCTGATCTCATGGTTCCTTATCCAAGGCTCCTGAATCAACCCAACGTCGAGGTCTTCCTCAATCATGAAGACCTTTAGATTGTCTACAGCACGTTTCAAGTGCTTTCGAGTTTCAGGGGCAGTGTGGGGTGGCTGAGGGTTCTCCCTCTTCCAGTGACATGCTAACTAGCAGCTCACTGGGATCTTTGACCTTGTGGTCATCCTTCCAACTAGTTAAAGAAAAAACCTTTAATTTGGCCTGTCTTATGCCAAAGCGTAGCTTGAATTCCTTCTTTTCCAGATCGCTGTCCTCAGTAATGGACAGAAGATACGATACTTCTGAGCCTCCTCCGCACGGATAAGAAACCAGTCATCCATGGGAACGTCAGAGTTGTGGAGTCGAAGGTATTCGAGAAGTTTGGTGCCTTCTACCTTCATTTTGGGTATCCAAATGCGAGCCCGAGGTCTTCTTGGAATATCCCTGGCTAGTATAAGCTTGAGTCTTAAGCCACTCCATTCATCACCAAACTTGGTAATAACCTCGCCCAGGAAATTCTTGGAGAACTCGTCCTCGCATTTGATCACCCGGCAGCCTCTGACAATCTCGGTGGAGTCCAAACTGAGTAGAGGGCCTCCCTTGTTACCAAGCACATATTCCATTACTCCAGATCCATATTCCATCTCTCGCAGATACGCAGTACTGTTTGAGAGAGCATCTATTAAGGCAACCTGCAGGTGATCCCTTGTCACCTCGCTATATGAGCGCTTGCTGCCTTTGGGTAAGTCTTGGAGAACATAGGATGGAGTTGTTAGCACATATTTTTTATTTTGCATCGACTACTCTAAAGAGTGAACAAGACTTGAAAGCTCTAAAAGATGAACAATATGAATCATATTTATATGAATTCTTACATATTGAAAATACATAAATACATAAAATTTTCGAATTTTTTAATTCGGGAAACTCCGTATTATTGCGAAATGTGCCTGTTTGGCTTAAAAATTACAAGTTCACGCCTGTTCAGGTCATACGAATTAATTCATACGCACTTAGCTCGGGCACGGGACGGTTTGATTTTTGCTATGAGCTCCAAGAAGTTTTTGTTATTAAAAGAAAAAGCAGAAAACAATTACTGATTTTTTTGAGTAGGTACACTACGCGTTTCATTCTTGTGAAATGCGTACTTAAACATTTTTTAATAAATATGTTTCTGTATTTGGTTCTTCTTTGAATAAAATTAAATTTGGTTTCATAAATGTAAATATCCATTTTAAAATGCATAATTAGGATAAAATGGAGATATATTTTGCCTTAAATTTTGACATTCGCAAAAGTGAACAAATTCGAAACTGTGAACCCGCTTGGTTTTAACTAGTTCACATTACTGCGCGTGCACTGTATCAACTGGTTCTTACGAACCAGTCTGGTCTATGGGGTATTATGGGAAAGAGGAAAGGTCAGCCATGGCAGAGCCCCTTACCATGGTAAGGTCACAGTTACATCCCAAGGCGAACCAGGTGTTGGGAGGGCTCCGTTCGAAAACAGTCGGTTACCCCGGGCTGCAAACCATCCAATGGGCACAGGTCGCGTAACACCCTGGATTGGGGGGGATTTTTATTGACTTCCCATTCTAGATCCGTAGTCTTCTGTTTAAGCAGGGTCACCACTTGCAGGAGCGACCTAAGTCGCGACTAACGGTCTTGACAGAATGTAGGCTATGTCTTGCGCACTATCCTGCCCTGCCCTCCCGCATACTTTATGTCAGTCTGCTTCTTGTACCACCGGAGGGCATCCTGATGCTGGCTGACACAGTACGCGAGAGTCATATCAACTCTCTAACAACAAGATTTGATATTATGGCTTGACCCCAGGAGCATAGAGTGCTGACTTGCTGAAATGGTATTTCATGTGGATATATTTTCATGTAATATAATTCCTTGATATCAACGTGAGTTTTAAATGATTAAAACATATCACGCATTAAAACACTTCATATTGTCATAAGTCTATATGTATGTCTTTCAATATGTTGCGTATGTGACAATGATTTCATTTAGTAGGAAAAATTGAGATATCATGTTATGATTATCATGCTTGTCTATCTGGGAAGATTAACATCATTAAACGCCAAATTTTTTTTGGCCATGGAATGCTAAGTAAATTAATTCAGAAGCCATTTCGATTAACTCCATACTCTAATGTAAATCGTTTCAATAACGCAATTCAAATGCACTAGCAAACTTTAAATGATAACGGCAAATTTTTTGTGCAACTCAAATGTACTGGCAAGCGCAGAATGAAAACGGTAAATTTTAAAGTGCCGCCTTACCAGAATTAAAGTGAAATAAATTAGTCAGTCAGTCTAATTGCCGCAGGATCAAGTATTTCTGAAGTCAAATTAATTAACATATTATTAAGAATAAAGTGTAATTGGGTTTATTTTAACTTCTACTGTACACTTCAACAATATTACACGGACTACATATTTTTTTGGCCTTTTCAACATTACTTCCAGATGGTAAGTATTTGGGTTTGAATTATTATAAAAAATTATTTCAATTTGTGAATGGTTTTAAAGAAATAAATATTATACCGTTATAATCAAGATGTGTGCGACTAATAATAATGTCGATGTGGAAAACAGTGATGGTTCTTCAACACGATTAATCAACAGAAAGTCTGGTTTAAGAAGACGCTTATGGTTTTCTTTGGATTTATTTGAATGCAACAGTACAAATATCCCAACGAACACATTGATTGGGAGGAAAAGAAGTCGTAATTCTGATAAATGGGCACGAAATTTACAAAAGCATAAAAAAACAAAAGGTTTGGCATACAGGAATAGAGGAGGAGATTTAGTACCTGCAAAAATATTTGTCGATATAAAATGCAGATGCCGTCAAAAGTGCAACCAAAAAATCTTTCGGATAAGAGAGAGAGGCTGCCATGAAGGCATTTTATAGTTTACATAGTCAACTTGACCAAAATATTTTCTTAAGAGGTTGTATTAAAGTTAAAGAAATAAAAAGAAGGCGCCCCACGAATAAAACTAAAGGACGAAGATCACATTCTTTTACATATTACTTTCGAACAGACAGACATAGTATTCCCGTTTGCAAAAAATATTTTAGGGACACTTATCAGGTGAGGGACAGGCGGATGTACAAATGTTGTTCTAAAGACTGGCGACTGGCGTGAAGTTCGAACCGGCGAGTAGAACCGTTTGTTTTAGCAGTGAACTAGTTAGTTTTAACAGTGGAAAATGGTTTCGAATCATGCTTTAACAGATAATTCGGGTGGAGGCTTCTATAATTTGCTGTTAATGACAGCGTATGACAAGAGTCGTAACATAGAATATGTTAGAGCATAGAATATGTTAAATCTGTTAATAGCAGAAAACAAAAGCTTCGTCGAAAAAGCGACATCGTCTGAACAGATTATGGATAGAGCATGTGATACCGTATTGCATGAATGTTGGAAAGAAAAAGAAGAAGATAAAGAAGAAGATGAAGATGATTATGTTGATGTAGAAGATTAAGAAAAAGATGATTATGATGATGAAAAAGAAGATGAAGAAGATGGAGGAGAAGAAGAATATAAAGAAGAAGAAAATTAACTAATCACCTGACCCGTTTAATAAATAGTAACCAATTCGCAAAGGGGAGAGAATTTAGTAATTTGACGCACACTGTATGACGAATCAATCGTCCAAAACAAAAAGTTATGTAATGAAACTTATACAGGGTGAAAGCAGATATGTCCCTCTACTTGTCAGAAAAGTTTTGGCCACCCAGCTATAGGGAGAGTCTTGTAACTTTGACTTTTGAGAGGCGCACAAAAGTCAAATTTACAAGACCCTCTTCGGCGCGCAGTCTATGATTCCTGTCTTCAAAGCTAAAATGTATGTATAGAGACTTATACTGGGTGGAGCCAGGTATCCCCTCACCTCTTGTAACTTTTACTTTTGTGCGCCTCTAAATCTTCGGCGCGCAGTCTATGATTCCTATCTCCAAAGCTAAAATGTACATATGTAATGAGACTTATACTGGGTGGAGCCAGGTATCCCCTGTAGGGTGCATGTGCAAGTCCAATTCATAAAATATCAATTCAGTTGTAAGGGGTCCAATTCATAGAACATCCGTTTCTTATTTTTTTATTAAAAGTATTATTTTATTTTCAGCTTTTGAAATGTACACGTCTTTTGTGTAACATATATTTTTTATATTAATTTTCATATATTGAAAATTGACAAAAACAAAAATTGATTTAATTTTAAAACAAACTTTCTGTACAAAACACAAGGTTGAAAGTTGGGGTACAATATATAAAAACCCTACAATACTCCCCCTCCGAGATTAAAAAGATTAAAAGTGACTTTTTTGTGTATTTGTGGTGATGTATTATTTGTGTTTGTTGTTAGTGGCGGTTCTATGTTGGCAGGTTTGAGTCTGTTTGTCGGAATTGTTTTAATGTCATTGTCTATTTCTATCTTAAAATAATATTTGTCCTTTTCTATAATTTTGTATGGCCCTTCGTATGGTTGCTGTAGTGATTTTTTGTTAATTCTTCTGACAAATACGTATTTACATGTGTTAAGGTTTTTTGGTATGTATGTGTCTTTATCTGTATTTCGGTGGTGTTCAATGTTAGATTTAACAGTTTTAAAATGTTGTTTTATGTTAGTTAAAACATCAGACGGATCGTTATCTTTACTTGGAAAAACGAATTCGCCTGGGAGACGTATATTCTGTCCGTAAACTATTTCTGCAGGTGTGGCAGAAAGGTCTTCCTTGAAGGTGGATCTTAAACCTAATAGAACTATTAGAAGTTCATCGTGCCACTTAGCTGTTTGGCTTCTAGCTGTAATTGCTGCCTTTAATTGTCTATGTAACCGTTCAACCATGCCATTAGCTTGCGGATGGTAAGGTGAAGTGGTAATTTTGTGACTACCGAGTAATTTTGTCAGTTCACAGAAAAATTTTGATGTGAACTGTGAGCCTTGGTCTGTCGTTATTTGAAGGGGTACTCCGAAACGCGAAATATATTGGTTGAAAAATACGTCTGCAATTGTAGTGGTGTTGATATCTCGTAAGGAGAACGCTTCAGGCCAACGTGTGAACCTATCTATGATTGTCAATATGTAGCGATAACCTTTGGAAGGTGGTAAAGGTCCTACTATGTCTAGATGAATATGTTCGAATCTACCTTTTGGAATTGGTATTTTCGTCACGGTTGGTTTTGTATGTCGGTTTACTTTAGATTTTTGGCACTGTATGCATTCTTTTGTCCAATTATTTAATTGTTTGCTCATATTTGGCCAAAAGTATCTGTTCGAAATTAAACGTCGTGTTGCTCTGATTCCTGGATGCGATATGTTATGTAATTTATCGAACATTGTTTTCCTCAAAGAATGTGGGACAAATGGCCTTGTTAAATTATTGGTGGTTTCACACCATATTTCTGTGTTTAACTGCGGAATTTTAATTAACTTTAAATTTTGGTTTTTATTAAGAACGGGATCTTTAAGATTTTGATCGTTTTGTCGTTCTTTTGCCAAAGTTTTAATGTTAAATTCTAAGTTTTGTAAAACATTTACTTCAAATGCGCGTGATAAAGTGTCAGCTACGATGTTTGTTTCTCCGCGTATATGTATATTGAATGTCGTTTGTAAATTCCGCAATGTATTAGAGATGTCTAGTTTGTCGTGGACTTCGTTCTGTCTTAGAATTTATCGCGAAAGTCAATGGTTTATGGTCCGTAAATATTGTAAATTGTCTTCCTTCCAAAAGGTGTCTAAAATGTTTAATATTTAGATATATAGCCAATAATTCGCGGTCAAAAGCACTGTATTTGATTTCTGTGGGTGAAAGTTTTTTTGAAAAGAACGCTAGCGGTTCCGTCGTATTCTTGTACTTTTGGTTTAAGACACCGCCGACAGCGATATTTGAAGCGTCGACCGTTAAGGACAGTTTAGCATCTTTGTTGAAATGATTCAACATTACCGTTGATGCGAAACTGTTCTTAATGGCTTCAAAGGCTGTGATGGTTTCTTCATTCCAAATTAGTGTTTTGTTTTTTTTCTTTGCCGTCTGGTTAATCATGTTGTATATTACGTTCGTTTTCTCTGCGAGTTTAGGTATATACCTGTGGTAATAGTTCGTCATGCCTATGAATTTTTGTGTCTGTTTAATTGTCTTCGGTAGTTCGTAGTTTCGAATGGCTAAGATCTTCTTCTGAGGGTTGTATTCCTTTATTAGAAATTTTGTGTCCCAGAAAATCGACAGTTGTTGTGCCAAAAGTACATTTACTTGGTTTGATGTTCAAACCGTACTCTGTTAGGCGTTTGAAAAGTAACTGTAGATGCTCCATGTGTTGTTCCTCATTTTCACTAGCAATTAGTACGTCATCTATATAAACGAAAACAAAGTCTAGTTCTCTGACTACTTCATTTATGAATCTTTGGAAAGTTTGTGCAGCGTTTCTTAACCCAAATGGCATTCGAGTGAACTCGAACATACCAAAAGGAGTTGTTATTGCTGTTTTTTGGAAAATATGTGTTTGCCTTTAATGTTCATGTTAAGGTCGTGTATATGTGGTAAGGGATATCGGTCTGGAACAGTTACCGTATTTAATCTCCTGAAATCACCGCAAGGGCGCCAATCGTTAACGTCCTTTGGGTACTAAATGTAGTGGGGATGATACTGAAGATTTTGATGGCCTACAAATGCCAGATTTTACTAAAAATTCGAATTCATTCTTTGCTATGTTAAATTTTATAGGATCTAAACGTCGTGGCTTTGAGAAAGGCAGAGTCCCTTCAGTTACCAATCGGTGTATTGTCGAATGTTTTACCGGTTTGGTATAGTCTGGTTCTCTTGTTAATGAGGGAAACTCTTTCAGTAATTTAGTGTATTTGTTGTCGATAACGAATAATTTCGGGAGTTGAATATCGCATAAATATGCAATTGCGTTAATTGTTAAATTTGTAAAAGGGTCTACGAGACGTTTTCTTTTTACGTCGACTAACAGACCATATTTGCTGAGAAAATCTGTACCGATAATTGGTTTTGCGATATCGGCGATCAAAAATACAAAAGGGAATTCTCTTCGTAATCCCAAGTTAATGGTTAGTAGTTTCCGTCCGAAAGTATTGATTACCGAACCGTTAGCTGCGGTTAAAATTATATCGGAGGATTGTTTATTTCTCGAAAATTGTGTTCTCGGTAATACAGAAAGAAATCTCTGCACCACTATCTATCAAGAATTTTAGCTTATTGTCCTTGTCGTAAATAAAAAGGCGACGTGTAGAAAAATTATGTCACCGTTATCTGTCGCCGCGACAACGGGTTTCTTTAGTTTACCGAATTCGTGCTTTTGTTTTGGTAAGTACACGGTTGTTCGCATTTTCTGGCTTTGCTTCCGAATCGGTAGTGGTATCTGCAAAGCCAGTTCGGATTTCTATTCGAGTTTGCCCTATGTCGTGAAGAATTTCTTCCTCGTGAAAATGACCGATGTCTGTGTGTTTGTTGTTTAATCTCGACCATTTCAACAGTTAATTTGTTGAAGTTCTCAGTCAGTTTAGTGGTCAGTTCGATTAAATTTTGAATAAGTTGGTCCGAAATGTGTGGTTTTTAAGTTACCGTATTTAATCTCCTGAAATCACCGCAAGGGCGCCAATCGTTAACGTCCTTTGGGTACTAAATGTAGTGGGGATGATACTGAAGATTTTGATGGCCTACAAATGCCAGATTTTACTAAAAATTCGAATTCATTCTTTGCTATGTTAAATTTTATAGGATCTAAACGTCGTGGCTTTGAGAAAGGCAGAGTTCCTTCAGTTACCAATCGGTGTATTGTCGAATGTTTTACCGGTTTGGTATAGTCTGGTTCTCTTGTTAATGAGGGAAACTCTTTCAGTAATTTAGTGTATTTGTTGTCGATAACGAATAATTTCGGGAGTTGAATATCGCATAAATATGCAATTGCGTTAATTGTTAAATTTGTAAAAGGGTCTACGAGACGTTTTCTTTTTACGTCGACTAACAGGCCATATTTGCTGAGAAAATCTGTACCGATAATTGGTTTTGCGATATCGGCGATCAAAAATACAAAAGGGAATTCTCTTCGTAATCCCAAGTTAATGGTTAGTAGTTTCCGTCCGAAAGTATTGATTACCGAACCGTTAGCTGCGGTTAAAATTATATCGGAGGATTGTTTATTTCTCGAAAATTGTGTTCTCGGTAATACAGAAATCTCTGCACCACTATCTATCAAGAATTTTAGCTTATTGTCCTTGTCGTAAATAAAAAGGCGACGTGTAGAAAAATTATGTCACCGTTATCTGTCGCCGCGACAACGGGTTTCTTTAGTTTACCGAATTCGTGCTTTTGTTTTGGTAAGTACACGGTTGTTCGCATTTTCTGGCTTTGCTTCCGAATCGGTAGTGGTATCTGCAAAGCCAGTTCGGATTTCTATTCGAGTTTGCCCTATGTCGTGAAGAATTTCTTCCTCGTGAAAATGACCGATGTCTGTGTGTTTGTTGTTTAATCTCGACCATTTCAACAGTTAATTTGTTGAAGTTCTCAGTCAGTTTAGTGGTCAGTTCGATTAAATTTTGAATAAGTTGGTCCGAAATGTGTGGTTTTGAAATGGTCGCAATTTCATTCCAACTTAACGCTTCCCATATCCTATCTGCAAGGCGTAATAATTCGGTTGTATCACTTAGATTGGATCCAGTTAAGGCAACATTAAGGATTTTTTGGGAGTTTTCTCAACCATAACTTCTTAATGATTTCGGAGCCAAAACTAGAACCAGCCAACTGGCTAAGTGTACGAAAAAATTCCGAGGGTTTTCGATCCCCTATTTCGGAAGACGACAGAAGTCTTTCCAGTTTCGCGTTTTCGCTTAAGGTGTGTCTTTCGATAAGCACCTTCTTTAATTCTGTATATCGATTGTCTGATGGTAGATTTTGTATGAAATCCAGAACTGTGATAATGACTTCTTGTGGTAGTGCTGTAATTGTGTATTCGTATTTTGTATTTTCTTGTGTAATGTTTTTTGTTCTAAATTGTGTTTCTGTGTGTATGAACCACGCTTCAGGGCAATTCGTCCAAAATTGTGGTAATTTTACCGATGTCGCGTAAATTTCTGAAGTAATTTGTGTATTGTTTGTTATGTGTTCATTTGGTAAGTCTATTAATGATGTATTTAAATTGTGTGTATGTATAGGTGTATGTGTATTTTGTTGTGGAGAGTGATACATTTTACTAAGAGGAGAAGTTTACAAGATGTTGAAAATAGAACAGTAATGATCACAAACAATGCGATGTGTAAAATGAATGATGGTAAGAAACAATGTTCGAACAATGTTGTTAATGAAAATTTACAGAAGTATTGAACGAGAAGATGGCGATTGTTGGCCAATTAATTATCAATCAATTATAATTTAGTTATAATTTGATTATAATTCGGTTGTAATTATAATTTTCTTCTTTAGTTATAATTTTCTTCAATGAAATTAATATTAGGTCGTAGATTGTATTATAGTGGACTATATATGGTGTAATATAGTATAAACGACATACATATATATGTACATATATATAATATGGGCACTTAGCTTAGTTTCAGTTTGTTGTTGTTGATCGTGCAATTCAACGGAACACATTCGGATTGGAATGGTAAAATCTTGAAACGTATAGTCACGCGTTAAGCCAAGGGATTTGTCGATGCCATCCAAAAGTTGATAGAATATTATTAATCCGTGGCCAGTAACAACAACAGCTATTGACAAATAATACAGCAGTATGCGTTTTTATTGAAAACAATGGCACAGGAAACCATCAGCATATGTAGGTTCAATAAGCAGGATCGCCAGTTGTAGGGTGCATGTGCAAGTCCAATTCATAAAATATCAATTCAGTTGTAAGGGGTCCAATTCATAGAACATCCGTTTCTTATTTTTTTATTAAAAGTATTATTTTATTTTCAGCTTTTGAAATGTACACGTCTTTTGTGTAACATATATTTTTTATATTAATTTTCATATATTGAAAATTGACAAAAACAAAAATTGATTTAATTTTAAAACAAACTTTCTGTACAAAACACAAGGTTGAAAGTTGGGGTACAATATATAAAAACCCTACATCCCCTCACCTCACCCTTGTGTAAAATAGCAAATAATATATTTGAATCTATGAAATTTATTGGTCCGAGTTTCTAAAATTAAATTTTTATTGTAATTTATACAAATGAGAAAAGAAATTCTACTCATACAAATGAGAAAAGAAAACCTAAATTCCATATTTTATACAAGTAGTATTTATACAAGTATTTATATACAAGTAGATTTTAAGATGTAGTTATATCAATTCCTCCTCGCAAATTTTTTGATCTTCGGAGAGGGAGTGTACCTTACAGGTTTTCGTTTGAGTCGAGTGGACTTGCGAGTTGATTTCACAACTGGTTTTGTAGTTCTATCTATAATTGGTTCAAAAGTGGATTGTTGAGGTATCCCCAAAACTTGCTGACTTCTATAAGAATTATCAATGTTTCGTTGTGATACTTCCATATCTAGCTGTTGGCTGGTTTCAGCTGTATTTTCGAATATAGATTTTGCCAATTGCGAGGCGTCAACATATGTTAGGTTTACAGGTTAAATTTGATCAGGTTTAATTTGGTTTTGTCGTTTGATTACTTTGGTGCCAGTATCTATGAAATACAAAATTTTTCCAAGTATTCTACACCTTTTTCAATTGTAGTTCAGAATTTTTCAATTGTAGTTCAGAATTTTTCAATGGTAGTTCAGAAATTCCATTTGTATTTCAGAAATTTTCAATTGTAGTTCAGAAATTCCATTTGTAGTTCAGAAATTCCATTTGTATTTCAGAAATTTTCAATTGTAGTTCAGAATTTTTCATTTGTAGTTCGTATTCATTTGTAGTTTTATGTTCAGTTATTAAAGTAAATTTTCGACCGTACAGGTAATCTTGGAATTTCTTTAATCAAAAATTATTGATAGTCCTTCCTTTTCAATTTGGCTACAATTTCTTTGGCTATCTGTTAATGTTTTCGAGGCGTGGGTTATTGGGCGTTCTAATCCATTGGGAAATATTTGCGAACTATAGCACCGTTTCCATATGCCGATGCGTCTGTTGCTAAAATAAGTGGTAATTTTTCATCGTAGTGAACTAATTGGGTCATCTCTATGATTTGGCGTTTAAGCTCGATAAAAGAACTTTCTTGTTCATTCTTCCAATAGTAAAGTTGGTTTTTCTTTCGAAGAAGATTTAAAGGACCACATATTTTTTAAAAATTCTTAATGAAAGAACAGTAATAGCAAAGAATATACAATATATAGAAGGCGCATCACTCAAAATTTTCAATTTTTCGCATCAGATGCGGTCGGTCGGTAGGCAAAGGGGTATTAGCAACATGTATTCTTTGAGTATAGACACACACTCGACGAGTATCATGACCCGAGCTCGGGCCCGAGTATCATGGCCCGAGCTCTTGCCATCATGTGAATTGCTTCCCTTCTCTCTTCGTTTCTCTCCTTCATCATTGCTTATTATCCAAGAATATTTTGCATATATATTCTTTGTTATTGTGATGCTTCTAGTGCAATCTGATGCAGGCACACACACACAAAACACATGATAACCAAAAAGACGGCGTTTTGAACCAATTTGAGCGATTTCTTTTTTGGTTCGTGGCCCGAGCCAGTGGCCGTGGCAGTGTATTTCTTGCCCTTTCGTTTCGTCGCTTTTGACGACGTACAGTTTCTTGCTGCTTGTGTTGGGTAAATTTATACGTCTGTGTATGCTTTGGTCGTGTGTGGTCATAGGCAAGGTTTTCGGCGCTTGCGGCCGCAGCCAGAAATTTTTGGAACTTTTAATTTTCCAAATTGAATTGAGAATTTAAATAATAGTAAAATGGTTAAATAGTAAAAAAAAAAGTAAAATAGTAAATAGTTAAATAGTAAAAATTAACGAGATCATATTTTACGAAAATATTTGTTACAAGCAGTAAATACTAGTATTTATTAATTTTTGGAATTTAATTTTTCAAAATAATTTTTTAATTCTTTTTAATAAATATGCACTACAAATATTTTAATATTATAAAAATATTTTAATATAATATTATAATAACATTTTAATATTTTAAAAATAGTTGCAGTATTTATTAAAAAGACTTAAAAAATTATTTTGAAAAATTAAATTCCAAAAATTAATAAATACAAGTATTTATTGTTTTTTAATCCTTATTAAAAGCTTAAATATTGAAAATTTGTAAGCTTACTTTCTTTAATTTGAACTCTTTCTATATGTATGAACATGAATTAGTTTATCGTTATCCCAAATGTCCACTAATTTTTTAAAAAAAGTTAATAACTAGGATTAAATTCGGTTACATTTTACAAAAATTATATTAATTCATTGTACCGGATAAAACGCACAGAACATACCGACATTTTTCCCTAATATTTTAATAAGTAAAAATGCAGTTGCGCTACGTTCTTCTTATTGCTAAAAAGGCATTCTTCTCTGTCGTTTTCATTTATTGTCGACGTCTAGCGTCGCTTATGGTCAAAAATTCCGCGGCTCGTTGCTTGTGTGTACGCATGTGTATGGTTTTGCTTGGTTTCGCTTTCTTTGTTGTGTGTGTTCAGCATTGGGCAACCTTGCGGCCGCAGCTGCAAATGAACAGTTAGAATTTAAGAAATAATTTCCAGACTTTTTATGCTTTATGAGAAAAAGGAAGTTAAATAAAAGACGAGTATTTTCTTGTAATTAACGAAATAGTATTTATTAATTTTGGGAATTTTCTATTTTAAAAATTTTTTATATTGAAAGTTTATATTGATATTTATATTTTTATTGTATTGTATAGGTTTTTTTTAATAATGCAATATATGCCCATATTGCTTCCTTTTTTTATTTAAATTTCATTTTTTTTATAATGATTTATTTAAAATAAAAAAGCCGAACGATGCCCATTATTTTAATTATTTTTAAAAAAATGTAATTTTAATTTTCCTCACTTTTTCCTAATTTTTTCATTAAAAAGCTATGCTACGAAAATGTCTTCAATATCTTATGCCTTAAATTAAAATTAAAAAATGATTGTGACAGGTTTTTTATCGCTGTCCGCACCGCACCACCGGATCGAACCCAGGCTTTTTTACACGGGAGCAATCCACTCTAGCCTCTAGGCTACCAAGCCTTATAAGTGGTGTTTGCTTTGTCAGTAATAAGTTCGCTGCGACCATCGTTTGCCGAAAAACGAAAAAATACGATAGCAATGGAAAGTTAACGCGACCACAAGAAATTGAGTAAAAATTGAGCGAAAAAGACAATGTGTAGAAACAATGTTTATAAACTTGGGTCGTACCGGTACGACCCACAGAACAAAATTTTTCGTTCGAAAATTTGTATGAGATGCGCCTTCTATACAATACATATTCTTTGGTAATAGTTTACTTTACCCATGAAAGATTGTAGTTCTGATACATTTTTAGGGCGCGGAAGATTCTTTATAGCTTCTGTTCGAGACTGAGATTGTTGAATTCCTTCTTGGCTAATAATGTGACCAAGATATTCAATTTGTGGTCGCATGAAAGAACATTTAGCGAAATTGCAGCGTAAGTCGATTTCCATGAGTCTCTGAAGAAGTATTCGAAGGTTATAAAGATGTTAATTTTCATCCTTTCCAGTACAAATAATATTGTCTAAATACATAATTTGCACATCCAGGAGTTCCTGTAATTATTTGTTCAATTAACCTTTGAAAAATGGTTGGTGCGCTTGCAACGCCGAAAGGTAATCTCTGGTACTGATAAAGACATAAAGGTGTATTTACAACGAGAAAAGATTTTGATTCTTCATCCATTTCTAAAAATAGCTCTTTAAATTCAGAGCATATAGCTTAAGAGTCAAAATTTTCTTTTATTCTGAAAATTTGATCTGCTTTGAACTCATGAAACCAATTTAATCCAAAGATATTGTTGCATACTTCTGAATTCGTAGCAAATAGTTCAAGCAAAGAATATGTATTGTATAGAAGGCGCATCTCATACAAATTTTCGAACGAAAAATTTTGTTCTGTGGGTCGTACCGGTACGACCCAAGTTTATAAACATTGTTTCTACACATTGTGTTTTTCGCTCAATTTTTACTCAATTTCTTGTGGTCATGTTAACTTTCCATTGCTATCGTATTTTCTCGTTTTTCGGCAAACGATGGCCGCAGTGAACTTCTAACTGAAAAACCAGCAATCGTTTATAAGGCTTGGTAGCCTAGTGGATAGAGTAGGTTACTGACGAGTAGAAAGGCCTGAGTTCGAACCTGGATGCGGGAATGTTTTTAAAAATGTCTTTGTAATATTTATTTTTTCAATTTAAGGCATTTTTAATTTTTTACATTTTTCTTGCTATTCTCGTCTCCATGCCAGGTGTTCTTTTTTTGGGTAACGATGTGTAAAATAATTTGGAATGCATGTGTTTGTATCATTTAGCGTCTGTGTGTCATCGCATGTAGAATAAGCTTTGCGTGGCTATTCTTGAGTTCTCAGAGTTGACGACGCTAGACGTCGAAAATAAATGAAAACGACAGAGAAGAATGCCTTTTTAGCAATAAGAAGAACATAGCGCAACTGGGTTTTTTCTTATTGAAATATTAGGACAAAATGTCGGTATGTTCGGTGCATTTTATCCGGTACAATAAATTAATATAATTTTTTGTTAAATGTAACCGAATTTAATCCTAGTTATTAATTTTTTTTTTAAAATTAGTGGACATTTGGGATAACGATAAACTAATTCATGTCCAAACATATAGAAAGAGTTCAAATTTAAGAAAGTAAACTTACAAATTTTTAATATTTAAGCTTTTAATAAGGATTAACGTGCAATAAATACTTATATTTATTAATTTTTGGAATTTAATTTTTCAAAATAATTTTTTAATTATTTTTAATAAATACTACAAATATTTTAATATTTTTAAAATATTTTAATAAAAAATTATATAAAAATTTTAATATTTTAAAAATATTTGTAGTATTTATTAAAAAGAATTAAAAAACTATTTTGAAAAATTAAATTCCAAAAATTAATAAATATAAGTATTTATTGCACGTTAATCTTTATTAAAAGCTTAAATATTAAAAATTTGTAAGCTAAATATTAAAAATATGAGCTCGCTAATCCTTATAAAATTTTACCATTGTTTTAATTCTCAATTTCTCATATCGCGTAACCTAAAGAATTACAAATTTCCAAAATTGAAAGTTCCAAAAATTTCTAGTTGCGACCGCAAGCGCCGACAACCTTGCCTATGACCAACACACGACCAAAGCGTACACAGACGTATAAATTTACCCAACACAAGCAGCAAGAAACTGTACGTCGTCAAAAGCGACGAAACGAAAGGGCAAGAAATACACTGGACTCGGTCCATGAACGAAAAAAGAAATCGCACAAATTGGTTCAAAACGCCGTCTTTTTGGTTATCATGTGTTTTGTGTGTGTGTGCCTGCATCAGGTTGCACTAGAAGCATCACAATAACAAAGAATATATATGCAAAATATTCTTGGATAATAAGCAAAGATTCGATAGAGAAACGAGGAGAGAAGGGAAGCAATTCACATGTCAGCAAGAGTAGCAAGAGCTCGGGCCATGATACTCGGGCCCGAGCTCGGGTCATGATACTGGTCGAGTGTGTGCCTATACTCAAAGAATACATGTTGCTAATACCCCTCCGCCTACCGACCGACCGCATCTGTTGCGAAAAATTGAAAATTTTGAGTGATGCGCCTTCTATATATTGTATATTCTTTGGTTCAAGGCTTCTACATTCATCATTTAACTTTACATTGACTTGGATCGTACCAATGCGAGGTATCTCTACGTTATTATAACCAAAAAGTTTAAGATTCGTGGGTGATATTAGTGGTTGCTTAAGAATTCTGTAAGCTGTAAGACCGATAATCGAGCGTACGGCTCCTGTATCAAATTGAAATTTTATATTTTGATTATTAATGTTGACGTGTATATACATCTTATTGCCTGATCTCGTAATGATTTTGTTAATAGCATTGCAATTAGATATACTATCACTATTCAACAACATTTAGAGAATTACTATTATTATACTTTACAGAATTACTATTACGTATTATATTTGACAGACGACTTACACATTGAAGCAATGTGACCTAATCTTTTACATTTGTAACATTGGCTGCGTTCAGAACCATCAAGCCTTTTTTGGCTTTTTCTTGTTAGCCTAAAGCTGTTCTCTAAACGCGTTGCTGAATCGTTGCTGATAGTATGCAGAAAAAGTTAACAAAAGTAAACAAACACTGAAAATTAATGACAGCTGAACAATAAACAGAAGTCGCTATAGTAAAAGTTTTGTCAGTGCCATTTCAGACAAATTTTAAATCTTTTTGAAATATATTACTGGTTTTGTTACTGGCAAATAGAAATAATATGGAAAATAATAATAATAGAAATTTGATACTGGCTGCTAGTTTACAATAAATTAATCTAAAATAATATTAAAATATTAGGTTCGTTCGATAACGTACTTACTAGTACTAGAAAGCACAAACTTTTACTATTTTTTACTAGAATTCACTAAGAATTCTAGAATTCACTAACCCTTCAACTAGCTGTTGAAGTAAATTCTCTTTGTTTACTTTGGTTCATGTTCGGTGCAAATTTTGCAACTGATTTTAAACTAATTTTCCAAAAGGCTACAGACTTGAAGGCTCAAAATTGAAATCAAAGCTCAGAACTGGGTGACAATGCAATATAAACTAAATACCCACGGCCACTTTGAGGCAACAATTTTTGGGCAATTTCAAAATGTTCGCTACAAAATTTTTAATGTATTTTAATCGAGCTTCGCTCGTTTTTTTTATACCATATTTAATGTTATTATTACAAAGGCTTAAACGCTCCTCATAAAATAAACATGTTATTACAAAATTAATATTGTTTATTAATTCATTTCATTTTCATTCATTTTTAAGGCACATGCATTGAATACAATGCATTTTTAAAGGCACAAAAGTTCTTAAAAACAATAATAGTGATATATTATATTATAATTATATGGCTTGTTCGTGTGCTATTTATTCAACACGTTTACAATTTCTCTGAGTATATCGTTTCTTTCCCTCTGGATCTGGTTGGATTCCTTTATTTCCCGGGTTAATTGCAACAAGGATTCCGTACGGATTTTCTCCTGTTGCATAGTCTCAGCCCGCTTAGATTTTCTACGTCCCGAAGAGGACAATTTTCGTTGCCATTGAAGAAACCGACGCTACTGCTGGAAGCTGGCGACATCGAAATGTCCGTCGCAGATTGTTCATCGGAAGGCAATACCGATGGACGCAAGGAGGAAATTGTAGGACCAGGGTTCACTGTCCGATCATCAATAAAAATTTTTCAAAAATGTCAAAAAATCCCCAATTTATCCTTCCTCTTCCTGTGCTGGTTATTTTATTGTTATCTTTTATCTTTTTGTAGGTCTGTTTTAAATTTCTCATCTTTTTGTTCAACGCTGCCTCCGTCATATTGATGTAACCATAATCGCGCATAGAATTCGATATTTCAGACCACACGCAACGTTTTTTAATTTTCGGATCGCGAAAGGCCTCTTTTTTGTCCTTATACAATTCCAGCAATAGCTTAATTTTTGCCGTGTTCCACTCATGCTCCACAGCTTTGATATGTGATTGGGATCCTTCAGCTGCAATATGTATAAGGAGAAGTATATAATTAGGAATATTAAACTATTTCAAACGTGACTTCTTTAATTATGCACACACCCAAAGTCTCTGCTTCTGGGTTACGCACATCTTCAACATACTCCGGGCCATTGGAGACAGCCTCCAAATTTGGGTTCATTTCACTTTCTGATTCGATCAACGCAACTTTGGTTTTCATATAATTTCCGAAAAAATTCTCGTCTGAAAATTGTAAGAGTTTTCATCCGACAAAATGAATTTTTCATGGACAAAAGCTTTTTTTTTGAAAAACCTACCATATTGTAGGACTTGATGCACATTCGCCGTGTCTTGCACGATATATTCGATCCCATTATAGGAATATTCGTTCACAATTAAATCCATTGCGCAGTTTTTTATTATTTTTAACACTTCGTTGCTAAATTCCACGTTGCCGCCACACGAGAAGTAAACAAACACTAAAAATGAGTGACAGAACGAATGAGCTGAGCAGATTCAGCCTACAAATTTTTGACTAGAAAAAATGGCGACTGCTTTGTCAGCCCTTCTGACCTTTCTACCTCCTCAGACAAAAATTCAGCCAAAAGCCAACATGGCTTGATGGTTCTGAACGCAGCCATTGAGCTTAAGATACTTGCAGTTTTGTTTTTCGTGTTTCTTGAAACATCAAGTACACGCTGGTAATGGAAGGTTTTGTCTGCCCCTCCAATTTTGTTGCTTACTGTTATGTTGATAACCCTGGCGATGAATTTCCTGATTGCTTTTTCTTGTCTTTTGTTTTATAACGTATATTTCATTTTCATTCGAAGACTTATTCAGAAATTCTTTAAAAATTTCTGCGATCAGCCACAAATTCATTATTACAATTACTATTTTTACAAACAAAATTGCACTATCTAGCCATACCTCTTAATTCCGTTACCCACTGATTGTAGCTATGCTTTAAAATGTTCTTTCAGTTGTCTTTTGTATGTATCGAAATCATTCGTGTCCTCATTGAATAACTGAAATTTTGGAACTGGCGTAGAATTGTGCGAATTTCCAGTTCGCTGATTTAATAAATTTTCAAAAAAATTCGGTTGTTGGGTTATCAGTTACCGTGTAAATTCCTGTTAACTGTCAAATATTGCACCTATTGCCGCTTCCATTTTCTCTTTCTTTAATTTTCCAATTTCTTCCAAATTATTCTCGTCGCCAATTAATATATTCGAATAAATGAAATTTATTTATCCGAGTTTCTAAAATTCTATTTTTATTCTAATTTAAATTTTCATACAAATGAGAAAAGAAAACCTAAATTCCATATTTTATACAAGTAGTATTTATGCAAGTATTTATAGTATATACAAGTAGATATTAAGATGTAGATATATTACAATTCGCAAAAGGGAGAGAATTTATGTAGTCATTTTAGAATCCCACACAACACAATTCTCGCTCAATCTGCTTTATTTTTTTCTTAAATTTGAAGTTTAGGCATTTTAAAAATACAATTTGAAGGCAATTCAATTTCAAAAAATCACAAATACAATTTCCATACAATTTCAGGCAATAACTACGTTTGTTGTTGCTTTTTTAAATGCTTTTTGTAAATTGCCTGTCTGACAAGGTATTTCATAAGCTGAAAATATACAATTGCCAGACAATCGGATATGTCAATGTAGACGGCACCTAAAAATCCGTCGTTTTCATACAATTGACTTGAGTATTGGGCTCTTTTTCTTCTGTAAACTTCAAATTTCTAAAAAATCTAATAAATAATCATTCTATCATTGCAAAAAAGATCAAAAAATCATGGTTGCCATTATCGCAAAACTTCGAAATTTCACATAGAATTTTCACAATTTTAAAAATTTCTTTAAAACAGACGTAAAATACTTAAAGATGGTATCTCTAGTCAGCAGTACACGACGTTTTTTGACGTATTCAGGACAATCCAGACAATTTTGAGACAATTCTCGAAATTTTCTTCTGAAATACTTGGGTCTTCAATTGCCTGACAATTTCAAGTCTCATATTGCCTGACAATATTGCTATTATGAAATCTTCACATTAGTAATTTGACTTCGGTGGATATCCGCATATTCTTCGCACACTGTATGCCGAATCAATCGTCCAAAGTAAAAAGTTATGTAATGAAACTTATACAGGGTGAAAGCCGATATGTCCCTTTACATGTCAGAAAAATTTTGGCCACCCAGCTATAGGGAGAGTCTTGTAATTTTGACTTTTGTGCGCCTCTAAATCATCGGCGCGCAGTCTATGATTCCTGTCTCTAAAGCAAAAATGTACGACTATGCAAAGGAAACTTATACTGGGTGGAGCCAGGTATCCCCTCACCTCGCTCGTTTGAAAAATAATAGAATTTTTGCCGCCGAGCTACAGGGAGACAACTACAGGCTAACCTTTGTCGCTTGTGTGAAGTTCGAACTGGCGAGTAGAACCGGAGACGCGAGTAGAACCGCCGGCGCGAGTAGCGAGTGGAATTAACAGAGAGTTTGTTTTAGCAGTGAACTAGTTGGTTTTAACAGTGGAAAGTGGTTTAGAATCATGCTTTAACAGAGAATTCGGGTAGAAGCTTTCAATTAATTTGCTTTTAATGACAGCATATTACAAGATTTGTAAAATATAATATGTTAGAGCTTTCATTAAATCTGTTAATAGCAGAAAACAAAAGCTTCGTCGAAAAAGCGACATCGTCTGGACAGAGTATGGCTAGAGCATGTGATACCGTATTGCATGAATGTTGGAAGGAAAAAGAAGGAGAAGATAAAGAAGAAGATGAAGATGAAAATGATTATGTTGATGAAGAAGATGAAGAAAAAGATGAGTATAATGATGAAAAAAAAGATGAAGAATAAGATGGAGGAGAAGAAGAATATGAAGCAGAAGAAGATGATGAATTAATCACCTGACCCGTTTAAAAAATAGTAACCAATCCGCAAAAGGGAGCGAGTTTAGGGTGAAAGCAGATATGTCCGTCTACTTGTCAGAAAAATTTTGGCCACCCAGCTATAGGGAGAGTATTGTAACTTTGACTTTTGTGCGCCTCTAAATCCTTGGCGCGCAGTCTACGATTCCTGTCTTCAAAGCTAAAATGTAAAATGTCCAAAGCTCACCTCGCCCGTTTGAAAAATAATAACATTTTTGCCACACAGCTACAGGGGGAGCCTTGTAACTTTGGCGGGTGTGTAAAGTTCGAACTGGCGAGTAGAAACGGAGACGCGAGTAGCGAGTGGAATTAGGAGAGTTCGTTTAATTAATTTCTAATCAAAATAGTCGATTTATTCAACCAAAGCATATTTGACCAGAAAATCTTGGCCACTTAGAAATATATTTCTTTCTGATGGAAAGGAAAGATTTTCTGGCGACTACAGGGAACATATCTGCCTTCATCCTGTATAAGTTTCATTACACACTTTGTTTTGGATGAGTAACGAAAACAATTCTGATTCGAACTCATCCAGCTATTTTTTACCTGTCTCTTTGGCCTTTAATAAACTGAAATTTGAAAATTGAAAATAAGAATTGTGGCTCTCAATAGCGTAGTAGAGTAAGCACTCGCCTAGCATGTTGAGGATGTCGGTTCGAATCCCGCCAACGCACACATGGTCGTCATATAAATGAAAATTTGAATATATTTTTAACCTTTTTTAGATTAGTGGCTAATTACTGTTGCACCTAGTATTCCCTGGAGCGCTTTGTATTCTCCAGACATCCTTTTTTTGATTTCGCATTTCCAATCATGTCTATGATAAATTATCATTAGTGGTTAAAATGAAATAATAACAGGGCTACCTTTTTCCACTCGGCACTTTTTTCATTGGTGGACCCCAAATATGTTAAAAAATTTCGAATTTTTTACAAACGAATTCAAATTCACTAACAAAAAATTGGTCGGATTACTTCCAAAAGAAAATTCCTAAAAATCGAAATGAACCTCAATGCAAATCAAAACACCTCAATTCTAACAAATATGTAAACATCGGATTCGAATATAGGAATCGAAATACAGAACACCTTCGAAAAAAAAGTGATCGAAATCAAATCCGATTCCGTGTGAATCGGAATGCAGCAGAAGGCTGATTCAAAAAGTCTGTGAAAGACTTTTATTTGAAAAGAGTTTTTTTTAAAAGTTATTTGAGACTTAAAAGTTTTTTGTTGATGAAGTGGTGCTCACAACGACTTAGGTCTTTGCACAAGAGGGAGGTGAGTGACAACCCCCAAAGTGGCCCTCTGGGAATTTTTTGACCAGAAAATTTTTATTGCACAAATTGAGAGGAAATTCAACCAAAACACCCCTTTGCGATCAGTTTTGGCGGAATCCCCCACCCACCATGAGGCCATCCTCATCCCCAGCCATCCCCACCATCCCCAGAGGGCCTCCCACTTTGGGAGCGTCACTCATCTCTACTACGTGTAAAGAGCCTTAGTAGTTTTGAGCACCACTTCATCAACAAAAGACTTTTAAAAGACTTTTAAGAATATGTAAATCGGCGAAGTAAACTCAAGGAACTCAATTAATATCGTACAAGGAAGTCATGTATTGCTCGCATCAGATCTTTTTAATCAGAAGTTACGCAACGCCCTTTTTAATGTAAAAAAACATGCATACAAAATTCTCCGCATCGTAAACCAAAATAACTGGCAAACACACAGCGTACATATGTATATCAAATTGTCATAGCCGTTCTTTGTTTCGGTTAAAGAATGGTTATAATTGTAATGCTTATACAATATACAGAATGCGCATCTCATATAAGCTAAATTTCAGTTTGCGCGAGAGCTTCAAGATGCGGGAGGGAAGTATGCATAAGAGGAAACCAAAGAGCAGGAGAGAGCAATCTTAATGCCAAGGGCACATACATATATTCATATGTGTGCATGTGTTGAGTCTGCCCGAATGCAAATTCTTCTGGCTTCTTTCTTTTTAGGGCAAATAATGAAAATTCAAGTCTGGTAAGAAAATGGTTTAATTAGATGTAGGTGCAAAGCAGGTAGAAGTCCCCCATAATGATGTAGCCAAGTAGATAGATACGGCAATAGTTTCAAGATTATGTTTTCTTAAAATAATTTAAAAGTTATAATATGGCGTTCACACGGACCGAATTTTCGACTGAAAAGTCGACTTTTCAAATTTCCCACAATTGCTGTTCAGACGACAAAATTTTAATCAAAAGTATAAGCAAAAGCGAATTTTCAAAATAATTTTTCATACACACACATAAAAATGAAAACGAAATAAAAATGCTGCCTTCTGATTGGTTCTGTGAAAGTGTCCGAATGTCACTTTGATTGAAATGTAATAGAATTCAGGGGAAATCAGAGTTGCAAGCGACTTTTCACTGGCTTTTCGTTGAAAAGACGCCGAAAAGCTGCTTTTCGTTTGACAGTATTTGCATGGACGAAAAGCAGCTTTTCGTCGTCTTTTCAGAGAACTTTTGAAAAGTCGACTTTTCAATCGAAAATTCGGTCCGTGTGAACGCCATATAAGTTAGATAAAGTTAAAAAAAAAAATTATTAATCGGAGATTGTTAATTCTTATTATTAGTTAAGAATTATTATTATTAATTAAGATTATTAATTAATTATTAATTCGACGATATCAAGCAAATGGTTCCCTCTAAGAATAAATACTCAAGGTGTCCATGCAAAAATCGCCGTTGCAGTTTTTGTATTTTGCGATTGCATCAAGAAAATGCGAAATATTTATCATACATACATACATTGCTCATCGCAGAACAACCCAGTAGTTCAAAGCTTCGTCGAAGACATTGTCCTCGAAGACATCTTGGAAGACAAATTCCTATTTGTCGGCAAAATTTTTCATTGGCGACATGTTTAGGGACACGGAATGCAAGCTGTCCCTAATCTGACATTGTGAGGGACACGTCCTGCAGGTTGTCGTGCCAGCAACCAAAATTGAAAATTAGCATAGCAACGAGCATTTGTTATTATGACTTTTCAAATATACTTCAATTTTTTTCCAATTTTCAGTCGTTCGTTGATTTTAAATTGTGATTGATATAAAAAAAAATATAACAAACCAAGCGGCTCTCAATAGCCTAGTGGAGTAAGTGCTCGCTTAGTAATATTGAGAGTGAGGGTTCGAATCAAGCAGCGGTCATTTACAAAAATTTATAAATAAAATTTAAATTAATATTTGTCTGCAAAATATCACAAAATAAAGTCCTAGGGACGATTCTGGTGGTGCATGGTAGTTTCTAGGCTATTTTTTTTTGTTTTTTGCGACGACAAATATTTTCGTTATTTGACATCGAAGACAACATTGGCGACATTTTCCTTAATTGTCGTCGAAGACAATATTAAGGACACTGTCGCTCTTGTTGTCGTCGAAGACAAATGAGACATTCGTATGAAAATGTCCTCGACCACGAACATAGGCTTGTCTTTCAGGTGTCCTCGACGACGGCCTTATGTCTTACACGCTTCTTCGAAGATGTCTTCGAGACATGAACTACTGGGAATCATCGGAGAAATTCGTCTTTGTAAAAATTTTTATCATACATACGAGTACATACATACATACATATCAAAAATTGTTCTGTGCATATTAGAGAAGGATGAAACAGGATGTTGCATATGTTCGTCGGCCGAAGAACAACCTCCATCAAATCTCCCACTAGCGGATGAAGATATTTCTTAGAAGAAAAGAACACTGAACACGGGTGGAAATGGATCCTTGGAACAACTTAAGAATAGGTGCCAAACGCCGATTTTTTTCAAAATTTTTTTTGCCGTTATATTTAACCGTAAGAACCGGAAGTAGCCATATTTTTTCCGGCGGAAGTCAGCCATCTTGGATTCAGAAGCGTTTAAAGTTTAAATAAAAACACGTCATATCTCCGTAACCGAGCGGCCTGTAGGAACACTTAAGGTACCGTTAGAAAGCTATTTATTTAGTCTATCATTGCTAAATTGCTAGTTTATCTATGCTAAATACTCTTTTGTCGAATTCTTAATATTTAACCAGTTATAATAAAATTTATAAAAAAAAATATTTTCGCTGGGAATCTTTAAGTTTTTTCTCTTAAACGAGTACATTAAGGTATAAAATAAATACTACTATTTAAAAGCCTGCTCTTTTGGCTCTTTTAAAACGGTATATAATATGTTATACTTACTATATTGATTCACATCCCTAAAGGCTTTAACATGAGTTGAAGTCGCAAAATTGTTTGGTTATGGCGCTATTTTAATGAAAAAATGAACAATTTTTTCTCCTAAACGAATACATGAAGGTATTAATTTAAGAAGATATATAAAAAAGTTATTTTTTAACTTTAATATGGTGTATAATATCTTATTATAAAATAAGAAAAGCGGTCTTAATTAATCAACAAAAATTTCATAATCAGATTCGGGATCTTCATTTTCCTTCTCAGTTATGTTGGGGCAGAGGGGATTTCAAAGACGCCCGGCCATTTTAAAGAATTCAGAAAGCATATCTGCTTCTTCCATTTTAAATTTTCTTAAAAGCATAAATTTGGCCAAATAACCATCGAAATGTGCCTTTTTTCGATGATATTGGGGAAAGGAATGTTTCATGTGTCGCCAGAGGCCCTCCTGGGTATTTGCGTGGGCCCCGGTTGAAGGGTCTACAAAATTCATACTGTGATTAACTTTTAGGTGTTGAAAACCTTCGTCTTCGAGACAATCATACGCCTAAACTAATTTATATACTATATACTAGAAAATACAAATTTTTTTAATATTTGAAAGGTAATACCTTCCAAAAATCTGAAATGATCATCGTTCCGGGTAAAATCCATTCCTTTATAATGGGGAGAAGCGTTTCCTTATCTCTTTTTTCAACCGCTACAAGGAAACATTTGTTAGTGGCCAAACACCCACTGGCCTTCTACCCGGTGTCCGCGATTATATTTCCGCTTGCCAAATTTGCTCTCGTCTATTTCGGCGATTTTTCCTTCGCCACCGATCTTTTCCTTTTTCAAAATTATGGCATCGAAGGCAACTTCTCTGCAAAAATTAGCCCAATCGACCGCTGTGGGCTCCGAAATATTTATTTCGTGGCATATGAAATCTAAAGAAACGTTCTTTAGCCAGAAATAAACGAAAGCGACAATTTGGAAAACGGTTAATTTCGAATTTCCAAGAAATGTATTTGCCCGAATAGCCACTCGATAACCGCATGTGGATTTCCTCTTATTTTTCTTTTCTAAACATCTAAATTACAAATGATATCTTACATCTATTAAATGCTATGGTATAATATGTTTTTGTATTATACCGCCAGGTATATCCATCAACCCTTGACTTATTTTTCACCAATGTTAATGGGTGGCCTCTAGGACACCTGTAACCACCTTCTTGAGGTATTACGTTCCACTCCATTAACTTTTTAATGTAATTTTCACTTAAGTTATTTGAATCTTCACCATGAAATAGTTTAAATATATCTATGAAATTCATGTTTTTCAAATTATTTTTAATTAAACACTTTTAAAAGTAGGAGAAATCGCTTTCGTGATGCAAGAAAGCTGTAAGCAAAATTTCAATGGAAGCGAACATGTAACGGTTCTTAGAACGGTTCTACATTCTAACATGGAGTTTAAGCGCCCCAGGGATATTTATAAATCGCATGATTTTTCGTAAAAATTTTTAATTTTTAGTTTTATTAAAATAGCGCCGCGGCCAAAAAATGTTTCGACTTCAACTCATATTAAAGCCTGTAGGGATGTGAATCAATATAGTAAGTATAACATATTATATATCGTTTTAAAGCCAAAAAAATGGGATTTTCAATATTAGTATTTATTTCATACCTTAATGTACTCGTTTAAGAGAAAAAAACTAAAGACTCCCAGCGAAAATTTTTTTTTTATAAATTTTATTATAACTGGTTAAATATTAAGAATTCGACAAAAGAGTATTTAACATAAATGATTGTATGAACATAAATAGCTTTCTAACGGTATCTTAACTGTTCCTATAGGCCGCTCGGTTACGGAGATATGACGTGTTTTTATTTAAACTTTAAACGCTTCTGAATCCAAGATTGCTGACTTCCGCCGGAAAAAATATGGCTACTTCCGGTCCTGACGTTAAATACTAACGGCATAAAAAGTTCGATTACAATCGGCGTTTGGCACGTATTCTTTAGTTAAGCCGTTTCACCACGTGTTAATGTTTTTGTGTCAATGTTTTTGGCAAAGTTTACACACTCACTTAATATTTAATACTTATGGCATACGAGACTATCTTAAAGAAAATTGCTATTCCTGATATGTCTATTACAATCCATATGTATGTAATCTTATTAAACGAACTAAAATTGTATATATGTATGTATATTTGTAGCTTTTTTGAGGTCGAAAACGGTTTACAGGATTTCTTTGATATTCACATATTAGGGAGATTGAGAGATTGCAAATCGATCTGTTGAGGCGTTTTTTTTGAAAAAAATCATTTTGGTAGGTTTTTCTCTCTACGAGTATTAAAGTGGTTGATCAACAAGTGTGTTAATAATTTATTGACAGATATTGATATTGTTTTGTTTTTGTTTTTAAATTTTGTTCTGTTCTGAAACAAAATGTCAATATATATTCAAAATTTCAATATATATTCAAATACGATAATGCGTTCTATGCAGAAAAATATACTCAAAATTTGAAATATTAAAAAAAGTGGTCAAAAAAAAAACGTTATGTGTAACATTTATTTAAAGAAAAATACATATAAATTGTTAATACCTTATTTCTTTTGACTAGAAAGCTGTCTAGAGACATTAGTTTTTACCGACGCTTCAAATTTAGTAAAAATGTGACACCGCATTATCCTTGAACAAATTTGTAGCCCGCATAGCCTCTGTCATATTAGACTTCTCAATGTACGAAGCAACACTTTCTCATGTTTTCAGCATTTCTCATATTTCACCAGAAGATACATAATTATACCAGAAGATACAATTAAACAATTCGGAGATTCCTCTATCCACGTCAATCGTTATGCGAATTACTCGTTTTGCTAAGTGCTCGTTAAGCGGGGTTCCACTGTATATACATATATGGATGTCTGTAACCATATACATATATATTTTTTTATATGGGTGTACACTCTCCTTCCATTTGTAGCGCATTAAAGGAGGCGTGGAAGGTATAGAAGAATATATATATAATATTCAATATTCTATCGGACCACGATCTTCCTTATTTGAACTGTTTTATCCTGTATTTTCTTACAGAAATAACAATGGGTAACATTATCAGAAAAGATGAAAAGCTTTGCAGAGGACAAGCTGGAACTTGGAATTTGCACCTCCTGCATGGATTGCAAACAGCCTTTATTGCCATTCGAAGAGTTCTACAACGAATCACTATACGATGCCATAAAAATGGACCGCGATTATTTATCGTAAAAGAGCTCGATCCGCAAGAAGATTGTAAGCTTTTATAAATTTTTTAAAAATAACTACTTACGACTTCTCTTTTAAACTTCTTACAAACAGATACAAATTTTTGTTTTATGCTATACTCGTTCGTACTAACGTCCGCCACCAAGGTTATAGCTTTGTGCTACGATAGCCACATCCGTATATACCGCGATATTCCTTTTTGCGATGGTTAAATGAAGTATCGTCGACGACCTTGAGCTTTTGCAATCGAGCTGGCGGCACTTGTTGATGCAAGGCGTCGTTGATTGCGGAAATCCTATTGTTTTCCTATCGCTTTATATTGGGAATGATCAACTCTAGCGCCAAATCTTTGACAAATAATTTTCTGCGCGTATTTTGCTTTGCAATGTTCCAATCAGGGTACAGTGCTATCCACACAATTTTTGCTGCAATTGGCTAAAAAAGCGTGACACATTTATTCGAATGTATCTACACCACCTTTTGTTGAGTTATAATAGAGACTTATTTCCGATTTGTTTTTATTATATATATGTAACAATTTCCAGGGTATAATGCATTGTTTTTTTTTTTGTGGAACGTAACTTATTAATGACATGGTCTTCCGAAAACCACTTTCGTTTGATGTGACTCAAAGTCACATCTCGGCAGTTTACGCCATAATATTTATTGTTAGACCAAAAAATATAACTAAATAATATTACAAAAAATTTCATATAGTTTTTTTAAAAGAAATAGTACTAACAAAAAAATACATAGTTTTTTATGATGGATTTTGGAAATTACAGCAGTTTAAACTTCAAGTGTGACCCAAAGTCACAGCATGACAGGAATACGGTTAAATTACTTTGGCCTTTGAGAAAGATGCCTAATTCACATAAGTATTATTTTGGGACTGGCCGTTTACAACAATAATTTTAGCTGTACGCTTTCCCATGGTCGTTTATCGAAAGATAATGGGAGGCTCAGGGAAACCAGCCCTTCATCGCAGTCCTAAATCTATGCTTGATTATCAGGATTTGTTAAATTGTTAATTCATTGTTAATTTGTTAAATTAATACATATAAAGCAATTAAATAAACAAATTTAAACAAACAAATTAAATTGACAAACAAATTAAATTTTAAATTATAAATATTAAATATTTAAATTATATTTAAATATGCAATTTGGAGGACCTCCCTCGCAAGGGATTTGGGTAAAATTCTTCTTACGGGTAGAGAGAATATCTGTTCCCTGTTTCACAAAATATACAAGCCTTGTAGTACAAGTCAAATATCTATATATTTACCCGTATATATAACAAATATATACCCGCCCTTATGAATTTATTTATTTCCCGCACTTATGAATTTACGCATTTTACGAAATGATTTCTACCTGTACCAAAATGTGAAAGGTCTTCAGCGACGGAATTTAAAACCTCGCAGTCTCTGGGATACGATATGATGGTGGAATATTCCTTAAAATTGTCACGCTGAACATGCAGATATCCACAAAAGTCAAATTACGAAACTCTCCCATTTGCGAATTATTTTTCAAACGTTATTATTTTTCTAACGGGTGAGGTGAGGGGATACCTGGCTCCACACTGTAAAAGTCTCATTACATACATTTTAGTGTTGGGGACAGGAATCAACACAGAGTGCGCGCAAAAGACGCAGAGGCGAACAAAAGTTCAGTATAAGTCTCATTACGCACACTTTAGGAGAGAGAAGCTTCCATTTTAGGTTTTGGAGACAGAAATCATAGACTGCCGAAGATTTAGAGGCGCACAAAAGTCAAAGATTTTATTATAGCTGGAAAAGTAGCTTTGTCAGATTAATTAGCATTAATAACTATTTTTTGAAATTAGCTGTGTTTTTTAATGAACTGTATAGGTTTTCTCCATACAAAATCGAAAAACCCAAGTTTCGCCAAGATTTCTGTCCAGGTTTAGGAGAAATTTGAAGAATTTTCCACTTTCGAAAGAAATTAGCCCAGCATACCTCATATGGGCTTGCTTATATCAAACAAAAAAGAGCGGGAAAAGTCCAAATAAAAGCTAAAGCTGTTTTTAGTTGTTGTAATTCGATGTCAAATAGTTTTTGACGTTTAACAAGAGCGTTAACTTCGGCCTGGCCGAAGCTCATATACCCTACCCGTATCTGTCGAAGTGACGATAAAAAGTAGGCGGGTGACGCCCACTTTCATTTAATCTACAGATAGTAAATTTTGATATAACTCATTTACGGCACCGCTTTTCACAACAAACACCTCATTATATGGTATTATATCGTATATAATATACCAGTGGGCGTGTCCCATTTTCTGTGAGATAACTTTTGATTTTATTATTATTTTTTATAATATTTTTCAAAGAATATTCGTGGCAAATCTCAAGACTATATCTTCATTCGTTCTTCTCTAATCGTGATTTTTGTCACCAGTGGGCGGACAACGCCCATTTTGGGGAGTGTATTTAAGTTCGAGACCATGGATTCGGAAATGAAAGTTTGGCTTTAAACTCGCTCTACCAGCTGAGAAATTGAGCTAAAAGCACGGGAAAATTCATACTTTCTATAAAAATTAGGCGTTACACTGGACCGATTTTCTCCATTTTGTAACGAAGGGCTCTCCGGCCGAGGTGAAACTCGCCGGATGTCCAGAGTCCTTCTTGTCACAAAAATTTATTTGTGTGAGACCGATTAATAAAACCTTTTTGTTTTTGAGTTTTTCTGTTTTGTTCTTGTTTTATTTTAATTTTAATTTTATTGATAATTGCTCTTAGCCTATTACACTCGTTCTTACTTTTGTATGTATTTATACCTAAGGGTTGTCTTTACCTCGTTGTGCTATGTTTCTACGTAATACAAATTGTTCTCCTAATTGTATCCCTATGAGCGATAGTCGATTCTCTTGGATCCTCCCGACAAAGGTTTAAAGACGATGGGTCTACCGGTCATGGTTCTCCCGCTTAGAGAGTCTTAAACCCCGAGGTACATCCAGGGAAGAAGAGATCGTGAAGGAGCAGGTTATTTTCCGGAGGTTACTTATGTTTTTAGATAACTTTTGACCGGTTTAAAATTATACTTGAGTGAGTAAGAAAGAGTGCTTGAGTGAACAGGAGTAATGTTTTTATGAGTTGTTGTAACAGGGGTAAGAGGTAAAAATTACAAGAAAGGCATGCATACCTCTGCCGCAACGGCGAAGTGTATACATCCTGCAGCAGAGATAACGAGATAGGAAACTCCGTCAAGACCTATCGTATATGTCAAAAAAAAACGAAATTCGGTAATTAGGTAAAACACGTATAGTGTATGTGTCGTGTATATGTGGTTCACCACAAGACGTCACGTTTGTATGACATTTTCTTTGTTTATTATTTTAACAGATAAAAAGTGTTTAGCATGTGAAAAATTATCAGCTATTTTGCAAAGAAATTAGCGTTTTTAGTGAATTTAAATGAAGTTAAATCATGCACTGGACCTCGCAAGTAGCACTTGCCGGGGCTGTATTTTGGAGCAGGATGATTGGCCTGCAACGGCAGGCATGGAAATTTCAGTGCAGGGAAGTTTGTTGCGACCTCTGGTATTTTTCTCCGGCCAATCGGAGTTGATAGGTTATGTTTTGAGTGAAACCGCATCGGATCCGATGCCAGCGTATCAAGGCACCACCTTGTCGCACAATCATGAACACTATGTGATACTATCGTCGGGAGCCACGGTCTTAATGCAATTGCTCGGGGCTCAGTCAATCGATTTGAATGGAAGTGGAATGGAAATGGAAATGAACTTAGCATTTGGAATCGCAACGCAAATGCAGAAATTAAGAAAAGGTACTTTAATTAATGATTAAATTATTATTTAAGTGTTTTATGTGATGTTTTTGTATTTTTTTCTAGTACGGGCGTTGCTGTACTTGGCCACACGGTTGCTCGATTTACTCACGCACAAATCCGCCGGATTTACTTTAGCTTTAAATCAAAAGAACAATGAAATGTGCAACATATTATATTTGTAATTCAGACTGTATATTTAAATGTTACTACATAATATTGTAGGAAAAATTATTCATCTAATAACTTAAATGTTATGTATCGGATAAACACTTAATGTGGTTGTATGCATAAGTAAATAAATACATGAAAGAACTTAAATTCTTATTATTTAAAAGCAATTCTTTTTTACCCTACACCGAAAGGATGAGGGATAGATTCACTTTGTGCTTCCGTTTGTATCGCATTAAAAGAAATTTGGGACGAATATACTTGGTCATAATAGGCTGTTTGGTATTAAATACAATACCAACATGGTTGTTTGGAACACATATGCAATCTTGTGCCCAGAAGATTTATAACTTCACAACCATGTTCGTTATTGAACTTTTGAAATTTCGCTAGAATGTTTAGCTATTGCAGCAAAGATAAAAGGAAAGAAAGTTACTCATAACTACTGAAAATAAAGAATACACCTAAACAAACAAATTGCGGAATTCTGTACATTTAGTTAACATTATTTGTATCGTTAAATACGATATCCATGAATAAAATAGATTTCATTTAAAATTTATTCATTTCGTCAATTGTGGTGAAAAAATCAATGATATTATAAAGCAGCGTTACATTTTACGTTAACAAAAGAAAATTCAGAAAGTACGAAAAAGGTAAAATTACTTTTTGTATTACTCGGTGTAAAGAACACAATAATTTTCTATTCTAGGAAGTAATTTGTACTCCGCGAAGCAAGAATAAATGTTTTGTTAACAGTTCAAGCACATTTATTCACTAATATATTTGCTAATTTATTAGTGATATTGTAGCATACCGATTATTTGATTTATTTGATTATTCGATTTATTTGATATTGTAGCATACCGACAACACTGCTTTGGTACCAGAATTTATAAGAGGCGCAAAAATAGATGCGTTCTATAGATGCGAGGTGAACGAAAAATTTTAGGGTATACCAACGCCATTTTATGTCTGCTTTTTTATTTTAATTGGATAATCAATTTGATTTTACAATGATTTCTTTTGCTTGAATTGTTCATAGAGTAGATCATACAGTTTCTGGTATAAAATAGTGACGGATTTGAGCGCATAAAACAATTTACATTAGATTTTTTGTTGTTAATCTGCACTTGCAATTACTTCTAAACTTAAAATACTTTTACCAAATAGGTTATAATTAAGTAATAAACTATTTAAAAGTAAAATGGATATGAAATAGACTAAATATTGGCATAAATAATTAAATAAAAATGTATGTCTTCGAATTCATTACTTATATGAATAATTAACTAAGTTGCTATCTCAAAACAAACGATTCGACTTAAAAATCTGAATTGTCATTGGGGTCTCAAAGCTGAACCCTCTCCGTCCCGATTACTCTTTATCAAAGGTCTGTAATGTTGAGTTTCTCTTGTAGTAACCCCTCCGCCGCAAACGTCTCACCCACAACAGGGGTACGTAACTTTCAGTTTCCTATACAAAAAACCCCGTTCCCTTTCCTCGACACTCTTAATCGGGGTCTGTAATGTTGAGTTTCTGAGCTGAATTTTTGGCTTTTTCACGAACACTACTTTACAATTTGGCGTCAAATCGCAGATCAGAGTTGCAAGTTTTTCGAGCCTTGACGCAGTTTCCTATCTCGTTATCTCTGTCCTGCAGCCTCTGATGCCTTTAAGAAGCAGTGGCTCACTAAAGAACATAACACGGTATGAATGCTCTACCGGCGGAGTTATTCACCCGCTCTGGGCTCTTGCTGAGTGTTCTGGTCGGTCCTATAGTAGTTGAAAGAAAGTATAAGAAAATATGCTATCAGAGAAAGGAATTTGTAAAAAAAAGAAAAGAGAGGTGTGCATGCCTTTACCGCAACGGCGGAGTGCATACACCCTACTGCCCCTGAGGAAACAGTGATTACCGCAGTTCCTACCGCAACGGTGGGAAGGCTGGTCCTTAGGGAGCACGAACATGGTATGAATGCTCTGCCGCAACGGCGGAGTCACACACCCATTCTAGCCTCTTTAGCTGATAGAAAGGTTCCTGATTAATGTGTCTTACCTAGGTGGTCGGCTTCCGAAGCAGAGATAACGAGATAGGAAACTGCGTCAAGACCCATCGTATATGTCAAAAAAAAACGAAATTCGGTATTTAGGTGAAACACGTATAGTGTATGTGTCGTGTATATGTAGTTCACCACAAGACGTCACGTTTATATGACATTTCTTTTGTTTATTATTTTAACAGATGAAAAATGTTTAGCTTGTGAAAATTGTTTAGCTATTTCGCAAAGAAATTAGTGTTTTTAGTGAATTTTAATGAAGTTAAATCATGCACTGGACCTCGGAAGTAGCACTTGCCGGGGCTGTATACGAACGGCTTGCCATTTTGGAGCAGGATGATTGGCCTGCAACGGCAGGCATGGACATTTCAATGCAGGGAATTTTGTTGCGAGCTCTGGTATTTTTCTCCGGCCAATCGGAGTTGATGGGTCATGTTTTGAGTGGTACCGCATCGGATCCGATATCAGCATATCAAGGCACCACCTTGTCGCACAATCATGAACACTATGTGATACTATCGTCGGGAGCCACGGTCTTAATGCAATTGCTCGGGGCTCAGTCAATCGATTTGAATGGAAGTGGAATGGAAATGGAAATTAACTTAGCATTTGGAATCGCAACGCAAATGCAGAAATTAAGAAAAGGTACTTTAATTAATGATTAAATTATTATTTAAGTGTTTTATGTGATGTTTCTGTATTTTTTTCTAGCACGGGCGTTGCTGTACTTGGCCACACGGTTGCTCGATTTACTCACGCACAAATCCGCCGGATTTACTTTAGCTTTAAATCAAAAGAACAATGAAATGTATTATATATATGTATTATATAATGTATATAATAATATGTAACATATTATTTTTATAATTCAGACTGTATATTTAAATGTTACTACATAATATTGTAGGAAAAATTATTCATCTAATAACTTAAATGTTATGTATCGGATAAACACTTAATGTGGTTGTATGCATAAATAAATAAATACATGAAAGAACTTAAATTCTTATTATTTAAAAGCAATTCTTTTTTACCCTACACCCGAAAGGATGAGGGATAGATTCACTTTGTGCTTCCGTTTGTATCGCATTAAAGGAGGCGTCTGCCTGTAAGTCTGTCAGTCCGTCCGTCTGTAGAAATCACGATTAAGGGAGAACTATTAGAGCTGTGAAATTTGGGACGAATATACTTGGTCATAATAGGCTGTTTGGTATTAAATACAATACCAACATGGTTGTTTGGAACACATGCAATCTTGCGTCCAGAAGATTTATAACTTCACAACCATGTTCGTTATTGAACTTTTGAAATTTCGCTAGAATGTTTAGCTATTGCAGCAAAGATAAAAGGAAAGAAAGTTACTCATAACTACTGAAAATAAAGAATACACCTAAACAAACAAATGGCGGAATTCTGTACATTTAGTTAATATTATTTGTATCGTTAAATACGATATCCATGAATAAAATAGAAGATTTCATCTAAAATTTATTCATTTCGTCAATTGTGGTGAAAAAATCAATGATATTATAAAGCAGCGTTAAATTTTACGTTAACAAAAGAAAATTCAGAAAGTACGAAAAAGGTAAAAGTACTTTTTGTAGTACTCGGTGTAAAGAACACAATAATTTTCTATTCTAGGAAGTAATTTGTACTCCGCGAAGCAAGAATAAACGTTTTGTTAACAGTTCAAGCACATTTATGCACTAATATATTTGCTAATTAAGAAAAAAATCAAATTTATTTGATATTGTAGCATACCGACAACACTGCTTTGCTACCAGAATTCATAAGAGGCGCAAAAATAGATGCGTTCTATACAAACGGGCAACACTAGTATCGGCAAATTCAATGGCGAGGTGAACGAAAAATTTGAGGGTATACCAACGCCATTTTATGTCTGCTTTTTTATTTTAATTGGATAATCAATTTGATTTTACAATAATTTCTTTTGCTTGAATTCTTCATAGAATAGGTCATACAGTTTCTTGTATAAAATAGTGGCGGATTTGAGCGTATAAAACAATTTACATTCGATTTTTTGTTGTTAATCTGCACTTGCAATGATTTCTAACCTTCAAATACTTTTCCCAAATAGGTTCTAATTAAGTAATAAACTATTTAAAAGTAAAATGGATATTAAATAGACTAAATAATTGGCATAAATAATTAAATAAAAATGTATGTCTTCGAATTCATTACTTATATGAATAATTAACTAAGTTGCTATCTCAAAACAAACATTTCGACTTAAAAATCTGAATTGTCATTGGGGTCTCAAAGCTGAACCCTCTCCGTTCCGATCACTCTTCATCAAGGGGGTCTGATAGTTGAGTTTCTATTTCCAATTACCCCTTCCCCGCGAAAGAAACACCCACAACAAACATCGGACTATGACTTTCTTATACGAAAAACCCGGTTCCCTTTCCTTGACACTCTTCATCAAGGGGGTCTGATAGTTCAGTTTCTTAGCTCAATTTTCGGTTTTTTCACGAACACTACTTTACGATTAGACGTCAAATCGCAGATCAGAGTTGCAAGTTTTTCGAGCCTTGACGCAGTTTCCTATCTCGTTATCTCTGTTCCGAAGATTGTCTTTTCTACGACGATGTCGCTCTATTTATATCGTGCCGACCACCCATGGTTGCTTGTTGAGTTATAAAAATTTAATTCGAGCAGCTGATTGTCATGGGGTCTTGGAATCAGCTGTTTAGTGTGGTGTACACGACGTCGGTTTTATTTTTTTAAAGTTCTTAAAGAGGTTTTCAAAAGTATTGATAGGTTGTCTTATATTCTAATTCTATGTATAAATTTAATATTTAATATTTTTAATATTTAATATTTAATTTATTTAATAATTTAATATTTAAGTATTGATAGGTTGTCTTATATTCTAATTCTATGTATAAATTTAATAATAATATACAAATATTAGGGCCTATTCTGGCTTTTCTGTTATTCTGCTATGAAATTCTGTTATACATTCATAACAGATTGTGACCATAACAGATTTGTTAAAAGTGGCATTCTGTGTTTTAATCTTTCATGGTTACCTGTCATATAGACAGATGCCAAAAAATTATTCAAAATTAAAAAACTATGCAGGCAGGGTCGGCTCAAACATACACAAATGAGACGACTTTCTAGGGCCCGGTTAAGTTTTCAATGTTGAAAATATTTGTGGAAAAGATAGTTTACTTTCCTGTTGGAAAGGTTTTTATTAACACAAGAATATATTGCCTCTTATAGGGCTATTGTGCATTTTAAAATCTAACGAAACTGGATGTTTGTTCTATTGAAAGTAAAACTTCCAAAAATTTAGAATTTTGTAAGCGATAAGAATTATAGTAAATATATGATCCGTTTATTCTTTAAAAATTGAATATTTGAATAATGAATAATATTAATTAATATAAAATAATTGATAATTAAATAGAAAGACTAAAAAACAGAATTTTTAAATAAATTCTATTCTAATTTATACTCGCGTATTTACTTTTTTTAAACTATCTTGGCTTTAATTTCAATTATATTTTTGATTATTGAATTTATCTCTTATTGAATTTGAATTTATCTTTATTTTCATGGGTAAAATTTTAATTTAAGATAAATTTCAGATTTGTTTAAGTTTTTCACATTATCTTATTTGTTTTATATTTTTTGTGTGCACTATTTCTTCAGGAGCCGGCTTCCTCGGTTCAGTAAGAAGCAAATGTCTAGGGCCCCAAGTGTTTTAATCCGGCCCTTGATGCAGACTGAATTTTTGTGTCACATATTTCATTTCTAATTCAGCTGATTCTATGAGTATGCGAATCAGACTCCACTAAAATCTTTCCGATGCGTGTCGACCTGTACAATGGAAACAATACAGTTGCCGGAGCAATACTTAAGGCCTTCATAAATGACTCCAGTCGGTGTTTCGACACAACAATTCGAATAAGTTCATATAAAAATTTGTTTAAATTGGAATATATTTCGCTTCTTCATTACCAAAAACGTTTATGTCGACATTTTATAATTGACCGATGTCCACTTTGAGCAGCCCGGTCGAAAATAAAGGCAATCGAATAGCCTGAGCATTGGGTATAAATATTGCTCCTGTTTCGTCTCAGGCTTCCAGAACTTCACAGTTTTGCAGCGTACGACGTATCAAAAGTACAGATGCACTCCAGTAATGGAAGATAGACAATGGTCACAGAAATCTGGCGCATAATATCGCGAATTTCATCTCATACACCCATACACCCGCATCTGTCGAGGTGATAAAAAGTGGGTGGGTGACAACTACTTTTTTTTAATTTACAGTGAGAAAATTTGATCTTTTAAATCGTCTACAACACCATTTTTCCTACCAAACATCTCATTATATGGTATAGTATATAAGTGGGCGTGTCACGCCCATTTTTCAGAATATATTTTAGTCTAAGAAGGTGGACTCGGGGAAAAAATTTTAGCTTTAAATTCGCTCTACAAGCTGAGAAATTGAGCTATAAGCATGGGAAAATTCACATTTGCTATTAAAAGTAGGCGTGGCACTGATCCGATTTTCCTCATTTTCAATACCAAACAGCCTATGATGACAAAGTATATTCGTGCCAAATTTCATGGCGATAGCTTTATTCGTTCTCCCGTAATCGTGATTTCTACAGACAGACAGACAGACGGACGGACATGGCTAAATCGAATCAGGAGGTGATTCTGAGCCAGAATATATATACTTTTCTATACCTGCCACGCCTCCTTTAATGCGTTACAAACGGAAGAACAAAGTATATCGTCATTCCTTCGGGTGTAGGGAAAAAAATTCCATTAAAAAAAAGAGCTATTAATAATCTATAAAAACAGCTAAAAAGATCTAAAAAGAGATATTAATAAAAAATTTTTTAGTGATTTTCATACTCAGAACCGAACCTGGGCCATTCCGCACGCAAGTCAGATATCTTGACTACTAGACCATGGAACCTTCTAGGAAAGAGTCGGTTTATAATACAGAAATAACTTTTATTCATGACTCAACTCTAAGAATGTAAAAGCTTTTTTTTTAGTACAGAATCTTACCTGAAAAGCTTTTTAAGCTTTTTATACCCTACACCCGAAGGTATGAGGGTATATTCACTTTGTTCTTCCGTTTGTAACGCATTAAAGGAGGCGTGGCAGGTATAGAAAAGTATAAATATTCGGGCTCAGAATCACCTCCTGATTCGATTTAGCCATATCCGTCCGTCTGTCTGTCTGTCTGTAGAAATCACGATTACGGGAGAACGAATAAAGCTATCGCCATGAAATTTGGCACGAATATACTTTGTCATCATAGGCTGTTTGGTATTGAAAATGAGGAAAATCGGATCAGTGCCACGCCTACTTTTAATAGCAAATGTGAATTTTCCCATGCTTATAGCTCAATTTCTCAGCTTGTAGAGCGAATTTAAAGCTACAATTTTTTCCCCGAGTCCACCTTCTTAGAGTAAAATATATTCTGAAAAATGGGCGTGACACGCCCACTTATATACTATACCATATAATGAGATGTTTGGTAGGAAAAGTGGTGTTGTAGACGAGTTAAAAGATCAAATTTTCTCACTGTAAATTAAAAAAAAGTAGTTGTCACCCACCCACTTTTTATCACCTCGACAGACGCGGGTGTATGGTATATGAGCTTCGGCCAGGCCGAAGATAAAGCTCTTACTTGTTTTTAGTATAGGCTTTCACCTAACAGTCTTTTCAACGATAAAATAGTTCTCGTTAATCGTTCTATTAATAGCTAACAGCTCTGTACGAACTCTGCACTATCCGCCCCGGATCGAACTTCACGCCAGTGTTCTAAAGAACAAGTAACATCTTTGGTTGATCAGCGCGAAGGCCGTGTTGCAAACTATAAAATATATGACACAAATGTTATAAAACATATTTTTTTTTCTTAAATAGGGCTTTTTTTTCTGTAATAAAAAACTTAAAATTTTAAAGACTGAATTTAACTTTATTACTTCTTCAGTTGCCAAATCGATTCAGTTGCTAAGTAACATAAAAATTGTAACATTACTGAAGATTATTTTTTGACTATTCTTTTTTATTAATTTTATATACCGCTAAATGAAAGCTATATCTGTACTTATGCATTCTACAATATACATATATTTGAATTTATATTATAAAGGGAATTTTAAAAAACAATGTACATTATTTCATCGCATTTCTCAACCTTTTGTTTTGTTTCTCAACCAGTTCATATGTTCCAGCTCTATATTTGTTTTGCCTTTTCGAATGTTTCAGTTTTCAGTTGTTCAGTTTTCAGGTTAGTTTTATGAAATCATTAAACGAAACGAATTACTGGTTTTTTACACCTAATTTAATCCAAATTATTTTTAAAAGATTTATATAAATTTATAAAAAATATTAAAGAAATATAAAAAATACTGAGAATTTTTCTATTTAGTATAATTTGTCGCGGATTATATAATAAAATAACTGATTATAATAATTAACCGTAACATTACTTCACATACAATTCATTTATATCTGGTATCATTCCGGACATGTTATCATGGACTGGTATCATGGTATCATTCCGGACCTCTTAAATTTACATTCATTTCCCTGATATGCAAATACATAGTTAACATCTCCAGAAACTATTTCGTTCCGAGGAGCTATTTAGCACTTGGAACTATTTCGATCCAGGAACTGTTTAGCTTCATGAACTGCTTACTTTTGGGGACTGCTCCCTTGTTGTAACACGTGCATCACACGGTCGAACATTTTGGTTAAATTTTCCAACGTAGCAGGTTGTCATATACATATGTATGTACATCGTAACCAAAAAGTTGATATCTTCAACCTTCTCTACTCCTTCCCAACTTTAAGAGGACAAATTTTCTTTCGAAGTTGAAGTTTTACGCCTTTCTGTTCACGATTTAAACTTAATAGTTGAATAAATATGAGCATCGCAACAGTCTGCGTCTTTTTTGCTTAGAAACAATAACAAATGTTTTAGAATTTAATTAAGAATGCATAATACTATAAAAACAATGATTTTCCTTATAATTTAAAAAAAATTTTTTTATAAACCTTTTTTTGTGTCATATTAATAATTTTGTTGAAATAATATGTTAATAACTATGAAGAACAAATATTTTAAAATCCCGGGATTCCGGGACTAGGTAAATGCAATCCCGAAATCCTTGAAAGCTCTTACTTGTTTTTAGTATAGGCTTTCACCTAACAGTCTTTTCAACGACAAAATAGTTCTCGTTAATCGTTCTATTAATAGCTAACAGCTCTGTACGAACTCTGTACTATCCGCCCCGGTTCGAACTTCACGCCAGTCTTCACGCCAGTGTTCTAAAGAACAAGTAACATCTTTGGTTGATCTACAAGCATGGTTGCGTAAAGCAATGGAGAGTGAGGGCATCGATGTTGAAGAACTTGAGTTTTCTTATTATGCTTTAGGAGCTATATCGAAAGTCGAGGAGCAGTTGCTAGAGCCGCAGCCAGCTACAGCATTTGACATGAATGTGCTTTTACAAGTTACAACATTTGATGTACTATACCGTTTAAAATTTTTAAATTACAGTTCGAGACCACAGCACGAACTAATCACTGGAACAAACACCTCATTATATATACCACGCCCAATTTTTAAAGTATATAGAAAGTATATAGAAGTATATAGAAGGTGGTTGGCAACGCCAGACCAAACCATAAGTGCTTAATTTCGTCTACAATATAAATTGAAATAAATTTGCGTAATTAATATTTTCAACCTAAAATTATTTCAACAAACAATGTGGATTACTTAAAGAAAGTCAAATTGGCTAAATTCGCAATAATCGCACTGCAAAAAGACTGTTTGTGTTTTCTGGTAGTTCTTATATTTCGTTTGCCTGCCGCCATCTTATATTTTTATCTGCATCTTTTCTTTGATACACACAATTGAACCACGTTGGCTGACAGCTGAGGATCGCGCAATCTCCTAATCGCCAATTAAATAATAATTGTCACTAATATAAATTGTGAAAATTACTGTAAGATGTCTCACACTGCGGAAAAACCCAACCACAATTCTGCGGATAAACGTGTAACTCGCAGTAAGTTTATAATTGGCTCTATTTCTGGTGGAGCGCTAGCGAGCCCTAATTCCCACGCTGGGGATCCTTCATTCACTGCTCTTCTTGATATGAAGTTAACTGCGCTACGCGATAACATCCTTAGTGAGGTGAGCTCTGCTATACGCCGATCAGAAGAACGCATCATGGAAAGATTTAGTGAGGTTGGAGCTGATATCTCGAATATTAAAACTGAGTTTAGAGGAATGATGGCTCGTTTAACTGCTGCTGAATCTACAATCACATCGGTTGCTGTAATAAAAAATAATATGTCTGAGATCACTGAAAGGATTTCGCAGCTTGAGAGAGACTCTGTTTCTTGTGATGCTGTCATATCGGGCATACCCTATACTGCAAATGAAAACCTGAAGACCGTATACGATAATATCTGCAATGCTGTTGGCCTTAATAATCACACTTCTTTACACGATGCTTTTAGAATTAAGAAAAGTGCTGAACCTACTCAGTCTGGCCCTATCGTAATCAAGGTGCAATCGGGACTTGAGAGATCCAAATTTCTGCGTTCGATTGGCGAGTTCTGCCGTAGCGAACATAGGGCACTTACACTAACTGATCTAGGCCTTGTAGGGGATGGTAAAGTCTATGTCTATGAAAGTCTGCCGAGATACTTGCGAGCTGTGTTGCATCATGCTCTAACACTGAAACGAGCAAAAAAACTTCATGCAGCTTTCAGTCTTCATGGCAAAGTTTTCGTCAAAATTGCACCTGATGGTAATCCTATCCAAGTTGATGACGTTAAATGTATGGACTCTCTCATCACTCCTGAGCGTTGACCTGTTAGCTGTCAGCCGCACATTTTTATAATATTCTCATCTTTATAGTAAATTTATGTATTTAATGCTTAAGTTCATTTACTCACTCACTGAACCTATCTCCCTGCTCATGATTTCTTTTCTCTTCCTCAATTACTTATCCTCATTCTCTATCTATTTCCTATCTTTTACCTCTTTTCTAGGTTCTCTAAAGTGTTATATGTGTACAAGTGTGTATATACGTGTGAATATATATGGCTGCAATTATGTCTCTGTTTCATGGATCTGCTTATCTTCTATGTCAACTCTGCTTGAATGCAATTTTGTTCTCTTTTCTGTTCTGATGGTCTCATTCTCTAATAATTATGACAACTAGATCCATCCAACCTGGCTATGCTGGCACTAATCATCGGGTGCTTCTTGACATTTTTAGCAAACAAAATAATGGTTTTAACATTGTTAATTTCAATGCTCGGAGTTTAAATCATATAAAATTTGATTATATAAAGCATGTTTTCGAATGTTCAACTATTGACGTTATCTGCATTTCTGAGACGTGGTTTCAAACTGATTTAAATAATGGTTGTGTTCAACTACCGAACTATAAGCTTCACCGCAAGGATAGGTCGCACAAGCGTGGAGGTGGCGTTGCTGTATATGTCAAGTCTGTTTATCAATCGGAAATTACGTGGTCGTTGGATCATAGTGAATATGAATGCATTTGTGTTAAGGTCTCGGATCATAGAACTAAAGCACTTGTCAGTTGTGTATACAGTCCGCATAAAACCTGTGAGTTGGAACAGCTATTTACTTATTTATCAACCAGTTCCCTGACTTTTGATATCACAATTGTGTGTGGTGATTTTAATGTCAATCTTTTGGTTCCTGATCCTATTACTATTAAACTCATTGATCTTTTCTATGCATCTGGCCTCTCCATTATTAACAACACTGCTCCAACTCGTTTTTGTCACTCTGCGTGTCCAAGTCTGCTTGACTATTTTGCTGTATCAGACACTAGTATGTTATTACTTTTTTCCCAGATTGATTTCATCTCTGACCATGACCTATTATTCTGTTCCTTCGACTTCCAATTAAATACTCTAAACATCCCAGCGTCATTTACGTATCGTGACTACAATTCTGTAGACTACAATTTATTGAATACTGCCTTAATGAACACTGACTGGACGAACTTTTGGTGTTCACCGCACGTTGATGATAAATTACAGGTTTTTAATAATATTCTTTGGAATCTATTTGACTCTTTTGTACCATTGCGGACTTGTAATGTTAAATCTCAACCCTGTCCTTGGCTTACTCAGAGAGTTATGATCTCCATTCGTAAGAGAAATATGTTACGCTCCAAATGGAAGAGAAGCCCTACTTCTTTTAACTGGGATAATTATAAAAGGGCCCGTAATGCTGTGACACTTATAATAAGGAAGTCAAAGCAAAACTTCTTTTTGACTAAGCTTGACTCTATAAACTCTCCTAAGCAAATCTGGAAGCGACTTAGAAACATTGGTATCGGGTCTAAAAATCCTACAACATGCGACTTATGCCCTGAGCTTTTAAATTCACATTTCCTACATCGACCTGTTTCTGTGATTAACCCTGTTGACACTGTGCGGAATACTAGGTGCAATTTCTTTGACCCTGAGCTGTTCGTATTCACTAATGTCTCTGAAAAAGACGTAGCATGTCAGGTAAACTTGATCAAGTCCAATTCAGTCGGTGAAGACAACATCTCTATTAAATTTGTTAAAATCATCCTTCCTTTTATTATTTCCCCTCTAACAGGTATCATTAATCATATATTCACCACTTCAGCCTTTCCGCATTCATGGAAATTGTCCACTGTCATTCCAATTGCTAAGAAATCATCTCCTAAAACTCCTAATGACTATCGTCCAATTAGTATTTTACCTGCGTTATCTAAAGTTTGTGAGGCTCTAATGGCCCAACAAATTAATAGTCATCTTGAAAGGAGGAATCTCCTTCACCCGTTGCAATCTGGTTTTCGTAGGAAGCATAGCTGTGCGACTGCCATGTTGAAGGTCACCGATGATATTCGTGTGTCGTATGACAATAGCCAAATTACATTTTTATGCCTCCTGGACTACTCTAAGGCTTTTGATTGTGTTGATCATAGACTGCTATGCTGGAAATTAAAATCTCTGTTTCTATTTTCTGATACTGCAGTCAAGTTGATCGAATCCTATCTTTCTGATCGTCACCAAAGAGTCAAAATCAATGATATTTATTCCAATTTTATGCCTGTCCTCATGGGTGTCCCACAGGGTTCTGTGTTGGGACCCTTATTATTCACTTTATTATTGAATGATATTTTTGCTATCGTTCGTTTTGTGTCCATCCACGCCTACGCAGATGATTTGCAGTTGTACCTATCCCTTCCCATTGGCTTGCTCAATGAACTATGTATTAGAATTAACGCTGATTTAGGCAGAATTGCTGAATGGTCTAAAAATAACTGTCTTAACTTAAATCCCTCTAAGTCTCAGGTTCTACCTATTTATAAAAGGAATATCGATCCCCTCTGCATTCCACCTATCTTTCTAAATGGTTCTCAGCTTAAATTTGTTTCGAGAGCCAATAGCCTCGGCTTTTGCATTAACTCTACGTTAACTTGCTCTGATCATGTTAATATGATTGTAAGTAAGTCGTACTCTGTGTTGTGTAGTTTACGTTACTCTGCAGATTTTATCCCTCATGCTATTCGCAGGAAACTTATTCTCCAACTCGTTATCCCAATCTTATCCTACGCTGGATTAGTGTACTGCAACCTGGACTCTTCTTCATCACATAAGCTTGATGTGCTTTTCAATAATTTAATTCGGTATATACATGGGCTCAGGCGGTACGATCACGTCTCTGAATACAGATGTTCGCTATTTGGTTGCAGTTTCACGCGCTATATGGATTTACGCAACTGCTTATTTTTGCACAATTTGATACATGCTTGCCAACCAGGTTATTTATTTGAGAAGCTCCAATTTTGTCAGTCAAGTCGCTTCCTTAATCTTGTCATTCCCCGATACAAGTATCTAAATTTGGGTCGGTATTTCTTTGTCTACGCTATAAGGCTTTGGAATAGCCTGCCGAACAATGTGAAAAATATACGGGAAAGAGGACTTTTTATGCAACTTGCAAAAGAGCACTTTTCTAGCTAATATCCGTTGACTGATACTCTCTGCTCTCCGTGAGTCATAAAACAAGGCTGCTGCTGGTACGCACATAACACGTAACCTACTCCACTCTTATTCCTCTCTTCTTCTTCATTTCATCTACCACTTTACTTCAATATCTACTTTATTACTATCATAGATGTTTTCCCTCTTCTCTATTAATTATTTAATTTCACATTTAAAATCCTAATCTATAAGCACTTATTGTAACATTAGTCAATTAATTTTATTAATTTAATTAAGATTAATTTTGTCAACTAATAAAATTGTAACCATGTCGTACTATATAAGAGCTAAGCTCTTCTTGTATGTCCAAAATAACAGGCTTAATAATAATAATAATAATAATAATAATAATAATAATATATTTTAGTCTAAGACGGTGGACTCGAAAATAAAATTTTAGCCTCAAATTCCCTCTACAAGAAATTGAGCTATAACGGATAAATGCATATTTGCTATAAAAAGTAGGCGTGGCATTAGTCCATTTTCAATACCAAATAGCGTAGAATAACAAAGAATATTTGTACCAAATTTTATGACGATACCTCCATTCGTTCTCCTGTAATCGGCTCCACAGACGGACGAAGCCGAAGGCCAGGCTTACACAGGTTTACACAGGTTTACACAGTGCGAGCTAACGTACGAGACAGCCCTCCGAGTAGCTGCACTGCAGTAACTCGCAACGTTTGGACGTAACTTACGAGTAACTCGTACGTGTGAGTTGGTTAGTAGCTCGCATCCGAGTTACTTCAACATTTTTTGTGTCCACTCGCCTGCTCGCCCGGCAGCAACGCGCACATGACTGCGGCTCGGCCGTCGCTCGCATCGTTTGGACGCGTTGGGCAATAGCTCGTCAGTGCCAGCCGGACAGCTGTGCGTGAAACACGTGTTTTTTTTGTGTGTACTACGCCGAATCGTTCGAAATGGCTGCGGATAGATGGTCTTCTGACAATAATATTTCATTCATGAAACTCTACAGAGACCAAGAAAACCTGTGGAATTGTTTCGATAAAAACTATCGAAATAGAGATATGAGAAAAGCATCTTTTTTTTTGATATTGGCTATGGTTATAGATATTTTCCAATTCCTGACATAATATTGTTGTCATCGAGCGTATCACCGTTTTTTTTATTAAAACAAGTTCACTCGACATCGCGACTCGACTAGGACTGGGCAGTAACTAGGTGTCGTGTAGACAGCAAAGGCGAGCCGAGCTGCTGCCTAGGAATTTGACAAGCCTAGTAGCTGTCTACTGGCCAGGCAGCAGCTTGCACTGTGTAAACGAGCCATAATGCTCTTACTTGTTTTTTCGGGGTAAGCTCAGTCTATCAAATATACATATACATACATTAGGGTGGTCCTTAGTTATATGGGTAAAAAAATTTTGTGAGATTTTTTTTTTCTTAACCCCCCAAATTTTTACATATGATAAGAAAACTATATATCCAAACTTTCAGCAAGATCGGATATCGGCACGTCGCACAGTGATTCGTCTAGAACAAGCTAGCTGGACAAAATTATTTTTTTGGTTTTTTGTATTTGTTAGGTTGTGACAAGAAAAAAATTGTATGGGAGCGGGGTTGCTTCTCCCCCCGTTTAGCCGGTTGGGGGGAAAAAATGTATAGAAAACACGTAAAAACAGTTGTTGAATCGAAGAAAATAGGAAAAACACGTAAGTAAGAAATTTTTTTTTCTTTAACAAAATATCCTAAGAAATTCTTGTTAAAATGTTGAAAACCGTATGGTTCTAAGTGGTACGGTTTTCAAAAAAATTAATGTTTGCTGACAAACCGATATGAGGACAGTAAGTGTAAATTTAATCAAAGTAGACATTTTTAATAAAAGTTATTTTATTTTATTTTATTTACACAAATACATGCATACATGTCAGTTCTTTATTTAATTTAAGTTTAGTTTTAAATTAATTTATAAATACAATCTTAAAAAAAAAAAAAAATTTTTTTTCCTTCTTCAACTTCACAAGAAGAAAACTTAAATGTCGCCTCATGTCCTCTCTCTGAAATTTATATATATTATACGCGCGTTCATCTATTTTAATTTGGTAAAAAATTTCATTGCGATATATTTGCACATCTATGTTTTTTCCCCTACATTCTAAAGGATGAGGGCATACATATTCACTTTGCCCTTCCGTTTGTAACGCAGTAAAAAAGGCGTGGCAGGTACAAAAATTTATATATATTCTGGCTCAGAATCACCTCCTGAATCGATTTAGCCTATCCGTTCGTATATCTGTCTGCCGGTCTGTCCGTCAATCTGTCCGCCTGTGGAAATAACAATTGCAGGAGAACGAATAAGTATCGTCATGAAATTTGGTACGAATATTCTCGGTTATCCTAGGCTGTTTGGTATTGAAAATAGGGAAAATCGGACTAGTGTCACGCCTACTTTTTATAGGGAATATGAATTCATCCGTGCTTAGAGCTCAATTTCTCAGTAGAAGGAATTTTAAGCTAAAATTTTATTTCCGGGACCACCATCTTAGACGAAAAAAAAGTTCTAGCTTTATTACTCCCCCCCGATACACATACAACATACAACACTACAAATGTATATAATTTACATAGGAGTGACTTGAACGATTCAGTGAATGATTCGTCTGAAGACACTGACGACACAGAAAGTATATGAAGGTGTATGTAAAACAAGTAAGAGTTTTAACTTCGGTCTGGCTGAAGCTCATATAACCTACACCCGCATCTTTCGAATTGATGACAAAAAGTGGGCGGGTGACACCTACTTTCATTTTATTTACAGATAGTAAATTTTTATCTATTAACTCGTTTACAACACCGCTTTTCTCAACGAACACCTCATTATATGGTATGGTATACCAGTGGGCGGACCGCGCCCATTTTTTTGAGTATATTTTCGTCTAAGATGGTGGTCCCGGAAATAAAATTTTAGCTTAAAATTCCTTCTACTGAGAAATTGAGCTCTAAGCACGGATGAATTCATATTCCCTATAAAAAGTAGGCGTGACACTAGTCCGATTTTCCCTATTTTCAATACCAAACAGCCTAGGATAACCGAGAATAATTGTACCAAATTTCATGACGATACTTATTCGTTCTCCTGCAATTGTTATTTCCACAGGCGGACAGATTGACGGACAGACCGGCAGACAGACATACGAACGGATAGGCTAAATCGATTCAGGAGGTGATTCTGAGCCAGAATATATATAAATTTTTGTACCTGCCACGCCTTTTTTACTGCGTTACAAACGGAAGGGCAAAGTGAATATGTATGCCCTCATCCTTTAGAATGTAGGGGAAAAAACATAGATGTGCAAATATATCGCAATGAAATTTTTTACCAAATTAAAATAGATGAACGCGCGTATAATATATATAAATTTCAGAGAGAGGACATGAGGCGACATTTAAGTTTTCTTCTTGTAAAGTTGAAAAAGGAAAACAATTTTTTTTTTTTTTTTAAGATTGTATTTATAAATTATTCTAAACTAAAACATATAACTATTAAATTTATCCTTAAAGAATACGACTAACCCTCAGTTTAAAGCTGCATAATACAAAAATAGTCAAGAACTTCTTTAACGTGAATAATAATCGTATTATCAGATGAACAAACGCAGCAAATTTTCCTTAAAAATTTACGTTTTCCAACATACCTACCCGCGTAAGTCATCATAGTAGGTTGACCGGGGAAAAAATTTTTCCGAATTCTAGTTGTGTGGGTTCTCTCTTTGTATTGCGATACGAATTTTCACGATAGTAAATTATTGTTTTTGTCCAGCTAGCTGGTTCTAGACGAACCACTGTGCGTCGTGCCGCAGAAAACTGCTTACAGGGAAGGGAAGTATATGTCGTAATTTTCAACTTTCTCAAGAACTATAAGACATAGATCCGTTCTGTTTGAAACATTTTTTGTAGAATTTATCAGAAAACTACGGAATCAGAAAAAAGTATACTTATTCATGTAATTTTTTGTAAAAAATTGCGACCAAAAATTTTTTTTCGAAATTTGTTTTGTTTTCTATTTTAAATTTGAGATTAATTTTCTCAAAAACTATTTGACCTAAAAGTCTAATTTTAAAATTATTATAAAGTTTGGATATTTCTTTTTTTAAAACAGGAAACAGGAATGGTATAAGTGTTCCCGTTACTTTTTAAAATTTTTTTTTTATGGTTTGAAGTCGCGTTTTTAGAAAAACCCCTCCTGCGCCTGAATTGGGGAAAATTTCCCCTCCCCCTAATATGACTTTTTCCTTGTCTCGACTCAACCTACACGTCCTAAACTTTTGATACATCTTATACGGAACGTCCTGGATATACATATGTCAATACATGCCGACTTTTATTAAGGTTGATTTTAGTCGCATCGGGATAACACCGCCGATAATCTTCTAGTACTTGCTAAATGAAATGTTTATTATTTTTTTGAACTCTCAGCAAGAGCTAAAGTAGAAACACTTGCTGTTGTCAATGGCAGTGAGTGTAATTACATTTACGGTACACTTATGCCGTGGTTAAATTTTTAAACTTTGCCTTAAATGCGGCACGGGTTCCCGTTATCCGATTTCGCTAAAAATTGGTACTTACCATTCATTCATTACGTGTCATAATTTAGAAGGGTAAGACAAAAAAAAATCGGAAGTTGAAAAATAAGGACCAGTCTAATATACATACATATGGGCCATATGGAAGGTCTCGGCGGTTTTTGATGACTAAATGGTGTTGATGCCTATATAACGGGCAACACTCACCCGATTGTTCAAACGAACATGTGCTTAAAAGGTGACATTTTTTGTGAAGATAGTTCGCAACCATTGTTTTCTAATTCTTTGCTCGTGTAAAAAATTACATTGATTTGAAAATGGTGAAATATCAGAAGATATACGCTATGTGATGCTTTTTCACTATAAAAAAGAAAAATGCTACAAAAACATTCCGAACAATTTGTGAAGTGTGCGGTGAGAATGCTGTGAGTGAACGAAGGTCGCAGGAGTGGTTTGCTCGATTCCATTGCGGAAATTTCGATGTCAAAGATGCACCTCGCTCTGGTGGGCCAGTCACTGAAAAAATAGGTGAAATTTTGCAACTGGTGGAGCAACCAGTTTTGCAACTGGAGGTGAACAGGCATAAAAAGCTCGATGTTTGGGTGCCACATGAATTAACCCAAAGAAATTTCCATCATGGTCAAAGGCTGCTGACCCTTCATAAACGACTTGAAAGCCTGAACTGACGGCAAAAAAAGGTTATATTGAGTGTTTGGATGGATTGAAAGGGAATGGCCCATTATGAGCTGCTGCAACGTAGCGAAACCATCAATTCGGTCCCGCGCTTTACATAACTGGTTCATTTGAACGAAGCACTCCACAAAAAGCGACAAGAATTGGCCAACAGAAAGGGAGTTGTGTTCCATCACGACAATGCGCGGCCATACACATCTTTGATGACTCGAAACAAATTGACGGAACTTGGTTGCGAAGTGTTTATGCATCTGCCGTATAACTCGAACCTTACACCGTCTGACTACCATTTGTTTCGGTTACTCTCTTGATGGTAAAAAATTGGCCGACCGAAGCGCCGCTGAAAATCACTTGGCCAAGTTTTTCGATGATAAACCACAGAAGTTTTACATCGATGGAATTATAAACCTACCCAAAAAATAGCAAAAAATAATAGATAATAATGGTCAATATGTACTTTATTAAAATTTATTTTTAATAAAGAAAATGTTTGTTTAAAAATGTAACAAAAAAACGGGAAGACTTTTTATATGACCTACTATATATTGTCTTTCGTCTATTGTCTCACGTCATCTGTAATCTGTGTCTCAGTTGCCCATGACCTGATATTAAAGCTTTTGTGATTAACTGCCGTCTGTCGAAGATATTTATCATCAAAATATCATCGGCTATCGTTAATCATCTACCACAAGGGTCGGCAACCTTTCTGGAGTTAAGAGCCATTTTTCTTCCGGATGTGGTAAATTATTTTTTTAAAGAGCCAAATACGTATAATTACATACACATCGGTAATATTAAAAACCATGGTACCGAATAAAAAAATTTTTTTATAGAATATAAAACGTTTTTACAAAGAACTATAAAGTTTGACAAAAATTATTCATAACTTGAAAAGACACTTCGCAGTTTTTTCAACATTTCGTGGGCGTGGGTGGTTAGTTATGCTTAATATATCATTGTACATATACTAGTTCTGAGTTAAAATTTCGGGTTTCCAGTTTACCGGGAAACTGGTTTAAAATAAATTTAAAAATTTGTAGCGAACATTTTAAAAAGGCTAACATTTCTGGTTCCAATTTCAAGTCCCCAGCTAACCGGAAAGCTGGTTCAAAATCTATTTCAAAAATTCTAGCGACATTTTAAAAGGGACAACACTTCTTGCCTGAAAGTGGGCATGAGTGGTTAGTTTATGCATGGTTTTGCATTGTCATCCAGTTCTAATTTATGGTTCAATTTTCAAGTCTCTACCTCATCAGCAAGTTAATTTAAAATCAGTTTAAAAATTTGTGCTATTCAAGAGCCACAAGTATGATTCTACTTAGCCGCATGCGGCTCGCGAGCCGCAGGTTGCCGAGCCGTGATCTACCATCTATCACACAGGTTTGCCAAGCTGAATCTTCAATTATAAGCTTTCTTAATATAATAACAATAATCGCTGGAATGTAAAACTAATTAAAATATATTTATTACTACAGATTTATTTATTTAATAACGTTTTTACTTAAAATTTATTAAATATTTCCTGATATGGAAATTACATATTATATGCAACATATATTGGGTCAAGTTGGTCCGCCAGAAAGCCATCACGAAGATGCATACGTTGCTTTTCGCCTCTACTATTAATTGGTACGACGCCTGTAATAATAAATTTATTTATTATTTATTATATGTATTGTATTTAATTAATAAATAATTTATTGTAAAGTTTAAATATGTAAAGTTAAAATTGAATTCATATTGTAACGAAGCTCCGGTCTTCCGGTTTTAGAGCCGAGGTCAAACCGGATCGCCAAGGTTCAGAAAATTTATTTTTTGGGATTGCTAAATACTTTATTGATCCTATTGTCGCCGTTTCCGATTGTTACAAACTTAATGCCTTAATGTTGGCTTATTGTCTCATTACTTCCTATGACAGCATCAATCGGGAAGAAGCTCGTCTTTGGCTCGGCTTTAAAGTTTCGTGGTGACCGTGAAACCTTGATGTTGATGTCGCTTGACCGATGATTTCGACGGCGTCCATGAATGCTTGTCTCGTAACCGCCTTAAGCATCGAGAAAATGGCTTGCGTCGTCCGTAAATGGCTTGTCTCGTAGTGTCTTAAGCGTTGACGGAAATTATTAAGAGTGTTGTCGTGGAAATGTGCTCTCGTTTATGTTGCAGTTGTGCGCTCTAACGAACAAACGGATTCGATAGGCCCGTAAGTACGCGCATAGATGGACGAATGGGTCCGATAGGCCCGTAAGTCCACTACACTCTGATAGCAAAACTATACTTTCCGCGAGAAATTTGGCCGCGAGATTCTTATTTACGACGTTACAATTGTGCGCTCTAACGAACAAACGGATTCTATAGGCCCGTAAGTTCGCGCATAGATGAACGAATGGGTCCGATAGGCCCGTAAGTCCACTATACTCTGATAGCAAAATTGTATTTTCCTTCGCGAGAAATTAGACCGTGAGATTTCAATTAATTTATTTCTACGCCTTTTTTTCCACTCACAACTTTATTACACGTCGTTAAAAATTTAATTAAGTTGGTTTACACGCGTTTCTAATGGTCACAAATTCTACGTTTGTATGTCGTTACTTATTCTGTTCAGATCTACTCTTGTCTGCGTCCACTCAACAACTCGCTCTGTCGACGTCTGTTCGCGTCCGTGTCTACTCAGCAACTGAACTCATAACTTTCGCTTCTCTCTTGCTGGCCGCGTTCGATGCTTCTTCTTCCCGGTTACGTTTGCTGTTCACATATGTGTATGTATTTTCAGTACATTATTCTTAAGCTATGTTAGGCCAGAGCTGTGTTTAGCTTAAAGCGAATTTACATCAAAGTTTCCACGTATGTAATTAAATCCAAAAAATCGAGTTACTCCTAAACTAAGTTATAAGACTAAAGTACAATTGGAGTAATTTAATATAAAATCCATATATTTATATATTTAAAGTAAATTAAATTAAATTAAATTAACTTCCAAATTCATTACGGAAAAAAAAACAATATTTGAAAGTAAATAAAAAATAAAAAAAATAATATAAAATTGTGGCGAGTAAAAGTTAACCAATTTTTGCTCCGTCACACCCCCCTTTTACTTCGGGTGGGATTCGAGTCGCCATATTCCCTTGCCGGCTCTGGATATGTAGATCCGATACGATCTACCGTTGATTACTCGTCTCGTGATGAAGCGCTGCCCTTTCTTCTTCTTTACTAGAATGTGCTGCAGGGCAGAATTTAGTTGTGCGACATCCTTGGGGAAATTGAAAGCTCGGCGTCATCGGGGAAGGTTGGAGGCTCGGCGTCATCGGGGGTTTCAAGTTCACCCCATATCTCGGTGTCCAAGGACAGCACTTCGTCCATCCCTTCCGCTTGCATATACTCTTCTATCAACATCGGACCATGTTGGAAGGTCTTCGTCGACCGTCGGGAGTGGTATTTCGGACTCGCTGATGACGTGGTAGTTGGTCCTGGCCCTGGTGGGTGCCACGCCCTCAGTCGCTTGCGTTTCTGAGGGGTGTTGAGGCGTCTTCGGGCTCATCAGCTACCTGTGGTTCTACTTCTCTTGTCGCTTGGTTGGCGGTTGCGTCCTCGAGAGTTGTAACGACGTCTTCGGGCTCATCGATTGCTTTAGTTGCGAAGCAATCGATGTACCCTGGCCCTACATCGGCGTCCACTACCGTATCCATAGAGTAGTGTGCACGTGATGGTCCGTCGTACTCTTCTTTTTCGGAACCCGGGTCATCGACACTTTCCTCCTGGTCTGGTCTGGCTGCTTGGTCTGACTCAGATGCGTGGTCTGGCTCAGGTGCGTTGTCTGGACCATATGGTTCATACGCGCATTCCGGCTCGGAATCTCTGGTTCCGGGTGCTTGGGTGGGTTGGCGGTTACCCCCGGAGGTACTCGGGTGTTGATCCTCTCCGGTTTCTGTGTCCTCGTCCTCTTGCTCAGAGTCAGTATCTAGGAGCACTACCTCTTTTACAAGCTCGGGTTCAGGCTCTGTGGCTCTTGGTCGTTTGGTTGGGGGGTCTCGGTTTACCTCACCAATGTTGTCCTGTGAATCTTCGGAAACTCGACGAAAAACGTGGATACGTGGCCACTTCGCACCTGGATTATCGACAACCTCCTCGTAGCTGTCACTAAGTCGGCGTGTACGTGGTTGCTTCTCTTGTTCTTCTAATAGTCGCTGCTTGAATGCTTTGGCGGTTTTAGCGAATTTATCCTCGTTCTCCATATCGATGTTGTTTTGCTTGTGGTCGTTGTTCAACTGACTGAGGTTGGTGCCTTGCAGTGATGAACTGCAATAAGTGCGTCTTTGTTTGAAATAGTGGGATGTGTAATTATAAGCATTTGTTAGTGGGGTGTGTCGCAACGTAAAGATTCTAGTGTTGTCGTGGGGAATTGTGCGTTTGACCTCAGTGTCATTATGAGAGTGGTCGGCAGGGTCTTCTTGGGCATTGGACTGGGGTTCAGGGGCGTAATACGCCTTTAGGTCGGATACGTGTGCCGTTCGCACTCGTTTCTCGTTCGGTTTTTGTGATTACTTGTGAAATATAGTCTTCAATTCTATAGGGCCCGTCAAAACGTGGTGCCAGTTTTGCGGCGAATTTGTCCACGGCCTTAGAGAGTGGGTGTTGCCTTACCATCACCAATTGGCCGATATTCGGTTTCCATTGCCTACGGCGCAAGTTGTAGTGCTTAGCCTGGTATTGTGCGGCTTTCTCCATATTTTACCTCGCGATTTGGAAAGCCTGCTTTAGTCGTTCTGCATGTTCTCCAGAGGAGCTTTCGGCATGGCCAGTACCGCTTGTTTCTCTCTCGAATAGTGCATTGGGTAAACGGGGTTCTCTGCCATACACCAAAAATGCTGGGGAGTACTTGGTTGACTCTGATTCACTGGAATTGAACGCTAGGGTGATCTCTGGGAGTAACTCATCCCACGTGTTCTGTTGGGGTCCTGTAAACTGTGAGATCATTACTTTGATTGTTCGGTTAGTACGCTCCGTCGTGTTTATTAATTGTTCAGCAGTCGTCTTTCGACATGGTATCATTTCGACCCATTTCGAGAATTTATCGGCAAACACTATTAGTGTGCTATTTCCATGCTTGGTTCTAGGCAGTGGTTCAAAAAATCTGCACTTACTGTAACCCAGGGCTCCTCCAGGAGGTGCGTCAACATTTTTCCCGCTGGCTTTAACTGAGCGATTTTATACTTTTGGCAACTCTTGCATGCTCGAACATATCGACTCACTTGGCGGAACATTCCTGGCCAATAGTATCGCTGGGCAACTCGTGCGATGGTCTTCCGTATACCCAGATGCCCCGCCGTAGGTGCATCATGCGTTTCTACGAGTACTGCAGGTATCTGATTCTCCGGTACGCATAGTTTCCACGGGGTACGTTCTTCGTCGTCGATTCCCTTGGGAATATGGCGGTAACGTTTTCCTTCTTGTATACAATACTCCGGAAACTTTTGTGGATTCTCGTTTACTTCCTTCATTTTCTTTTCATACCAAATTCCCGATTTACTTCCGTTTTGTTCCTTCAGGTTTGCGCAAATACCTTCTAGTTGTTCAAATTTCTTTAATTCCTCTTTGAGAAATTTATCGATGCGTTCTTGTTCCGACTCCTCCTTTGTTCTATGACAATTTGGGTCTTCGTTATCGTCCTGCGTTTCCTTGATCTCTAAGGAGAGATTAGCGCACTCCATTCTTGTGCCAATGCGGGTTAGGAAGTCAAGTCCTAGGATGAGGTCATCCACTACCTCTGGGAGGATAAACAAAGTGATCGTGCGACTTTTGTTTCACATGAAGACTCGAGTGGTTAGTGCCTCCGTCACCGTTTGTAATTCGCCATTGGCCATACGTATTCGAGAGTGAACATTGGTAATCTGGTTGGCGTTTTCGAGTTTGTGTGAAAAGTAGCTACTTATGAAGCTTCGTGTGACCCCAGTGTCTAGCGTGGCGTTCATAACCTCATCTCCTAGAGCGATCGTAGCTACAATGCGTCGATCTTGTAAGCGTAGATTATTTATTGGGTTCTTGCCCGGATGTGCACTCCCTCGGCGTGGATGCTGGCCCTGAGCGTTTCCCGGTTGTTGGCTCTGTTGTTGTTGCTGTGGTTGCCCACGTTGCTGTGGCTGCGGAGAGGTTTCGATGGACTTGGCGTTTGGTTTCCTTGTGTTGGCGTATTACTGGACATTAGTGGCACTATGTTCGGAGGTGTTGTCAACTGATAATGCGGAGATTGGTGTGGCTCCTGCTGTTGTGGGGCTTGTACTTGTGTGGCACAAACGACTGGGTTTGGATTCTTCGTCGCTGTTGTCATGTGAAGCGGCCTTTGTTGGTATTGTTGAGGTGCTACCAGTATTGGTGGTCCCACTGGCGATATTGGCACATGTCGATAGTTTGGAGTATCGTCTATCGGCACGGGTCTGGAGAGTGGCACCACATTCTGGGTCGGCATAACCATCAACCCTGTTGGTACGGTTAGTTGTTGCTGTTGATTCGTGGCTCGCAACAGCCCCAGATCATGAGGGTCTCTTGGCGATTGTTGGCGTGGCTGCTTTTTCCCACAGCACTCTATCGTTCGCGTACCTTTCCTTCCGCACGTCCAACAGAAATTCAAACGCTCAGCACGGCAGTCGCGCAAGTAATGCCCCTGTTGTCCGCAACGACGGCACGCAGACTGCGGATTTGCTACGTAATTTGCCTTCTCCACTACGGCCTGCCGATGCATCTCTGCCTTTTGGTTGTTACGATGTGGTGATCGTGGTATCGCTGGGGTTGGTAATTGTCGTTGTGTGTCTATTTTCACGTCCGCCTCTAGATTTTCCCAGTCACCGGCAAGACTCACAAGTTCTTCCAACGTTTGGAATTCGCGGGTCTTGACATAGTGTTGCAGCTCATTACTGCTGTTACGATAGATTCGCTCCAGGCGCTGTGAATCTCGTAGATCAGTATGGCGCATCAAATTCTGGAGCGACACGACGTAGTCCTTCAACTTTTCATCAGATCTTTGGACTCGTTGACGTATGTATTTCGTCGTGTAGACGCTCGAAGAATCTCGATGGCAGGAAAAAGGTTAAGAAGCCGTGTTTGAACGCCTTCCAAGATTCCCATCTTTTGTTGTTGTTTCTGTACCACTGCAAGGCTTGATGTTGCAACAGCTGAGGCATGGCTTTTGGTAACATGTCTATATTGATACCATATACTTCCGCGAGCTCTTCGATCCTCTCGGCGAAGACTAATGGGTCGTGGACACCATCATAGGTTACCGCCCACTTCTTCACTCGATCTAACATAGCGCAGTAACTAATCGGTTAGTTTACTGATGCATTCTGTGTAGGGTTCCATATGTAGGTCTCTGGTGGCGGACCAGGATAGTGTCGAGCTTCTTGAAAGTTGTAGTCAGGCTCGGGTCCTTTATGAACGTAAACGTGCTTAGATGTACTAGGTGCAATGTCCGTCTTTGGCGACAAACTTGGAGCGATGGTTGTTGCTGGTACCTCAAGCAAACCAGCTGGACCTGCGGCTCCTGTTGCTGGTGAAGGCGAATTCGTTGATGAAATTCGGCGAGCTGGCTTAAGTGATGTTTTGCTTCTGGCGATAAGTTAGCATCGCTTGCAAACGTGGCGAGCCGCTTTCGGAGGTTTTCCACTGTTCCGTCGGAGTCTAGTCCGACTCTAACTCTTTCGCGTACTCCGACAAGGCTTCTTTGCGTAGTGAGTATATCCACGTGGTCTTGACCATAGTATTGCTGTTCACGTTGACTTGTATTAATTAGGCTCAACAATAGGTTTCTCGATATTTTCTCTGGTTATTGGTATTTAGCAGGGTCCCTGCTCGGGCGCCACTGTAACGAAGCTCCGACCTTCCGGTTTTAGAGCCGAGGTAAAACTCGCCGGATCGCCAAGGTTCAGAAACAGAAATTTATTTCTTGGAACCTTGATGTTGATGTCGCTTGACCGATGATTTCGACGGCGTCCGTAAATGCTTGTCTCGTAACCGTATTAAGCATCGAGAAAATGGCTTGCGTCGTTCGTAAATGGCTTGTCTCGTAGTGTCTTAAGCGTTGACGGAAATTATTAAGTGTTGTCGTGGAAATGTGCTCTCGTTTATGTTGCAGTTGCGCGCTCTAACGAACAAACGGATTCGATAGGCCCGTAAGTTCGCGCATAGATGGACGAATAGGTCCGATAGGCCCGTAAGTCCACTACACCGTGATAGCAAAACTGTACTTTCCGCGAGAAATTTGGCCGCGAGATTCTTATTTACGACGTTACAATTGTGCGCTCCAACGAAAAAACGGATTCAATAGGCCCGTAAGTTCGCGCATAGATAGACGAATGGGTCCGATAGGCCCGTAAGTCCACTACACTCTGATAGCAAAACTGTACTTTCCGCGAGAAATTTGGCCGCGAGATTCTTATTTACGACGTTACAATTGTGCGCTCTAACGAACAAACGGATTCGATAGGCCCGTAAGTTCGCGCATAGATGAACGAATGGGTCCGATAGGCCCGTAAGTCCACTATACTCTGATAGCAAAATTGTATTTTTCTTCGCGAGAAATTAGACCGTGAGATTTCAATTAATTTATTTCTACGCCTTTTTTTTCCACTCACAACTTTATTACACGTCGTTAAAAATTTAATTAAGTTGGTTTCTAATGGTTTAATTAGAATTAAACGCGTTTCTAATGGTCACAAATTCTAATTTTGTATCTCGTTACTTATTCTGTTCAGATCTACTCTTGTCTGCGTCCACTCAACAACTCGCTCTGTCGACGTCTGTTCGCGTCCGTGTCTACTCAGCAACTGAACTCATAACTTTCGCTTCTCTCTTGCTGGCCGCGTTCGATGCTCCTTCTTCCCGGTTACGTTTGCTGTTCACATATGTGTATGTATTTTTAGTACATTATTCTTAAGCTATGTTAGGCTAGAACTGTGTTTAGCTTAAAGCGAATTTACATCAGAGTTTCAACGTATGTAATTAAATCAAAAAAATCGAGTTACTCCTAAACTAAGTTATAAGACTAAAGTACAATTGGAGTAATTTAATATATAATCCATATATTTATATATTTAAAGTAAATTAAATTAAATTATTTTAAATTAAATTCCAAATTCATTACGGAAAAAAACAATATTTGAAAGAAGTAAAAAAAAAAAAAATAAAGAATATAAAATTGTGGCGAGCAAAAGTTAACCAATTTTTGTTCCGTCACAATATCTTCCCAACGACGTGAAATCTAAAGTCACCTCAAGAAAATTTTTTTGTGCGTCCGTTTGCCTGTTATGGGCTCCGGGAAATAACTCCCAAATGCAATAAGGCCTAATGCGGGCTTTATTTCATTTCAATAAATTTTCAAATTTTTCCGAAAAATGAAATAAATCCCAATTTTGCGATAAATGCTGAAATGCGTTAGCTACGAAGCAGCTGTTGGACTTATTGGACGGGTTAATATACAAATACTATTCAGCAAGGGGATGGTTTTTCTGGCTGAGGGTTTTAATCCCTACCACGGCCGAAGGCCGGCATGCAGAAGGACACTTTGCCTGCGCAGAAGGACCCTGGATAGATGAAGACTTTTCAGCAAAGATGATTGTTTTGTTGGCTGAGGGTTTTAATCCCTACCACGGCCGAAGGCCGGCATGCAGAAGGACACTTTTTGCCTGCGCAGAAGGACCCTGCATAGAGGAAGGCTTTTCAACAAGGAGATGGTTTTGTTGGCTGAGGGTTGTAATCCCTGCCACGGCCGAAGGCCGGCACGCAGAAGGACACTTCGCCTGCGCAGAAGGACCCTGGATAGAGAAAGGCTTTTCAACAAGGAGATGGTTTTGTTGGCTGAGGGTTTTAATCCCTGCCACGGCCGAAGGCCGGCATGCAGAAGAGCACTTTGCCTGCGCAGAAGAACCCTGGATAGAGGAAGAAATTTTTTAACAAGGAGATGGTTTTGTTGGCTGAGGGTTTTAATCCCCGCCACGGACAAAGGCCGGCATGCAAAAGGAAGGAAGGAAGGAAGGAAGGAAGGCAGGGATTCAAACCGTCGGCCAACAAAACCATCTCCTTGTTGAAAAGCCTTCCTCTATCTAGGGTCCTTCTGCGCAGGCAAATTGTCCTTTTGCATGCCGGCCTTCGGCCATGGCAGGGCTTAAAACCCTCAGCCAACAAAACCATCTTCTTTGCTGAAAAGTCTTCCTCTATCCAGTTTCCTTCTGCGTGCCGGCCTTCGGCCGGGGCAGAGATTAAAACCCTCAGCCAACAAAACCATCTGCTTTGCTGAATTGTCTTCCTCTATTCAGGGTCCTTCTGCGTAGGCAAAGTGTCCTTCTGCATGCCGGCCTTTGGCCGCATGCAGGGATTAAAACCCTCAGCCAACAACCTAGATCTTCTTTGCTGAAAAGTCTTCCTCTATTCTGGGTCTTTCTGCATGCATTAAAGTTCTGCATATCCGCATTAAAGTTCAGTCGACGCCGTAATTTTGGGCGTTATTTCATATGCACCATCTATGAAAGAGTAGCACTATGACATATTTGACTATGAATTGGAAGAGATTTTTTTTGCTTCTACAGTTCACATACATATGTATGTGAATAGCAAAAGACCAAAAAAGCTGTTTTTGACGACGACGACGACGAAAGTGAGCATGTGAGCTTTTTTTTTATATAATAAGGAGAATAAAAAGAAACAGAGAAGTAAAAAAATTACTAGAATCACAATGGAATTGAAACAAGAGATTGTTGAGAAATATGAAGGTGGCATGCGTATTCGATGCTACAATGTTACACTTTAGAGACATCCTGAGGAGAAGACAAACACAGAGTAGTAGTAATACTTATTTAAATAGTAACACAATATAACTTTAAAAATAAAATGTATTTTTTATTAATGTGCTTAAGAAGAATTTTTTCTAACATGAGAACCGATTAATCATTTTTACTTCTTATAGCAAAGGTTGGTTTGGTATACGTTTTATTCGGTATAAGCCCAAACATCCGGAACGGATTAATGTCGTATACCGAGGTTCCACTCTGTATAGTATTGCCATAGTAATAGTAGTAGCAGAATGAAGCGATCGTCGCAACCACTTGAGAATACACCGCAGATATATGAGGGATCTAACCAACTTAGATTTTATGAAACCACCGGATTTCCCGGTATGAGAGGAGCCGTGGATTGCACACATGTCCGCATGCTACCTTAATCGGAAAGGTTACCACTAAAAAAATGTGCAGTTGGTAAAATAATTTATATTCTGTACTAATTTGTGACTGCAAATTAAAAATATTGGCAGGATTCACTAGATTAGGTGGAGCTTCCCATGACTCGTATATATGGGAAGCATCACGTCAACACAATGTTGGAAAGGCGATACGCAGCAAATACAGAGCATCATTCATGGCTTTAGGTATATATTGAATATTTTTAAAATTTTAAATTCAATAATATACATAGTATATATTGTTTTTAAATTAAGGTCATCTAAAGTGACCCGTTAAGACCGTGGGTAATGACACCGTACCCGTTCAGATGAAAGCGAGCGGAAATTTAACAAGGCACATGCTAATGCCAGGAACTTCATAGAGCTCCTAAATGGCGTGTTAAAATCCGTTTTTCGATGGCTTCATGTAGGACTCCAAACCACCCCGCAAAAAGCAGGACAGATAATAAATGCGTGTACCGTGCTACACAATATCAGACTTGCGCACGGCCTTATTCCCCAACCCCAAATAGAACCTGATCTCGAGGAAAATGGCGATGTTAATTGAGCGCAATTTAAACGAGGAGAACTACTTCGCGTGGCATACGGAGTACAAGACCGTTTAAAGGAAAAAATTTGCCAATAGCAAATTTCTTTACCTTTCTTTATGTGTAGTTCTAGCACGCTTGATAATAGAACCACAGAATTCAGAATGTCTATAAAATTTGTCCCGTTTGTAAAGTTTTTTTAGTCAGAGAAGGGCTCTTGTAGCAATAACTTCATAATTTTTTAATATAGGTATGAGACGGTATACTCATTTTGAAAACTGCATAAAGTAGGCATAATTTTAAAATTAAAATAACGTAAATGGGCGTCAGTTAGGTAGGCATAAATTCTTTTTTTACCAGAAGTTCTCAAACTTGTGCCTTAAAAACAGAATTGAATAGAAACAGAAAACCAAACTTCTGTTTTCAAACGTTTGTGGAAAAAATCCAAAAACAGCAGTCGTAAATTGTACTGCGCATGAATAAGGCACAAAATTCAGGGATGTTTTTAAAAAAATCCACTGCTAATTCCCAAATTTGTGGTTGTAGTGCCCAATAAGGTGATCATGGGCGGTTTGTAAATAGTTTTTTAATATTATTTTTCTGAACAGCCGGGGTAGCCCCTACAAGTAAGAGTTATGGTTATGGATAAAGCCGGGTTATCCGTTATTATCCCGAAAGCAGATGCTTTCAACGGTGGTAGAATGTTCTGCCATACTCGTATTAATATATTTTTCGAATTATTCGCTCCTTTGTAAAACTAGTTTTAAGATTTGCTTTGATATATGTGTTATATGCTCTCACAAGAGTTTAGTCTTCGCCAAATAAATTGTATTGAATTTACCTTCTAATGTAGTCATTCTATAATCTCCGACAACACAATTATCACTCAATATGCTTTGTTATTTTCGCAGTTTTGAGGTTTAGGCATTTCACAAAAATAAATTCAAGCAATACAATAGCTAGACAATTTCTAGACAATTTCTAGACGTATACGACGAAAGTTGTTGTTTTTTTACATGCTTTTTGGGCATTGCCTTTCAGACAAGGCATTCCATAAGCTTCAAAAAATAATTGCCACACAATCGAATATGTCAATGAAAAAAATATCTAAAAACCAGTTGTGTTCATACAATTTTGAAAAAATAAAGTTTGTTTTGTAAAATTGTGAAAAGTTGTTGAAAATATAAAAATAATATATGATACAATGTTAAGAAAAAGGTATGACATACATACATATACCATTTTTATAATTCAATTGTAAATTCTGATATTAATTTATTTCTTTTAGCACAAAGCATACAACGGTGGACCAATTTTCTGTCCTCATTAAGGAAATGAGGCGTTGTCTTCGAGTATCTCTTCATCAACGGAGCTACCTCTTCCAGAAGCTGCATGAAGCAGTTTTGGTCAATTCTAAAGTTGTACACAAAACTGTAATAGAAATATAAAGCATTTGCAATAAAAGATAAATTGTAATGAATTCAAAAATAATTTCGAAATAAGTAAGAGAAGAGAAGCTTCGCATCCGTCGAAATGATGACAAAAAGTGGGCGGGTGACACCTACTTTAATTTTGTTTACAGGTGGTAAATTTTGTCAATTACCTCGTTTACAACACCGGTTTTATCAACAAATATCTCATTACATGTTATGGTATACCAGTGGTCGGACTACGCGCATTTTTGGTAGTATATTTTACTCTAAGATGGTGGACTCAGAAAAAAAATGTTAGCTTAAAATTCACTCTACAAGCTGAGAAATACCAAACAGCCTAGGATAACAAAGAATATGACAATACCTCTTTTCGTTCTCCTGTAATCGTGATTTTCACAGACGGACAGACGGACGGACATGGCTAAATCAAATCAGGAGGGGATTCTGAGCCAGAATATATACACTTTTCTATACCTGCCACACCTCCTTTAATGCGTTACAAAAAGAAGATCAAAGTGAATATACCCTCATTCCTTCGGGAGTAGGTTATAACAACAAAACAAAAAATGTTTGCTGTTTGGTTATAACAACAAAGCAAAAAATGTTTATTGGCACGGCAATAAAAAAGCATTTGGCCGTGATGCTGAAGATAAGTAGCCGGCGATGCTTGCCATCTTATCGCCATACAATTTTTCAGCAACAAGACAGCGAGTCGACATGTCTTATTATTGGTAAGGGAACAGCTACATCTCACGGGCGATAAGAAAGCTATCAGACAACAATAGTTGCCGGCCACAAATTTATATATTGTATTACATAATTATAAACTAGACCGGGTTCAGAAGCTGGCTGGAATTTGCATCACGGCGCCATGAGAAGCACACCATCTGCCTCAATAAACGTCTTGCTCTACCTTCCACCCGTAGAACTGTGAATTAAAAACCATGCAAAAAAAAGCCGCCCTAAATTCTATGGGGCAGCTGGGGTATCTATCTTATGGCCATTGCAAATTAATGGAAATAGATAGGCCCCAGCAACCTATAGATTACGTAACACTCAGACTAAACATTGACATAAAGCCAATAGTGACCATTAAAGAAAAGGGATGGCTGAAGGGCATTAGCCTCAGAGGCAAAACTTTTAATATTTTTACTGACGGCTCTAAGCTAAAGGAAGGGCTGCCTGACCACTGCAGCATTTTTCAAGCCGAAATATTTGCCATCAAAATGGCAGCCATCTTGGCCGACACACTCACGACACCAAACTCAAGAATAAATCTATATGTCGATAGCCAGGGGGCCAAAAGCTCTCTGCGCAGACTAGATCTGTTCAACGATGGTTTGGGAAAGCCAAACTGCACTTGACCGGCTAATAAGAGACAATAGCCTACATGTTTACTGGGTTCCTGGACACACGGGGATCATAGGGAATGAAAAGGCCGACGAATTAGCAAAGATAGGAGCCACACTGCAAACTGAGTATATGGTGACGGCTCCTATGCCTCTATAAAACCTTGAACACAATTGTGACTCTGAAATGATAAAAGAAGCGGAAAAACGGTGAAAGTCAATCACTACCTGCAAAGCTTCAAAAATCATGTGGAGCCACTACGAAGATAGACGGACGAATTACCTACTGTCACTCACTAGGGCTAATTGCAGACTACTTGTGGGGATGGTCACCGGGCACTTTTATACCGCAGCTTACGCCTATAGGATTGGACAGGCTGCCAGCGATTCCTGCAAGAAGTGTAGACAACCTAGGGAAAGAGAAACTGTGGAACATTTGCTCTGTCAATGTTCAGCCTTAGCTGACAATCGAGCCAAATGCCTAGGCCTTTACTGGTGTCACGACCTTAGGCAAGCAGCGGAGGCACCACATGATGACCTTCTGCGCTTCTCTAAGGTCGTGCGCAGCAGTCTGACCTAAGCGAAGGTATAACGATTAACGACTTAGCAACCTCGTAAAGACTTATTGAACCAAACATAGGCTAGTAACACAAAGGACCACAAGGTCCATGTAGTTCCAGCTAGGTCTTAACCTAACCTATTACATAATTATGAATTATGAATTATAAATATTGTATTTTTTTGAAATTTGAAATTATTTGAAATCAACTATCAGCTGTTAATTTTTTTATTTCATTTTCGACTTTAGCTTACGTTTTCAAGCAATTTCCGACAATATGCTTATAGAATTAGTTGAATTGTCTGACAATAAATTGTGTTGAATTGCCTGACAACACAATCGCAATTGTTAGTTGTGATTGTAGAATGACTACATAAGTGTACAGTTATGTGAAGATTTCATAATCGCAATATTGACAGGCAATATGAGACTTAAAATTGTCAGGCAATTGACGACCCAAGTATTTCAGAAGAAAATTTCCAGAATTGTCTCAAAATTGTCTGGATTGTCTTAAATACGTCAAAAATCGTCGTGTACTATTGACTAGAGATGCCAGCTTTAAGTATTTTACGTCTGCTTTTCAAAAATTTTTAAAAATGTGAAAATTCTATGTATGATTTCGAAGTTTTGCGATAATGGCAACCATGATTTTTTGATCTTTTTTGCAATGATAGAATGATTATTTATAAGATTTTTTAGAAATTTGAAGTTTACAGAAGAAAAAGAGCCCAATACTCAAGTCAATTGTATGAAAACAACTGATTTTTAGGTGTCGTCTATATTGACATATCCGATTGTCTGGCAATTGTATATTTTCAGCTTATGAAATACCTTGTCAGACAGGCAATTTACAAAAAGCATTTAAAAAAGCAACAACAAACGTAGTTATTGCCTGAAATTGTATGGAAATTGTATTTGTGATTTTTTGAAAATGAATTGCCTTGAAATTGTATTTTTGAAATGCCTAAACTTCAAATTTAAGAAAAAAACAAAGCAGATTGAGCGAGAATTGTGTTGTGTGGGATTCTAAAATGACTACATTAATTTTTGATTCGTTTCGTGTTCACAAAAAATAATTGCTGACAATTGTACAAGTGGTATGACCTAAAAAATATGTCTTCAGTTACCTGGGTCCACAACCACAACCACACCCACTATTAATTGATGTTCTTCAAGAATTGAATTTGTGATCAATGGAACTAAATCTAGGGCTTCTGACTCAATGCTGTCTAGTTCGGCAACGACAACTAGTAAGTTCGTCCACGTAAAAACGGCACTACAAAATTTTAAATTTATAAACATATGAAATTGTGTGAAATCTCCAAAAAATATAGTTACCATTCTGCAATTTTTTTATGACACCGTAACACTGTATTTTCAATGTCGATTGGATGGAAATTCATTCCTCTTAGTATAATAACTTCGTCTAAAGCTCCTACGACGTACACGGCATCATGTTGTTCATTTTGTTGATTGCTTACTTCAACATTTTGACTATCGGAGTTATCAAGAGAAATTTTCCCCAGAGAGTGATGTATGGCATCATCCTCTCGACTAGTTAAACCTGGTACATTTTCTTTTATTGTTTGACGATTTGGTAAGCACTCTGTCCTTCGGAGAAAACCTAAATAGCCGGTTCTAGCATAGACTTCCGAAACTGCTCCAGTTACTACTTTGGCATTGAAGTGATCGTTATAGTTAGTTTCATCCCCATAAATTGTGAAATAGCCCTTTGCATTGTGAGGTGATTGAACCTTTAATTAAAGTTGTTATGATACAATATATTAGAGCGACTTTTTGGATAAAGTGGATATTAAAAATTGTTCAAATGAAATATTTTTCAGAGATTCAATATTTAAATTATATTGAAAAATTAATTATCTAATTATAAGAGGCATTTAACAAGGTTTCTTTGAAAATCATATATTTTCTAGAGCTGAGCGATATAGTGATTTTTGTGGAGCAGTTCCAACCAGTGACAGTGACAGCGCTGTCACGGATACAAAAACCTGAGACTCGTGACATAAAACAACAGCCTTATTTCAGACGTTCCGAAAATCGTTCGACAGAATCGAAAATCATTTTGACAATTTTACATTAACTAATTCTATATAATAAAAGCGAATGTATGTTTGTTTGTTTGTTTGGAATGATCTCAAGAACGGCTGAACCGATTTTGATGCAGTTTTCGGCATTGTGTTTATTATTGGGCGTGACATAGGCTATGTTTTGCTTTGAAAATTTACCGCTGGAGGGCGCTGTGCTCCTTTTTATAACCTCAATGATTCATATCTCAACAACGGCGTGACCGATTTTGATGCGGTTTTCGACATTGTGTTTTGGTTATTAGTGGGCGTGACATAGGCTATGTATTACTTTAAAAAATTTCCGCTGGAGGGCGCTGCGCTCCTTTTTATAATCTCAATGATGCATATCTCAGCAACGGCGTGTCTGATTTTGATGCGGTGATTTTCGACTTTATGTTGTACAATCTATGCAAAGTCAAACGGCTATATCAAGTTTTAAAAATGTTTCGCTAGAGGGCGCTGTGCACCTTTTTAAAGAATAGACAATAAATTTTCGATGCGGTTTTCGATTTTTTTTACACATTTTATATAGCGTAGATTATATAAACTTGTTAAATTTTACCGCTGGATATGTTTTCTTCTTGATATTCTTTTTTTTATTCTTTTTCTTCGTTCTTTTATGATATAGAAAACGCTTCATATGTTTTCTTATGACGCTAAAGGCGTAACTTAAGAGCGTGATACATTCAAATGATTCCTGCAAATATTACCTCCGATAAAATAAATAATGCGTCTAAAATTCTCAGAACCAAAAACAAGGTTTTTATGATTTTATTTTCAGGTCGATCACTTTTACAGGTAGGTAAATTTATATTTATTTTGTTTTTTACGTTTTAATAATTACCACCGAAAAATTTGAAATTCCGGTAATTCAGGAAAAAGGGTTAACAAATTGTTTTAAAAAAGAGCAGGTAGAATACAGCTAAAAAATATGTCTTGCCTTTTCGCTGTATCATGCAGGAAAAAGCAGGCAAAAAACGCAGGTAATCGTCAGCAATTACATTAGAAATGTCTAAAATAAAAATTAATTATACCTGTGTAATCTATAAATCAAAGAGTGGAAACGGAGGAGCAACGTCAGGCCCGTCTAAGATCTCAACTTATAATACAGTCGAGATATCGGGAACAAGAGACAGATGAGGATCATCAATTTCGCATTGGGACTCAACGTGTAAGACAAACACGAAATCGCCAGCAGGAAACGGAGGAGCAGCACCAATCCCGCGTTAGAGCTCAGTGTAATATACAACGCAGAAACCGGTTAAGCGAAACGCAAGAGCAAATGAGGAATCGTCTCCTTTCACAGGCTACCAGACAAATGCGAAATAGAGAGCGTGAGGGAAATCAAGACGAGACACGTTTAACACGTTTGCAAGGAATGCGAACTAGAGCTATGGATCGAAGAAGCGCTATATACACTTCAGAAGACCTATTTAATGAAGATCTTTTAATGCAGTTCAAATTGGTTCCATGACAAATATTTGTCCACATTGTCAAGCTAAGAAGTGGGAGGGCGAAAGTAATTCAATGTGTTGTTCGGATGGCAAAGTTGACATTCCACTTCTTAGAGAACCCCCAACGCCTCTGAAGGTTTATCTCGAAGGCATCACTTCTGAATCCAAGCATTTCCCGAAGATGATTAGATCGTATAACGCTTACTTTCAAATGACATCGTTTGGAGCCAATATAATTACTGAAGCTGGGTTTATGCCAACATTTAAAGTACAAGGACAAGTTTACCACACAATAGGATCGCTTCAGCCTGCAGAAAATCATGATCCTCAGTACTTGCAGATCTACTTCGTAGGAGATGAAAACAAGCAAGCAGAATTTCGTTGCGCTTACTACGATAAGAACCGGATAAACATTACATTGCAGCAACAGATGATACACAATACCAACAGCTACGTTAAAAGCTTCAAGTGTGCAATAGAGAATTCTCCATCACCAATGGATCTAAAGTTGGTTATTAATGCGGATAAGCGACCTCAACGTGAACACAGAGGTCGGTTCAATGAACCAACTGCTAATGAGCTTGCATTAGTACTGAGTGATCAGCAATTAGGAAAAAGAGATATTGTGCTAAAATATCGCGACAACAGCATAAAGAGGATAGCTGAAACTCACAGATCTTACGATGCTCTTCAATATCCGCTCATTTATGTTTATGGTGAAGATGGTTTTCATTTTGGAATTCCGCAAGCTCGAGGTTTGAAAACTGTATCATGTATGCATTTTTACGCCCACAGGTTAATGCTTCGAGGCAACTATTTCAACTATTTACACCGATGCCAGGATTTATTCCAACAGTTTTCTGTAGATATGTACGCAAAGGTAGAGACGGAGAGACTGCTGTATATAAAACTGCATCAAAAGGAATTACGGACAGATTCCTATATATGTACATCTCAGAGATAGCATTAACAATGATGCGAGTAGCTACAGTGACATCGGTCAACTATGTATTCTACCATCCAGCTTTACTGGAAGTCCTCGATACATGCACGAAAGAACTCAAGATGCCATGACTTATGTAAGATCATATGGAACCCCAGATCTTTTCATCACCTTTACTGGCAACCCTGCATGGAGAGAAATAAAAGATGAATTATTTCCTGCTCAGTCAGGAAAGGATCGTCCGGACTTATTAGCAAGGGTTTTTAAACAAAAGCTTACCAAGCTGATGAGTTTGCTAACAAAATGGGAAATATTCGGTCCAGCAAGGTTTAATATGTATACTATTGAATGACAGAAAAGAGGTCTTCCCCATGCTCACATTCTTTTGTGGCTCAAAACCAAAATCAACTCCAATAAAATAGACGCAATTATATCAGCTGAACTACCTGATCCGGAAAATGATAAAATTCTCTTTGAGACAATTAAAAGGACTATGATTCATGGACCCTGTGGAAATTTAAATCCAACAGCTCCTTGCATAGAAAATGGCAATGCACTAAAAAGTATCCAAAGCAATTCACGCAGGAAACACAAACTGGAAATGATGGATACCCTATATATAAAAGGAGAGATCGAGGCAAAGGTGGACATACAGCCAACATTAAAATGAAAAATGAAGTACAAATTGAAATTGATAATAGATGGGTTGTACCATATTGCCCTCTATTATCAAAAATTTTTGATGCACACATTTATGTGAATTTTGCAATTCGGTGAAATCCATAAAATATGTGTGCGAATACGTCAACAAGGGATCAGATGCGGCTATGTATACCCTCCAAAATGAAAATAAAAACGACGATGTTACGCAGTTCCAGTTGGGAAGGTATATTAGCAGCAGTGAAAGTTTTTGGCGAATTTTTGGATTTCCGATTCATGAACGTCATCCAGCAATTCAACAACTTAGCGTGCATTTAAAAAATATACAAAGAGTCTATTTTACTGCTGAAAACGCAGTACAGCAAGCATTGGCTCCAAAAAATACTGCGTCGACTGCGTTCTTAGCACTGTGCCAGGAAGATTCATTTGCGCGCACACTCCTATAGCAACAAGTCCCTTCTTATTATACTTGGACAAATAACAAATGGAACAGACGTAAGAGAGGAAGATGGACATCCGTAGATGGACATCCCGGGGTCTTTAGAGATGAAACAATGTCAAGAATTTACACCGTTCATCCCAGCCAGCAGGAACGCTTTTACCTTCGATTGCTGCTTCTAAAAGTGAAAGGACCGACATCATTTCAGGATTTGAAAGTCGTCGAGAATAACGTTTACCCCACATTTAGAGAGGCATGTTTGAAAAAAGGACTTCTTGAAGAAGATGCACAATGGGAGGCTACTATGAAAGAAGCATCTCTTTCACAATCACCAGCAAGTTTGAGAAATTTATTTGCAATTTTGCTACAAGTTTGCAATGTGTTAAACCCCCAGACATTATGGATAAATGATAGAGAATTATTGGAAAGTGTATACAAGGACATAGTGGACCACTACCTGGATCATACGTGGGTATGTGATAGAGCCATATAAGCTCCAAAGAATTATGCTGTGGACAACATTAATGTAGAGCTTTTGCAGAAAATTTCACACGACTCTGTTTCAAAAATCAGTCGACACTGTTGTAGATTAAAACGAAACTGTGAATTACCCTACAGAGTTTCTAAATTCTCTTCAACCTCCAGGCACTCCACCACATTGTCTCTATTTAAAGGTTGGAACACCGATTATTCTTTTAAGGAATTTGGATCCTCTACGTTTGTGTAACGGAACAAGGTTGGTTGTTAAGAAGCTCATGACATACGTAATTGAAGCCACCATTCTCCGGAAGTGGCAAGGGTGAGGATGTTTTTATTCCAAGAATACCCATAATTAATACCGATATGCCCTTTCAATTTAAGAGGCTCCAGTTTCCAATACGCTTAAGCTTTGCAATGACAATTAATAAATCGTAAGGCCAAACACTGAAGGTTGCGGGATTACAATTAGAACAGCTATATGTTGGATGTTTACATGCGGGTAATTCTGATAATATGTTTGTTTATGCTCCAAATAGGAAAACAAAAAACATTGTATAAACTGAAGTTCTTAGGTAATTAATTAGATATATGTATGCATGTATGTTTAGATCTTTAAAATATCAAACAACATTTTCTATTAAAAACTGTAATTTTTAGTGTACGAATAAGAATCCAATAAATGTAGCAATGTAAAATATTTTGTTTTAAATAAAGAAACGAAATAAATATTCAAAAAGGATTTATTCGCAAACATATTTTTCCAGAAGTTCTTTTAATTAAAACTCAGAAAACAAGAGAACCGAGTCAACGATGGGTACTCTGTTAGTCTTTAATAAAAGTCTCTATATAAAATCTTTACAATTAAATAATTATAGTATATCCTAAGCGTATTTTAAATTTTTACATTCTGCTCCAAGAATGAACAGAATCAAACAACTCAAAAATTAACTGTGACTGAAACATCTGCTTCAGAGGCACCCTGTGACAACTCGTCATTGTTTAGTAGAAAATCCTCTATAGAACAGAACTGTGACTGAAATATCTGCTCCAAGGGCAAACTGTGACAACTCGTCGTTTATTTATTAGAAAATACTCGTTAAAACGGAACTGTGACTGAAATATTTGCTCCAGAGGCAAACTGCGACAACTCGTCATTTATTTAGTAGAAAATACTCGTTAAAACAGGACTGTGACGAAATATCTGCTCCAGAGGCAAACTGTGACGGCGTGTCACAGTTTAAAAGCAATCGTCGTCGCAACTGTGACTCGTGATTTTTATGTATCTGTGACAAAGTCACAGTTCATGAAATATCGCCCAGCTCTAATATTTTCTCAATTCTCTTTGTTAAAGTAGCCGTAACTTTTTTTCTATATTACCAATTGCTACTTTTCTTTCTCATTCTGATCTGTTATGATCTGTCATTCTAAATCTGGTCACTTTTTCAACTTATTACAATTACACATTTACAAGAACAAACATCAAAAGTTTTGCTATGTCTTTCAATATGTATGTCTTGTACAGTTTTCTAGTTTGCATGAAAACTTCTTCCATATCGGGCTGCTGATATTCAAGCATAGATTTAAGACTGTGATGAAGCATTTGATTTCATTCGGCTAAATCGTAAAACGTTCATTAACTTGCTAGAAATGACCATGGGAAAGTGTACAGCTAAAGTTATATTGTTGTAAATGGCCAGTCCGATAATAATCAATGTAAATTGGGCTTCATTCTTAAAGGGCAACAAGTTACACCTGCAAGTAACTTGTTGTAAACTCACCTAAAACCCCTCCCACGCACCTTATACTTCCAACATCTCCTTCCCCTGGGCCGGATCAAGGGGGGCCCAGTCTCATAAAAGCCCCGTCGCGAACGGAGTAACCGGATAATTGGCGTCCTCGGATTAACTGGTCTTATTCGCATATAGTGGATCTCTGTGCGGTCCGCCTGCCCTTGCTCCGCATTGAATAAATAGCATATGGGTCACAACAAAAAAAAACCAAACCAAGCCAAACAACTCGCACAGATTACACCCTGCAGCTGGAATCTCCAAGAAACTCCCCGTGGGTGTTCCACCCTTATGTCAACCAGGGGGATGTGATGATCCACTTAGGAAAGGTTTGAGTACGGCAGAAGTCAAGTGGCACCTGAGATACCTATTAGAGGTCTGCATGGATCGTCTCAAAAGTACTTTCGAGATACAGAAAAAAGTTCGAGCACTGACTGCAGAGTATCTTTTGATTATTCGAATCGAATGAGACTGAACGAATACTCTGCTGAAAATTCTACACTAGACGACTCGGAAGAAAATGATTATTCGTCGTTTATGAATTGGAGTGGCTCCTAATAAAGAAATATTCATATCCCGTTGATTCATTTTTGTGTGTGGAATTTATGGAAATACGTTTTTTACTTTACGCCTAGGGGAGAAAGTAAAGTTTTTTGGTTCTTATCTATTTGCTGAAGTTTTTGTTAGTGTAATCGAAAGAGGTAGTCCCGGTCTTTGTAGTTTGAGGAGTGAGAATGAGGGAGAGTTTTTTTTATTTCTTTATTTGCCGACAATTTTCAGACGCTTATACGTACAGGTCTGCTGTAAGGCAAACGCTTATGGACATGTATGGCGGTCTGCTGCCTGCTCCGACGGCAAATATCGAGAGAAACATGCATTTGATATTTGCGGGGAGGGGAAGAGGGGAGTTTTTTCTTTTTTTATTTGCACATTTTCAGGCCCTTATCTGCTGCCTGTCTTGGTCCCACGCCTTGGTCCAACGCCTTTTCCCTAAATGCAGACACTGTCTAAAAATTACGTAGTTTCCTTTCTGTTATGTTATTTGTTATTGTATTTTTTTATGGTTTTCGAAACCTGTTGCCGTCCGCAATGAAGGGGGATATATACATACACGATTCATTCGAAATTTGAATGAATTTTTTTTTCTTGTTTAGGTTCTACCCTAATTTCATTCGTACAAAAACGTATGGAGATTCGATTTCATTCGAATTTAGAAGGCGTTTGAATTTTTGAGTTAAGGAGTAAAATTTTCATTCGATATGTACTGTACTGCAGTAGTGTATTCAAGTGTATTCGTGTGTTCAAGACATCCCATGCAGACCTCTAATATCTATCTTAGGGAATTCCACCCCAGGGAGCTAGGGAGATAACCGCACCGGCTCTGGTGAAACGCAAGAGAGGAGGAAATGAAGATTAACGTTGACAAAGCTCAGCCGAAGGAAAAACCGACATCGGGAGCCAGCTTTGCAGAGGCGGTAAAGGCCATCCACATAGCAATTCCCCGAGGTAGTATCTGAAGCAGGTGCTGAGTCCCAATGACCTTAGTGCCCTGGAAGAAGCGATCATCAGTGAAGTCACCAAAGGGTGGACTGATGAACTGACATTTCAATACGGGATACCTGATGGTTCACTGCCTGAAAGCCAAAACGGCATGCAGGCCACCTCGTGCCTGTATTATTTTAAATAAAAATATTAATCATTTTTTTTTCTTCAGAATTTCTAAGTCGGGACCTAGTGGCGAACGAGACGAAGGTTGACCTCGATGGCACTCTCCGATATATAGTTGTGGCATCGGCTGGGGACTCCAGCAAAATTTCACCCAGGGAAGTGGTCAAGCTGGTGGAGTACTGCAGAAGGCAGGGACGTCCATTGCTCATGGGATGTGACGCCAACACGCACATCACCGTTTGGGGTAGTACAAAAACGAATATAAGCGGTAGTACCTTCTTGAACGCTTAAGTGGTTCCGATCTAGATATCCACAATGTAGGGAGCCCCCCAACTTCTGTGACTAGGGCTAGAGAGAAAGTATTAGACTTGACTATAGGTAATAACAAAGTCAGAAACTTTATGAGGCATTGGAAGGTCACAGATGAGCCGTCTATGTCGGATTATGCAATCATAGAGTTCTGTATCCAGGGAAAACTCCTTGGACGGAAACCTAGGAGAAACCCAAGAAGAACAGCCCGAAAATTACAACATATGCATAATATCTATCCGAGTGGCTCAGTCATTGACGTTAAATCAGCGTTAGCAAGTTAGGAGATCACTAACTAAAGTTCAGAGGCTGGCTTGCCTATGCATCACTGGAACAATGAGAACTTATCCAACGGTAGCCATGGAAGTTATTTTGGACTTGTCTCCATTATCCTTGGTAATAAAACACGTGTCATAAAGGACTGTTATGCGACTTGCCAGGGAGGAAATAGATAAAGCGAAAATCATAAGCGGCAAAAGTATTAATGATATTGCTACAATGACATTAGCAAGGGTCCACATACAGGTCATATCCAATGAAAAGGACCCTTTTCACTTTGTAATTATTAACATTATATGCGTGGTTATGAGTAATTATAACCACCCATATTTTTCCTGCTCAGTGTAATTAAGCAGCAACTAGTTGTTGTGAAGTCAATGTTTGGTAGATCGTTGAGATCAGATTTTGAAATTAATTATGATATTTAATTTCTGGCAGGTCGTTAAGATCAATTTTGTGTGGGGATTCCCCAAATGGCGGAGAACCTATTATCCTCTGGGGAAAAGGGAAATAAACGATTATTTTGGGAAATTTAATAGTATCGTACCTATTGGCGAAATTTCGCCAATTGTAAAAGGCGAAAAATCTAAATATTGTAAACCATGCAATTATAACAATTACTTTATGTCCCATTTTTCAACACTATCAACGAACAAGCAAAATGGATTCTATTGAAACAGTAAAACGACCCTTTTGCCTATATGAGGTCATTAGACCTTGTTTAGGGGTCATTTTCGAGGTATTAGATAAACTCGCGGTTGTCCGGGGTCGGAAGTTCAAGAAAATTTATTTAAAGACGAGACCCGCTTTTATTGAGGATTTCACGCTTTATATCCTTCTTTAGTTCTTATATTTTACTTATGTTAGAGCTAACAATGTTTCTTAACTGTAGTAGCTGATTTAAACTAATCCGTATTCTAATTGTGTATACTAGTCCTCCAGGGCTAACGATCGTGCGTTCATGTTCATCTAACACGTTCTTTTTATTATGTATTAAGATTCCGAGCTTAATTAACTCGTACTAGTCAACTTCTTGATTGTTTATGAGAAAGTGTAATTTTGGTTACGTTTGAGTCGCGGTAGTGGCCGAGTAATCTCTGGTGAAAAACGAGGGTGGTTGCGCGGAGGAGAGAGGACACGGACGTGCTCCCGCGAGAACAGCATAGTGATCCATTGAACCACCTTGTTGGACTCTCAGGTTCGTTGCTTTAGTCGCAACATGAGGGATCCATTGGACCACAACAAGTTGTGACCTTTAAAGAGAGCAGCTGGAGAGAACATACGGACGTGTTCCCGGCAAAACAGCATAGTGATCCATTGAACCAACTTTTTGGACTCTCAGGGTCGTTGCTTCAGTCGCAACATAAGAGATCCATTGGACCACAACATGTTGTGACTTCAGCAGCGAGAGCGACTATAGAAAGGAGAGAGCTACTTTCTATCACAAGGTCTTACCCGTGCTGAGGTATGCGAACCAGAGATAACGAGATAGGAAACTGCGTCAAGACCCATCGTATATGTAAAAAAAAAAACGAAATTCGGTAATTAGGTGAAACACGTATAGTGTATGTGTCGTGTATATGGAGTTCACCACAAGCCGTCACGTTTATATGACATTTCCTTTGTTTATTATTTGTTTAGCTATTTCGCAAAGAAATTAAGGTTTTTAGTGAATTTTAATGAAGTTAAATCATGCACTGGACTTCGCAAGTAGCACTTGCCGGGGCTGTATATGAACGGCTTGTCATTTTGGAGCAGGATGATTGGCCTGCAACGGCAGGCATGGAAATTTCAGTGCAGGGAACTTTGTTGCGACCTCTGGTATTTTTCTCCGGCCAATCGGAGTTGATGGGTCATGTTTTGAGTGGTACCGCATCGGACGCGATGCCAGCATATCAAGGCACCACCTTGTCGCAAAATCATCGGGAGCCACGGTCTTTATGCGTATACTCGGGGCTCAGTCAATCGATTTGAATGGTAGTGGAATGGAAATCAACTAAGCATTTGGAATCGCAACGCAAATGGAGAAATTCAAAAAAAGTACTTTGAGTAATGATTAAATTATTATTTAAGTGCTTTATGTGATGTTTTTGTATTTTTTTCTAGTACGAGCGTTGCTGTACTTGGCCACACTGCTGGATTTACTCACGCACGAGTCTAAAGTAAGCTTAGACTCATTCAAGAACCAAAGATAAGCCTTCAGGCGGATATTGATTTCTATTCCGATAGAAGTCTGCATGCAATTGCAACATTCTAAAGTTACACTCTCGTAAGTTTATACATTCATCATTCCCTTTGCCTTTTTGGGTTTCTTTGATTTATTTACATATTTTCTTTTGTTCTCTACATCTTAGGAATTCTAGTACCAGATCCGTTACTCTCAAAGCTGCCAATTCGTACAGTAAAATGGTACATTCCAAAAATTCAAACAAATCCCCTGGATTTACTATAGCTTTAAATCAAAAGAACAATGAAATGTGCAACATGATATTTTTATAATTAACTGTATATTTAAATGTTATTACATAATATTGTAGGAAAAATTATTCATCTAATAACTTAAATGTTATGTATCGTATAAAAACTTACACTTATATAAAACCTACACCCGAAAGGATGAGGATATATATATTTACTTTGTGCTTCCGTTTGTAACGCATTAAAGGAGGCGTTTGCCTGTAAGTCTGTCAGTCCGTCCGTCTGTAGAAATCACGATTAAGGGAGAACGAATAAAGCTATGAAATTTGGGACGAATATTTTTTGTCATAATAGGCTGTTTGGTATTAAACAGCATACAGCAAACATATGCAATCTTGCATCTTGGAGCAAAGATCCAAGATTATCGAACTTTGAGAAATTTTGCTAGGATGTTTAAGCTATTGCAAGCAAAGATAAAATGAAAGCAAGTTACTCATAACTACTGAAAATAAAGAATACTTCTAAACAAACTAATGGCGGAATTCTGTACATTTAGTTAACATGTTTCGTATCATTAAATACGATATCCACAAATAAAATAGAAGATTTCATCTAAAATTTATTCATTTCTTTAATTGTGGTGAAACAAGAGCGTTAACTTCGGCCTGGCCGAAGCTCATATACCCTACACCCGCATCCGTCGAAGTGAGAATAAAAAGTGGGCGGGTTACGCCCAATTCCATATCACTAAATAATAATAGTAAATTTTGATCGATTAACTCATCTACAACACCGCTTTTCCTACCAGAAACCTCATTATATGGTATGGTACAAAGGTGGGCGGACCACGCCCATTTTTTTGAGAATATTTTATTCTAAGATGGTGGACTCAGAAAAAAAATTTTAGCTTAAAATTTATTCTACAAGCTGAGAAATTGAGTTATAAGCAAAGGTGAATTTGCTTATAATGTAATTTGCCATATTCGCTATAAAAAGTAGGCGTGGCACTGATCCGATTTTCCATTTTCAATACCAAACAGCGTAGGATAACAAAGAATGTTCGTACCAAATTTCATGACGATACCTCTATTCGTTCTCCTGTAATCGTGATTTCCACAGACAGACGGACAGACAGACAGACGAACGGACATGGCTAAATAGAATCAGGAGGTGATTCTGAGCCAGAATATATATACTTTTCTATACTTGCCACGCCGCCTTTAATGCGTTACAAACGGAGGAACAAAGTGAATATACCCTCAACCCTTCGGGTGTAGGGTATAAAAATCAATCATATTATAAAGCAGCGTTACATTTTACGTTAACAAAACGAAATTTAGAAAGTACGAAAAAGGTTAAAATTCTTTTTGTAGCACTCGGTGTAAAGAACACTATAATTTTCTATTCTAGGAAGTAATTTGTACTCCGTGAAGCAAGAATGAACGTTTTGTTACCAGTTCAAGCACATTTATGCACTTAAATATTTGGTAATTAAGAAAAACATCAAATTTATCTTATATTGTAGCATACCGGCAACACTGCTTTGGTACCAGAATTCATAAGAGGCGCAAAAATAGGTGCGTTCTATACAAACGGGCAACACTAGTATCGGCAAATACAATGGCGAGGTGAACGAAAATATGAGGGTATACCAACGCCATTTTATGTCTGCTCTTTTATTTCAATTGATTCAATTGCTAATCATTTTGATTTTACAATATTTTTTTTCTTGAATTCTTCATAGAATAGGTCATACAGTTTCTTGTATAAAATAGTTTGAGCGTACATATAAAACAATTTACATTCGATTTTTTGTTGTTAATCTGCACTTGCAACGATTTCTAACCTTTAAATACTTTTCCCAAATAGGTTCTAATTAAGTAGTAAACTATTTAAAAGTAAAATGGATATTAAATAGACTAAATAATTGGCATAAATAAATAAATAAAAATTGATGTCTTCGAATTCATTATTTATATGAATAACTAGAAGTACCCAGCCCCGCGTTGCTGTGGCTCATTCTGGTTAAATGGTTAGAAAGCGTGTGTTGCTTCCGACCACAAATGAAATATTCCTCATACAAACGTTGCAACCCCTTTTCACCCCTTCAGGGGTTGGATTTTAAAAAATGCCGAAATATGTGTTTGATTATTTATACCAAAGAGCATTAAGACCAAGTTTTAAGCAAATCTGACTACAAATAAAATATTCCTTATACAAACTTTGCAACACCTTTTCACCACCTTAGGGGTTGAATTTCGAAATATCCGTTCTTAGTGCTTGTATACATCATAAAGGAAACGTCGCTGCAAAATTTTAAACGCTTTCTAGGTCGAAGCGTTTAGCCTGGGCGTTGATGAGTCAGTCAGGACTTTCATTTTTATATATAGAGATTAACTAAGTTGCTATCTCAAAACAAACGATTCGACTTAAAAATCTGAATTGTCATTGGGGTCTCAAAGCTGAACCCTCTCCGTTCCGATTACTCTTCATCGGGGGTCTGTAATGTTGAGTTTCTCTTGTAGTAACCCCTCCGCCGCGAACGTCTCACCTACAACAGGGCACGTAACTTTGAGATTCCTATACAAAAAACCCCGTTCCCTTTCCTTGACACTCTTCATCGGGGTCTGTAATGTTGAGTTTCTGAGCTGAATTCTTGGCTTTTTTACGAATACTACTTTACGATAAGACGTCAAATCGCAAATCAGAGTTGCAAGGTTTTTAATCCTTGATGCAGTCCTGTCTCGTTATCTCTGACGCGAACAACTGATTTCTGGTGTGTTGCATCTTTACTTTTATATTTTTCAAAGGGTTTGTCATTTCGTGTTTCTGCTTGTTTCCCTCACCATCACTTACATATCTCCGTCTTATTTCGACTCGTTGTCTGTTAACAACTACGTGCATGTACATACAGTAGAATCGCGTAAATATGAACTCGAAAAATTTTACCGTGTTTACGTCAGTGGAGTTGCTTTTATTGTTCACATTACCGACACCTCAATGTTGCACATGCATAAATCAAAATAATGCACTTATACAGTACAGTAATGTTTCAGTTCTGTATTATAATTAAAATATATGTAAATTCCACATTTCTGTTGAACATAAAATACATATGTATAGTATGTATTCTTCTTCTTATTTCCTCATTTTACATTTCAGTAACACTGACCAAAAGCAACTGATTCTTCTTTTCTTAAGCAAAAATCACGACATCCCACAGGCATTTTTTTAACTCATATAACGTTTTTATATAACGTTTTTATAACGTAAGCTTTCGCAACTCATCTCAATCTGAGTGTTTGTAAGTACTTCTTACAAACTGTTCACATTATAGGGTCAAAAGTTCACACTACAGAGCAATAAAGGTGTACATTTTTATGTTCACGTTAGTGCGTAGTTTTTATATACGAGCATTCACAGTAATGCGATTCTACTGTATATACAAAAGTAAAACCCGAAATCTTGTGCTTATTCAATTTAATTGATAATATTAAAGTATATGTACGTTTTTTAGAAAATATTGCATCTAAGGCTATGTAAAATGTCATATAAATTCGAAATAATAAGAAAATAAAAATTAATTAATTTACAGAGTTAGTTAGTTTACAAAGTTATAAATGGTTAAATTTTAAGGGCCGATGTTAAATGTGAACCACACCTAAACATCAAGTTTTTTTCTGCATTTCATTTGACATATCTCAATTTCAGCCATGGAAAGATACACAATCAAGCAATACCTTAAAGTTATTCAGGCTTATTATGAAAATGGGCGTTCAAATCAAAATGCATATCGTGCACTTCGTGATTTTTTCGGTCAATTTAATCGTCTAAATGTGCGTACAATCGGAAAAATCGTGCAAAAATTTTGAGCAAACCGGGTCTGTAGGAGATGTGAAAACACCAGTGCATGCTCGTACAGCTCGGACTGCAGAAAATATTTCTGCTGTTCGCGATAGTGGGGCTGAAGAGCCGTCCACCTCAACTCGTCGTCGTGCCCAACTATCATGAGATGATAACGAACTTTTTATAACCCGAATTGGAAGATATGGATGTGGATGATATGTGGTTTCAACAGGACGGTGCCACTTGCCACACAGCTAACGAAACAATGACTCTTTTGCGCGACAAATTCAATGGCTGTGTTATCTCACGTGGTGGCGATGTCAATTGGCCGCCAAGATCATGTGATTTGACACCGTTGGACTTCTTTCTTTGGGGTTATTTGAAAGAAAAGGTGTACGTCGATAAGCCAGCAACATATAAGCCAACAATTCAAGAGCTAAAGGATGAGATAATTCGGCACATTAACGGCATAGAACCTCAATTATGCCTCAGCGTCATCGAAAATTTGGACCATGGGATGGAGGTGTGCCGCCGAGGTCGCGGCGGCCATTTGGCCGATATTTTGTTCCATACATAATTGAATCATACCAATATTATCATAATAAAAAGAAATGACAATAATTTCCTAAATAACCCAGATAGACACATTTGCATTATGATGATATCATATTGATTCAGAAAATCATCTCATCGGTGCGTTGCTTATGAGCAGCATAATTGTAACACGTATGCTACGTATTGTGATGACATTAAATGTAGGCAATATGTGTACAATACGATCTACATGAAGTGTTCTAATTTTTTTCCGAAAATTAATTTTGAACCTGTCAAAATGCCGAACGTGTATGTAAGTAAAATTTCATAAACCAAATATATATAGGGCAAAGGCAGGAGTATAGAGCGCTGGCTTGCGGGCCTAACAATCGCAGGTTCAATTCCCGGTTTGGGAAAAAAAAATATAAAAATTTATTTTTTTTTTTATTTCATTTATTTGTTTTTATTATTAATGTTGATCATCATTACTGCTCCGCATTATAATTTAAACTTAATTATCTATTATTTTTAATTTAGTTCGTATTTCAAAGTTTTACCTATAATTTTTTCATGGCGTCGTCGGGATTTGAACCTCTACTCCTTTGCTCCCAAACCAAGCACACATCCTCTAAGCTACGAACTGCCTTTGTTCCCAAGCTCTTTTTAGTTAGTTTTTTGATTTTTTACCGGGAAAACTTGTCTATCTGACAATCATGAAATGATATCAAATGTATTTCACGTGGATATATTTTCGTGTAATATCATTCCTTGATATCAACGTGAGTTTGTATGTATGTAACATTTGTTTGTATGTAACATTAAAATACCTCATATTGATGTCTATGTGTCTTTAAATATGCTGCGCCTTTGACAAATGAGCTGAGAACATATCTTGCTATCAAAATGATTTAATTTTGTAGGAAAAATTGAGATATCATTTTATGATTATCATGCTTGTCTATCTGGGAATTTTTGTTTTATTCAAAATCAACATCGGCCCTTAAAATTGAACCCCCCTTTATTTGTGTGCTTATTTCGGCATCTCGAAATGCATCATCACAACAGTACAATCCATTTTTCATGCAATTATGTGTTAAAATTATGTGTTAAAATGTGTCCGCAATCCATTGCGTTGAAAAACAAAAATCTAGGCTATCTTAAAAAAGTTCTTTCAATCTACGAGTATGTATGACCATATAAAATAAGTTAGCAAACTACTGAGATTTTTGTCTACATCTAATGAATTTTGCATGGTATAATAAAGGCGTTTGCTGAGTTTGTCTAGGCCAAGGGTCGGCAACCTTTCTGGAGTTAAGAGCCATTTTTTCCCCCGATGGTAAATTATTTTTTTAAAGAGCCAAACACGTATACACATACACATCGGTAATATTAAAACCATGGTACCGAATATACAAAAATTTTTTTTACGATATAAATCGTTTTTACAACGAACTAAAAAGTTTAACGAAAATTATTCAAAATTAAAAAAAATTTTTAGCGAACACTTTGAAAGACCTCAAATTTCTTGCCTCAAAGTGGGCATGAGTTGTTAGTTTATACTTAGTTTATGCATTGTCATCCAGTTCTAATCTATGGTTTAAATTTTAAGTCTCTAGCTCATCGGAAAGTTAGTTTAAAATCAGTTTCAAAATTTGCACTATGCAAAAGCCTCAAGTATGATTCTACTAAGCCGCAGGTTGCCGACCCGTGGTCTAGGCAAAGCTAAACAAATGAACAATTTATTAACCTTTTTCTCTGTGGTAATAAAATTAAGTTGTAAAAGTTGAAACTCCTTAAAATAGTATCTATGTTCCTTTTTATATGTTCCTGAATTAAATTAATTTTTCTTGGATTATGTATTTCTTTTTTTAATTTTAAATTATTTACTATACTTAACTGAATAAATTGAAAAAGAAATACACGATCATAAGTAATTTTGTTAGTAGACCACTATCATAATCACGGATGTCATATCCTTTAAAATTTCTGCAAAGCCTTAGCGCAATGATCATAAAAGTTTAATAAATTTCAAATCTATCGCCTTCACAGAACCAGCGTAATCTCTTTTTGTATGGTATATTGTATGGTATGCCAGTGGGCGTGTCACGCCCATTTTTGGTGCGATGACTTTCACCAACACGGTAAACGCGGCACTGATATTTCAGCTTCAGATCTGGACTACAAACTGAAAAATTCAGCTCTCCAATTGGATGCATTCATATTTACCTAAAAAGTAGGCGTGGCAGTAGTCCGATTTTCGACATCAACAATCTCTAAATGGAAGAAAATATTCCTGCTGATTTTCATGGTGATGCTTCCATTTGTTTTCCTGCAATCGTGGTTTTTGCCACCAGCGGGCGGACCACGCCCATTTTTTTTTCTTTATAAAATATAATTTTATTATGTAAATGGATGCGGTTAAGAAAACTGGAAATTTTCCGATCACCGAAAAAACAAACGCTTCCAAACTATCAAACAACTAACTTGACTAAGAATTTGTAGCATTAAATTTGTCTCTAATGAAGTCTTAACTCTAAGTTTACATACCCAAATTTCTCCGAGATGTGAATCGCCGCAATGCCCTTTTGTATCAGGATTTGCTATTATGACTTTAACTCCAGGCAAAAGCTTTCCTGACTCGACCAAGCATAGAGAATTTGGAGCGCCTTTTTCAACCAAAGCAACTCTATTATTTCTTAATGCCCTCAAATCAACAAACACTTGTGCACATTCTGCGGAACTGGCTCCTTGTACGCACACAGCTGGATTTACTCTGCATCCAAAAGAGGTTGACACGCAGCGCGTATTTAGACCTAAGCCTTGAAACAATTTGCAAAACTGATGCATAAGCTGAATTCTTGGTCTTTCCTCTGCAACAACAACACAGGTTCGTACACATCTCAAATCAATATTTTTTTGCTTTAATAATGGGACTGAGTTGCTCAATGCTTTTGTGCATAATTCAATAACGCCGTATGAGCAAAAGGTATCTCTAACTTGATGCTGTGAAAGCGTTGACAACCAAAGGCTTGGGTTGGCCTCGACGTCGTAAGGCGCGATTAAAATGGAGTGATGACCGCTATAAACGCCAAGAAGAGTCCACATGACGAATCCTAAACCACAATATGGATCCAAGCACAAGGTCACGTGACGAGAAGGATATAATTCGCAAGCTAATTTTAAACTTGCGCATAGGCTGCATAATGACCTAAAAAGAATTACAAATATATTCATTACTCATTACTCATTACTGGGTTTTTTCTGCGTTTTATGAATAATCACCGATTAATCAAATTTACCGTAACATACATATGTATATAACATGCACATCGCACAGTGGTTCAGAGACGGCTACTTCATCGGCCAAAAATAACTGTAGCTTTTGAACGGATGGAAATTTTGGAATGCGGTTTTCTCCAGTTCACAGAAAAATATTGAAATATCTGTCAAGTGACGTGAATCTCGATAAAGGAGGCAAATTGACCCAGAGGACTTTTTTCTTATCTCGGATCAACCTACACGCCCTAATCCTTTTTTATGCAGAATAATTTGTGTATAAATTTCGGGCTACTTCTGTAAGGAAAATTTTACTTTGGTCTATTTGAAGGCCTCCAGCTCCTAGGGACGTGGTCTGCCGCACACAAAACCATGTTTAGGATAAAATGCTGTTTAGCCCTTATTCTTAGCCTGTGATAGCCCTTAATCAGGAGAAAGTGTTTTTTTTTGTTGTCACTTAGCCCACTCTAAGTTTTTTACTTTTTTGTCTTTTATCTAAACCTTTTCAGAGGCCAAAAAAGTTAACAAAAACCCAACCGATGCATTTAAAAAACCTTACTAGTTATGAATATATCCTTAATAATTAGATAAGCAAAAAAATGCATAAAATTTACTTTAGCTATTACCTCTTTTTATGAAAAAATCAAAACAAGTTTCTAAAACTTTAAATTTTGAGCCCCCACAGTTCGGACCTTGAAACCTCTATCGTGATCTACGTCACTCGACGTAGAGATATATCAACATTTATCTGCCAACTGCAAAATGTCGCATTCAAAAATTTCCATCCGTTTGAAAGTTACAGATTTTTGGCTGATGTATCCCGTTTCTGAACCACTGTGCATCGTTGGTCGGGCAACAATTTGAATTTTATATGAATATGAATAACATTAACTGTAAGTACTGCAGTAAATTTGAGGTGGAAAATTTTATTTCACTTTTTTCTTCCCTTTGTAACGCATTAAAGGAGACAGGATACTTGTATCCCTGCATACTTGGCGGCCTTCAGCCGTCGCAAGGATTATAACCCTCAATCAGCAAAATCCTCTCGGTAATGTGAAGTATTTTTGCATACAGGCTATTTATGCGTGGCGGCCTTTGGACGCAGCAGGGATTATGTGGCGGCTTACGGCCGCGGCAGAGATCATAACCCTCAATCAACAGAATCCTTTCGGGAATGCAAAGTCTTTTTGCATTAGGGTCTTTCTGCGTGGCGGCCTTTGGACGCAGCAGGAATTATGTGGCGGCTTTCGACCGGGGCAGGGATCAAACAGCTTAAAGCAGCATTCATATTTTCATTAGGAGGTAAATCATATTTTTTTTTTTGGAGTTAATTCATATTTGGAAAAAGTTGGGAGTTAATTCATATTTGAAAAAAGTTGGAAGTTAATTCATATTTTCATTGGGAGTTAATTCATATTTTTTGGGAAAAAAGTTGGGAGTTAATTCATATTTTAATGGGGAGTTAATTCATTTTTTTTGCGAGTTAATTCATATTTTTGGGAGTTAATTCATTTTAATTGGGGGTTAATTCATTTTTTTGGGAGTTAATTCATCTTAATTGGGAGTTAATTTATAATTGAAAAAAGTTGGGAGTTAATTAATTTTTTTGGAGTTAATTCATTTTAATTGGGAGTTAATTTATAATTAAAAAAATTTGGGAGTTAATTTATTTTTTGGGAGTTAACCCTCCGCCTTGTGACACTCCCGGTATCGATATAAAAGTGACAAGGTCCGCAGGGACCTATATAGAATTATTATCACTTAGCGGTGTTTTGATGGTTTTATATGTTAATATTTGATTTTATAATATGTCTACATGTATGTAGACTTATAAAATATAAATATAAAGGCAAGGAAAGCAGAGTTTTTTGATAATCCAGGCCGGCCTTTTTTCGCAGATTAAAAAATTTTTTATTTTGCTCCTTTTTCCTGCTATTTTAACGAAGGAGTGCAAGTCCCACACCGATAGTAATTCTTAACTGAAGGTGCAGCTCCTTTTTTTGGTTATTGTTCATCAATAACCCTTGCCCCCCCAAATTGAAAAAATTTGGGAGTTAATTCATATTTTCATTGGGAGTTAATTCATTTTAATTGAGAGTTAATTCATAATTGAAAAAATTTGGGAGTTCATTTATATTTTTATTGGGAGTTAATTCATTTTAATTGGGAGTTAATTCATAATTAAAAAAAGCTGGGAGTTAATTCATATTTTCATTAGAAGTTAATTCATAATTGAAAAAAGTTTGGAGTTAATTCATATTTTCATTGGGAGCTAATTAATTTTAATTGGGAGTTAATTTATATTTTTATTGGGAGTTAATTCATTTTAATTGGGAGTTAATTCATAATTAAAAAAAGTTGGGAGTTAATTCATATTTTCATTAGAAGTTAATTCATAATTGAAAAAAGTTTGGAGTTAATTCATATTTTCATTGGGAGTTATTTAATTTTAATTGGGAGTTCATTCATAATTGAAAAAAGTTGGGAGTTCATTCATAATTGAAAAAAGTTGGGAGTTAATTCATATTTTCATTGGAAGTTAATTCAGTTTAATTGGGTGTTAATTCATAATTAAAAAAAGTTGGGAGTTAATTCATTTTAATTGGGAGTTAATTCATAATTGAAAAAATTTGGGAGTTCATTTATATTTTTATTGGGAGTTAATTCATTTTAATTGGGAGTTAATTTATAATTGAAAAAAGGTGGGGGTTAATTCATATTTTCATTGGAAGTTAATTCATTTCTTTTGGGAGTTAATTAATTTTTTTGGGAAAGAAATTTTTTTGAAAGAATTTGGGACTTAATTAATTTTTTATTTGGGAGTTGATTCATAGCCACGGATCACTATATAATAAAGACGCTACAATCTGTGCATTCCTTGTTCCTTGATTTCAAAGGAGCATTCTAAAATACTTTAAACTAAGCTGTGTTGGAGGCACTTGACAAGAGTGCTTCGCTCAAGATTCTCTACGGGAGAAACCACTACAAAGATACTCGTAAAAGGTGTCCTCAGGAAGGAATTCATTCAAGCCTCCTGTGGAGCCTCGTAGTGAACGAGCTTCTCATCACACTTACAAGTAACGGCATACATAATAAAGCGGGGCCTTAGAATAATGTAAGAATGGAGCTCTAAAGTGAGACTAAAAATAGACAACAAAGAACACCATTCGTTTCGTTTACAAGCAAACACAAGCAGAAGCATAAGGCGACATGCGTCTAAAATGCGCAGTTATTGATGTCAAATCAGAGGTTTAATTTAACGAAACAAATGCTGCCATTTGCTAACAAACATTTATGTCTACGCACTTACTTTATTAGTTTTTCTTCTATATCCATTCTATTGTTAATCTTTACTGCTTGAAATTTCGTTTCGTTGCCTACAACATGTAAGCAAACCTTGTAAGAAGAACAAGACCAGCGACGAATATATGAATAATGAATACCAATAATGAATTCGACTGTAGCTGGCGTTTTGTACCGCTGGCGATTTCTACACGCTCAGAAATATTTTTTTTCTTGTTTAATTAATTACACTTTACTTAAAGTTCCGAAATCGAAATATCACAAGTTGTATATTTCATTAAACAATCAATTTTTCATTTTTCAATTATTCAAAAAATTAAAATCTCAACCGAATGTATAAAAACTATTGTACGAATAAATTTATAAATATAAAATAAACATAAAATAATTGTAAGTCATATTTGGACCTACAACTGGCGATCCTGCCAGGAAGCTGAAAATCTAAACGCTACATATTAGCGCACAACGCTAAAAAAAAAAAGGAATGTAAATCGACCGACAGAAAATGCTAACAAATTTCTTTGGTACGAACTAACTCGCACGTCTTCCGAGAACATCAAATTGGTCAATTGGTAGGAAGCTAAGTCTATTACAGCCAGCGAGCAGTAACATTTTTAATTACTTGATGGTAAAAGTCACTGTTTCTTACTGCTGCTGCTGTCGTTGTTTATGTCGTCGCCATTGTGAGTACCACTGTCGCTAAGTACGTAAAAGGTTCAGTTGGAAAATTTACCGATACAAACACCACTTCTGCTCGAATTATCCAAAAACGCATTAAAACTAAGCAAATCAAAACTAAGAAGTTCAATTCGATAATAATCATCATCATCGTAATCATCGTTAAGCCAGAAACCGCAAAACAAGCTAAACAACAATCCAAGACTCCAGCTCTCTAAAGCTCCAAATCTAGCAAGTATCCAGAACGTAACTTCTTTTGATGAGTTCAACAACATCTACTGATCCTCAATCAACAATCATTCAGTGTCAATCACCAGCTTATTACAGACCCAGAGAATCGTTCAAGCTACACATCTCCCGTGCGAACCATTCCAGAACAGTCTTGCGATCCAGTTGCCTTTTTATTAAGTGGTACATGGTCCGTTTCGAATTCATCTATAAACTCCAACATACATAGCAGCTCAAGGTAATAACAGTGTTGCACACTGTTGTATTGTACCTAATTAATCTAATTAAATCTAACTAATCATTATTATTTAATTATTATTAATTAATTCTAACCTAACCTTAAGTGATCTGGCCTTAATTAACTAATTCTCTTAATTAACTTAATTCTTAATTAACTAATTATCTGACCTTAATTAACTAATATTAATTAATATACTAATAATAATTAGATATAACTTATATACTTACTTATATAACCACAATAACTTAATCGATTTAGCTCAAGCTAACAACCAAATAATTAATGGTTAATACTACAGCTAACCCGACAGTTATTAACGCTGACCACGAATTTAGCAACGCGGCTAATATCAACGAAGTTTTTGCAACTTCCGTAAAACTTCCACAATTTTGGACAAATTGTCCAGAGGCATGGTTTATACATGCCGAAGTGCAATTTAACACCAAAGGTATAACACAAGATACCACCAAATTCGAATACGTCATAGCAGCATTACCACAAGAGGTCATTATGACCATCTTAGATTTTATAACCCCTCTAGGAATAACAAGTATAGTGAGCTAAAGAGTGTCTTAATTGAAAGACACTTTCTAAGCGAAAATACTAAAATGGATAAAATTCTTACAGATTCAGAAATAGGAGACCGTAAACCCTCGGAGTTTTATCGGTCCCTCGTACTTCTCGCAGGTACTAGTTTTAGCCAAGATACCGTAAAGAAATTATGGTTGAGGAAATTACCAGGGAACTTAAACGCGATTTTAGCTAGCACGAACACAACGGACGTAAACCAGTTAATTAAACTAGCAGATAACATTTGGGAAGCCATAAACCGAAAAGAAGTATCGGCAGTTAATTATGCCCACACTAACGCCGAAAACCAAATTATTAACAATTTGGTTAAAACAACCGCACATCATGAAAAAATTCTCGCACATCAAATTTTCAAAAAATGTCTCTAGAACTTTGCGCTATGAAACAACAATTCAGTCAATCTAGACAGAGAAGTTTCGACAGAAGTAGGACAAGAAGTCCCTTTAGACGTAGATCTAAATTAAGAGACAACCCAAACTGGTTGTGCCGTTTCGATTAAAAATTCGGAGAAAAAGCACGAAAATGCGAACAACCTTGTGCATTGAACAAAAATAGTAATATGTCAAACTAATATCTTCCGTTGTTACAGCGACGAACAACGGAAACTTAGATATCAGTACACGTCGCTTATTCATTTTAGATTAAGAAAACAAGCAAAGATTTTTAATAGATAGTGGCGCGGAAATTTCGGTACTTCCAGTGTCCAAATTTCCACATACCAAACGTTCATTAGATATTATTCTTACAGCAGCAAACGTTCATCAGATATTATTCTTACAGCAGCAAACGGCTCTACCATCCCCACATATGGCAAGAAACTTTTAAATGTTAATTTAGGATTAAGACGCGATTTTCCTTTCCAGTTTCTGATAGCCAACGTCGCTAAACCTATAATCGGCGCAGACTTTTTGTGGAAATATGGTCTGTTAATAGACGTTAAACGTAAACGCTTAGTTGATCCGTTAACTAACCTTTCAGTTAACACTATCTCCTCTTTTTGCAATATAGCACTACCCAAAATGTTCGTAGTGGACAATCAATACACCAGATTGTTGAAAGAATTTCCAGCACTTTCGTCCGAACAAGACTATTCCAAACCCGTCCTCCATTCTACAGTGCACCGACTGGTGCAGAAGGAACAGAAGGAAAAACAAAAACTTAGAAGCAAGTAATTGCAACAACACCAACGCAATTCTTATAAATGTGTTTATTTTTATATTGCAGGCCGGTTTCGGAATCAAGCAATGAGAATAAAGCATTTTTATTTAAAGCGTGCCCGCTATGTTTGAGAAAGTGTTTTTTGCAAAATGTATTTTGCATTTTCCCTTCCCTGCTAAAAGGGTAGTTATAATTTGTAACCACGCATATAATAAATAATTCAATTATACTTTTAGCAGCGAATGGAAAATGCAAAATAATTTTTGACATTTGTTAGCGGTGGAATTCCTAAGCCACCTTGGTTCTGTTTACAGCATTACAGCATTATGTGTACTTAGGGCCATGTAATGTAACTTTGAAATGTTATGAATTACACTTCCAAGTAGTGTTCGAACTGTCGGCTAGAGAGTTTATAATAACTTTTGATTTGGTCATGAGAGTAAAAATATACTTTTAAACAATAATTACTGAACTGATGCTTTAGTTCAGATAGAAAAAGTTCGCTGATTTTTATTCTGACAACCACTAACTGCACGGAAATCCACCAGCGACTGTGGAGGACTTGTCCGTGGACGTGTTTCTTACGGCAAACATGTTATAACTGAGGTTACATGCTAATGTTACTAACAAAAAGAGTTGAAAAATAAGGAAAATTGACGTGTATTTCAGATCCTAAGCTGAACATTGTTTAGTGAACATCGAGGAAACATAGTGTTAGACAAATAAAGATACGAATACGAACCTGTGGGTTACGCTAACTCCACTAAGTCGACCACAAGTAGATACACTGAAATCCAAATATGCTGTAGAATCCCAGCAAGCATTTACAATACCTGACAATTTTCTCTTCGGGTTATCTTCGATATCTAGAATCAGAGGCCAACTTTTAGTATCTACCGATGACGCAGCTTCACGTGATTTTAAAAGTTTTATTATTGGCTGCATTGTAAGAATTATTCCGCTTTTCGAAGCATCTACAATCATACGAACTGTTGGCAGAGTTGTTATTAAATTTTGAGGATGCGGTGGCCGTATTGTTATGGGAATTGCAGCTAAATACAAACACCCAAAAAATGCTGCAATTAGATCCAACCCAGGAGGAAATATCAGCGCTGAAAATACACAACAGTTGAAAAGAGTGCTAATACAAAAATATATTGTATGTTAATTAGTAATATAATAAAATTTTCCATTGGTGTAAGATGCGCCTTTCGGCGAAAATAGCTGATAAATCTCTAATAGAACTAATAAATCTAATATAACTAAAAACCTAATAAAATAATAAATTTAAAAACTAATAAATCTGAAATCATAAATCTGAATCTATGAATATATATTAATCTTTGACACAGTTATTTGTCATAGATACATATATACGTAAAAACATGTTTTAACATTCGGAATAGCCCCCAGCCCCCTGCTGCCCAATTACAAGAATTCAGTATTCAGTCAACCCTTCTATAACGGAGTGCTCTAATAACGCGGTTTCCATTTAACAACTTTGTCACACTCGTAACTTTGTACGTATGCAACATAACAGGCAATGAAAGGGCGGATGAGCTTGCGCGAAGGGGAACTCAACTAAATGAGGTTACTGCTGTAGCCAAAAAACCTTTCCAATCCCTAAGAAATGAAATATCGGCATGGGCGAATGATACGCATTTGAGATCATGGAACGAGTCGACGGGCTCCAAAGTTACTAAACTACTTTGGGGAAACCCTGACGCAGCCCAAACGAGGAAACTTCTATCAAGAAGTAAGGCTGAGCTCAGGAAGATCATTGGTATTCTGACGGGGCATAACGAATTTAGAGGCCACCTGCGGAAATTCCGGAGGTTGGAATCTGATATTTGTAGATCCTGTCTGGAGGAGCCTGAGACCCTAGAGCACTATTTGTGCGACTGTCCTGCATTCGGCAGGATAAGGTTGCAAACATTAGGCTCAACACAGCTTGCCACCCTTAAGGATGTTGGTAGTAAGGGATGGGTCGCAATTTCAAGCTTCGTGAAATGCACGAGGCTATTTGAGCAAAGGCTGCATCAGCCCTGATTCATTCCCCTTCCTTTTCCTTCCTTCCTTTCTTATACGGAGGTGCACAATGGGCCATTGGCCTAGGTGTATCCAGTACTTTACTGGATGACCCATAAGGTCCCTCTTAACAACCTAACCTAACCTAACCTAACTTTGTACGTTGAGAAATGGTTTCTAATAGTAATAGTTTTTAATGGTTAATTAAAGTGAATTTATCTGCACTTTCTATAATGCGATAAGAATAATCGCGCTATAGGAGGGTAGTATATGGAAAAAATATCCTCATAAAAAGCTGAAATGTATTAGCAACGACAAATAAAATACCGATGCAGAACAAAAAATAACGAGATAAAGTTTCAGAGCTTTAACATACGATACAAGGAGCGAGGCATGAGCGAGTGTAAGAAAAGTGACAATGAATAATGTCGCTATGGTCAGTATTTTATTTTGCTTAGATTATCACAGTATATTCACTTTGGCAACCAGTGCCAAACCTTCTGCTCTCAAACCATTTTACGTATGCTTTGTTTTGGATGGTTGTATGTTTTCATATAGTGCAAGCAAACCAAATATTATCTGATTTCATATTTTACTCAATTTTTTTTTGCGGTTTTGAGTGTGTAATCAGTTTTTGTTTCCAGCCGGGGTATGTTCAGCGGCCCCAGTGTCCATGGTAGAGGGATCTCGTGAACCCTCCGGAAGGTTCATCACCATTTGCCGAATTTCACACGATTGACTATCTCGTCTACTCGGTAGCTCAGCTTGGACGGGGTATAAGGTTTTTTCACTTATTGTACTTATAATTGATGAGACAGGCAGAGTGCCTCTGGAGAAAGTTACTAACTCACGGTTTTTACATACTAGTAAACATAGGCAGAGTGCCTAACGACAGACTGTCGCTTACAATCAAGAAGAGAGCAGGTCACAAGACCACAAAACTCCCCAGCGAACTGGTTCGTAAGCGAAAACGAGAATAGGTCACAAGACCACAAAACTCACCAGCAAACTGGTTAAGCATTAAACACAATCACAGCAGCGAGAAGCAACTTCATTTCTCAACTGTCAAAATTACATGGGCTCTTATGGAGATCGAGAAAAAAGTTTGATTTCCATTTCGCTGCCCTTACTTGCTGCTGAATCTTCAATTTGCTGTCGAGCTAATTCGAATTTTGACAGCAGCAAAACGCATTTTTGTTGTTTTACACAGTTGTTTGTAAACAAACGAAATTTTTACATTTGACTTTCTCATATGCAATTTTTTGCTGCCTGAAGATGCTGCTCTGCCATTTGGTTTAACGATACGCTATTTCTTGCAGCCCTAACTTGAAGTTGTAAACAAAAGGAAAAAGTCTGAAATAAATCTGTTTTTAATTGTTTGCCTATGCATGTGTGGATGTGTATTTTCGTATATGTATGTATATGTACCTACTTGTGTGCTCATTTGGGGTTTCTTTCTACTGTGAGAAAGCCATGGTACGATTTCAATTCTTTTTTTAAAATTAGCATTTGAATTTCGGGCAATTATTTGGCGACGGAATAATTTTATTACATAAAAAATTAATTGTACTGTTTTTCAATGGTTGTTTCGTATCGAGGATCGAACCCAGGTTTTTGTGGTTGTGAGTCAGCTGCTCTAGCCACTAGGCCAAGGGTCGGCAACCTTTTTGGCTTTTTTAAAGAGCCAAATACGTATGAGTACTTACACATCGGTAATATTGAAAACCATGGTACCGAATAAAATTAATTTTTTTATACCATATAAAACGTTTTTACAAAGAACTATAAAGTTTGCCAAAAATTATTCAAAACTTAAAAAGACACTTTGCAGTTTTTTCAAAATTTCGGGGGCGTGGGTGATTAGTTTATGTTGTATATATCAGTGTATACTAGTTCTAAGTTAAAATTTCGGGTTTCCAGTTTACCGGGAAACTGGTTTAAAATCAATTTAAAAATAATGTAGCGGACATTTTGAAAAGGCCTATATTTCTTGCCTCAAAGTGGTGGTTAGTGGTTCGCTTTTGGTTTATGTTGCATTGTTATCTACTTCTAAGCTATGGTTCAAATTTCAAGTCCCCAGCTAACCGGGAAGCTGGTTCAAAATCCATTTCAAAAATTGTATCGAAATTTTGAAAGGTATGGCAACATGTCAATATTGAAGTCTGTGTATTAAAAACGCTATCGTAACAAAAAAGCAAGATAGAAGATATATACAGCTTGTAACGAGTTTTTTCTAGGACGTTAATAAACCTACAGTAAAACGAAATCCCTGGGACGCAGAAAAAGGCAAGGCTCTATAAATGCTGGCAATAAATATCAGAGCAGACATAAGGAAACCGGCAACTCAGGCAACCGCTCCGGGCCCCGCGATGATAAACCGCGATGATAAAGATGAACCCTCACACTCGTTGGTCCATTTTCTAACTAAAACGCTTAGTATATACCCGGGTAAATAAATTCACGCTTAAAAAAAGTTTAGCGTGATTTTAAACTAGCTTCCCGATGAGCTAGAGACTCAAAACTTTTACCACAGCTCAAAAATAAATGACAATGCAATAAAACATAAAAATTGAAATGGCAAAATTTTGAAATGGCTTTTTTAGTAACTTCCCGATAAGCTAGAGGCCCGGAATTTTAACCATGTCTCATAACTAGATGACAATGCAATTATAAGCATTAAGGAAACCATCTACCCGCGACCACTTTGATGCAGGAAATTTTGTTTCTTTCTTTCATTTCGCTATAAATTTTGAAATTCATTTTTAACTAGCTTCCCGACGAGCATAGTAGTTTTCAACTTAAACAAATTTCAACCAATGAATATAATCCCGATTAATGTATAGAAAATTCAAGGACTGCGCGCTGCCGTGATCGTACTTTTACTGAAATGCTGTAAATGCGTAAACAATCCTTGAATGTTGGACCTTTCCCATGCGCAGCACAATTTATAACCAGCAGTTTCTGGTTTTTTCCCAAGAACGTTTAAAAACAAAAATTTGATTTTGTTTTTTTAATGGCTAAGCTTGAAAGCTTCTGGTGAAAAAAAATGTATCCTATGTCGCCCACAATTTTAAAAATATGCCTACTTTATACAGTTTTTAAAATGGGTATAACGTGAAGTTCGAACCGGCGAGTAGAACCGCCAGCGCGAGTAGCGAGTAGAATTAACAGAGAGTTTGTCTTATCAGTGAACTAGTTAGTTTTAACAGTGGAAAATGGTTTAGAATCATGCTTTAACAGAGAATTCGGGTGGAAGCTTCTATAATTTGCTGTTAATGACAGCGTATTACAAGAGTCGTAACATAGAATATGTGAGAGCTTTCATTAAATCTGTTAATAGCAGAAAACAAAAGCTTCGTTGAAAAAGCGACATCGTTTGGACAGAGTAGATGATGAATTAATCACCTCACCCGTTTGAAAAATAGTAACCAATTCGCAAATATGATTTGAAATTGAAAGGGGAGAGAGTTTAGTAATTTGACTTCGGTGGACTTCGACAAATATGCAGTCGCACACTGTATGCCGAATCAACCGTCCAAAACAAAAAGTTATGTAATGAAAGTTATACAGGGTGAGAGCAGATATGTCCCTCAACTTGTCAGAAAAATTTTTGCCGCCCAGCTATGGGGATAGTCTTGTAACTTTGACTTTTGTGCGCCTCTCTGCACATGTCAAAGTCCTTGCGACAGTGCCTTTAAAAAATTAAAATAATATGTGAGTACAAGTGATACATAAGAAGGTATTTTAATGTAACAGAAACGTTAAAAATTAACTCAATATTTTAACTCCCATGGGTGCACCAGAATGTCTTCATGCACCAGAATGTCTCCATTTCACGTTTCCATTAGAGATAAGGGTATATACACTAGAGCTGTGCACAAGCCGTTTTCAACACAGCTAGGCACAAATCGGCACGACTGCTGTTTTGTGACTGCCGAAAATTGCAATAAACAACAAAACTGTGGTGCCTTTACCCGACCGACATTAATTTTTACTGCTTGTTCGAAAATTTGCAGTTGCTGTTTTAATGTTGATGCATTTCTATCTCGTTCCCTCCGTTTAAACTCCAAAAGAACGAAAGAAACGCAAACAACTCTTCCCTCTTTCCCTCCGCTCAAACTCCAAAGGAACGAAAGACAAGAATTTGCGCCGCTCGCCACTCCTTCGATGGTGCTTTGTTTTCACCAGAATCGTCTGAAAACTAATTAAGAAATTAAGAAAAAAAATTTAACTTCCCTGTGTCCCTCAGCTCAAACTCCAAAGGCATTCGTTTTTTAGATAAGCTTTCGCCGTCGTACAATTGCAGGCAACAGACCGCCGTATAAGCGTCTGAAAAGCATTCCCAAATTAAGAAGAAAAAACTTCCCCTCTTTCCCTCCGTTCAAACTCAAAAACCATACTTATCCATTTTTCTATGTAATTATCGTCTTTTTCTTACTTTGCTATTGTTGTAAATGGTCCACAAATTGTGGCCCCGAACAACGATTAAAAACAATGAAAAAATGTTCTGCCACATTTTCGAGAAAAAAGACAAAAAAAACAAACGAAAAAAAGGGAGAGGCACGCAATGCCTCTCCTTTTTTCTAACTAAAAGCCTAGGAGACGGCTGAACGTACATATGTATGCATTTAATATGTACATATGTGCATTTCGTGTGTGTATCCTCTCTTATATCTATTTCGCAATAAGTGGCATTAAAACTGCTGTGTCATTGTCGACAGACAATTTTGTTTTTGTTAGAAAAACCTATATAATTGCAGAGTACTTATATTGTTCACTACTTGTTTAAACATTTTATAAAAAAAAAAAAATAAGTCTACTAAAATATAAGTTTAAATTTTCAATTAAATTTTCTATTAGAATGAAAAAATCGTTCTATGAAATATGTTCACTCGACAATAGTTAATAAAAAATAAAAAGTTTGTTCTATTTAATAATTATTACCACTAATCTACTAACTAAGAGGCTAAACTGGCGATCCTGCCAAATTGAATATTAAATTTTTTATTGAAATATTCATCGAACCATCGTCTAGAAGCGTCCTTACTGCAGTCAACATTAATCAGCAACGTCATAATAGTTCTGCAGTTAGTTCTTAAGCTAGAGGCCCTAGTACCCATAAATCAGTAAGCTTTAAAGACCTCATGAAGGAAACTATCGCTGAAAGCTGTAATTCAAAAAACACCTCGTCCAACTAGAAAATAAGGCAAAGACGTTACCAAAGGCATTATCAACACACGAGATAAGCTATTATAATTTCATATAACTTTATCTTAATCTAAACTTTCCTAATATTAAAATTTCCTGATATCATATACATATAATTGAGTGTAAAATAACTGCTCATACAATAACTGCTATATATATATATATAGCTGCTATATATATATATAGAGACAGAAATCAGAGACTACGCGCCAATATATATATATATATGAAATATATATATACATATATACATATATACATATATATATAATATATATACATATGTATATACCATATCAGTATAAGTCTCATTACATTCATTTTAGCCTTGGAGACAGAAATCAGAGACTACGCGCCAAAGATTTAGAGGCGCACAAAAGTCAAAGTTTTAAGACTATCCCCATAGCTGGGTGGCCAAAATTTTTCTGACAAGTAGAAGGACATATCTGCTTTCTACCTGTATAACTTTCATTACAGATATCCACCGAAGTCAAATTACTAAACTCTCTCCCCTTTGCGAATTGGTTACTATTTTTTACACATGTGAGGTAAGGGGATACCTGGCTCCACCCAGTATAAGTCTCATTACATTCATTTTAGCCTTGGAGACAGAAATCATAGACTGCTATATAGATCAAAAGCACTATAGACTGCCAGAGATTTAGAAACGCACAAAAGTCAAAGTTACAAGACTCACTATAGCTGGGAAGTAGCTTTGTCAGATTAATTAGTATTAATAACTATGTATTTTTGGAAATTAGCTGTGCTTTTTTAATGAGCTGTATAGGTTTTCTCCATACAGAATCGGAAACCCAGGTTTCGTCAAGATTTCTATTCAGGTTAAGGAGAAATTTTAAGAATTTCCCACTTTTCGAAAGAAATCAGCCGAGCATACCTCATATGGCCTTGCTTATATCAAACAAAAAAAAGCGGGAAAAATCCAAATAAAAACTGAAGCTGTTTTTAGTTGTAGTAATGTCAACGTCAAATAGTTTCTTGATATTCGTTTAGCTTTCCGACAGTTCAAATAGTGTTTGACGTTGAAAAATTTTATTATAAAAACACAGCTATTAACAATTGAAAGAAAAAAAAAATTTGATTTCCATACTGAGAACCGAACCTGGGCCATTCCGCACGCAAGCCAGATATCTTAACTACTAGACCATGGCACCTTCTGGGAGAGGGTCGTTTTATAATACAGAAATAACTTTTATTCATGACTCAACTCTAATGCCCTAAACACAACAAGAACTGCAACTGCAAATACGGTCAAGCTCTGTCCGAGAAACACAACCATAACGGCAACTGCAACAACAAACACACAAGAAGAATAACAAGAACAACTACAACAATACGGAATACGCAAAATGCAGTTGTCAAAATTAAAATTAGCTCGACTGTGAACTGCAAGAATCAAAACTGCAAAGGGGAAATAAAACTTTTTTCTCGTTTCCCATAAGGCCCATGTAAATTTTTACAGTTAAAAAATGCAGTTCGCAGTTGCAGTTCTTGTTGTATTTAGGGCATAAGAATGTGACAAAACTTTTTTTTTAGTACAGACTTTTGGGAGACAGTCAAAATCCCGAATTACAAAATCCCGAAACGACAAAATCCCGTAAAATTTTAAAATCCCGAAACGACAAAATCCCGATGCGACAAAATCTCGAAACGACAAAATCCCGAAAAATTTTAATACCGAAATGAGAAATCCCGAAAATCACGAAATAAAATTTGAAATTAATGAAAAAATTACATTTAAGTCACAATTTTTTCCGAAGCGTAGTACGCGTCTACTTGCCTTTTTTTACAATGGCAGAAAAGCAAAGTTGTAATATCGAGAGAATTTTGTTGTCTGAAGGTTATAATCTACAATATGCAAAAAACTTCACATGACCGTGAGGATTCTGCTGATTGAGGGTTATGATCCCTGCCGCGGCCGAAGGCCGCCAATACGTAGAAAAACTTGTATGCAAAAAACTTCACATGACCATGAGGATTCTGCTGATAGAGGGTTATGATCCCTTCCGCGGCCGAAGGCCGCCAATACGCGAAAAAACCTGAATGCAAAAAACTTCACATGACCGTGAGGATTTTGCTGATTGAGGATTATGATCCCTGCCGCGGCCGAAGGCCGCCAATACGCGAAAAAACCTGTATGCAAAAAACCTCACATTATCGAGAGGGCTCTGCTAAAATTTTTTTAATAATGTTTTTTTTAATTTTTTAATAATAATTTTAGAGAAGTAAAATAAGAGTAATTTTTTATTATTTTCTTAGAATTGTTTGCTAGTGGTTTTAAAATGTTCAAGAAGATGGAGAATACCGAAAAACTAGTTTTGTAATTTCGGGATTTTGTTATTTCGGGATTTTGTCGTTTCGGGATTTTGTCATTTCGGGATTTTGTCGTTCGTCATTTTGTCGTTCGGGATTTTGTCTTTCGGGATTTCGTTACCAACCCCAGACTCTTACCTGAAAAGCTTATTAAGCTTTTTTTTAGTATAGGCTATCACCTAACAGTTTTTTCAACGATAAAACAGTTCTCGTTACTCGTTCTGTTAATAGCTAACAGTTCTGTACGAACTCTGTACTATCCGCGCCCTTTCGAACTTCAAGCCGGTGTATAACATCTCATACTTTTATAAAAAAATTGTTAGGTTTGTAATAATTTATCAAGAGCCCCTCTTTGACTACGACAAAAAATTCCAAAATTAAATAGAACTTAATCACGATTACGGAAGAACAAATAAAGGTATCGGTATGAACTTTAGCAGAAATATTCTCTTGTATCATAGACTGTTTGGTATTGAAAATGGAAAAAATCGGACCGGTGCCACGCCTACTTTTTATAGCAAATAAGATTTTCCCGTGCTTATAGTCCAATTTCTCAGCTCGTAGAGTGAGTTTGGGGCAAATTTGTATTCCCGGTCAGTCTTAAACTAAATTATACTGCCAAAAAAATGGGCTTGGTCCGCCCACTGGTAACAAAAGAGACGATTACAGGAGAACGGGTAGGAGCATCGTGTTGATATTAGGGGTTCTAAATTTGTGGTTGTAGAGCCCAATAATGTGATCATAGGCGGGAAGGGTTTTTTTTTAATGACATAGCTTTTAGAGTAGTTTGTAAATAGTAGTAGTAGTTTTTTAATATCTCTTTTCTGAGCAGCCGAGGTAGCCTCTAAAACTACACACCGGGTTATCCATTATTTAAACCACACCCTGTACATTTTACCTTTTCTTGCGCTATATTTCTGATGCATATGCATGGAAACGAACTTAATGAAATTCCAGCTTTAGGCCGTGACAGCCGAAACAGAAATTTTTATGCTATTGAGGTTAATTCCAACGTCAAAATTTTGTGTAGCCTTTTGGGACAAGTAAAATGTTGACAACTGTTAATTTTCCAAAAAACGTTGAAAGTCGAAACCAAATTTGGAATTGTTGTTGAGAGAAAAGTAAAAACGAATTGAATAATAATTTTAATAACTATTAAAATATTAAATATTTAATTAGCCTAACCGGCATCAGTCTATTTAATATTTTAAGTTGCTGTTCTTCCGATATAATAGCTAAGAGAAGAGGAAAATATCTATTTAATACTCGTATTCTTTGCACGATTTATGTTTATTATTTTTTTTAAATTGAAATTGAATTTCATTGACGGAGTAGCACAGCCAACAATAAAATTTTTACTCAACAGAGTGAAATTTTTTCACCCCTACCTACCACGAGTAAAAAGTTATCAATTCCCAGTAAACCAAACGGATCCGTTCTGAATTCGAAGCAAAGCGTAATTCTCGGTCTACCTATACAAAAACGGATCAATTTCCGTAGTGCTTTCGAATCCGGTTTCCTGTAAAAGTCCCACTTCATTTCCGAGAAAGCGAGAATATTCTTCGCTTCGGATTCGAAAGAAAAACGATTTTGACGGAACATAAAAATCGGTTCCGTTTTGAATTCGAAACTATTCCGGCTCCGTTTTGCGGTTTACTGGGTTGGCACGCGGCCATAATCTTAAACTGTGTGTGAATGTGTATGGGTGATTGCAAAGACTGATTCTGATGAGATGTGGGTGTATGGTGACTGTAAGCCTAAACATGCACGTAGATGATTAATCCCGGGATTTTTAATTATTTGTTCTTGAAAGATATTAACAAATTATTTTCAAAAAAATAATAACATGACACATTAAAAATAGGTTTATAAAAAGAAATTTATTAAATTATAAGGAAATCCATTGTTCCTATAATATTATGCATTCTTAATCAAATTCTAAAAAGTTCATTGTTTTTATATATATCTATGTATATATATTAAATCCCTGAGTCGTGTCTGTTAGCAAAATATGTCCGGGACTTTTTTTGTACTTCTACATCACTGATGTAGTCTTCCCGTTGATGAATCCTTCCAGGAAACGTACACCTTGCGTTCGCTCCCGTTGCGAGATCAATTCCCAACAAAGCACAAACACTTCACTTCTTTTAAACTTCAGTTTATTCACAATGCCGCGTAGCGCATCTTTATAGTTTTATTAGTTAGTTAGAACTGACTGAACTCACTAACAGCTAACAAACTAACTCTCGAACTTTTAAAGTTCGGGCTTTATAAAGTGGCAGCGCCACGGTCGTCACCAGCACGGCCGTCAAGATTTTTTTCGTGTTCTCTGCTTTCTTCCGCCGGGTCAGGGCAATGCGAGAAAAGCGTCTGACGCGGAAGGAGAACTTTGACCAGCTTTCCATTCGCGAATTGTTCTAACCGTGGAGTCAGTCGCTGAGTGCTTAGCTCAGCTATCATAGTCAACTTCGCGTAAAAGTATGCCTCTGCATTGATGACCGCAACTCGACAGCAGATGTTTGGCAACATACTGATGACGATACACAACATCACTTAGAAACCTGAAATTTTCCACAGACGTTCATGTGTATCTAATGTTAATGACAAAAATTTCAAAAACCCAAACGAGTTCGCCATTTTTTTTATTAAACATATGCAAATTTGTTTTTTTTTTCCTAGATTGCGTTGATTGATTGATTGTCAAATTTTATTTTAGATTTTTTTAAGAATTTTTGTTCACGTTAATTTAACGTGCTTACTTTCTACTAATATATAATATTTATACGTAATCATTATTTATTGTTTTTAAAATACGTTTTGAGGAAGCACAGCACATCCAAAGTTTCGAAAAGGCATAACAAACATATCCGCGGAAATGTTTCCTAAAAATACATGTTTCATATCCGATCCGACTCCAGAGTCATTAAGCACAACCCTAGTTGTATTACAGCAATCGGCCGTACTATCACTGCTTTCCACAGCATGCTGTAGCAACAGCAAAGGCAAAATCCGCTTGGAATAGAACATCACGCTCAGCAGTGAAATTTTAAATAGCTTGTGCTGCAGCTATTTAGATTAGCAGTTCCAAAATGAATTTTTGCGGTAACATAGCAAGTATAAGCATGATTTTATGTGCTATGTTTGCTGTCTGCCATTGCTTTCAAACTAGAACTAGAAATTTTGAAATTTATAGATTTTAAGAATTTGTATTAAAAAAATGAAAATGTTCAACCAAATATGTGTTCTTTTTAAGAATTTCTCAGGAAAGTGTAAGCAATTTTTCTATTTAGGATTAAAAGTCAAATCGCGGGATTAAGTGCTCGATCCCGGGATTTTGATTAGTGTTAAAAACTGCGGGATTTCGGGCTTTTATCCGGGACTGTCAATGACAATTCGGGACGGATGGTCACCCTATATATGCATATGAACATCAACAACATATTTATATATTGTTATATCTGTTATATTCTTACCTATGTGATCTCCATATTCCACTTTTCCTCTTTCTTGGAGTAAAGCTGCTATTTTTTCAGCCCTTTTATGTAAATCTGCACATGTCAAAGTCCTTGCGACAGTGCCTTTAAAAAATTAAAATAATATGTGAGTACAAGTGATATATAAGCAGGTATTTTAATGTAACAGAAATGTTAAAAATTAACTCAATATTTTAACTCCCATGGGTGCACCAGAGATAAGGGTATATACACTTTGCTCTTCCATTTGTAACGCATTAAAGGAAGCGTTGTAGATATAAAAGAGTCTATATAATTGTAGAGTACTTATATTGTTCACTACTTGTTTAAACATTTTATAAAAAAAAAAATTAAGTCTACTAAAATATAAGTTTCAATTAAATTTTCAATTAAATTTTCTATTAGAATCAAAAAATCGTTCTACGAAATAGAACTACTACGGAATAGAACTAACTGTTAACTCGACAATAGTTAATAAAAAATAAAAAGTTTGTTCTATTTAATAATTATTACCACTAATCTACTAACTAAGAGGCTAAACTGGCGATCCTGCCAAATTGAATATTCAATTTTTTTATTGAAATATTCATCGAACCATCGTCTAGAAGCGTCCTTACTGCAGTCAACATTAATCAGCAACATCATAATAGTCATTATAATGATAATAGTCATAATAGACATTACTGAAGAGACACTTATTTGTTTTCATCACGCCGCCGCAAGCGTCCGGTCCCAACAGTAGTCGTCACAACAACTGCAATACAAATAACAAAACGATAACGACAACGTCAACGTCATCGTCATCGTTGTCAGCATCAACATCAGCTGCACTCCACACAAAGCCTTCCACGCTCCAAAATTGAAGAATGTACCACAACCGCGTGAATCAACACTGCAATCAAGAAAACTACAAGGTCATTGGGTTCTGCAGTTAGTCCTCCAGCTAGAGGCTCTAGTACCCATAAATCAGTAAGCTTTAAAGACCTTACGAAGGAAACTATTGCGGAAAGCTGTAATTCAAAAAACACCTCGTTATTTTAGTTTAAGAAACGCCGCACAGACATTCCAGAGATTTATTAATGAAGTTGTGAACGGCTTAGATTTCGTTTTTACATCGTTACAGAAATGGTCTACGGGCAAAACTTAAAATTACCTGGAGAATTAGTAACCCCGTCAAATGAAATGCCAACGCCTGATGATGTCTTATACAATTTACGTGAACGTTTCTAAGATATACGTTGAAATCTGAGTCATCATAGTAACAACAATACAGGCATATACATACGTCCATAAAGATTTAAAAACTTTTAAATTCGCTTTAGTTAAAAGAATAAACAAACACTCGTTACAACAACCGTACGAAGGACCATACGAGATTCTAGAGGACAAACATTTTTTTAAACTTAAAATTAATAACGAGACAAAAAATATTTCGATTGACAGGATAAAACCGACAACTATAGAAACAACACAGGATACAAACGATTACACAACTACAAAAAGGAAACAACTTACATTTAATCTATTCAACATACAAACTCGTGGAGGGGGAGTATTGTAGAGTACAGTCAACCCTCCTACAACGCGACAGATACGTTCTTAGAAAACGTCGCGTTGTAGGAAATCGCGTTGTAAGAGACATGAACTCTATAGAAAAAAAGGGGTTAGGTTCCAAGTATAAAAAACTGCATTGAAATTAATAAAACGAAACTTTAATAAGTTAATGTTCAAGATTTTATTAGAAATCCCTTAATAAAATTATAATAAATTAACAAAACAAAACAAAATAATTCACGTTTTTAAAAATTAAGAACTAAATAAAAATTCAAATTTATAAAAATTCAAATATTAAAAGAAATGTTGATGCATATTATTTATGCAAATTCTTCGTCATCACTGCTAAACGGATTATGCCGCGAATGTTTTCCTGGTGCTATATCCGAATCTGAACTATTGGAACAAGGGATAGGTTCGTAAGTAAACGAGTCCATTTCATTCAAAAACGGAGTTAATTTTTTACTTACAAATTTATACAAAACAACCAAATGTTAAATGTCAAATTTGTCAAATTTTAAACATTCCGAGAAAAGTGATTTTTTTTTTAAAAAGTAAATTTTAATCGCGTTGTAGGAAAAAAATCTCGTTGTGAGAAAAATTGCCTCAATTTATGAATCGCGCTGTAGCGAAAACGCGTTGTAGAAGTGTCGCGTTGTAGGAGGGTTTGCTGTACTTATATTGTTCCCTACTTGTTTAAACATTTTATAAAAAAAAAAAATTAAGTCTACTAAAATATAAGTTTCGATTTTCAATTAAATTATCTATTAAAATCAAAAAATTGTTTGTCTCCAAACCAAAATTAACAAGGGATGACGGAAATTCGTTCCAACACTCATCATTCTACGAAATATGTTCACTCGACAAGTTAATAAAAAATTAAAAAGTTTGATACGTATAAGGGCATCCATATCGGAATTCAACACGGATTTGCGAGAAACGAATAGAGTTGCGAGAGAGAAAGCCCAGGGGAGGGACCAATGTGCTTGCGCGCTCCTTTCTGTCGTTTCTTTTAGTCCATAACCCTAGTTTATATAGCCTCGCGACCTCAGGGTCGGTGGTTACGTGGTTCTCACAGACTTAGGGTCGGAAGCTGCACACTATTTAATTGCTTCACTCCAAGTTCGGTAGTTCGCACTCTAGCGGATCCCTCCGCTCCAGCCTCGACAGATATTTCGTTCCTTTTCGTAGTTTATAGCTTAGGTTATATAACCTTCCGGCTTATAATTGTTGCAAGTGAAATTTACTGCGTTTACGAATGTACTGAAAAGTTCCTCGTCCTTTATGAAAACTGCGTTTATTTTATTATTATTAAAGTGATTTTTAGTTATCGATATGCAGTCGCTTTCATTCAACGTTTTTCCTGTTATGATTTTTTTGTTTGAAATAAAAGTAGTTCTTTATTTTAAGTGTACCGGAGCTAACCTTCTTTATAAATATTTGATTTTTGTCAATATTTATTGGACATTAAAAATCGATTATAATACAGTAATTTATTTCGTTAATATTGATAATGGGTCTTGAAAGAGAGTCCGCGTTCGCGTTTTGTAAACCTTTTCTATATTTTATTTTATAATCATATTCAGATAACTTCAGTCTCCATCGCTCAAGTTCAGAATTTGGTTTTTTTTAATAGAAAATAACCAAGTTAAAGACTTATGATCAGTTTTTATCGAAAATTCTCTACCGTATAAGAAGGGTCTAAAATATTTGGTTGCCCAAACAATTGCGAATAACTCCTTTTCTATTGTGCTGTAATTTTGTTCATGGTCGTTTAAGGTTCTGCTCGCATAACAAATCGGAGATCTATCTTGAAAGAGGACTGCATCTAGGGCGTAGTTGCGTGCATCTGTTCGCAAGTCGAATCGTTCCTGAAAGTCAGGGTAGCCCAGAATAGGATCATTTATCAAATGTAATTTCAAAGTTTCAAAACTCGTTCTAATATTCAGGGTCGTCAATATTTATTTTAGAATTTTTCTTTAAAAACTTGGTAATAGGCTTGGCAATTTTAGAATATTCCCTTATGAATTTTGTATAGTAGCCTGTTAGGCGATTTTTGGAAGCGGAAAATTCTGAGCGCATTCAATTCTTTTGGGGTGAGGGTCTAATGCCGTCTACTGTAACTATGTGAGCAAGGAACTCAGTTTCGTGTTTTAAAAGTTCACTCTTATCAATTCGGACCTTGATGTTTACTTCCCTTAGCCGTTTAAAAATCTTTGTTCTTTTAGTGAAGTTGAAATATGTTCTTCTAGTGAAGTTGAAAAAATAATAATATTGTCCAGATAAACAAGACATATTTTATTAACATAATCTCTTAATACATTATTCATCAACCAATGGAAGGTAGCAGCAGCTGTTTTTAAACCGAAAGCCATACGAGTAAATTCGTAGTGGCCTCGTGCAACCCTAAACGCTGTTTTAGGAGTGTCTTTTTCCTCGATTTCGATTTAGTGAAAGCCCTTCGCCAAATCCAGAGTAGTAAAATATTGACTTCTTCCAATTTTTCTAATATTTCATCCATGTTAGGTATAGGGTACTTATCGTCTATTGTGGCCCCAAATAGGACTATTGGTTTGACTCCGAACACCAACTGTATTATGAAGCCAGTTCGTATTGAGGCCAATAGATTGGCCTATTATAATAGAATGAGTCATAGTTGGCTTACTACTCTATTAACGGGGCATGGAAACTTGAAATATCATCTACACAAGATGGGTTTTGCTGAGGATAAGGTTTGTAGGCTTTGCCTGGAGGAAGCGGAGACAGCGAACCACATTCTCTGTCACTGAGCAAGCATCAGGTTTTCCATCTTTGGCCATCAATTTATTGAGGGCGGGTTGGAGAAGCCTAACTTTAAGAGCAAGCTTGAATTGACACGTGATTTGGTTATGAGGAGGGAGACCGATTCGTTCAGTCGACCACCTTATCCGGTGGCGTGGGGGAGCCAAAAAGAGACCGAATTGCTCTGGTCAGCTTCAAATATCTCCGCCAGAGAGGTGGTTCTAGTGGACCGGTGATGGTTGGAGTCCCACACTACCACTAATCGGACCTGTGCACAACTGTATAGTTGGCGGTTGACTGGTGTGCGTAAAGGCATTTCCAATTTCCACACCCTAAAAAAAATTAAAAAAAAAGCTATTCAATTATTTTTTGTTAGTTTCACCCTTTCTATTGTAAAGAAATTTGGCTAACCAAATTTTGCTCTACATATTAATTATTAATTATCATAAACAATTAAAGGATTATAATTATTAAATTAAAATTATTAATTGATTACAATTATTATTCAGCAATTATATAAAATCAACTATTTATCTAATATTGTCGAAAAAAATAAAATTTAAGCTACGCTATGTAAACCACCCCAACAGCTGACATAAACGAAACCAGACCCCAACAGCTGACATAAACGAAACCATACTCCAACGGCTGACATGTTCAATCTGTACATTCAATCGGTAGACCCATTTTCTCACCTTAGTCTCGTCAGGAGGACTCTGGATTGGAAAACTGGACTTAAGACAAGACAAGACAAGAAACAAGACAAGAAACAAGACAAGAAACAAGACAAGAAACAAGACAAGAAACAAGACTAGAAACAAGACAAGAAACAAGACAAGAAACAAGACAAGAAACAAGACAAGAAACAAGACAAGAAACAAGACAAGAAACAAGACAAGAAACAAGACAAGACAAGACAAGACAAGACACAAAAACAAAACTAACAAATCGTGGACTTTGAATCGTGAGACTCCAGAGTATACCTCGGCAGTTGAGACTCCAGAACGGGAGAACCTCCAAGCGGTAGACCCAAATTTTCTCATCTCAGCCTCGTCGGGAGAACCCTGAGTTTAACCATAGTTCAGTGAAGAGGTTACTGTCAAACTCAAGACAGTAGGCACTATTTACAACAACGAAACAAAGGACTATTGACAACAACCATAAACACTACTCATAATAACGAAACGTTAGGCAGGCACAGAACTAAGTAAAATACCATTTATAATGATAAGAGGCAAGAAAATTAAAGATTTATAAAATAACTACACGTCTCTTTCTTAAAATTATCGGCCTCCTGAAACAAGGAAATATTTTGTGTAGGAGGCAGAACCATGGACATCCGGCGAGTGTCACCTCGGCCGGTGAGCACTTCGTTACACTATCATAATTAGCCTTACGAATGATAAAATATGCAATAATGTTGTTTTAAAATCAGATTGCTATATTAGGAATTTTCCACGTCAATATGTTTGGAGGGTGATTTCAGGGAATAAAAGCCTCTTAAGTACCACTTTTTTGTATTAATATTAAAGCTCAGAGTCTAGCTCAGTTTTTAAAGTTACCCAGAAACTAAGGAAATGCTTTTCACATTAAAAGTCATATCTCAAAAACTACGAAAAATCGCGGATCATGCGAGTACATGGGGGTGAATCGGATACCTTAATATGAGGTACCTAAATTTTCCTTTTGGACGTCACTTCCCCGGCTATTCTGTATATACAGACAGCAATTTATGTATTCTATCGTTTAATGCAAAAACATAATTTGTCTGCATGGAGCATTTTACTACTGATGACTTTATAGATTGAGGTCCTTCGAGCTGGCTTGACTAAACAACACTTTGAGGCGCTCCAATGTACTATTCGTGTTTTTTGTCTAAATATTGTAATACTTATGCCCGGTTTTTCAGTGAAAGCTTAAGCTCCACCCGAGGCTTAAACTCCAGTTTATCTTTTTGAAGCGTTTTACAGTGTGAGTTTAAGAAATAAGCTTAACTTAAAGTGACGCTTAACTTAAGCGGTAGATTTCCTGGGCTTAAGCTTCAGATGTCAATTTTTGAAACAACAAATTGGGAATATGTCGCTTTTATTTAATAAAATAATTTTTATACGTCAAATGTGCTTTTCAACAATTCGTGTGTAGGGGTGAAACACATATTTCACTCTTTAATAAAATTAAAATTAAATTTAAATAATTTAACAAAACCTAAATTGCATTTTACAACATAAATATAATAATTTTTTCATTCATAATTTTTAAGTTCAAAAAAATTTTTGACATACACCGATTGCGAAAAAATAATAATTTTTTCATTCATAATTTTTAAGTTCATAATAATTTTTGACATATACCGACTGCGAGACCCGTTTACAACAAATAATTTACAAAAATAATTCACAATAGCACCACAAATGCGTCTTAGCTAAGCCTACGACATAAAACGCACTGTGAAACCCGACATGCTTAAGAGTAAAGCTTAAGCCTTAGAGGTGGTTTAGCTAAACTTGAGTTTAAGCTAGCACTGAAAAACCGGGCATTAGAGATTTCACATCAATGCTTACACTTTTACGCTCGAATTGTATGCGAATTTGACAGTTCGGCCATACTGAATGACTACTGTGACGTAGATGCGCAGAACGGAGCAATTTTGAAACCTGATGGGCGCAATCTTGTATTCTATCATGCTTGGACTAAACCTCTCTCTGATAATGGTGATTCTCTTAAAGGATTGGGGTTACTAAAATTCATACGAACAAGGGGGCAACTATCCTAGTTGAAGTCGACATTTACAATGGATTTTTATGCACGATTTTGATTGATTCTATTTTCACGATCGATTTTCTTAAGGCAATTTTACATAAAAACAAAAGAAAAACATACGTATTTAAAAATCTATTCTATTATATAAAATGATTAAACAATGAATTAGCGCAAGGATTAAAAATATGCTTCAATACATCTATTTGCTTATTTTATATAATTAGATTTATAAGATTTCATGTTTATTTTAAATTACCTTTGGAATTAAGTAGAGTATAGAGAACGTGATCTGGGGAAGTATGAGCCCTCCATCTCAATATTCCATTCAATAGCTGATGCTATGATGAAAAAACAAAGATCGTATATATTACTTATTATTATTAATTATTATTATTAATTATTATTATTAATTATTATTATTAATTATTATTATTAATTATTTTTATTAATTAATACACCATAATTGGGAACAGATTCAGCACAGTACAAACTCTTCAAATTTGTTATTGCTTTTGTAGTTGTTGTTGTTGCTGGCGCTGGCGCTGGCGCTGATCCCAACAACATTCTTGGTCGCTCTCGTCTGGTTTAGGAGTTTTAGACCTTTAAAGTTTGAAAATTTATTGTCAATATCTCCTATTCTGTAAAAGATATCCGGATGATATGCATACCATTCTGATGGTATCAAAAGTATCTTTTATTTATGTAAAATACAGTAAGAGTTACTTGAGTTATTTTCATACATACAGGGCAGTATTCAGATCTGCTTGTCACTGAACACACCTCCTGCGACTTAAGGTAACGGAATTTTTTAAAGCAACATTGCTGCACAATTTTTTACCCATTTAAAAAAAAAAAAAATCAGAATTAATAATATAAAATTAATAAAAAAAAGTGCGATTTGGCAGTTTTTTATGGCAGAAGATGTAAAGAAGAAGATGTGGCAAAATTAAATTGTCGTACAAGACAACAATTTCAAATTTTACAAAGCATATGAGCCGGTGGCATCCAACGGTGTCTTTACCATTACCGTTCAAAACAAGAAAATGACAATGCAGAACGCGCGGTTAGATTAAAAATCTACACCTAAAACTCGCTAAAACTTTTGGTATCGTCGTTTACTTATATCAAAGTCACGGTGACTAAAAATCACTGGTTAAAATAACAGTGACCCGTATGTCACTGTCACTGATGTCACCGTTCCTAAAAAATCACTGGATCGCTCATCTCTATTCGGGTGGCATACACAAATAGGTGGCATGATACACTCATTGCTGACGGTCTGCTACACAACGAGTGTGGGAAGAACGGCATTAACATACATATTTACGAAAGGGTTGTTAATGGAAGGAAGAGCTGGTGCAGGTGTTTGCTCACAATAGTCATAATTTGTAATCACGCATATAATAAATATTCCAATAGAGCTTTTAGCAGCAAAAATTATGTTTTCCAAAAATATTTTCAGACATAGCGGGCACAGTTTCTAATAAAAATGCTTTATTCTCATTGCTTTGTTCCGAAAACGGCGTGCAATGATTTAGCATATAATAAGAAACACATTTATTTAAAAATTGCGTTGGTGTTGTTGCAACTACTTGCTTCTAAGTTTTTGTTTATCAACTTCTTTTGAAGTAATTCGGAATAAGTTTTGGTATACAATTTACTGATGTAGCGGGAGTTGCAAACAAAAAAACACCAAACGAAGATCGCTGATGAGGAACCGTGGCAAGCTCCGAAATAGTTATACGATCTGCCAGTTTTGGTCATTTAATGCATAAATGTGCTTGAAAGTTTTTCGGAGCAGAAAAATATGGGTTGTTATAACTTGTAACCACGCATATAATTATTATTCCAATCGTACTAATTTTCAACACCATCGCGTTCTTCACCACCTCACGTGGTACAAATTTTAACTATATACATATGTGTTCTCCACCACTTCACGGGGTACACAGTTTTCAACACCATCTGGGTTCTATACCAAACGACATAATGGAGTTACAGCTTAAGCCATTTTTCGCGATAAGCGAAAGATGTAACGTAAATTTTAAATTTGACGTTTTAAATCTCGAATCTCTAGGTTCGATCTCTGGATTGCAAATAATCCAATAAAACTCAAAAGTTTACTTGTTTCTAATTTTACAGATTTATTGGATTGCAAATAATCCAATAAAACTCAAAAGTTTAGTTGTTTCTAATATCACAGATTTATTATTTACACTTATTATTTTCTACACTTATTATTTTCAACACTTATTATTTAGCACTGGTCAGTAGTTTGCTTGTTAGAAGGCACGATGTATCACGTTCAACAACCAAGTACGAACTGTAACTGCTGCGACGCCTTGCGGCCTATTTATATGCGAGCTGACACTTGGGTGGAAGGTTCTGGAACTAGCTAGTAAATTGTCTGTCTCCCTCTACTTTCTATCTCCTTCTAGATGTCGCATTCATTGCATGCATGCTGTCGAAGATTCTCGAACTATCTATATCTGTCTATCTCGCGCTAGATGTCGCGTTCATTGCATGCATGCTGTCGAAGATTCTAGAACTATCTATTTCTTTCTATCTCGCGCTAGATGTGGCGTTCATTGCTTGCATGCTTCTACTATTCACGATTACTCGCGATGTGTTTTCTAGTGTTTTCGTGAAACTTCGATTGTAAATTCGTCACACTGCCCTCCACTTAAGTCTGATCTTCCCGATCAGACACCAAATTCCTTGATCTAAATGGGGATAGTCTCTCCAAATGGACGACTTTTATTTTACGTCGCCTCTGCGTGTAGGATTGTATACGATACACAACATCCCTTTTTCCGTTGCGGATTGTACAGCAACACCATGTCGCCTTCTTGAAATCCTTCAGAATTCATAGCTCGGTCATATCGATCCTTTATTTTATTGCTCATCAGCTGTGTTGCCTGTTTCTCATTTTGGTGTATTTCATACATTTCGGACTGAAGCATTTTCCAGTAGCTGCCTCCAGTTTTAGTAAGTTCATTGTTTCTTCCAAATTTTAGATGTGACGGGAGTCTCAACTCTGTGCCAAAAATAGTCTTTGCATGTGAATGGCCGGTAGTATCATGGACTGCTGATCGGTAAGCCAATAGAAACATTTGAATATGCTTGTCCCAATTGCGCTGACATTTTCCCCCTACTTTTCGCAAATCTTCTTCTAATGTGCGGTTAACCCTTTCTACCATGCCATCCGATTGTGGATTTAGAGCTGTCGTACGAGTCTTCTTGATACCCAACAGTGAACACATTTCTTGAAATATAGAAGACAAGAAGAAAGTTCCTCCCTTGATCTGAATGCAACTCAATTGGTATTTCAAACCGCGAGATCCAATTAGGAACAAAATCTTCGGCCACAGTTTTAGCCTCCTGATTTGGTATAGCGTATACTTCTGGCCATACTGGACTCTTTTAGTAAGTGGCCAGAAGTATACGCTATATAATAATAATTATAATCACCAACACGTATTTGTTTCCAGAGTCACTTGTAGGAAATGGACCAGCTACATCCATTGCAACGCGTTCAAATGGTGCTCCTGCATTGTACTGCTGCAACCTTCCTCTGGTTCTAATTTTCGGACCCTTAGCTGCCATGCATTGTGCGCAGTTTTTAATCCATTCAGCAACTGATTCCTGACAATTCACCTAGTAAAACCGTTGCTTAATCTTTACACACAGCTGTAACATTTTACTTCAGAGCCTTTGCGTGAAGTTGGCATCATTCGAGAAATAGTCTAGTCATGGTTTTCTCCAGAGATTCACTTGGCTCAACTTCCAGCCTATGAACTTTATGTGTTTGTTTGCTTAGAAGGCTGTTTCTTGCGTTAAAGCAAATGACACTGTTTCGGCAAACGTCTTCTTTGGCATGGAATAGACTACGCGTTTGGTATCCGCATCTCGTATTCCATTCATGAACGCCTGAATTTTTAATAATTCTATCACTTCCGATGATGCGTCTGCGTTGGCCAAATGCGCAAGCCGCTCTATCTCCGTCGCATATTCTTGTAACGGCTCGTTCGCTTTTTGGTAACGATTCATCAGCTCCATCTAGAACATTTGTTTTCTATGGTCGCTACCATATCGCCGTTCAATCGCTGCCATTAACGCGTCATAGTTACCACGTTCAGTTTCAGGAACTGTTTGCAAAACCTCAGCGGCGGAGCCCTTCAATGACACCACCAAAGCTGCCACTTTGTCTGCCGTAGTCCAGTTATTAGTCCGTGCTGTGGTCTCGAACTGTAGTTTAAAAATTTTAAACGGTACAGTTCCATCAAACGTTGGTGCTTTCAAGTTCGTTGCACTAACAGCTCCAACCGGTCCACTGGACTGTATCTCTCGCATATGACTATGTATCCGCAATAATTCTGATTCCAGTTTTGTGTAATTTTTGGTAGCTTTGTGTAATTCATCCTCCATTTGATCCTGCCTCGCCTGCATACTGGCAGAGTTCCCTTCGATGCGCGATAGTTGGTCTTGCAGTTGTGAAGTACTAGATGCTTCTCTATGCGTAAGGACTGCTGCGCCAGCTGATCCTCCATGCGTGAGGACTGCTGCAATAATTGATCCTTTACGCTGCGCCATTTCCGCTAAAAGCACATTCATGTCAAGCTGGCTGCGGCTCTACGAACTGCTCCTCGACTTTCGATGAAGCTCCTGAAGCATCATACCAAAACTCATGTTCTTTAACATCGATGACCTCATTATCCATTGCTTTACGCAACCGTGCTTGTAGATCTGCCTTATACCCTGTCACAGGCAATCCTCGAGACTCCAACTCTTCTCTTAGCTGGGGTATTCTCAGGTCAATAATCTTTACCATGATTTAGGATTATCCTACAATCCCACTTCTTACACCAATTGTTACGTAACTTTTAAATTTGACGTTTTCTACTCTCTCGGTTCGATCTCTGGATTGCAAATAATTCAATAAAACTCAAAAGTTTAGTTGCTTCTAATTTCACAGATTTATTATTTACACTTATTATTTTCACACTTATTATTTAGCAAATTGTCTATCTCTCTCTACTTTCTATCTCGTGTTAGATGTCGCGTTCATTGCATGCATGCTGTCGAATATTCTCGAACTATCTAGTTCTTTCTATCTCACGCTAGATGTCGCGTTTATTGCATGCGTGCTGTCGAAGATTCTCGAACTATCTATTTCTTTCTATCTCGCGCTAGATGTCGCGTTCATTGCTTGCATGCTTTTACTATTCACGATTACTCACGATGTGTTTTCTAGTGTTTTCGTGAAACTTTGATTGTAAACTAATTTCATTTCATTTATTTCAGCCTATTATTATTGGACGTACAAGAAGAGCTCAGCTCTTATATAGTACAATTGGGTTACAATTATTTCGTGAACAAAACTAATCATGTTACAGTAAGTGCTTAAAGATTAGGATTTTAAATGAGATATGGAATAATTAATTTAGAAGAGGAAATATTAACAATAATGTTAATATTAAAGTAAATATTGATGTTAAAGTAGTAGATGACATGAAGAAGAAGAGAAGAATAAAAGTGGAGTAGGATAGAAAAGTATTATGTGCGTAACTGCAGCAGTCTCGTTTTAAGATCCACGGAGAGCTAAGAGTATCAGTCAATATAAACCAAAAACATGTATTAGCTAGAAAAGTGCTCCCTTGCAACTTGCAAGTTGCATAAAAAGTCCTCTTTCACGTATATTTTTCACGTTGCTCGGCAGGCTATTCCAAAACCTTATAGTGAAGACAAAGAAATACCGACCGAATACCGACCGTAAGTAACCGACTTGACTGACAAAATTGAAGCTTTTCAAATAAATAACCCGGTTGGCGAGCATGTATCAAATTGTGCAAAAATAAGCAGTTGCGTAAATCATTATAACGCATGAAACTGCAACCAAACAGCGAACATCTGTATTTAGAGACGTGATCATACCGCCTAAGCCCATGTGTATACCGAATTAAATTATTGAATAGTACATCAAGCTTATGTGATGAAAAAGAGTCCAGGTTGCAGTACACTAATCCAGCGTAGGATAAGATTAGGATAACGAGTTGGGGAATAAGTTTTCTGCGGATAGTATTAGGGATAGAATCATCTGATCAGATCATCTGCGTTGATCTGACGTTGACGTGAATGGACACAAAGTGAACAATAGCAAAAATATCATTCAATAATAAAGTAAATAATAAGGGTCCCAACACAGAACCCTGTGGGACACCCATGAGGACAGGCATAAAATTGGAATAAGTATCATTGACTTTGACTCTTTGGTTACGACCAGAAAGATAGGATTCAATCAACTTAACTGCAGTATCAAAAAATTTAAACAGAGATCTCAATTTCCAGCATAGCAGTCGATGTCTACACAATCAAAGGCCTTAGAGTAGTCCAGGAGGTATAATAATGTAATTTGGCTATTGTCATACGACACTCGAATATCATTGGTGACCTTCAACATGGCAGTCGCACAGCTATGCTTCTTACGAAAACCAGATTGCAACGGGTGAGGGAGATTATGCCTTTCAAGATGGCTATTAATTTGTTGGGCTATTAGAGCCTCACAAACTTTAGATAACGCAGGTAGAATACTAATTGGACGATAGTCAGTAGGAGTTTTAGGAGATGCAATTGGAATGACAGTGGACAATTTCCATGAATGCGGAAAGGACGAAGTAGTGAATATATGATTATTGATAGCTGTTAGACGGAAAATAATGATTTTAGGAAGGAAGGATGATTTTAACAAATTGTATAGAGATGTTGTCTTCACCGACTGAATTGGACTTGATCAAGTTTACCTGACGTGCTACGTCTGTTTCAGAGACATTAGTGAGTACGAACTGCCCAGAGTCAACTACATTAGCTCGAACTTAACTGTCCCAAGGCTGAATTACAGCTCGCGAAGATACTGCAGTTTTCGCAAATATGAAGGTATTTATGACCGTCAGGCATTACAAAGGTAGTCTTCTGTATCGAATCCGGATGCATGGTACTTAATGACATCCACCGGAAAAATCCAAAGTGGAGGAATAACAGCCGCAGTATATCAATTCGATCTGTGCCAATGGCATCGGAAACCCATCAGCGATTGTGGCATCCATAATTAAAACCTCCGGTCCAAGACTCAAGCAAAACAACCAACAATTAATGTTTATGAACTAGAGGGTTGCACAGGTCGACTTGAAAGCAGTATTGAAACACAGAAAAACTTGCAAGCGTTGACTGCCGTGCTTACTTTGTTTGAATAACAAATTCGTGAATGTCAACAAATTATTGCAAACACAAATAAAACACGCCGGGAGGCAAGGAAAATACTGTCATCGCATTTTTTACTACGTCTTCGGATAGCCTTACCACTCATATATATAATTGAGACGAACACAGTGGCTAGTAAAATTGTAACGCTCGGCAGCCCTGGACCTATAGAAACATTTGCGTAAACTATACCATTGTAGAACCTGTAAGTACCTAAACAAAAACTATATGTTTCAGTAAATAATAATAATCATTTTTCTCATCACACTATATTAGAATTTAGAATATAAAAATATCGGAGATTGAAAAATTTGAAAAAACTGAAAAGAACAAAAATTTGTGAACTAATAAAATAATTAAATTTTAAAATAGAAAACTTAACTCTCACTTTCCTCATTCTCCCTGGAAAGACGAACCACCACGATTAGCCACACGTTAAATAGAATAGAAATAAAATAATTGAATTTTAAAATAGAAAACTTAACTCTCACTTTCCTCATTCTCACTGGAAAGACGAACTACCACGATTAGCCACACGCTAAATAGAAAAGGCACAACAAGCTACCACACCATTTTACTTTAAAAATGAGAATAATAGATTTCAAAATGAGAATAATCAGTTTCTCAGCTTGTAGAAGGAATTTAAAGCTAAAATTTTATTTCCTGATCCACCATCTTAGACGAAAATATATTCCCAAAAATGGGCGTGGTCCGCCCCCTGGTATATGTGACCAACCGTTCTCGGCTCCGGGTATGCTCGCCGGATGTCCAGGGTTCGTGACAGAAAATTTGTTGATTCGCAGAGGACCGGGGAAGAGAAAACAAAAACACTGTTTCCTTTCTTTTCTATTATTCACTTTATTAAATTTCTTCGCTATTCTTAAACTACAGTGCACGCGCGGTAGTGTGAACTAATTAAAACAAAGCGAGTTCACAGTTTCGAATTTGTTCACTTTTGCGTATGTCAAAATTTAAGGCAAAACATATCCCCATTTTATCCTAATTATGCATTTTAAAATGGAAATTTACATTTATGAAACCAAATTTAATTTTATTCGAAAAAGAACCAAGTACAGAAATATATTTATTAAAAAATGTTTAAGTATTCATTTCACAAGAATTAAGAATTAATTCAAATGACCTGAACACGCGTGAACTTGTAATTTTTAAGCCAAACACGCCCATTTCGCAATAATACGGAATTCCCCGAATTAAAAAATTTGAAAAATGCATGTATTTATGTATTTTCAATATGTACGCATTCCTATAAATATGTTTCATATTGTTCATCTTTTAGAGCTTTCAAGTCTTGTTCACTCTTTAGAGTAGTCAATGCAAAATAAAAAATGTTCATATTTTACGGTGTTCACACTACTGCGCGTGCACTGTAGTTAGAGCTAAGTCACTATCGTGCTGATTTCTGCCGGCTCTCTCTTTTTTTTTAAAAGAGATATTCAATTATATGCAATAAAACAAAATGTCCACTTCGTTCTCTGTTTGTTGTTGTCCTTGTTGTTTCAACGTACCGACGACCTACTAGGCCCGGCTCGCTCTTTGCTGTCTCTGTCGTTGTATCGTTGCAACGTACCGACGACCTACTAGGCCCGGCTCGTTCTCCGTCTGTTGTTGTCTCTGACGTTTCCAACGTACCGACGACCTACTAGGCCCGGCTCGCTCTCCGTCTGTTGTGCTCGTTCCTGTCAACTCGGAGGTCTGCGTAGTCCACCGATCTGTCCTGTTTGACCGCCGCCGCTTGACTGACTTGACTTCAATAGTTGACTCTTTCATAACCTCATGGTCTATCCTGTTTGAGTCTCGCGAGAGTGTTTTGAGACTCTGGAGATCAGCTGTTTTCTCATACTGACTATTGTTATTTTCACAGGGTGATCACAATCACGCTTTTAAACTAATACTACATTATCTTAACTCTATTACATTCGTATTTTCAATTCATTTTTATACCCTACACCCGAAGGGATGAGGGTATATTCACTTTGTTCTTCCGTTTGTAACGCATTAAAGGAGGCGTGGCAGGTATAGAAAAGTATATATATTCTGGCTCAGAATCACCTCCTGATTCGATTTAGCTATGTCCGTCCGTCTGTCTGTCTGTCTGTCTGTCTGTCTGTCTGTCTATCTGTCTGTCTGTAGAAATCACGATTACGCGAGAACGAAAAAGCTATCGCCATGAAATTTGGCACGAATATACTTTGTCATCATAGGCTGTTTGGTATTGAAAATGAGGAAAATCGGATTAGTGCCACGCCTACTTTTAATAGCAAATATGAATTTTCCCATGCTTATAGCTCAATTTCTCAGCTTGTAGAGCGAATATAAAGCTAAAATTTTTTCCCCGAGTCCACCTTCTTAGACTAAAATATATTCTGAAAAATGCGCGTGACACGCCCACTTATATACTATACCATATAATGAGATGTTTGGTAGTAAAAGCGGTGTTGTAGACGAGTTAATAGATCAAAATTTTCTCACTGTAAATTAAAAAAAAGTAGGTGTCACCCGCCCACTTTTTATCACCTCGACAGATGCGGGTGTAGGGTATATGAGCTTCGGCCAGGCCGAAGATAACGCTCTTACTTGTTATAAATTATAAATTAAAATTTTAATAAATTTATAAAAAATAAGGATGCGAGTATGCGAGTGCGTGGTCATTGTTGGTGGGGTGAAAACGAGGTGGACCGACTTTCACCCTCACATATACCGCACCATATAATAAGGTGTTTGTTGAGAAAACTGGTGTTGTAAACGAGTTCATAGATCAAAATTTACTACCTGTAAATAAAATGAAAGTAGGTGTCACCCGCCCACTTTTTGTCATAAATTCAACAGATGCGGGTGTAGGGTATATAAGCTTCGGCCAGACCGAAGTTAACGCTCTTACTTGTTTCTTATTGAAATATTAGGGAAAAAAAGGCGGTATGTTCGGTGCGTTTTATCCGGTACAATAAATTAATATAATTTTTGTAAAATGTAGCCGAATTTAATCCTAGTTGTTTACTTTTTTTTTAAAATTAGTGAACATTTGGAATAACGATAAACTAATTCTAATATAGAAAGAGTTTAAATTTAAGAAAGTAAGCTTACAAAAAAATATTTGTAGTATTTATTAAAAAGAGTTAAAAAATTATTTTGAAAAATTAAATTCAAAAAATTAATAAATACAAGTATTAATAAAGTAAAAATAAATACAAATTAATAAATACAAGTATTTATTGCTTGCAACCTTTTAAATATTTTCGTAAAATATTATCTCGTTAATCCTTATAAAATTCACCATTATATTAATTTCCAATTTCTCATATTGCGTAGCATAAAAAAATCTTGAAATGGCTCTTCAATTTGCAAAATTGAAAGTCGAAAAATTTCTAGCTGCGCCGGAAACGCCGACAACCTTGCCTATGGCCAACACACGACCAAAGCAAACACAGACGTATAAAATTACCCAACACAAGCAGCAAACAAATGTACTCTGTCAAAGGCGACGAAACGAAAGGGTAAGAAATACACATGAAATGCATTGGGCTCGGACCATGGAAGAAGAAATAATAAGCGATGAAATGTTCGAAAGGGAAACGAAGAGAGAAGAGAATAAATTCACATGAAAGGCAAGAGCTCGGGCCACGATACTTGTCGTGTGTATTGCCTGCGTCGAAAGTTTACATGTTGCTAGTACCCCTTTGCCTACCGACCGACCGCATCTGTTGCGAAAATTTGAAACATTTTCGTCATGCGCCTTCTATGTACTGTATATTCTTTGCTACCATTCTTAAAAATGCAAATTTTTTACTACTAAATAAGTTTGATAATTTCTAAAAAATCCTTTAAACAGAAAGATTGCAGCTTTCGCTCTTTGGACGCAAAGAGCGTTTTCTGGGCAAAAAGTATATTTTGTTGTCTTCAATTTTATCGAGAACTACAAGACTCATCCTTTCTGTTAAACACTTTTTAGAATTTATAAGAGAACTTTAGGACCTAGGAGCCTAATTTCAGAAGCATATTAAGGAGAGGATATTTGGTTTTAAAAAATGTGAAATAAAAACGTTCCTGTTGTTTTTTACGTTCCCGAGGGGAGAGGTGGAGGGGAATTCACCCCCTCCCCTAAGGTTTTTGTCTCGCTTCATCGCCCTAACTTTTTGCATCTTATGAAACACCCCTATTGAGAGACATTTTGTTTTACACTTATGTGGCAAAATGTAATTATATGGAATTATAAACAAAAATAGCTTTTTAGCGTACCTTCTTTTCACTTTCCTCGGATAGACCAACATCTCTTCCTTGAGCTACAGCCAGCCGATTTCCTTGCACTAAATTTCCAACCATGACGGAAGCAGGGCCAACAGATATATCTGCAATGCCATAACTAGATTAGCTATCTTTTATTATATACTTATTATATTATATTTTTGTGGAGAATATTTATATGGAGTATATTTGACTATATATCTATAAACAGGGTGTGGCGTAAATAGTGGATTACCCGGTGTGTACTTTTAGGGGAATAAGTTTGATAAATTGCCATCTACTAATCAACAACACAAAAGTTTGGTAAAGAGACTCTGGTAGAAGAGCCAGCTACTTTTTAAAATCGCCAGTGACCTACAGGGATGTAGGAAACCTCGATAAATTTAAGGATTGATGTCCCCCGACGTGATCCTTTGGTGATCACGAATCAGCATTTTGGTCACAAAGATCAGGTCCGTACAAGTTGAAGGAATAGTTAAACAAAACTAACATGGATTCTTTAGCATAAAGACAAGCGGAAGTTGAGGCTGCAATTCAACGCCTTATTTCGAATTCTAATGCACCCAAAAATAAAGAATATTATGAACATTTTAAGACACTGCCACGAAACCCAGGCTATTGTTTTAAAAAACGAGCGAAGTGTGATGACACTGGGTTACCGAACAATGAGAGGAATAACACGATTTTCGTCGAAGGTCGACCTCAGCAAAGGTTTTGTCCGGCGTGAACGCCATTGGACAGTCTAAATGCCTTGCTTGGAGCTGGCACTTAATATTGTTTGCCTTGCTAAAGAGCTGGCCAAGTTCCGAATTAAAAAGCCGTTTTTAGTTTTTTAGCCGAAGATCAGAACTACCTTTATTTTGGAGATGCTCGGGTTTTTATATTCTCCAGAACTCCATTCTTTCACTTAGAATAAATATAGTAACATATTTTAATATACATATATATTCTTACTATGCTATCTTACTATGTAGCACTTGTCTAATTAAATTTTTACATGAAAATTTGGGCGGTTCGTTTGTCTAAAATCAACCTGCCATTGCAGCGCACTTGCAGTATCCATATATAAATTTAGTATATTTGTGTTCTTATTTGCTTCTTTTGCATTCCGTTTTTTTTATGTTTTTCTAGTAGTTCTATGTTACTACATGTTACTACTAGTAGTTCTATGTAGTAACATAGAACATATGTTCTATGTACTATGAAGTATTTCACTATCCCAATCAAAGTTCGTAACTTGATCTTCAGCTTAGTGGCATAATCGGCAACGTCGGTAAGTGTGGTAGAAAAGAATATACAATACAAAAAGACGATTTTAATAGTTAGTGACTCTCAGAATACCTTTGCAAATTTTCATTATGATGTCGCAATGTGCAACCAAAAACAATAGCTGCGTTCCAGCTTGTCTAATCTAATCCGATTATCATGTGGAACGCTAAAAGATATCACATCCAGATGGCGCATCCACAGTTAAAATAACATTGCCGACGAAAATGGAAAATTATCTTATGGTTAGTATACGTTGTAAAGTACATATTTTCCATGCATAATTTTATAATTTAGGAACTCTGCGAGACCTTATTACCATTATCACTTTACCATTAGTTGGTAAAACTGCAAATAAACCAAAATAATTGCTACAGCGCCATCTATATTTCAATATGTGCGCCCTCTATAACTGAAGTTTAGAACTACTGATCGGATTAAAAATTAATCCGAAAAGGTAATAGGATTAAAATGTTGTTGTTGCTTTGCATTAAAAAATTATTAATCCAAACAAGATTAGAACAGCTGGAACGCAGCAAATATCGTCTACGTACGAAAATGCTTCTGAATCTAATCCTATTAAAGCTACATATGTATATGCAGATTATGCCAAATATGCAAATTAAAACGATTAAAAAAAATTAAGAGCCAAATCTGTTTATAAATGTAGTAAACCTTTATCATAATTAAAGACCATCATTATGGGTACACTGAATAAAACTTGATTTCATACTTATTGACTTTATTAATTGATAAAAAATAATTTGATAGTAAAGTATCCATAGAAACACTACATAATGCGAAAAATGTTCTTACATCTCCTTTGAAAGTTTGTTCAAGTCCGGTTTGTAGGTTGTTGTTTTTAGTTTTAGGTTCTTATCAATGAGACGACTTCTCAGTTTGCTTTTAACAAGATTGATGCTCGAAAAAGATTGTTCGCATAAATACGTTGAGTCAAAAAAATGACCATGTCTTCCTCCTCCAGGTCTTTCAAAACAGACCACTTGATTTGAAAACTTAGTTCAAATTGTTCTTCTCCAATATTTCTAAATCAACGCAAATACGTTCAAATTTAGAGCTCCATATATCCTTGCTTTTCAAATCTAGCAACTGCATTTCAAAGTTACCAATGTCAATTGTCGATTTAGTATTTGTCAATTATTTTCTTGGCGATGCTTCATAAGGCCCGGAAAGTGAAAACATGGTTACTGATACACCCTCTACGCCTGGTTGAAGAAGCAGAATTCAATAAATTTGTGTCCCTTTTATGCCCGTCTTATCAGCTACCAAAAAAAAACTTCAACTTCTACCAGTTATATTTGGTATAACTGGTTTATATTTTATATTTTAAGAGCACCTGCTGGGTGCTTGACTACTGATTGTATGCTTGGACATCACTAATTTTTTTTTTTTATATCGGATTAGACCAAATTAAGGGGATGCCCCTCTCAATGCAAGCATTTGTTGGTCTGTGAAAGAAAAAAAGGTTAGTGGGTGGGGGGAAAAGAAGAGTAGTGACGATGTATACTTGCTTTAAAGAATTTGACATTATATGCAGACGGGAAGACACTCGCAGGGAGATTGTTCTATAGTCGAACAGTGCGACCGAGGAACGAGCCCTCGCGGTAATGCGTGGTGCGTTGGAGCGGTATCGAAACGTGAAAGGGGTGAGCCGTTTGGGACAGCCGTATTTGTCTGTTGAATACCTGGGCCGGTGGAACCTGGTTAGCCAACTCCCTCGAGCATCTACCAAAAAAATAACGGTAGAATAAAGACACACCCCAGACATCTCGACGGCGCTCTAACGATTCAATAGAGTTGGATACCCTACTGTCTCCGATTAGCTTTACCGCAGGATTTTGAACACGGTGCAGGAGCTGCAGATCTGTTCTGGAAGCCCCTGACCATATATGCGAATTGTACTCAATTTTGGGGCGAATGTAGGTAACGTAGATAGTGCGAAGATCGACAGCAGTGGAGTATACCTTACACCGCTTTAAAAAGCCTAGGCACTTGGCTGCTTCCTTTGACACATCGAAAATGTGATCATTCCAACGAAGATCACATTGGATCGACATACCCAGAACATCAAGAGCCGTTGACTCGCTAACATCCACGCCACCCACATTAAGGACTTGTGAGTAAGGACGCTTGTGAGTTAACATGCAGCTTTGGGTCTTACTCGCATTAAAGTTGACCTGATTCGCTCGACGCCACTCATAGATTTTGTCAAGGTCGCTTTGGAGTGTGTCACCCATGATTCGCCTCTTTCCGCTAATATCAGACCGCGAAGGTCGCTTGGAGAACGACTATGAGGGACAAAGGCTATACTGTCATCAGCAAACGAATAAATGGGATAATAAATCAACGACAGAAGGTCGTTGATAAAAACCAGAAGGAGTGTAGAGGACAGGACGGAACCCTGCGGAGCTCCAGAATTAATGGAGAACTCATCGGAAGCGAAGCTGTCTATCACAACCCGGGCAGAACGTCCGCTGAGGAAGCTCGAGATCCATCGAGTGAAGGTATTACCGACTCCATATGCATCGAGTTATAAAACAAGTGCTTTATGCCACACTCGATCAAATGCTTTAGAGATATCCAGAGCAACAAATTTACTCTCACGGAAATGGTGGATACTATTGCTCCATCGTTCGGTGAGAAACGCCATCAGGACGCCAATTGAACGATGAGCACGAAAATCGTATTGGCGATCACTGAGCAATTCATTGCGCTCTAGATATCTCAACAAGTTGAAATTAACTACGCTCTCCATGACTTTGGAAAGCGTAGAGCAGATTTCTTTCGGCCGGTAATTTGCAGGGTTCGAAAAACTCCAGTGGTGTAAGACAAATTGAAGAGTTTGTGCAACGGGCGAGCCAACGTTAAGGAGCAATTCCTCAACATGTGGGCTGTAATGCCATCCGGTCCCGATGATTTGACCGATGATTCTGATTTGTTTACATTGAGTCCTGTAAGCACTCTTTTAACTGCTCGCGTTTGAAAGTATATCTCAGGCATAGCACAAGATACTCTCTCGACTACGGGAAGTGGTTGACTACTTTCAGGAAGAAAGTAGTTTTCAGCAAACATTTTAGCTAGAATATTTGCCTTGTCAACCGAGTGAGTGAAGATCTGGTCATTCATGAGGAGAGTTGGAATAGACGACGATGTCTGATTCTTCACTCTCCCCACGAGCGACCTGAAGCTCTTGCTACCTTAATGGTATTCAAGAACTCTACTCCTAAGGTGCTGTTCGTAGAGAAAATTTTCGCGCCTTAAAATGACATTGCACCTGTTCCTAGCCTGTTTGCGAAGCAGTTCAGTTTTAGCAGCTTTATGTGACTGCCAATTCACATAATTGGAATTGGCCAATTCACATAATTGGAATATGTTTACTGGGGATGAAAGACCGCAAGCCCTGTAAAATTATTTGTTCAACGAATTTCGCTGCGGCATGTATGTTTTTATCACTGAAACACAATTGCCAATTGAAATGCTTGAAAAATAGATTCAGATCATCCCAATTTGCCCTCTCATAAAGCCACACTGTCCGCTTCGGAGCTACTGGAGAAGCAGATTGAAGACTAGAATATGAGAAGATAGCAGAAATTGTAGCGTGGTCCGAATTACCAAGAGGTGAAAGAACATCAACATCATACTTACTATGATGTGAAGTTAAAAAGAGGTCCAGAATGTTTTGGCTTTGCCCTTCAACACAGGGAAAATGTGTTGGTTCCTTCATTAGTTGAGCCAAGTTGTTTGACTCAGCAAACAATTCAACGTACAAACCCTTGGAAGTTGTGTGACTCGAATGACGGAGCCATTTGGAATTATGAACATTAAAATCACCAGCAACAACAATTTTACTGTTCGGATAAAATTCCAAAATTTTGGAGATCGAATCAAAGAGAGCTCAAGTATTGCTGACACTGGTACGAAACATCACTGCGGATGTAAATGGCGAGGCCTCTGTAGAGGGAAAACAATGGCAGTAGGTGATACCCAGGCATCGAAAGTCCAGTGGATCTGCACCCTCATCCACCTGGGTCTCACCTAGTGCCATTATATGAGGATAATGAGTATACAAATGGGCATAGACCGCAAAGTAATTCGCTCTCAAGCCACGTATATTCATGAAATCTATGCGCAATTTTGTCATCGCCGCCCACTGTAAAGCAAGTGTAACCGCACAAGCGGCTAATTGTGTACTGCAAGACAAGAGAAGCACAAGTTGAGTGTTATGCCTTCAACTTGCTATGATTCGGCCCACTGTGCACACAACCGCCTGCGCAGATAACGAGAGTAGTTTAAGAGTAAGGAACAGAGAGGAGAAGAAGAGGAGGGAGAACAAAAAAGACCAGTCAAATGCAAGGCATACCTGCAGAGAGCATAGAGAAGCCCCTCACCTGGTCGCCCGCAGTTGACTGATGTTTTCTTCTTTGTGTTCAATTTATGTTCTATTTAGTTGAGTTTCGTGATTATTTTAATTAGAGTTATTAATTTTGTGGCCGTTTTTAAAGAACTATGTTTATTGTATTGTAAATGAATACACGATGAATACTTTTATAGTACTGAATTTGTATTTGAATTTGTCTTCTTTTTATACAATTTTTCTTATCATTACAATGTTCATATTATCTTAAACTACTACAATTTTGTATTCTACAATAGTTTAATGTTTCCTTATCATGTGTAATAAAAATATCCTAACTAACAGTTAAAAGAAAAACCTAATATAAATGTATCTGCTGCACTTATGTATCAGGCCAAAGGTTGAATCAGACGCATAGGGCCGTCTTGATGTTGATAACGCCGAACGTCATGTCTTCAACATGTTGATAAGACAGTCCGTCTTATTTCGTCTCACGCTGATAAGACCGGTCGTAAAAAGCTAGTGTTCATATTTGAACATTCTGCCGGCCGGAAAGTGTCTAAGGGACTGTGAAATCTACCTGTAGTCGTGACCTTTCCTTGCAGCATCTAATTTTAATGAAAATTATTAACGCAATTATTAAGGTTACCAGTACGATAATCAGAGATGAATGTCCACTGATTGTGTGGAAGCGCAATCTTCTTAGCTCGATCTGTGTTGACTGAAGTTTGTATAGCTGCATGGATAAATTATCCAATTGGGTAAAGTTGGAAATGTGAACTTTAGAGGTTTAGTATGCCAAGAAGTAAGTTCGCTCATATCCTTGTTCCATATGATGTTTTTAGTTGTAAAGTCTGCGTTGGAATCCAGTTGTTTTGATGCATCTAGGAAGATTTGTGGGGAACTCGCAGTACAACCGGATCTCAGTGACAAAATTCCTTGGGGTGGTAGTTTTAGCCAATTTAGTTGACCCTTACCGCAATTTATTTCCACATCCATATCCTCGATCACTCTGTACAGCCAATGGTTCTCTTTCCGAAGTTTATGCCAAGTATTTTTACTCTCGATTTCCTTAAACTTGCAGTCGGCCTTCTGTAAACCTTTTAGAGCTGACATTTCACATGCCTTATTTGTGGCGGATTTCCATGCCCAATTTGTATTGCACATGTATTTTTCTAAAATTTGTTTGCAACTATTTAAATCTGACTAAGACATCATTGTGTAGACATTATTTCCAACATTGTAAATAATGTAGTCCGCCTCAATTATTGGTATTACAGTTGTATTACCTTTACTTAGAGGAATAGGAATTATTTTATATATATCTGACGATCCAGAATTCAAGAGGGGAATTTCCGATTTGATTATTAATCTTCTGTCTAATATAATACCTTTAGCCATCAATACACTGTATACTTTTTTTAAGTGATTCCCCGATGTCCCTCCTGGAAGCGTAAGTTTTTCTGGTAACTGCTCCTGGATTTTGACTAATTCTTGTTGTAATTGAGCGGGTTTTAGAAGCTGCGGATTGATATAACCATGATTAATATCGATAAGTAAATTAATTATAGACATTTGTGTGGTTTCGCAATCATCAATCATCATGTAAAACTGCGATACAAGGATTTGGAATCCTGACATTAGTCTTTCAGTATTTTGAGTTTTGGATACTTCAGCATAAAATTGTTGTAGCTGCCTTGACATCATTCGAAAGTTATCATTTACCTCAGCCTTTGTTTTCTTTACTATATTTATTGTAGAATTTATTATGGATGTTTGTTGTTTTGTCAGTTGCGCTATATCTTCCTGGTTATCCAAAAGGTTTCTCATATTTTCCTCCATCTGCGTTCTATCCTCAGCATCCATCATTCCAAAAAGTATATCGTAGAGAGATCCAACAAATTCAAATGGTGCTCTCTTTGTTCTCTCACGGCTGATTAGTAAGTCATTGTTCTGCTTCAAGGTATTATATCTTTAATTCATCGCATTTGTCATTTGTTTACATACCTCTGCATAACGGTTTAATTTGGGACAGGTCCTTTGCAACTCTCTTAATGAAGTTTGAATTCCGTTAACTTCTTCAAAGTATGAATTTAAGTCATAATATATAACGAGATTCCATTTAGAGTTCACCATGTCTAGTTTTCCGATATTATCAAAATACATCGCTGTTTGATTGTCAATCATAGATACCGTTGCTCCAATGGTCCCATATAGTTTCTGTGCACTTGTCCCATTAGCATAAATCATAGTAGGAGAAACCAATGTTTATTTGGTGGTATGTTCTGCTTACCCATAATGTTCATTGGTGAGACCTTTGTAACATGAACTTTAGATTTCTCATTTTCCACAGAATCGAAAATATTGGAAGTCATTAGAGGGCAAAGCTTATGTATAGGACGTTTAATAGTCCCATTCTAAATTTTTAATGTAACTACCCGTGTTTTTCCATCTTCGCCTTTGTGGACTTCCAATATTCTTCCCAAGGGCCGTTTACAAGGATGCGTTGCCTCATTTTTTATTAATACTACCTGGTCCCTTTCTAAGTTTTCTTGTGGGTGTTTCCATTTATACCGTTGTTGTAACGTTGTTAAATATTCTTCCTTCCATCTTTTCCAAAAATCTTGTTTCATCTTCTGGATCAGCTTCCATTTATCAAGAGAACCTACCATTGATTCGGCTATTGGCTCAGCGATGTCGACAACCGGATGACCAATGAGAAAATGTCCTGGAGTTAATGTATTCACGTCTTCTGGACTGCTACCCAGGGCGTATATTGGCCTCGAATTCAGCACCGCTTCAATTTGTGCTAGCAGTGTACTATTTTCTTCATATGTTAGCTTTACATCACCAATTACCCTATTCAAGTGATGTTTCATAGATTTCACACCAGCTTCCCAGATTCCTCCAAAGTGAGGAGCTGCCGGGGGAATAAATTTCCACTCTATTTTCTCTGCTGCTAACACTGATGCTACTTCTGCATTATTCTGCATTACCTTCTTGAAATCCTTGTCAAGTTTCCTAGATGCTCCTACGAAGTTTGTACCATTATCAGAGTAAATGGTCTTACACTTTCCTCTTCTGCTAAAAAATCGTCTTAATGCCGCCAGGAAACATTCCGTAGTCACATCTGTTACTGCTTCGAGATGAATGGCCTTTGTGGCCAGACAGATGAATATGGCTACGTACCCTTTAAATGTTTTTTGACCTCTTCCTCTGGAACACTTCATTTGATAGGGGCCTGCGTAGTCGACTCCAGTGAAGGTAAATGGATGGGATTCTGCTACACGAGATTTCGGTAAGTTACCCATTACTTGACTGCTCATACGTTGATTGTATCGTGTACATCTGGGACAATATCTTATGCACTTCTTGATGACATTTCTGGCTCCAATAATCCAATAATTTCTTCTAAGTGTGCATTCCATCAACCGATTACCTCCATGTAGTGTTATTTTGTGGATGTGTTGAACTAATAGCTCAACTAACTTAGATTTATGAAGAACTATTGGATGTTTCTGGCTGTAGGTCAGCGAAGATCGTTCTAATCTTCCTCCAACTCTTAAGATACCGTCGTTATCTAAAAACGTGTTTAGCGTCGCCAACTTACTTCTTCTATCAATTTGTTTGTTATTTCTAATTGTATTGATCTCTTCAGCAAAATCTTCGTATTGTTGATACCTTATGATGTTTTGATGCGCTAACTCCAGTTCTTTAACTGTTAGGTAAGGCTTCTTTTCGGAATTCGTGAGTTTTAAAGCAAACCGTTGTACATACGCTACGATCCTTTCCAACTTCGCATAACTGGATATTTTATCTAGCAACGGCCCTAAGAAATGCTCTAGCTTCTGCGTTGTTACTGCTGTCATAATTGTTTCTTCTGGTGATGGTTGTTCCACAGTTTGACGCCCGCTTTCCGATAGCCATACTGGTCCGTTCCACCACAGCTTGAATTGGAAAAGTTTTTCTGGAGAAATGCCTCTTGATGCTATATCAGCGGGATTGTCGCTGCTGCTGACATGATTCCAAGCTGCTTTAGGTAAGAGTTTATGAATCTCTACCACTTTATTTCTAATAAATTTGTCTTTATTTTTGTTATTTTGTATCCAGCCTAACGTTATAGTTGAGTCACTCCAAGCGGAAATCTTTATATTGGAATTAATTGTTTGTGTTACCTTGCTCATTAGTTTCGCCAGCAAATGTGATGCGCATAGCTCTAGTTTTGGTAACGTTTTTCTGTTTTTAACTGGGTTTACTCTGCTCTTTGCTGCTAAAATTGTTACATATGACCCTCTTTTAGCATATATTACACTTGCAAAAGCCTTTTCTGATGCATCTGCAAATCCATGAAGCTCCCATTGCACCGCATTCTCTACTTTTACCCATCTTGGAATTTTTATTGCCTCAACTTCAGGAAGCTTTTCTTCTAATTCCGACCATTCTTTGGATAATTCTTCATCTAATAGTTCATCCCAGTCTATGTCTAGTAGCCACAATTTTTGTATAAACAATTTGATTCCCACAGTTATTGGAGCTAGCCAGCCCATTGGATCAAATATTTTTGCTAATTTTGATAACACTTGTCTTTTCGTAATTTGCTTTGTTTTATCCTCATTTATTTTGAATAAAAATTCATGTTTGGCAGGGTTCCAGCGCAGGCCTAGAGTTTTTATTGCATCTCCCTCTTCCAGCTGTATTACCTCATTTTCTTTAAGAGCTTCACCATACTCTATTATACCTTCACAATTTGACAGCCATTTACGCAAATTAAATCCATACTTCTTTAATTCTTTTGTGACTTCTAGCTTGTAGTTTTTACACTCTGCAATTGTATCAGCTCCTGTTAGAAGGTCGTCCATATAAAAGTCTGATTTTACTATTTCGCTAATTTTGTCATTTTCACATCTTTCGGCTATATCCTGTAAAGCCATTGTTGCTAAAAATGCACAAGCTGTACCATATGTAACCGTTGTCAGTTGGAATTCCTTTATCGGGTTATTTCTGTTTTCACGCCATAGAATTGTCTGGTATTGCTGATCTTCTTCTGCTATCTTGATCTGTCTATACATCTTTTCTATATCTCCTATTATTACGTATCTCCACAATCTCCATTTTAATATAATATCAAAGAGATCTTTTTGAAGTCTAGGGCCGACCAAGAGAACATCATTAAAGCTGCGCCCATTAGTAGTTCTTGCTGACCCATCGAAAACTACTCTGACTTTTGTCGTTAGACTATCTTGTCGAATTATAGCTTGGTGTGGTAGGTAATATTTTCCTTCACCTTCGGTAACTTTTTCTTTCATATGGCCTAATTTGATATATTCCTCCATAAACTTAATGTAATCTTTTCGTAATCCTGCATTTCTGTCTAGCTTATTCTCCAAACTTAAGAATCTGGCTAATGCTTGTTTTCGAGAATTCCCTAACTGATTTTCTTCTTGGAAAGGAAGCTTTGTTATGAATTTACCGTCTTCATCTCGTGTGGTGTTCTTTCGGTAATGCTGAATACAGTTATCAGACTCGTTTTTAGCCTCGACTTCAAGGATGTCTTCTGTTTCCCAAAACTTCTCCAGATTTGTTGTCATAGCTATGACTAACTTGTTTTTATGTGGGCAGGATTTTAATACCCCTGACAATACCCATCCTAGTTTTGTAGCTTGACCTAGAATTTTACCATTCTTATGGATTCCTTCTTCCAAAATAATGGAGTAGATGTCGCCGCCTAACACCATATCTATTCTATCTGATTTGTTGAAACTTGGATCTGCTAGGGTGTAATTTTTCCAGTCATCATTGTTGTATTTAAATGACCTATCCGGAATAGCTCCTGATAACTTATTCAGGACTAATGCTTCAATCATTAATTTCTCATTGCTTAAAAACCTGGGTCGTACTTCCAAATATACCTTTGATTTTGATATACCCACAATTGTATCTCCAAGACCATGCAGTTGTGTCTTCTCTTTTAATCTTGGCAGTTGTAGTATTTGTGCTGCTTCTTCAGAAATAGTTGTCTTCTGTAAGCCTTGATCTATTAGCGCCCTTAATGTGATGAAGCTGCCATCTGCTGCCTTTACTCTTATTTGTGCCGTTGCTAGTAGCACTGTTGCCTTTTTCTCTTGTCCAGTCATCATATTTACACTTTTTTCTGGACTTTTCGCTTCCTTCTTAAATTCTTCAACATGAAGAAGAGTATGATGGTGTTTACCACATTTCTTGCAGTTATCTGTATTACTTGCACATTTTGTATCTAATTTATGGCTCATACACCGATAACATAATTTATTTTTCCTTATAAAATGCCTTTTTTCCATAATTGTTGCTCCTTGAAACTTTCTGCAACTTACCAGCTCATGTCCTGTTAGTTTACAATAATCACAATTCTTTTGTGATATATGGAACAAGTTTGACTGTTTCTGATTTGCTTTAAAACTGTTGTTGTGTTTTTTGCCTTTAAATGCTTCTAGAGCTTGATATTGCTGCTCCAAGAAGAGACATACATCTTCTAGTGTTTGGATTTCTTTAGTTCTCTTTACGCTTTGTTCGTATAGACGCAGCCCACCTCTGTCTAACTTGCGGACGATTATTCTTGCGATAAAAGGTTCTGCATCATCAATTTTTATATTAAGACCTTTTAATGCTTGAATACATTCATTTGTTGTATCCAACAATTGCTTTACACTGTAGGCTGATTCAGTATTTACCATTGGATGATCCAAAATCTTATCCACTTGTGTAGTAAACAGTAGTCTCTTGTTTTCATACCTTGTATTTAATATATTCCATGCTGCTTCATAGTTGGCGTCTGTCACTTTCAAATGCTGGATAAGTCTTCCAGCTTCTCCTCTGACATAATTCTTTAACCGATACATTTTTTCTGCATTGGAGAAATTATTCTGATTATGCACCAAATTTTTAAAAAGGTCATGAAATGATGGCCATTCCGTTACGTTTCCAAAAAATACTGGAATTTTTATGTCCTCTAGTTTTATAGAATGGACAATTGGTTTTGCTTCTGCTGTTTTTAGTGCAACTACTACTTGTTTCATAGTCATCCTGTACTCACGAGCAATGTTTTCATATTCCTCTTCTTCTGTTTCATCGTTTCCAATTATTTTGCTTAAATTTGCATACTCCTGCTTAATTTCTTGGAAGTTCTCTTCCATCACTGCTTTTGTTATTGCCAATTCAGTTTTTTTATTATTATTGATTTCCTCATGAGCTTCGTCCATTAGCTCTTGTAGTCTATATATTTTTCTTCTAAGTTTTTTTTGTAGTGGTACCTGTTTGCTATTACATGGCTTTTCGCCTTTGGTATTTTTTTCTATTTTTTCTTCAGTAGCTGATGCTACTTCGATAGGCTCCTCACCCAATTCCTTTTGATGCAGGATATTAACTGCTTCTTCAATTATTGTACTAATGGCTTCAAAATAATTTTTCTTAAAGTATTGCTCTTCATCTATTTCCATTGCCAATAACTTTTTGTTGTTTGAAACAAACTCCGCTTCTATCTTCTTTAATCGTTTTTTGACTTCGTTGATCTGAGTTGATCGAAACCTTCCATCGATAATTTTCTCCCGTATATTTATGGACTCTTCGCCGAGTTCTTTTTGCTGCTCCAGTAGCCTATCCTTTGACATATTGCTGGCTTTTTTAATTTTACCAGGGTATTATTTTCACTTTTCACGTTTCACTTTCCGATGTTTCAGCCTCGGATACGCTCTCACGATACTTTTTCCGATGTTTCAGCCTCGGATACGCTCTCACGACACTTTTTTCACTGTGTATCGTTAATTTAAACAACTTCTGAATATCTTACCACTGATGGGGGATATACAGAAGAGTTTTTTTTTTAATATATTTCTGAGTCTCTTACCACTGGTGGGGGAAAACTCTGAGAAAAGCTCGAAGGACCAAATGTAAATGAATACACGATGAATACTTTTATAGTACTGAATTTGTATTTGAATTTGTCTTTTTTTTATACAATTTTTCTTATCATTACAATGTTCATATTATCTTAAACTACTACAATTTTGTATTCTACAATAGTTTAATGTTTCCTTATCATGTGTAATAAAAATATCCTAACTAACAGTTAGAAGAAAAACCTAATATAAATGTATCTGCTGCATTTATGTATCAGGCCAAAGGTTAAATCTGACGCATAGGGCCGTCTTGATGTTGATAACGCCGAACGTCATGTCTTCAACATGTTGATAAGACAGTCCGTCTTATTTCGTCTCACGCTGATAAGACCGGTCGTAAAAAGCTAGTGTTCATATTTGAACAGTATTGTATTATTGTGTGTTGTTGAGGCGATTAGTTGCTAATTTGTTGTTAATTTGTGGATAAATATTGTTTTGCATTTAATTTTTTGTTCTTTATTTTTCCGCCGGTCTAGCTCAAACCACGTCCCGATTACTACCCAATAATAATGAGTAATAATGAGAGCTACATTGCCATTACTGCCGATTATATCGATGTCGAAAATTCAAAGTTATGCTCAAATTTATTAGGTTGTATTAGTATAAAGAAATCCATACAAGTTCAAATTTGCGCGAATTCCTTAATGATAAAATTTTAAAGTGGAATTTGGGAAATAAAGTTGGAGCAATCGTTAGCGATTATGCGGTAAACGCTCGGAGGGTGGCGTTCTATTGGATGCTTTGCCCATCTCCTAAATTTAACTGTGCAAGCCAGCATTCAAAACATATTGAAAACCGTGCATAAAGTGAAATCTATAGTGGAATATTTAAAAAAAAAGTTCCCAGGCTTTGTACAGATTACACAAAATACAAAAACAGATGAACGTCGCAAAGCTAAGGTTGAAACAGGACGTTTAAACACGTTGCAATTCGACTTATGAAATGCTAGAACGCATAATTAAAATAAAAGAACCAATAATAGTCACGTTTGCACTTTTAAAAAATCGCTAACACCAGGAGAGGGGCGAGAGATGGAAGAAGTGCTTCCAATATTAAAAATATAAAAATTGAAAAGACCGTGAGCCTATGAAAAGTTATTTTTGGGCTATAAATTTATTTGATTTTAAAATAAAATAAAGCGTCGAAATGCTGATAAAAAAGTATTACGATCACCGGAACAAAAACTTATCAGTTTCCCGTAATGATTTCACTAAAGGACTGAATGTCGCAACTGAAAAAACAAATTTCCAAAACAGATCCGCGGAAATATTTCCCGGAAACAAATCTGGAATTAAAAGGAAATATTTCCGATCAGAATCCGGAAAGATTAAGCACACGTCTAGTACACAAGAGAGGATCAACTAGATTGGGATTCACAGCTACGAGAAATCACGTTTACCATAAGTACCGCCATACATGATTCATCCCAACAAAGTCCAGCAGAATTAAATTTCTCTTTCAGTCTCACACAACCAACACTCATATACCTGACTCTTAGAAATTATATGAGAGAGCTCCTTATCAACACCTTATCAACCACCACCAGAGGCGCGCACCAGAAGAGATACCGCGATTAGGAAGTCAGGAGTATCACCACAAAAGATCGCTCACACCCAACCAACACACCAGGCGATGTGGGTTGTTACCATCAAACCATCACAACCAGCTCCCAAGAATATTTTAAACACCAAAAAGAAACCGTCGTCTCTGATGTCAACAGCGTTCACTTATACATATAACCAACTTGCCCGAGCATAGCAACCTGGGCGGCCACCTAAACAAAAGACTTCTCTGCCAGGCCAAATACCACCACCTACAGGCGATTTACCGTCATGGAACAAGGTAATATTAAACGTCGAAACCATCCGTTCAGCCGATGAGGTCCCCTTAGTCAGCACACCGCCACCAGAGCTAAAACCTAAAGAAGAGGTCACACATCACGCCCCAAACCCACCAGACAACAACCCTCCCTCGGACCCACAACCTAAAGCAAATCCGAAGGAAAGATAAACTAAAAAATTCGATCCCTTTCGAGGGATAAGAATCCAACCACAAAAGAGCCAAAGGCGCCGACAGTTCAAACTACAACGACGACATGAAAACATTGACGTCAACGTTAAAAACAGGTAAGCTCAGCTCCAATTTAAGTCACTTAGGAAAGCTATGATAACCAATCCGGACCACTTCTGCAAACACCCACCCGTAAACACGATGAAGACATCCATTTATTTGTGATTTATTTAAGTTTCTTTCTTTATAAAAATCATTAAAGTCGATTATTTACTTCTGTTAACTACTCTTTTTCCTACATACAAAACAAATAAATACATATTCAAAAAAACAACAACAACAAATGAATTGATAAACTCTTAGGAAAATCGTGAGGCGAGCTTGAACCTCTTTCACGGAGTTAGTAAAAATTTTGCCTTGAGCAGAAGTCCACAAGTCACTTCCGTCCCTTAACCGGCGTATTCCCAAAAGGCGTCATGGTATAATAGTTAGGACAGTTGACTGCAACCAACAAAGCCTGGGTTCAAACCTTAGTACGGACAATCATAAAGAAACAACCCAATTAAATTTTTTTCTGGATAATTAATTTATTGCGAAATATTCTTCCTCATAAATAACTTACTTGATTTTAGACGGTCTCATAGCGTAGTGGCTAGGATATTGGACTAGCAACCAAAAGACCTGGGTTCGAACCTCAGTACGGACAATCATAAAGAGACTAATAAGCATTGTTTTTTAAAATAGTTATTTTTTTCCATCACGAAATATTCATGGGGGGGGGGGGGAGGGGACCAATTCAAGAAGGAACCACAGCAACATTGTTGTTTTACGCGTTATAATATAAAACCAGGAATAAGCATTTAAATATACACACATACAAACATAAACCGACCATGTACAAACAAATGGACTTGGAATTATAGGGTGAAATCATATTTTTCCAATCCTTCATTGCATACGCAATATGATTCCTAACAGGTTAAAGAAAAGAAACCGTCTTAAAGAGCATTTTGACAGTCAGTGGATTACCTCAGCTCAAGTAATCAAGGCTTCGTGAAGCGCCGCAAATGACCCTCAATTACGCTCTTTGTGTGAGCGACTCTTGCGAGAGAGCTGTTTCTTTGTTTGTACTCGAAAAAGAGACACACGGTTGTATTTTTAATTAAATTTTTGTGGCTATACGGGCGAAAAGTGACTATAAGGACGTGAGTGAAGTAGAAGTTTAAAATACTAACTTGAAAAATATTAATTCTTTCAAGTAAAAAGCATCCTTATACTAGTTTATATCTAGTTATCCGTTAAATCATTTAATTGTTATACTGATATTTATAAAAAGTTGGTTTCGGCTATAATTGACTTTTGGCCACAATTATTATAAAATCAAACTCCAGAAATCGTCTTGGCACCGATATGAATGCGGCATTTGTGAGGTTGAAGACAACAAAGTATAAACTAGAGGTCTGCATGTGATGTCTCAAACACACGAATACCCTTGAATACACTACTGCAGTACAGTACATTTTGAATGAAAATTTTACTCCTTAACTCAAAAATTCAAACGCCTACTAGATTCAAATAAAGCCGACTCTCCATACGTTTTTGTAGGAATGAAATTAGGGTAGAACCTAAAGAAGAAAAGATGATTCATTCAAATTTCGAATGAATCGTATATGTATATATACATTATGTATATAAACCTTGTATGTACAATATATCCTCCTTCATTGCGGACGGCAACAGGCTTCGAAAACAATAACAAAATACAATAACAGATAACATAACAGAAAGAAACTACGTAATTTTTGGACAGTGTCTACCCAAAGCTGGTAGGCCGACTCATTTCTCATCTAAGGATTTTAGGCCAATCACACTCTCATCGTTTTTACTTAAAACACTAGAGAGATTGGTAGATCTGTATCTGAGAAGCACGACCGCACGTCGACTCTGCACCTCCCAGCACGCCTATCTCAAAGGCAAATCTGTGGAAAGTGCACTGCACTGTGTGGTTGGGACCATTGAAAAAGCTATTGAACATAAAAAGTATGCGTTAGGGGGCTTCCTTGACATAGAGGGGGCCTTTAACAACGTTAAAACAGAAGCAATTATTGAGGCCCTCATGTTCTTTGACGTGCCATGCTTCATTGTTGACTGGATTAAGGAAATGCTATGTAGCAGAGTAATTAATTCCAGCATGGGAGCCAGCACTCTTAGGAAGACCGCCAAAAGAGGGACTCCGCAAGGAGGGGTACTATCTCCTCTACTGTGGCTCCTGGTAGTGGATGGTATTCTAAGGGTTTTTAAAAGCACTGGGATAAAGGTCATAGCTTATGCGGATGATATAACCATACTGGTCCTTGGCAAATTATTTTCTACTCTAAGTGAGCTATTGTCAACCGCTTTAGGAAAGTTTTATAGGTGGACGTATCGGCGTGGTCTTGGTATCAATGCATCCAAGACCGAGCTGGTACTTTTCACTAAGAAACATAATATTCCGGACTTTAAACTGCCTATCATTGAAGGCACTGAACTAAGTCTATCGGCGGAAGTAAAATATCTGGGCATTGTTCTTGATAGCAAGTTATCTTGGAGAAAGAACACAGTCGAGAGGATGAAGAAAGGGATGAATGCTTTCTATGCCTGCAAGAAGGCCATTGGTAGGTATTGGGGCCTCCCACCTTAAATCGTTCATTGGTTGTATACGGCAGTAATAAGACCAATCCTTACTTATGTCTGTTTTGTTTGGTGGAAAGCGACAGAAAGGGGCAGCAATCTAAAGGTCTTAAAAGGTCTTAAATAAGGTTCAAAGATGTGGTGCCATAGGGATTACAGGAGCCGTAAAAAGCTGTAATATGGCTGTATATGTTGTTACATATACTACTCCTGGACTTGTTCATCATGAGCTCAGCGGGCAAAAGCTTCCTTAGGGTGAAAGAGCTGAAGCTCCGCAAAGAAGCTCCTTTTGGACATGCAAGTGTGCTGAATAAATTAAGGAGAATTAGCCGTTATCCAAGGCCTGACTTGTTTCAGCCGACGGACTACCTACTGACAAGATATGATTTTAATGGGATCTCAGCTGTTTTCTTTCCGAACAGGAATGAGTGGCTGTCCGACGAGGGTGTACCAATGAAGGGCATCAAAACTTTTACGGACGGTTCGAAAACGACCGAAGTAACTGGAGCGGGCTTCTTTCTGGAGTCACTTCAGACACGGCAATCGTTTCGATTGTGCGACGAATGTAGTGTTTTCCAAGCGGAGGTCTATGCCATTGAAAGAGCAGCCTCGTATGTCATTCAGGAAGGGATACCACAAGCTGTTATAAATTTCTGTGTGAACAGTCAGGCGGCATTGAAGTCTTTGAGTTCGGAGATAGTGCTGAGGTGTAGAAATACGCTGAAGGATCTACGGAGGGATCACACCGTCAATCTCTGCTGGGTTCCCGGCCATGCAAATATTGCGGGCAACGAACAAGCGGACAAGTTGGCGCGTTTAGATTCTTCCCTAGAAGCTGAGGAAGCGGACTCCTCAGTGCTTCCACCAATTAACTATCTCAAAAGAGCAATTGAGAGCCTAGTAAACGAGAGAGCAGCTCATCTCTGGAGAAGCAGGCATGACTGTGTTATCTCTCGGACTCTGTGGCGAGAGCTAAATTTTAGCAACTCTAAGCGTCTTCTCTCCCTAAGTAGGGACCAGCTAAGAGTTGCGGTGGGGGTTATTACGGGACACTGCCCAATAGGCCACATGATGGCAAGGTGAAGGCTTGTGCGAATGTGGACTACTGCAGATCCTGTAATGATATAGATCAGTGGTTGTCAAACTATCCTGGTCGTGGAACCCCCAAATTTTTTGCCAATGATCGCGGAAACCCTGAATATTTTTTAAAGCAACGACTATTTAAAATTTAAGCAGATATTAAATGAAACAAGTATTATTTTGGTACTTCAGATTTTTATTGAAGTAAACAAAACTTAAAAAAACAATTCATCATACAAATAGTTAATAAAAATACAAAACATAAACTAAAATAAATAAAAAAGTTTTAATGTGAAGAATGCACCTGCTTCCAATCCAATTCCACGATTATTTTAAAATTGGGCGTTATGTTTGATAACTGAACTCGCAGCACGTCGCTTCACATTATTTTTCTCATTTCAGCGTGCTTTTCGCTTAGTCATATCAGTCCTATGGCAATTATTCGAGTCCTTTGGTGAGACGATGAACATTCATATAGACGAAAGCGGATGAAAATTGAAAGCAATTCTTGCCCAATATTAATGTGAAGATTTCATAATCGCAATATTGACAGGCAATATGAGACTTGAAATTGTCAGGCAATTGACGACCCAAGTATTTCAGAAGAAAATTTCCAGAATTGTCTCAAAATTGTCTGGATTGTCTTAAATACGTCAAAAAACGTCGTGTACTATTGACTAGAGATGCCAGCTTTAAAAAATTTGAAAATTCTATGTGTGATTTCGAAGTTTTGCGATAATGGCAACCATGACTTTTTGATCTTTTTTGCAATGATAGAATGATTATTTATTAGATTTTTTAGAAATTTGAAGTTTACAGAAGAAAAAGAGCCCAATACGCAAGTCAATTGTATGAAAACAACTGATTTTTAGGTGTCGTCTACATTGACATATCCGATTGTCTGGCAATTGTATATTTTCAGCTTATGAAATACCTTGTCAGACAGGCAATTTACAAAAAGCAATTAAAAAAAGCAACAACAAACGTAGTTATTGCCTGAAATTGTATGGAAATTGTATTTGTGATTTTTTGAAATTGAATTGCCTTGAAATTGTATTTTTGAAATGCCTAAACTTCAAATTTAAGAAAAAAATAAAGCAGATTGAGCGAGAATTGTGTTGTGTGGGATTCTAAAATGACTACATAAAGCAAACGGCAACCACAAAGGGGAACGTCAAAAAAGTTGAAAGCAATAATTACTTAATGTAAAATCGTAAATATTACGATGCTTGTGTTTTCAGCCACCTTATTTAAAAATTTTTAATTTAATTTGGTGGTGGATTGTAAACTTTCCTAGGCAACTTTCCTAGGCAACTTTCCTAGTAAATGTCAATACATACATTAAACTAAATTTGTCACGCGGAACCCCTAAATTTGTTCGTGGAACCCCAGGGTTCCGCGGAACACACTTTGGGAACCGCGGATATAGATGAAGAGGAGACTATTCACCATCTACTTTGCCGATGTCCGGCTCTTGCAAGCCGCCGTTTCCAAGCTCTGGGAACTTGGTTTTGCGCCGAGCGTGGCGGAATTTCCGATGTCGAGTCTCCTCAAACTGATCATAAGTGCGAGGACGGCGTTCATTAAACCTGCTTGCGATCTCTGATCAAAGGCAGTGTGTGGACGCCGGACATGAAAGTGATTAGGGTCCCATTTTTAAAGGGGTGTTTTAAAGGGCAGTCACAATCGGCAAAAGTGGCCTAAGTGGACGGGAGAAGAATCTCCCACGCCCTTCCTACCTACCTACCTACCTTTAGACAGTGTCTGCATGGAGGGAAAAGGCGTTGGACAACAGATAACGTCGGAGCAAGGCAGGCAGCAACTCCCCATTTTCCTCCCCGCAAATATCAAATGCATGTTTCTGTCGATATTTGCCGTCCTGGCAGGCAGGCAGCAGCAGACCGCCGTAGAAGCGTCTGAAAATTATCGGCAAATGAAAATGACAAAAGAAATTAAAAACTCTCCCTCATTCTCACTGCTCAAACTCCAAAGACCGGCGACTACCTCTTTCGATTCCACTAACGAAAGCTTCATCAAATAGATAAGAAACAAAAACCTCTCCTTTTTTTCCTAGGCGTAAAGTAAAAAAAATGTATTTCCATGGATTTCACCAACAAAAATGAATCAACGAGATATGAATATTTTTTTATTTGGTGCTCCTCCAATTCATAAACGACGAATAATCGTTTTCTTCCGAGTCGTCAGTGTAGAATTTTCAGCAGAGTATTCGTTCAGTCTCATTCGATTCGAATAATCAACAGATACTCTGCAGTCAATGTTCGAACTTTTTTTTTAATCTCGAAAGTACTTTTGAGACGATCCATGCAGACCTCTAGTATAAATCAAGAATTACAACCTTAGCTGATAAAATAAAATCAAAAGACAAATACTCGTATAATAGGAATAGTAAAAGAAAGTGTAGCTGCGTTTTTGAATTGAAGACATGAGTGAGTAATGTAACAACAAAGTAAAATTGCGGCAACAAAGCAGAATTGCAAACAACAAAAAAATACTGCGACAACGAAAAATTACTGGCGAGAAGAACGAAATTTCTAGATTCTTCAGTTTCTTTGTATCTTTACTTGTCTATCTTTTCAGTGCCTCTCTGGTCTAAAAATTATCGGCAAGCAAATATACTGAAGAAACTGAAGAAACTAGAATTTTCGTTCTATTCGCCAGTAATTTTTCGGAGTATTTTTTCGTTGTCCGCAGTATACATTTAGTGTTTCTGTTGTTGCTCTGTTTTTCAAAAACGTGATGACAATACTAGGTTTTTAAATTTTATTTCGATTAATCTTATTGAATTCAATTTTATGCAAAATAAATTGCATTGGATTTTCTATATGCTTAAACTGATTAAACCTATCCAGAAAATAAAAAATATTTTGGGAAATGGGCCATATAAAAACGTGGCGTGGGTCAGTCTGTAACCCGCGGGTCATAAGTTCGCCATCACTGGTCTAGGGCGAAACACGTTTGCCGGGTTCAGCTAGTAAGGAATAAAAAAAAAAACGTTTTGTTAACATAAAAACATTGTAATAAAATTAATTTTATTAGTAAAGAGGTACGTAAAAGCTAAACAAAGCTTTTTACTTGGTTTTCCCCGCTCCTAAAAATGTCCGCCCATAATCGTTTGTTCGGTTTTTATAAACTCATTGTAGAATTCGTGAAACTTATTGCGAAACATATTATTTCTAAAGCTGAAAACCTAATGGCTGCTATCGTGAAGCACCTCAAGTTACCCTCATTTACGCTCTTCATAAGAGCGACTCTTGCAAGAGACCTGTTTCTTTGTTTCTACTCAAAACAGAGAACAACAGTTGTATTGGTTGTATTTTTAATTACATTTTTTGTGGCTATACGGGCGAAAAATTATTATAGGGACGTGAGTGAGGTAGAAGTTGAAAACTAGAAGTTTAAAATAAAAACTTGCAAAATATCAATTCTTTCAAGTAAAAAGCATCCTTATACTAGTTTATATCTAGTTATCCGTTATGCGTTAAATAATTGAATCATTAAACTGAAATTTGTCAGTTTTTTTTAAATAATTATAAATCCTGTTTTATCTGCTTTTTGTGAACTAAAATTAAAAAGGATTTTGGAACACGTTAGGAATAGGGGCCTAGCTCAGATTTTTTTTTAAGCATTTTTATTATAACCCTAAAACGTGCTTTTTTGTCATAGAACACACTCTAATTTGCTCAAAAACACGAGACCGGTTTAGGAATCCATAAAGGACAAACACACACACACACATACATTCATTTTTATATATATAGATTGCCATTTAAGGGAGAACAAAATTATTTTGTAAAATGAAGTAAGCATTTTTTTATACCCTACAGCCGAAGGGATGAGGGTATATTCACTTTGTTATTCTTTGTAACGCATTAAAGGAGGCGTGGCAGGTATAGAAAAGTATATATATTCTGGCTCAGAATCACCTCCTGATGTTCAGAATGGACGGACACATCGTGAAAATCACGATTACGGGAGAACGCATACAGCTATCGCCATGAAATTTGGCACGAATATTCATTGTCATCATAGGGTGTTTGGTATTGGAGAAAATCGGACCAGTGCTACGCCTACTTTTTATAGCGAATATGGATTCATATGTGCTTAGAGCTCAATTTCTCAGCTTGTAGAAGGAATTTTAAAATTTTAAGCTAAAATTTTATTTCCGGGGTCCACCATCTTAGACGAAAATATACTCAAAAAAATGGGCGTGGTCCGCCCACTGGTATACTACACCATATAATGGAGTTTGTTGAGAAAACCGGTGTTGTAAACTAGTTAATAAATCAAAATTTACTATCTGTAAATAAAGTGAAAGTAGGTGTCACCCGCCTACTTTCACCCGCCTTTTTGTCATCAATTCGACAGATGCGGGTGTAGGGCTTTAGCACAGGTCCAATTTTTAGGAAGCCCCGTCAACGTCTGACCGTTTATGACCGTTTGTATTTGGGTATTACTGCTCAAATACATTCTTTTATTTTAATATTACTACGACGACCTAGTGCAAGGGTCGGCAACCTTTTTGGAGTTAATAGCCATTTTTCCCCCGATGTGGTAAATTAGTTTTTTAAAGAGCCAAGTACATATGTACATACATTGGTAATATTAGAAGGAATAATATAACAGTTGTCTGCTGTAAAACATGTATTTATTGTGAAACCAAAACATTTTATTTAACGTAGTAACAGAACACATAAAATTCAACGTATTAAAAAACGGATAAACTTTTTTTGACTAATTAAAATAAACCTAAGGGTAAAAGCCTAAAAGAGTAGTTACATAGTTTTGGTTAAAATACAAATTGAATGTAAAAAATAATAGAAACGCAAATATGTAATATTAGTGGGATTTTTAGGGTTGAGTAAAGGCACAAAGTTTCAACTTTGGTGAATATTTAGAAGTTTTTAATTTCATGCAACTTTTGAGAAAACGGAAACGGAGAAAACGGTGTAAAATTCAGCTAGCACACCTTCGCCACTTTGTTAAAAATTATAGAGTAGGCTTTTCAGATTTAAAATCTTTAAAACGAGTACTAAAAGACTCCTGCATTTTAACAATAGCTGTTACAAAAAATTCACTGTTAGTATTACAACCTGAATTGTCTCTGTAATCTCTTAAAGTTTCAAAATGTAGTAAGAGTTCAAACGAAGGTATCGCTTCTAAAAGAGTGCGTGCAATATTACCTCTCCCTTGTAAATTTTTATTCAAGTTGTTTAAATGTGATGATATTAACGGAGAAATAAAAATTTTGCAGCCACCTATCATTACTTAATTTAGGATATTCAATTCCTTTTTTAAGTATAAATGTCTTGATATGTTCAAGACACGAAGCGAAACGTACTGATCCTCTGGACAGCCAACGCACTTTACTACGCAAAAGAAGGTCGAAACATTGGCTGTTTGCTTCCTATAATAACCCAGAAAACTGTCTGTGAGAGAGTCCTTTTGCCATTATTTTGTTCACTATCTTAGTGACTAAATCCATCACACAAATAATCTCGTTTGAAAACGTCTCTGCGCAAAGAGCTTCCTGATAAATGACGCAGTGAAATGAAAGTACGTTATGATCCATCTTTTCTTTGAGGAGTTAAACAAAGCCTTTGTTTTTACCCGTCATACTTGGTGCTCCATCAATAGCAATAGAAACCAACTTATTTAGGTCGATTTTATTTGCCGTTAAGTATTCCAAAATAGCAGTATATATATCATCACCACGAGTTTGACCCTTAAGGGCAGTAGTTCTAATAATTCTTCACGAAGACCTGTTTCAGATACATACCGCGATACTAGTGCAACTTGTGCTACATCTTTTACATCACACGATTCATCACACGCAATAGAAAATGCAGACGAATCTTTCAAGTCTTCAATTTGTTGACTTGTTATATTTTTCGCCATCTGGACGGTTCTCTCGCGAATGGTCTTTGCTGACAATGGAGTCTCGTTAATTTTCTTTATTATCTCGGTATGGAACGGTTTTCCATACTTGGCTATTTCCTGAGCAACAGCAAAACTGGCTGCGGTAATATTAGTAAAAGATTGCATCCAGCCGCTAAATAAGGATGTTGACTTTGGCATTATACGACGTAATTTCCTCACTGCTGCCTTTCTTTCATCTCCGAGGTGATACTTTATAGCAGTTGATGTCAAACTATCCTGGTCGTGGAACCCCCAAATTTTTTGCCAATGATCGCGGAACCCTGAATATTTTTTTAAGCAACGACTATTTAAAATTTAAGCAGATATTAAATGAAACAAGTATTATTTTGGTACTTCAGATTTTTATTGAAGTAAACAAAACTTAAAAAAACAATTCATCATACAAATAGTTAATAAAAATACAAAACATAAACTAAAATAAATAAAAAAGTTTTAATGTGAAGAATGCACCTGCTTCCAATCCAATTCCACGATTATTTTAAAATTGGGCGTTATGTTTGATAACTGAACTCGCAGCACGTCGCTTCACATTATTTTTCACATTTCAGCGTGCTTTTCGCTTAGTCATATCAGTCCTATGGCAATTATTCGAGTCCTTTGGTGAGACGATGAACATTCATATAGACGAAAGCGGATGAAAATTGAAAGCAATTCTTGCCCAATATTAATGTGAAGATTTCAAAATCGCAATATTGACAGGCAATATGAGACTTGAAATTGTCAGGCAATTGACGACCCAAGTATTTCAGAAGAAAATTTCCAGAATTGTCTCAAAATTGTCTGGATTGTCTTAAATACGTCAAAAAACGTCGTGTGCTATTGACTAGAGATGCCAGCTTTAAAAAATTTGAAAATTCTATGTGTGATTTCGAAGTTTTGCGATAATGGCAACCATGACTTTTTGATCTTTTTTGCAATGATAGAATGATTATTTATTAGATTTTTTAGAAATTTGAAGTTTACAGAAGAAAAAGAGCCCAATACGCAAGTCAATTGTATGAAAACAACTGATTTTTAGGTGTCGTCTACATTGACATATCCGATTGTCTGGCAATTGTATATTTTCAGCTTATGAAATACCTTGTCAGACAGGCAATTTACAAAAAGCATTTAAAAAAGCAACAACAAACGTAGTTATTGCCTGAAATTGTATGGAAATTGTATTTGTGATTTTTTGAAATTGAATTGCCTTGAAATTGTATTTTTGAAATGCCTAAACTTCAAATTTAAGAAAAAAATAAAGCAGATTGAGCGAGAATTGTGTTGTGTGGGATTCTAAAATGACTACATAAAGCAAACGGCAACCACAAAGGGGAACGTCAAAAAAGTTGAAAGCAATAATTACTTAATGTAAAATCGTAAATATTACGATGCTTGTGTTTTCAGCCACCTTATTTAAAAATTTTTAATTTAATTTGGTGGTGGATTGTAAACTTTCCTAGGAAACTTTCCTAGTAAATGTCAATACATACATTAAACTAAATTTGTCACGCGGAACCCCTAAATTTGTTCGTGGAACCCCAGGGTTCCGCGGAACACAGTTTGGGAACCGCGGCTTTATAGCAAAAGATTCATGTTTTGTTAAAAAATTACGCTCGATATTTGACTTTTTATTATTTGATAATTTTTCATTGCAGATTAGGCAAAATGGAAGACCCAGAGCGGTTTCAATGAATGCGTAGTTTTCCATCCATTCATTTTTAAATCCACGGTGCTCATCTCGAATTTTACGCTTCTTTTTTGTGTTGCCATGGTAAAAAATATAACTGTCTCGAGTGTGACTGAAAAAATACATTATTAGTCATTCATGTAACAGTAACGCAGGGATAATTGTGTTTTTTAAAACAACACTAGTTTACAGAATTGAGTTTACCCTCCAGAAACAAAAGTGAAAGATCTTTAAGAAAAATTGTGATCTTTAAATCTTTAAAAAACAACTGTTTTTATCAGTTTAATTTTCAATATATCGGCAAAAACTGTTATTTTTTAATCTTTTAGACTTAGATAAACCGTAACTAGTTTTAATCATACAAGTCTAAATCGTCTAAGTCCAAAAAGTCTAAAAGGATAAAAAAATAAAAGTTTTCCCGATATCTTGAAAGCTAAAGCGACAAACAACAATTGTATCATATTCGGAATCTGCGCACAAATTATTAATTATTATTAACAGAATTTACTTATTTTATTCTTGGAGGAATTTCTTGTAAACTAGTGTCATCTTTCATTAGTTTATTACATAATAAAATGTTTAATTTGCTAACGAAACATAGCATTTTTTAACATTAAACTTAAAATTTAAAAAAACTCTTACCTTCTTAAAAATTCCGTTTCTGGTATTTATAACCTTCGTCATATACAAAAATTCAACTCACGATTAGTGTAGTAACGACTGGGCCAATCGAGCCAGAAATAATGCATTTTCTTGACAAAAGCGCAAAATCGACCAAAATTTGTGGGAATTTGCTTCAGATTTCCTAGGAAAACTGAACAACCCTTTTTGCATAGACACGCTCAGTATTTATTCTTAGAAGGTACATTATTAAAGATGAATAAAATCTTAAATAAGATTAAAATAAAATTTTAAAATCATAAAATTTGTTTGATATCTTCGAACTTCTCTTCGATTAATTTTTTTTTTAAACTGTTTCTAACTTTTTTAAGTTAGATTAAATTAAATCTAACAGAACACATAAAATTCAACGTATTAAAAAACGGATAAACTTTTTTTGACTAATTAAAATAAACGTAAGGGTAAAAGCCTAAAAGAGTAGTTACATAGTTTTGGTTAAAATACAAATTGAATGTAAAAAATAATAGAAACGCAAATATGTAATATTAGTGGGATTTTTAGGGTTGAGTAAAGGCACAAAGTTGTTTCAACTTTGGTGAATATTTAGAAGTTTTTAATTTCATGCAACTTTTGAGAAAACGGAAACGGAGAAAACGGTGTAAAATTCAGCTAGCACACCTTCGCCACTTTGTTAAAAATTATAGAGTAGGCTTTTCAGATTTAAAATCTTTAAAACGAGTACTAAAAGACTCCTGCATTTTAACAATAGCTGTTACAAAAAATTCACTGTTAGTATTACAACCTGAATTGTCTCTGTAATCTCTTAAAGTTTCAAAATGTAGTAAGAGTTCAAACGAAGGTATCGCTTCTAAAAGAGTGCGTGCAATATTACCTTTCCCTTGTAAATTTTTATTCAAGTTGTTTAAATGTGATGATATTAACGGAGAAATAAAAATTTTGCAGCCACCTATCATTACTTAATTTAGGATATTCAATTCCTTTTTTAAGTATAAATGTCTTGATATGTTCAAGACACGAAGCGAAACGTACTGATCCTCTGGACAGCCAACGCACTTTACTACGCAAAAGAAGGTCGAAACATTGGCTGTTTGCTTCCTATAATAACCCAGAAAACTGTCTGTGAGAGAGTCCTTTTGCCATTATTTTGTTCACTATCTTAGTGACTAAATCCATCACACAAATAATCTCGTTTGAAAACGTCTCTGCGCAAAGAGCTTCCTGATAAATGACGCAGTGAAATGAAAGTACGTTATGATCCATCTTTTCTTTGAGGAGTTAAACAAAGCCTTTGTTTTTACCCGTCATACTTGGTGCTCCATCAATAGCAATAGAAACCAACTTATTTAGGTCGATTTTATTTGCCGTTAAGTATTCCAAAATAGCAGTATATATATCATCACCACGAGTTTGACCCTTAAGGGCAGTAGTTCTAATAATTCTTCACGAAGACCTGTTTCGGATACATACCGCGATACTAGTGCAACTTGTGCTACATCTTTTACATCACACGACTCATCACACGCAATAGAAAATGCAGACGAATCTTTCAAGTCTTCAATTTGTTGACTTGTTATATTTTTCGCCATCTGGACGGTTCTCTCGCGAATGGTCTTTGCTGACAATGGAGTCTCGTTAATTTTCTTTATTATCTCGGTATGGAACGGTTTTCCATACTTGGCTATTTCCTGAGCAACAGCAAAACTGGCTGCGGTAATATTAGTAAAAGATTGCATCCAGCCGCTAAATAAGGATGTTGACTTTGGCATTATACGATGTAATTTCCTCACTGCTGCCTTTCTTTCATCTCCGAGGTGATACTTTATAGCAGTTGATGTCAAACTATCCTGGTCGTGGAACCCCCAAATTTTTTGCCAATGATCGCGGAACCCTGAATATTTTTTTAAGCAACGACTATTTAAAATTTAAGCAGATATTAAATGAAGCAAGTATTATTTTGGTACTTCAGACTTTTATTGAAGTAAACAAAACTTAAAAAAACAATTCATCATACAAATAGTTAATAAAAATACAAAACATAAACTAAAATAAATAAAAAAGTTTTAATGTGAAGAATGCACCTGCTTCCAATCCAATTCCACGATTATTTTAAAATTGGGCGTTATGTTTGATAACTGAACTCGCAGCACGTCGCTCTGCAAAAGAGCCAGAAATAATGCATTTTCTTGACAAAAGCGCAAAATCGACCAAAATTTGTGGGAATTTGCTTCAGATTTCCTAGGAAAACTGAACAACCCTTTTTGCATAGACACGCTGAGTATTTATTCTTAGAAGGTACATTATTAAAGATGAATAAAATCTTAAATAAGATTAAAATAAAATTTTAAAATCATAAAATTTGTTTGATATCTTCGAACTTCTCTTCGATTAATTTTTTTTTTAAACTGTTTCTAACTTTTTTAAGTTAGATTAAATTAAATCTAATTAAAAACTAAAAAGCTTAAAAGCTTTAATGCTTTTAAAAAGTAATTTTAAAAAGCATTTATTACATTACCTTGAAACTAGTGTAAATTTATTAGTTGGCTACATCATCATGGGGACTTCTACCTCCTTGGCACCTATTACTATCTACCGGTAAACAAAATTGACAGACGGTCAATCGCCAATTTCTACGAAGCGAAGCTATTGCTAAATAGCGTAAGCTCGATGTCAGAAAGTTAAATAGGATCATTCGCAGCGTTAAAACGGCAAAATGCTCGTGGATGTCAGAACTTCAACAGTTTGGCGTTGCGTCAATATATTTTGGGCAGGCAGCCAGTTCCGAACAAAGCGAGTAGAAGTAGTAGTAGTGGGTCGTCGCTTCCCCCACTCAACGCTTTTTTCAGTCGCAAAAAATTGGCGCCGCTGATAGCGGAGCAGTCGGTCGGAGAGTTAAAGAACAAAGCAGGGAAACGACTTTTACAGTACACACATGCAACAATATGGCAGTGGTAATATACAAATATCTCGCTAAAACTCCTCGCATTACATCATGGGATTTTTTAGAAAGTTTGTATAGCTCACTACTAGAGAGTGCTGAATTCCAAAACTCGCGACTTCTCTCTTATTGTAACTAATTTTTCAACACTATGAAATTACTCAAGAGCCACAAGTACGATTCTACTGAGCCACATGCGGCTCGCGAGCCGCAATTTCTCTCTTCTTGGGAGAATCTGTAAGCCGATTTCTATATACGTTTTTTGCATATTTCATTTTGGAATACGATGATTCACAATGATACATTTTTTACAGTCATGTATTTATCAGGTACTAATTTCCAGAATTCGCTGTACTCCTTTCTCTCTCTCTTTTCTTTAAACGAATATGGAAGTTATATATTCGTATCGTTCTTAAACTCGATAAATTCATCGAATAGCGTAATCAAATCCCAATGCAGCTAATTGTGTTATAGTTGCTGTTTCTATGTGCCAGGGATTTTCTACAAGCAACGGACAATTCTTGATACGGTGTAAATCCCGAAATCTGCCCTCAAATTCCTTGAATAAGGCAGTTAAATAATTTGAAAATATCGTGAAGTTTTCTCGAGAAATAGATATACCATCTTGTTTCGCTTTTGTTACAGTTTGAAAGTTATGCACCACTTGGTTCTGTATTTCTTCGTGATAGATTTTTAATTTCTCTTCAATAGCAAATACTTTATTCGCCATCTGCGAAATAATTTTATTTTCATCCTGTAAGCCACGATTGAGCTCACTAAGTTTTTGTGTAATGTCGCATAGAAAAGCTAAAAGACACCACTATTCATCCTTTTAAATTTCACTATAAATTTAATTGTTTAGTTGTAAAAACAAAATACTTTCTAGCCTTAAGAAAAAAAACCGTTCCAAAACTTTTCCTCTGCTTAGCCATCGCACCGAGTTATGTAAAATAACGTCGCTATAACAACTGTTTATTGGGTCGCACATAAAAGCTTGGCGGGCCGCAGGTTGAGTATGGCTGATCTAGTGGCTCAAAACGCTTGCGCATTATAATTTTTTTTATAGTATTTTACGATCACCCAGTGGCTCATCGCGCTCAGTCATTATAATCTCTCTTTTTATAAAAAGATCGTGCACAATTCGGAAACGGTAATAATACAACAAACACAGCGTTACGAAATGAACGCTGAGCTCACCCCAGCTGGGAAAAAAAAACTCGTCACAAAGTCAGTAAAACTACCCTTACGTGGACGAAACTAACGAAAATTCTTATATATTTATAACAGAATTTCCAGAGAAATTCGACACCAGTTCTTTTAAACTATGCGGATAGTTCACCTATATCTTCCATTAAAAATGTTGTGATTACATACTTGTAGCTATAAACAGAACACCATAACTATGAAATGTAAAATATGTAAATTTAAAATTTACCTTGCTGCGTTTCTCTTGGTTTTGGTAAATTGGTAACACACGTGTGTGGACATATGAGTATATTAGCAGGATGTAGGGATCCTTCCAAGAATCTACGTCTGGCTTCACACAAATGAATTCCACCCAAAGGAGTTTTCGGCAAGTGGTGTGGTGGAACTAACGCTAGACAATATATTCCAACTTGATGAATTGAATCTACGGCTTGAAGTACTCTTGACATCCATTGGAAACTTTCTTCCTCCGTACAATCCGGCCGTTGTTCAGCAACGACACAAACTCTTTCATCTCGCAGAACTCTGATACTGAAAACCGCAATTCGCCCTCTGTAAATAAAGCGCATTGGCTCCACGGCTAATACCGTAGCAATAATATCATCCGCATTGTGTTTTCGTCCTGTTACTGTCATTAGTCCATCTCGAGATCCACATACAAATACTAGACCACCTGGGCCAAGAAAACCGAGCAACCCAGAACGCACAAAATATTCTTCATTTATCTGCCTAGGGCACGTCTTATCATTTGTTGATTCGAAATCATTTAATAATGGTTGGACTTTAAATGTTGCATTTGTCATACCAGTCAAACCAAAATAACCTGAGCCCGTTGCAGAATTCGTAACACATATTTCACCGACTTCATCAGTTTTGCAAAGCACAGGAGGACCTTCCGATCTTACAACCACTATATCTGTAGCTGGCATAACTTGTCCACAGTCCTGCAAAGTCAAAGAGGTTAAGGAATCTTCATTGTCCACTCGTACAACACCATGAGATAATGCAAGCATTGACAAGACACCTCTTCCGGTAGTAGACTGATTAAAGCACATTGAAGATCTACCTGGCCGTCGTAACGAAACAGTAAAAGCTTCGGAGCTACTTGCGCAGGGACAAATGGCATCTGGTCTCAATCCCTTTGATTGAAACGTTTTTAAAAACTGATCGCATGATGACAAAGACCACGGATTGGCTCCATCAGCCACTATCAACATTCGCAAAGATGACAAAAACACATCCTTATGATCTTTTGTGGCAAGAAGTCCCCAGTGTAAATCTCTACTTTTGACCAAGCAGCACGAAGCGCGATATTTTGTAATCAACTGCATCCATGATGACGGTCGAAGCTTCATTAAAGCATAAGGAATAAAAACCACATGCATCCCAATGAGTACAGATGTGAGAACGGCATGCCACAATCCAACTTCACGTTTGAAATCCAGCACACAAACAATTGTTTCTCCTTCCGTGTAGTGGCATGCCATAGCAAGAGCTCGGCAGTGATTCATCATAGCTTGTCGTGATACAGTAACCCCTTAAAAATAAAACCAAGTTAATATTTAATATTTTTTTTTATTTTATTATTTTTTTAATACTTTATTAAATTTTATTATTAATTAAAAACATCGTATTTACGAATGCATAAAGTAAATGAGATTTTCCACATAAAAATGAGATTAGAACAAATGTAAATGAGAAAAGATCAAGTGAAAATTAGAATAAAATAAATGTAAACAAGATTTTCCATATGAAATTCAGAATAGAACTAATGTAAATGAGAAAAGATCGATTGGAAATGAGAATGTAAATGGGACTTTCTATATGAAATGCAAATTAAAAAGGATTGGGAGTCCATAGTCCATTTAAAATTGTAAACGATGTAGTAGAGAGAACAACGCTGAGAATTCTGCATATGAACTGACAATGTTATTAAATTCTAGCATAATTTAAATTCAAAACAAGTACAACGAATGCCTATTTTGAGGGACTTGACGCCGAGCACTATAAAACCGGCATCCACGACCGTTACACTAAGTGCATTACTCTAGATGGAGATTATGTGGAGGAATAAAACACTTTTTCCAATAAAAAAAATTAGTTTTTCATTGCCAGGCCAAAGAATTTTCAGCCAATGTAGTATAGTATTTACTGCCTGTTACTGTCAAACGAAAAAGGTCAAGGAAAAATTGCAAAAATTGCGCTATGCACTGCTGCAGCACCCCCCGAACTCTCCAGACTTGGCCTTCAGCGACTATTTCGTCTTTCCCTGACTGAAGCAATGGATCGCTGGCAAAAGACTTTACTCGAATGAGGAGAAAAAGATGGAAACGAATGCCTATTTTGAGGGACTTGACGCCGAGCACTATAAAACCGGCATCCACGACCGTTACACTAAGTGCATTACTCTAGATGGAGATTATGTCGAGGAATAAAACACTTTTTCCAATAAAAAAAATTAGTTTTTCATTGCCAGGCCAAAGAATTTTGAGCCCATGTAGTATAGTATTTAATGCCTGTTACTGTTGCTAATACCAATCTACTATATCCTGTTTCATAGCTGTTTCATAGGTACCGATACCGTGCCATATAGTACATATTTTGCACAAAAATGCTTTCACAATTGGCAGGCAAAAGTCACATTATGTATTTTTAATTAAATTATTAATGAACAAAAAATTAATTAATGAACAATTAACGACTAACTTTACAATTCTTGACGCACAATTTGCAATTCTTTTAAACTGAATATTATTCGACTCTTCCCCACTTGTAAATCAAATAAGTTCTATGTTAAAAAATTTTAAAATCAATAAATGTTTAAAATAAAAAGCAATTAAAAAAATTGCACTTAACTACAATGCTTTAATTTAATATCACACACGCCCATTTGGAACTCCAAAAAGGGACTAGTTACCACTCCCGGCCCAAAAGACCACAACCGTAAAATTTGTTTACACCATCCGAAATGATAGAATAGCTGGATTGTAATTCACACCACCTTAATAAGCAAGGTTAAGTCAATAATACAAAGGGGGTAACTCAACACCCCTTTATTATAAACTGAGTAATACCAAAGAACATACAATATACAGAAGGCGCATCTCATATAATCTAAATTTTTCCTTACGGGTTCCAATATCAGGACCCAAACTTCAATTTCTATGGCGGCTCTCTCGCATATCGCTACATGCCTTCAATTTATATGACGAATCTCTCACACAAGGCGACCCTCTCTCACTATTCTCTCACTATTCTCTGTGTATAGCCAATCATGGTGCAGCGAGTTACCCAGGGATCGTCACAAAATTTTTTTGACTAGGACAAATTCGTATTTTAATACTTTATTTATAGTAAGATTTATTTATTTGTAAGATTTACAAAAATTTTTGATTTACCCTACTAACCAAAGAGAGGAGTTTTGCCTTGGCGATGACGATAGCAATCCGTGAACAATGTGTAACCGGTACGATATTGAGCGCTGGCGAAAATTGACCACTACGGCGCATAGTGGGGCGACGTAGTACAAAGGCCGGACATACATAGAAAGACTGATCGTAGAACAACAAAATTGCGTACGGCATTCTATTTTCGAGTGTAAGTATTGATGTAAAAATCAACAAAATCGGTCCATGAACACGCCCCTCTCCCATACAAAGTCTAAGGTATGTTTTGGCTCAGTATCTGGGCCAAAACCAAAGTGACATATGTGAAAGATCACATTTAGTTTCATGCTTCAATAACACATATTCAGTGAAGAAATGGGCGTGGTCCGCCTACTTTTACCTATCCTTCATAATATGCGAATTTGAGCCTGCTCTACTATAGTACACAGGCCATTTATTCGTTATACCAAAATATGGTATACCAAATTCCTAAAATTCCTCAAGTTTTGCGGTGTAAGCAAAATATGTACCAAAAATATGTAGGTTTTTAGTTTTGTTCAACAAATTTTATTAAAAAAAATTATTTAATAAAAAACATTAGATAAAAAATATAAAATTTCGTTTTTCTCTAAAAGTAACAGTTTTTCGATAAAATGTTATTTTATATAAATAAAAGGTAATACGATTAGCTTTTTAACAAAATCAATAACATATAGGTATCTTTTAAAGTTTAGGAGATATAGGCCTGACATTATCAACTTTCAAAGGGCTATAACTCAGAAGCTATATGAGAGCGACCAACATTGTTGTAGTTTTCGGAATTCCTGTAGAAAACAACAACAACAGCAAAAACTACAACAAAATCGAAGCGCGGTTCTTGTTCTAGGATTAAGTCATTTCAAGTACCTGTCCAGATAGAAGTTTGACAGAAATATAATAATTTATCGCGTTATTACATGAAAAGGGGGACTCAGGGGTATATATAAGTATAGGTTTTCGTAAACTAGACACTCCCCAGAATCGTTTAATATATTGTATATTTTGATCCGTTTTGACCCCTACAACTTTTTCCACATTTAAAAAAGAATTAATAATATTTTAGACGATTAAAAGAAACTGTTTTTATATATACATAATGACAGAATAGGAACCTTTTAACTAACAAATAATATTAGTAAGGGTTGATAATTAATTACTGAAATCCATTTTTTATAAATTTCCTTTTATATCGGAATTCACGAATGTTTTAATAAGCACTAAAATCAATGAAATTTTTCCGTTTATTTATTGTCAAACTTTGTACATGTTTTCTATAACAATAATAAGTACAACACATCCTTTATATATCTTAATATATACACTAATTAATTGTTTAACTAAAAATATATTTACTTTTTAAATGTAAAGACATTTTTTTCTTCCTCCCAATGTCCGATTTTCGACCGTGTCGCCCCAGTGTGCGGCGTTGGCGTAATGACGGTGTACGCTGCTGAACTGACTACTGCGGCGTTGATGTAAGAACGGTTTCGAAGGTAAGCGAAAAACGTGAAATTCTTCGCGTTACGGCTTCCGAAGCTAGCTTAGATGCCCGATCGGTAAGATCGCGTACACCCGTCTTATCAGTGCCCGATCAGTAAGATCGTGTACACTAATAAGTCCCTAAATTTGTTCACGAGCAGGAAGATCATGAACACCCTTCAAACTGGGCGGAGTAATTCACAATCTAGGTTTGCAATAATTTTGAATTAATTATCTGTGCAGTTTAAAAACCTGCTATGAAATATGTAATCGGTTATGACACATTTTTATTTGATCGTATATATTATTTTTATCAATTATTATTATTAATTAATACACCATTATTGGAAACAGTTTGAGTACACAGTACAAGCTCTCCAAATTTGTTATTGTTTTTGTAGTTGTTGTTGGCGCTGATCCCAGAAAAATTTTTGTTCACTCTCGTCTGGCTTAGGAGTTTTAGCCCTTAAATAAAGTTTGAAAATTGATTGTCTATACCTCTTAAACTGTATGAGCCGGAGGTGTCTTACCGTTACCGTTCAAAACAAGGAAATGACAATGCGGAATGGGCAATAAACGAATCGTTAATAGATTAAAAATCTACCTCTAAAACTTGCTAAAACTTCTGGTATAGTCGTTTACTTATATCCAAGTCACTGTGACTAAAAATCACTGGTTAAAATCACGGTGACCCGAATGTCACTGTCACTGCTGTCACCGTTCCTAAAAAATCACTGGATCGCTCATCTCTAGTTCGAAGCAATGCCGATCTACCTTGATAGTTCTCGCTCACGTCATTTTCCATATGTTGTTAATCCACCACAAACTCTCTCTTCGCAAGCAGAGAAAACAGGCGATCGACCGGTGCTTGTAGTGTATGTGTGTGGTCTTTGCACACATATTCCTCTCTCTCTGGTTATATGCTTAAAAGTAATCATTTATCTTATTTGCAATAAAGAGCAAGATAAGGGTTGCCATATGAAACTAAACTAAACTAATTGGTACAACTTCATTCAATTCTTGTTTCTTTTCCGTTATGATTTAAATATACAAAGTTTTCCTTAACAAGGTGGCGGATATATTTAAATTGGTAACTCAGATAACGGAAACATATAATTAATTTGAGCACAAAAAAAAACAATTAAAGGTAAATTCAAATTTAAATTAAAGTAAATTGTGTGCCACAGATTTCGCACAGCGAAAAGTGGGCGTCACACTACTCCCTCTCCCTACTGGACAAACTTGGTTTTTACCTATCCTCCTCTGGACTTTCGAAAGCCGTTTGTTCGGCCATTTATCTTCCGGGTGTAGAGCTTTTCAGGGCGAAGCTGGCTGAGCTCCTGGACAACCAGTCCTAGAGATGCTGCATCTTCCTCAAAAAATTACTGAGCTTCTGGCCTCGTTGCGCAGGGTCTCTACTGGAAACGGTTGTGTGTATTCAGGCCCTACTTCTGGCTCTAGGATTCTGTCCAGGACCTGCAGGGTATCTAGAGACAAAGGCATCTCGATCTTGCCCAAAAAAATTTGTCAGCAATGACGGAATCGGTCAACATAAGGGCGTCACTTGTCCGGGCCTTGCTGGCTCTCCTGGCATGTCTTTCTCCTCCTGGGGTATTTCAGGAGGTACCGATAGTGGTCACGAAGTTGTTGTCGATGGTGGTGCAGCCCGATCACAATTATCGGCTTCGATCGCCTTTCGACGATGTGAGGTAGGCTGCTCTACCACGGGCAGCTATTATCCAGTCACGTCGTGTTCGGCCTGGAATTTTGGGTCGTAGACCGTGGGCAAGTTTTGGTTTCTACGCAGAAGGTGACGGAGCCCTGACCTTTCCACTGGCGATGGATCTCGGTATCGATGCGGGCGCCAATGTAGCTTAGCTCACTTTCGGTCTCCGACTTGGTTCGAAGGTCTTCGTCCTCGTCTTCACTCTCCTCGTCGACGTCTATCTCGACCTCGGCTTCATTGTCTACGTCGACATTTTCCTCAACTTTAGCTTCGTTCTTCTTGTTGACATCTATCCGAAGGCTGCCAATATGCAGAATACCTGTATGCAAAAGACCTCCCATTACCGAGAGGGCTCTGCTAAAATTTTTAAATTAATATTAATTTTAATAAAATACTAATATCTTTTATTGGTATTTTTGGATACAGGCCGCGTAGGAAGATCCTATATGAAAAAACTTCACATTATCGAGAGAATTTTGTTGTCTGAGGCTTACGAGTATGGTCCGTGCCTCCTGATAGTGGCTAAATTGAAGTTTGCTAGTAGTTTTAATATGTTCAAGAAGATGGAGAATACCGAAAAACTAGTTTTGTAATTTCGAGATTTTGTCTTTCGGGATTTCGTTACCAACCCTTCGGAGTCAGAGTCAATTATGATAGCATCATCGCTCATTTTATCATGAAACCCCTGGACGTTGTAGGCGAACTATCCTCAGTTCTCCGTGGCGGTGGTACTTTCTCATCTTCGTCATCCAACTACAAACCTGGTGGTTTTGTGGGTACCCTCTGTAACCGGACTCGTGGGTTCTTCGCAGACGGTTCCATGATGGGGGCCTTCCACTCAGGACTTAGGAGACGGGTACGAGGTCGCCTCTCTTGCTGCTCGAAAAGCTTCCGGTGAAAGTTCCTTGCAGTAGTGTCGAACCTTTGTTGATTGTCTATGACTATCGCACGTGCGCACTGGTTGCGTGTTGGCTTACTACAGGTAGGTTTGGTAGGTTGTGTATGCTTCCTTTTATATTCCTAAAGACTGTACAGGTGGGTGACGTTATTTGTATTGGTTGCGACGGCATTGCATTGTCTGCACGCTGCATTTTTTTACCGTCTTCCGCCTACTTGCTGCACATCGTACCTCGGCGGTAATTTAGCCGCTTATTTATGTGGGTCGGTACTTTGTACATAGTACACTTTGTATGTTGTAGATTTTAAAAATTATAGAATATTACATGAGCTGAGGAAAATATAAACAAATTTCGTTCGTATCTATAACAACGAAAACTTTTATTGAATAGAATTTTGCCGAAACGAGAATTGCTTTTTTCATTTTTAAAAAGAATGTCGGGCGATTCAAACATAAGTTTTATTTGAAATATGTAAATTGAACTCTGCAAACATAAGAAGTTTTATTTAATTTCAAATAATGTAACTAAGTTTGGTTTAAATAATAAATAAAATCATTAAACCGCAAAATTGAAGTTGAATATTATCAACGATCCTACAAATGGGGGCTCGTCCAAGTCAAATTAGACTTTAAATCCGGAAATTTCTTTTCAAGTCCTTCACAATCGACAATCGCCCGAAAATAATCATTTGATCATCATCATCATCGTGGATTAAATTCTTCATCACTTGTGTGATCATTAAATCACACATCAGATAAAAGTTTCACACCGACCACCCAAAGAGGCGTGCGCTGCCACATCCGGCCGGCAGTCATCATCGTGCTAAAAGCAGATATCAAGACTTACCAAAATACATCAATATTTGCTAAAAGAAGGGCGACGAAAAACTACCGCAACAAACACCAAGGAGGAGACAAAAGATAAGAGATTGTCACTAAAGTTTTAGTTTAGTTTTAGTTTTTAAATTTTACAAAATCTCATTAAAGATTACTACTTTTACACTTCCCCAATAAATTTCTAATTACAATAATTAACTACCATTCAAATTTAATACTAAAAAATACAAAATACTTTAATACTATACTAAAAGAAATATCTATATACAAATACAATTTGTCAGCGATTATATATGTATATTGAAATTATAAAGTATTATATACATACCTCTAAAATTGTAAAACCACATTGTTTTCGAAAATGTGATCTTAGACAAAAGATGGTAGAACTAAATTTAAATCCAAATGGCCGTAAGACAGAATTACAAAGTAGACTTCTCCAATATTACAACTTAGAAAATAGAGATAATGAGGCAGAGAGTGAAGAAGAGTCTATCTATTAAGACATAACTACGAATGTTGTAGAAGTGCAAAGAAGACCTAGGGCTTTTTCAGCATTCACATTGCGTGACATCGAGGATAGTGTCACTCAGTTTTCAGGCAGCGAGAGACAGAGCGTCAACCAGTGGGTCGCGGATTTTGAGTACATAGCAATGACAGTAGACTGGAGTGATCTCTAGAAATTCATATACATAAAACAACTTTTAAAAGGGGCCGGCAAATTGTGGGCTAAATGAAGTAAGAGTTGAGAAACATTAAAAAGAAAATTAGTTGAAGAGTTCGGAAAAAAACTCTCTTCAGCTGATATAAAATCCTTAGGAATAGACGAAAACAAAAAACCGAAAATCTTCGGAATACCTTTACAGCTTAATCGAAATCGGAAAGCCGATTAAGTTAGATGAAGAAAGTATAATAGAATATTTTGTAGAAGGTACATACATATATCCGACTCAAAAATCAATAAAGCAGTTTTATACCAAGCAAAAACTATTATAGAACTCAAAGAAAAAATCCGAATTTACGAAAAAATTAAATCTGACCCAGTAGAGTCTAGTTGGAAAACAGCCCCAAAATTTTCTAACGAACGAAGAGAGACAAAATTTTTCAAGTGTAGTAGATACGGTCATCTGGCCGAAAATTGTCGCAATAACGACATCACATGTTTCAAGTGTAAACAAAAAGGCCATTTTGGACATCAGTGTAGAAATTTCCAGGCAGAGAAACAGGAAATTAGAATAGAACGGTTCAATAATATCATCGATGACGAAATAAAAAGTCAACAAACTGGATTAATTTCTTTGAACCTTCAAGTTAATAAAGTAAATTTTAAAGGTTTGCTTGACACAGGCTGTGACGTTTGTATGATCAGACACGATATAATGATAAGCTTAGGAAATATGAAATTAGAAGACGAAAGAATACAATTAAAAGGAATAGGGACAGGGAAAATTATAACAATGGGATGCTTTAAAACGGACGTCCTTCTGAATAATTTACTAATTAACATTAAATTTCACGTCGTTAAAGAATCTGACATAATATACGAGGCCATTATAGGGAATAATATCCTCAATATCGTAAATTTATCCATTAAAGATAATGTAGTAGAATTTTCGGAAAAGAAGAAATCTCAAAAAATTGCACTAGAGAAAATGATATTACTATGCGAATTCGACTCAATAGCATCACAACCAAAGCATGAATTTAGCACTGTTTTACCAAACGTTGACTTAAGCTATTTAAATGAAACTCAAGCGAACTATGTAAAGTCACTGATTAATAACTACGTTCCCGAAAAACAAAAAAAATCTCCCATTGAAATGAAACTCATATTAGAGGATGACAAGCCTGTATACCAAGGCCCGCGAAGGACATCTCGTAGTGACAAAGGTACAATAGAGGAACAAGTTAAAGAATGGCTAGATCAAAAAATTATAGTACCGGGCATATCCGAGTATGCATCCCCCATTGTCTTAGTTTCAAAAAAGGACGGCTCGAAGCGTCTGTGTTGCGACTACCGAAAACTAAACGAGAAGATCATCCGAGACAACTTTCCAATGACACTAATTGATGAGGTAGTAGGAAATTTACAAGGCGCAAAGATTTTCACAACGCTCGATTTAGCGAATGGCTTTTTTCACGTACTAGTAGAGCCTAATTCTAGAAAATACACATCTTTTGTCACTCATAACGGACAGTACGAATTTCTTTATGTACTTTTGGTATTTCGAATTCTCCCGCAATATTTTGCAGATACATTCAGGCTATTTTTCAAGACCTATTAAGAGACGGAACAATGGTAGTTTATATGGACGATATTATTATACCTGCAAATGATGAAGAAGAAGCCAAAAGGAAATTATTAAAAAAGGAAAGAATTAATGGTTTGAAAATCAAGTGGTCTAAATGCCAATTCTTTAAAGAAAAAATAAACTTTTTGGGGTACATTATCGAAAACGGCACTATCTTGCCATCTAATGAAAAATCTAAGGCCATTAAAAACTTTCCAGTTCTCAAGAGTAGAAAAGAACTTCAAAGGTTCTTAGGGTTAACATCATACTTTAGACGATTCATAAAGTTACGCGACAATAGCTAAACCACTTTCAGACATGCGTAAAGACGAAAAATTTAAAATTATGGACGAACAATTATTTACATTTGAAGAACTAAAAACAGCTTTAACTACTGCCCCAGCTTTACAAATTTTTAATCCCAATGCAGAAACGGAAATACATGCAGATGCATCTAAACATGGGTATGGAGCAGTACTACTCAAAAAGAATTCTGAGGACCAACTGTTCCATCCTGTTAAATATATGAGCAGGAAAACTTCCCAACTAGAAGAGAAGTATAGTTAATACGAACTTGAAGTCTTAGCCATTATTCAGGCTCTTAAGAAATGGCGAATATATGTAAAGGACCATAAATTTAAAATTGTGACTGACTGTAACGCTTTCGCTAAGACAGTTCATAAGAAGGACGTACCAGACAGAGTAATGAGATGGTCTATGTACCTGCAGGAATATAATTTCACTATAGAACATAGAAGCGGAACCCGGATGAGACATGTCGATGCTTTAGGTCGAGTATATTGCCTTCTTATTGAAGAATCCTTAAAACATCGAATACAACAAGCTCAAACTAATGACGATTGGTTAAGAGCAATAAGAACCATCCTAGAAATTAAAAATTATGAAGATTATTTCATTAAAAATAGTTTAGTATATAAAGACCATACTAACGAACTTTTAGTTATACCCTCTACAATGAAAGAGGAAATTATTAAAATCGCTCATAATCAAGGCCACTGGGCAGCACAAAAAACGAAAGAATACATAGAAAAGCAATTTCATATTCCGAACCTTACCGCAAAAGTAAATAAAGTAGTTAGAAATTGCGTGCAGTGCATTGTTACGAATGCTAAACAAGCCAAAAAAGAGGGACTGTTGACACCAATTAATAAAGACAGTGAACCATTACATACGTACCATATAGATCATGTCGGACATTACCGAAAAAAGGGAAAAATATAATCATATTTGAGTAGTAATCGATGGATTCTCAAAGTTCGTATGGCTATATCCAACTAGATCGACCGGAACAGAGGAAGTAATTGATAAACTCCGTAATCAAGCAGCAATTTTTGGTAATCCGAAGCGTTTGATTTCAGATAGAGGAACCGCGTTTACTTCGAACAAATTCAAAGAATATTGCGATAAGGAAGAGATAGAGCATCTCCTTATCACTACTGGAGCTCCACGGGGCAACGGACAGGTAGAACGCATGCATAGGACAAACATTCCAATGTTGTCAAAGTTGTGTCTGAATCCGGCTCAATGGTATAAGTACGTCGCCCAAACGCAACAGATAATAAATTCCACTCCTCCCAGAAGCACCAAGTTTTCTCCATTTAGAATTCTGACCGGATTAGAAATGAAAATTAAACACAACGCCGAAATTATAAACTTAATTGAAGAAGAAACTTTGAAAGAATTGGATCTCGTTAGAAACGATATTCGTATAAAAGCTAGGGACAGCATTTTTAATATTCAGGCAGAAAACAAACGAAACTTCGATAGGCAGCAAGTAAATAGTAGACAATACAACCTAAACGAACTCGTAGCAATAAAGAGGACCCAATACGGAAATGCAATGAAACTAAGACCAAAATTCTTAGGTCCTTATAAAGTTGTAGAAATTTTGAATAATGGAAGATATAGAGTAGAAAAAGTTAGAGAAGGTGAAGGCCCAAAAAGAATATATGAAACCGTGGAACATTCGAGACGAATGAAACGTCAGGAAGGCCGATTGTGGGTCGGTACTTTGTACATAGTACACTTTGTATGTTGTAGATTTCATAAATTATAGAATATTAAATGAGCTGAGGAAAATATAAACAAATTTCGTTCGTATCTATAACAACGAAAATATTTATTGAATAGAATTTTGCCGAAACGAGAATTTTTAAAAAGAATGTCGGGCGATTTAAACATAAGTTTTATTTCAAATATGTAAATTGAACTCTGCAAAAATAAGAAGTTTTATTTAATTTCAAATAATGTAACTAAGTTTGGTTTAAATAATAAATAAAATCATAAAACCGCAAAATTGAAGTTGAATATTATCAAAGATCCTACATTTATTTGCCGCCTTCGACAGCGGATCTGTTCCGATGAGCACCAATTGTCCTATTTGTAGCTTCCATTTTCGTCGACGGAGGTTGTAATACTTAATCGGGCTTGGGCCGATCCTGCCAAGTTTTGCCGGACGATAGCAAAAACTTCCTGTAGCTACTGCGCGTTCTCTGTGGGCGACTGTTTGTTACGGTTATCCTCAGGTGCGCCACTGCTTTCTGGGGAATGCTGTTCGCAGAGTGTCTTTGGTAATTTTGGCTCTCGGCCCTGCACAAAATAAGCGGGACTATAACCAGTTGAATCCGAAACACTTGTATTTATGGCTAAACTTAGCTCCGGGAGAAGGTTATCCCACAGATTGTGTTGTTCTCCAGCGTAATGGGCAATCATGGTCATGGTCTTACAAATTCGACGCCGTTGTCGGTAATTAAAATTTTTGGAATTCCGAATCGGCCATGATCCGCTTAGCTTTGATCAAGCGATCACTTGTTGCCGAACACAGTGGGGTCAGCTCCACCCATTTAGAAAATTTTTCAACCATGACCAATAGCATATTGTTAACCTGTTTGGTCCTTGGAAGTGGTCCAATAAAATCGGCTGACAACGTTGACCAGGGGCCATCAGCGATTTTGGAAAACATTTCTCCAGCCGGTTTTTGTTGACTGTATTTGTATCTTTGGTAACTATAACTACTCTTCACGTAGTGGCGCACCTGGCAAAACAGGCCTGGCCAGTAGTATTTGTTGATCACGCGAGCTATGGTCCCTACGTGTCCTGCCGTTAGTGCATCGTGACACTCTTGTTCTTTAAGACCCTTGTTCTTAAATAATGGGGTGCGTCGTCCTCCTCGTCGAACATAGTTTGATAGGTCGATGACGATATAATTTTCCATTTTCGACACAATACTCCGGGAACTTATCGGATTGGTCGGTTGGTCGGGTTGGTGAATGTATTACCCTCCAAGTATTGCCACATCTTCCGTACCGCCCATATGATGGCCAAACACTCTTTCTCCGTAGTGCTATAGTTTCGGCCTTATACAGATGTCGACTAGCGTATAGAGATTAGAGCGTATTAGAGATCGGGTACGCTAGGAGCTTCAGTAAGCCGTCGCTTAATGTCATCGAAAGCTACCTGTTGCACGGGGGTCATATAAAGTGTTTCCGAAGTAGTGAAGTGAGGGGATACGACTACTACCCCAGAACCTCGTTGGGGTTGGTATAGATGCAATTCTCACTCACGACATGTCCCAAGTATTTGATTTCCTTACGGAAGAACTCACTCTTATCCAAGTTGATGCGTAGGTTCGCTGCACAAAGTCGGCGCGAGACTTCCCTCAGATGTATCATGTCCAACGTACTACCTATGACAATAACAATAATGTCATCTAGGTAGGCGAATGCATGGGACTCCATGTCTGGCCCAATAACGCGATCAAGCGCTCTCTGGAAAGTCGCAAGGGCAGAATGCAGTCCGAAAAGCATCACTTTCCATTGAAAGAGACCGCGGGCCGGCACGGTGTATGCCTTACTTTTTGCTTCCATGGGTATTTCCCAATACGCGTTCTTTAAGTCTATCGTGCTGATATATTTACTTGGCATTCCTAAGCTTTTCGAGGATATGATGGATCCTTGGGAGTGGATACGCGTCTGGGATGGACTAAACATTAAGCTGACGATAATCTACGCATAGTCAATGGCGTACCAGTCTTATTTTTAATGAGCACGATAGGTGCGCTGTGTGGACTTGACGATGGCTCTATACACCCTCTTTTTACTATTCTGTGCTCTTCTAAATCTAAATCTAAATCTGTGCTCTACTATTCTATCACTATTCTGTGCTCGACTAAATCTGTCACGCCTTCTGATGTCGCTAAACAGGTAAGTTAAGTTTCCAAAAACCTTTATCTAAATCTAATCTAAATCCTCCTTTGTGAGTTCTTCGGTTACGCTAATAATTCCGACTCGCGGGTTCTCCGGTGTTTCCTTCATGGGCCGAGTTTCAGGAAAATCTAGTCCAAGGATTAAATCATCGACAACTTCTGAAGGGATCAGGATCTCTGAAGGTAACACCTAGTTCCCGAATGATCCAATAATTTTGACTGTCTTGGTGTATTTTTCACTCTGGCCGTTTGCCATGTCTACCCTGCCACTTGTTGAAGTTACCTCAGCGGAAGTTTCTTCGCACATTCTCTTCACGTAGTAATCATTGATGAAACTTCGGCCAGCTCCTGTATCAATAGTCGTGTACATCAAACAATCTTAATGAGCCACGGTAGCGATGATACGTTGGTCCTTAAAGCATAATTGTTTTATTGGGTTTGAGGTCCAGGAGGTGCCTCGCTTCCTGCGGGGACTTGATTCGTTTTCCTGGCTCCCCTGGCAGCACTCCACTGTCTGTATGTTCTTTCGGCCACATTTCCCGCAATAAATAAATATGGGATTCCAACAATGACTTTTAACGTGCCCATTCTGGCCCCAACGCCAACAGGCTGTTATCACATCGACATGAGTGGACTCTTCGGCATTTACCGATTGCAGGTGTTTCACTACTTGTTTGCTAGGTATACTCTCGCTGCTGTTGTTGTCGATGACGTCAAGATTTTCGAATCTCCTACGACATCGTACATGACGCTTACAGACGCGGCATCTAAAGTTAGCGCGGCTTCAGCTATGGTAGAGTTTTCTCTCCAGTGTTTGCTCTTCCACTCTTCCAGTCGTCGAAGAGTCTCTGGGTCGTGATTCTCCTGCGATATAAAGGAGCTCAAGCTCCTGCGTAGGCCTTCGATTGTACTGTCTCTGGAAAGTCGCAAGGGCAGAATGCAGTCCGAAAAGCATCACTTTCCATTGAAAGAGACCGCGGGCCGGCACGGTGTATGCCTTACTTTTTGCTTCCATGGGTATTTCCCAATACGCGTTCTTTAAGTCTATCGTGCTGATATATTTACTTGGCATTCCTAAGCTTTTCGAGGATATGATGGATCCTTGGGAGTGGATACGCGTCTGGGATGGACTAAACATTAAGCTGACGATAATCTACGCATAGTCAATGGCGTACCAGTCTTATTTTTAATGAGCACGATAGGTGCGCTGTGTGGACTTGACGATGGCTCTATACACCCTCTTTTTACTATTCTGTGCTCTTCTAAATCTAAATCTAAATCTGTGCTCTACTATTCTATCACTATTCTGTGCTCGACTAAATCTGTCACGCCTTCTGATGTCGCTAAACAGGTAAGTTAAGTTTCCAAAAACCTTTATCTAAATCTAATCTAAATCCTCCTTTGTGAGTTCTTCGGTTACGCTAATAATTCCGACTCGCGGGTTCTCCGGTGTTTCCTTCATGGGCCGAGTTTCAGGAAAATCTAGTCCAAGGATTAAATCATCGACAACTTCTGAAGGGATCAGGATCTCTGAAGGTAACACCTAGTTCCCGAATGATCCAATAATTTTGACTGTCTTGGTGTATTTTTCACTCTGGCCGTTTGCCATGTCTACCCTGCCACTTGTTGAAGTTACCTCAGCGGAAGTTTCTTCGCACATTCTCTTCACGTAGTAATCATTGATGAAACTTCGGCCAGCTCCTGTATCAATAGTCGTGTACATCAAACAATCTTAATGAGCCACGGTAGCGATGATACGTTGGTCCTTAAAGCATAATTGTTTTATTGGGTTTGAGGTCCAGGAGGTGCCTCGCTTCCTGCGGAGACTTGATTCGTTTTCCTGGCTCCCCTGGCAGCACTCCACTGTCTGTATGTTCTTTCGGCCACATTTCCCGCAATAAATAAATATGGGATTCCAACAATGACTTTTAACGTGCCCATTCTGGCCCCAACGCCAACAGGCTGTTATCACATCGACATGAGTGGACTCTTCGGCATTTACCGATTGCAGGTGTTTCACTACTTGTTTGCTAGGTATACTCTCGCTGCTGTTGTTGTCGATGACGTCAAGATTTTCGAATCTCCTACGACATCGAACAATTCGCGCAGTGTTACAAGCTCACTTCTTTTTACGTAGAGTTGTACATCTCTGCTACTGTTGCGGTATATCCTTTCTAATTGCTGCTGTAGACTTATGTTCGAGTGCCGCATAAGGCCTTGTATCGCGAGAACATAATTTCTAAACGGTTCTGCTCTTCCCTGATTCACTCCTCTTCACGTTTAAAAAATCCGGAGGGCAGGAAGAACTTTAAAAGTCTCTTTTGAAAAGGCCCCATCTCTCCCAGCGGCAATTATTGCTGCGATACCACTGTAGCGCTCTGTCTTGCAACAATTCGGACATTGAGCGAGATATCATATCCGGGCTGATTCCATATGAATCCATCAACTCTTCCATCCATCAATAATGTTTCCATCCATCAATAATGTTTCCATCCATCCATCAATTCTTTCTACGAAAACCAAGGGGTTCCCCTTTCCGTTGTATTTCACACCTCATTTGCGTACACCATCCATGAGGGGTATCGCAGTCGACTAAAACTCAGTGTCGTTTTGTTGTGCGTACATGACGCTTACAGACGCGGCATCTAAAGTTAGCGCGGCTTCAGCTATGGTAGAGTTTTCTCTCCAGTGTTTGCTCTTCCACTCTTCCAGTCGTCGAAGAGTCTCTGGGTCGTGATTCTCCTGCGATATAAAGGAGCTCAAGCTCCTGCGTAGGCCTTCGATTGTACTGTCTGCATCTCTCTCAATTTCGATGGCGTATCCTTTTAACTCGTCCTTGCGCAAGTGACCCAAGATACTTGTACCATTCTGTCTTTCAATGTTGTTGGCCTTTTAATTTCCTTTTCTCTATCTTCAAACAATGGGTGATTAGGTTAGTGGGCTTTCATCTTCACAATGAAAGTGTGGCAAAGTAGCGGTGGGTAGTTAGTTATGGTTTATGGTGCATTGTCATCCAGTTCTGAGCTTTGGTTAAAATTGAGAGCCTCTTGCTTATCGGGAAATAAGTTTAAAAGCAATTTCAAAATTTGTACCGAACACGAGAGAAAATTTTTTTTTTTTGTTTGAAAGCGGGCCCAAATTTTCTGCCTTAAAATGGGTGTGGGTTGTTAAGTTATGCTTTTTATTGCATTGTTATCTATTTCTGAGCCATGAAAAATGAGTTTTCTTTACGTTGCCTGTTATTATAGCAAGTGATCTCTTTTAGCAAATTTAAATTAATAAAAAAATATCTTCAGTGAATATGTGTGCAGAACGTTTAAATACAGCTTGTCCTGCTAAGCATCGAAAAAAAAATTGCAAAAAAGTGTAAATTTTCTGAAACAATTAATCTATATATTAGCAAAAACCAAATAACGCATTAAATAAACATACATTAAAAACCAAATAACGCATTAAATAAACATACATTAGTAAAATATGTTCGTGTTTGTAATTTTCTTTAATTTGCAAAACATTTAAGGCCCCAAATAGTTTCTTCCACCCAGGCCCCTTTTTAGAGAAGGACGGCCCTGGAAGGCAAATATGAGAGATTGCCACCAATAATAATAATAATTTCTAATTATAATAATTTATCCTCATTTAAAATTTATAATAATAATTGGAGCGCTCAGCGCTAAACCGGCCTAAACCACAAATTTTCCTAAATAATATTGAAAACATATAAAAAAGCGCATTTTCAAAATTTATAAATGGCAAAAATGGACTAAGCGGTGGTATAAGCCGTCGTTAAGTTATGTTAAAAAGGTTTCTTTTACAGGTTTTTAAAGGTTTTTTACAGGTATTTTAAAGGTTTCTTTTACACTTACAAAAAAACGACCCACAACCTCTTTTTATTTAATTGTTTTTCTTTCTTCATTTAGTGAAAAAAATTTATTTTAAATAAGTATATTTTTTGCATTTTATGTACATAAAAAAAAAATCATTTTTTGAAATTTCTTTTTTTTTTTTGCAAACCTAATTACCTATTTAAAAAATATGGGCTTCGGCCGATGCACGGTCAAAAAAGTAATCCATCGGCCAAAAATATGTAACTTTTAAATGGAAGGAAATTTTTAAAGCAAGACGATTAACCAGGACGAATACATTATAAAGACGGATAAACTGATTCAAGAAACAAACTGTAGAAAAATCAGAGAAACTTGACAAACTGACGAATATGAGAGAAAAATTAGGGAAGCAATAAAAGGCACTAGAAAAATAAAACCAAACATAGCACACACACTGACACTCATGAAACCTTCGGCTCCACCAATGATCGCGTTACCAAATATACATAAACCAGACGCTTCAATGAGACCAATAATCATTAGGTCCAATAATCATTAACTAGGTTACAAACTACCAAAATACATAAAGACGGTACTAAAAGACACCCTGGAACTATCCAAGGAACACACAGTAGCCAACACCACGGAGCTAATTAAAAAGCTGAAATACTCGTAACAGAGGATACCAAATTAGTATCATTTGATATTAAGGACCTACATACATATATCCATCGATACCGGTAACAGAGACAGTAAATACTTTAACAAACAATACTTGACAAAAGAAAAGACAGAGACTTTTTTATACAGCTCACGAAGACCCTAAAAATCAGACTACACCAAAATTACTTTCAATTCAACAACATTGACAGATAAACGAATGGACTTGGAGTGGGAAACCCAACGTCAGCAATCCTCATGGAAGTTTTATGCAGAAATACTTAGAAAACAATACATGGACGAACTAAAGACAAAACTGGGCGTGACATTCTACGCGCGAGAGTCCGATTACATTTTATGTGTAATCAACGAAAACAACGAAAAAAAAAATTTAGAATACATCAACAAACAAGTTGGTTGTTATAGGTTGGGCCTACAACAGAGAACTGAACACAATATATATCATAGTTGCGAGCAACGGATACAAGAAAGACCTTGTAGACAAAATCAGAAGGGACTTCAAAACAAGCAAAAAATGAAACAAAGAAAATGACGAAATCATGGAACCTCGACAACCTTAACATATTCGTACACTGGAAAGTCGACATACAAAATAGCCAAATTTTTCAAAAAATACAACATTAACATAGGATTCAAAACAAAAAACACATGTTTTACAATAAACGTACACCAGCGCACATTAGAAAGACGGTTAAACTACGACATATACCGCATAAACGACGACGTCTGAACGTACTAGAAAACATGGAAATATACAAACAAAGAACCTTTTTATGCGGACGAACGGACGAATAATAACTCAACAAACAAGCACTTCTTCGGACGTAGTACTCGAGCCCCTAAAACGAATCTCCAAAAAACAAAACAAAACTCCCGGAAAACTTATAGACCCGGAAATAATAGAACAAACTAGAAATACACAAATATAAAGAACTACTTACTTTTACCTACCTATAGATAAAAAACAATAAAAAAACGACCGTGCCATGAAAAATATACATACTCACATTTCACAGACTAACAACTAACACAAACTAACCAAAAAACCAATTAGGAAAAGCCCAAATTCTGCTACCTGCTAGCCCCATGATGTAACAGATACGAACTAACCAGCACAAGGCTACCTGCTCGCTCATGAGAAAATAAAAAAGCGTGAGCAAGTACGAATAAACCAGAACGAAAAAAGACACTGAAGGTGACATATATGGTTTGCCTGCAAACCAAAATTGATAAGAGACGACGGAAATTCGTTCCTAAACTCGTTCCTAAACTTATCATTATCCAACGCTATAGAATAGCTTAATGAGAAACAACAAATTTGTTATGTGATAAGCTTGTTTAAAAATAAGTTCGGTTCACTCATAAACCCTTAAATAAACTTTGTGTGTAGGAGTGAAGTTTTGGGTATGAGATTTTGGGTAGTAAACGTGGATGGATTTACATAAGGTTTTTGATTTAGAATAAGTGAAGCTTTCTGATGGTGTAAACAAATTTTAGGTTTTTCGAGATTTCGAGGCAGGAGTTGTAACTACCTCCCTTATGTTGGGTGGGTTTTCCAATTTGGGCCGTGTGTAATATCAGATTAAAGCACTTGCTGAGTTCTATTAAATGGCATATTTTTTTATTTACATAAAGTTATTAATTATAAAAGTTCATGAACATATTTTATTAATTTTCTTACTCGGTGATCAAGATGACATACATCTTTAACTTAGGGCCTAATTCATTCAACGTGGAGTAAAATAATGGTCTAAGTTACTCAATGATTTTAAAGCTTTTGTAAATACATTCAAATTCAACTAAGTTGAAAATTTTAAATAAAAAGTAAACTTTTCAAGTGAACGTTTTGTAATTAATGGTAAATAATTCTAATTTGTAATTTAATTGTTTAATTATGTATTTAAATTATTTTGCCCTTTGCTTTACCTTTTATAATGTCTTAAATCAAATGCAATTTAAAAAAAAGCAAAAGTGCACTAAAAAATTTGGTTATTTAAAACAGATTTTAATATGGCATTGGTTTCAAATAATGTATTGTAACTCACCCATTACGCTTCCTTCTTTGTCTGTCGTATACTCAATGTATGCTATGTTTGTCTCCTCATTTTTGAAGCTTTCTATGTTAAAATCTTTAGGCGGCTTCGGCAAGTGTTCGGTTATAAACCACTGTAGTCGAGGCCAGCCTTTTAGCTTCGGAACTTCACCTGTTGTTGACTTTGGGAGCCCTTTAAAGCATGCTTCTGATGTTAAAGCTATACAAATACCGCATGAACTCAGAAGAAATCCTACTTGTTGTGGAGGAGTGTCCGAATTAGTTAGCGGTATTTCTATTGGAAGTGGAACTAATCCGCGAAAAAGACATCCATACCATGCAACAATGAAACTGGAAATTAGTATGTTATATAAAAAATACAGTTTAAGTTGAGAACAATAAAAATTATTTATAAAAGCATTTTTTAATTTCATTATATATGTATATAATTTATATCTACATATAAGTCGCTCAGTTGATAAAGTGATTAACTTCATTAAACAAAAAGCGGAGAAAATCGGCAAAGTATGGCGGCTATGTACAATGTAAACCAATACGCAACGACCTAACAAATTTATTGATTTAGGGTCGGTTGTTCCATCTCCGTGTAAAGTAGTGTGTAAATTTATCCGGCGTGTAAATGCCTACACGCGTTGTTCCACCTCCGTGTAAAAGTAATTTGCCGGATAACTATAAACAACACGACAGATAAATTACACGGTGGTTGGACCAGCCGTGGAATTAAGACTTTACTGCTCCTAGGTATATCTCCTTCCTCCTCGTTGAAACTCTTTGCAACGTTTTCCCATGCTTCACTCTTTTCGCGCCAAGTGTCAACTATCGGTTTTCTTACACTCTATTATTTTTTTATGCTGTCTTACAACTTGTGTCACAAGTTGCAACACTTCTTGCGGAGAGAAATTTGCGCTTCGGGCTTTCAATAAAAAAAAATCTGTCTGTCTGTCAATTAAATCGCATGAAAACAGTCGACTGAAGTTTCACCGGAAGTTAATATATCGATATTTTGCGTTTATCTGTAGGATAGTTACACGCCAGTAAAAATAGCGTCAAACAACACACTCTGAGATAAAGTCCCTGGTAACATTAATCTACTGTGTAGTTAACCTAAAGATAAAGCGATATTTACACGGAGATGGAACAACCGGCCCTTAGTGGTGTTAATCATTATAAATAGTAAAATTTGGATTGGTAGCGTAATCTAGAATTTCAATATCTTGAATTCAAAATCTTGAAAAAAAATTTTGAAACCTAAAATCTTTAAAAAAAAAAATTTCGAAAAAAAATCTGGAAATTTGCGCAAATAGATAAAGTACATTTATGGATATATTTTAAAATTTGTATGTAAAACGTTTTTATTAGGTCGCTTTCGTTCATGTTATGAATTGTTTTACCCTCATTTTACTTCTCTTAAATTATTATTAAAAAATTTAGCAACAAAAAAAACATTATTAAAAAAATGTTAGCAGAGACCTCTCGGTAATGTGAGGTTTTTTGCATACAGGTTTTCCCGTGTATCGGCGGCCTTCGCCTGCGGCAGGAATCCCCAAGCAGCAGAATCCTTTCGGTGATGTGAGGTTTTTTGCTTAGAGTTTTTTCCGGGCGACAGCCCTCGGCCGCGGCAGGGATCATAACCCTCAATCAGCAGATTTCTCATGGTCATTTAAAGTTTTTTGCATACAGGTTTTTCCGAGTATTTGTGGCCTTCGGCCGCGGCACGGATCATAACTCTCAATCAGCAGAATCCTCACGGTCATGCTAAGTTTTTTGCATACAGGTTTTTCCGCGTGTTGGCGGCCTTCGGCCGCGGCAGGGATAATAATTCTCAATCAGCAGAATCATCACGGTCATATGAAGCTTTTTGCATACCGGCTTTTTCGCGTATTGGCGGGGACTTCGGCCGCGGCAGGGATCACAACTCTCAATCAGCAGAATCCTCACGGTAATGTTAAGCTTTTTCATATAGGGTCTTTCTACGAAGCCTGTATTTAAAAATACCAATGAAAGATATTAGAAATAGATAGATACCCTTACAGCAGTACCTATATTATGCGGATATCTTTTATAGTTTAGGAGATATAGGCGTGGTAAATTTTTAATTCCAAAGGGCTATGGCTCCTAAACCATTTTGCCCGCTCTTGCAAAATTGTTGCTGTTGTTGGGGTCAGTGCCAAAAACAAACCCAACAAAAACAACAATGAAGAGTTTGAGCAGTGCTCAATTTAACCCCAAATTTTTTTCAAGATGTTTTCAAGATTCACTTTATCTTTCGAAATTTTTTTTTAAAGATTTTTTATTTTCATGTTTCTTTTTTCAAGATTTTTGGTCAATTCAAGATTTTGTCATTTCAGATTCTGATGCGCTCCCGTAAAATTTATTTAAAATATAAATAGTTTCTTAGTCTTAGGACTCCACTTTGACTTCCATTTTAAAAAATTTTAAAAATTCCGGAAGTGGAGTTGTTGGCACCCCTACCAACAATAAATTTCGTCTACTCCTCCCTAACCAACCACTCATCAACTATTTACCAAAAATTGTCATTCGCGAGTCTCGAAAAAGTTCGACTACGGCAGATTATGAGTCTCGATGAATTCGACTGGCAGACCACGCCGAAATTTTTATATTAACTTTTACTTTTCTTCTCTCTTCCTGTTTGCTTCGGGTTCGATACTTGGCACTACGTGCACACTCCTGTGCTCAATTACAATTATAATTACGAATAAAGTGGACTTAAGTAAATTTTTCTCTTTTTTTTTTCATTGCACTCCGTGCACAAACATTTAATGCCTCCTGTGAGGAACCTTGAACAAAAGTCCTAAATAAATCAAAATGAGCACGGACGAACATCAAGACAGCTCACCTGATAGAAGCTTCGAGAATCTTGTCAAGCTCCAAGATGATAGTTTACAAAGAGTTCGAAATTTGTTAAGAAACTTCAAAAAGGATTCTCCAGAGCGTCATACAAGAACTTATTTCGAGACTCGGCTAACCAGATTGGAAGATTTAAAGGCTGTTTTCCACTAAAATCATAGGTGCTTAGTTTTAAGTTCTCCTTCTTTTTCGAAGAAGTACTTTTCCGAATACCTTGCAGATAAGTTCGAGGAAGAATACCTTCAGGCCGTTTCCTTAATTACAGACGCCTTTCGGGTAAAATTTCCGGCAGAATCTGTAACTGAGCCTGCTGTAATCACGAGTGAACCATCGCAAAATCAAGTCACTAAAAATGTTGCACGACTGCCAAAAATCTCAATACCATAGTTTTCTGGCAAATATACAGATTAGCCACAGTTTTACGATTCTTTCTTGCGAGTAGTTCACACTAATTCATCGCTTGTTGATATTGAAAGGTTTCATTACCTTAAACAAGCACTGCCAGATAACTTCGATAGTGACATTCGAGATATTCCTCTCACATCGGACAAGTACCAGGAAGCATGGAAAACCCTAGTGACGAGATATAACAACAGCCGCGTGTTATTCACTCATTATATGAATTTATTATCTTCCCAATCCAGTATTAACAAGGAAGATGCTTCCTCTATTAAACACCTATTGGACACTTCACGTTCTTGTGTCAATGCATTGCGAAATTTACAAATTAAAATTGACCAATGCAATGAGATTGTGGTTCATTTTTTGGTCGCCAAATTGCCGCGTGAAACGCATCAACTGTGGGAACAAGAACTAGGTAATTCTGTTGTTATCCCAACCTTCCAGAAATTCACAGAATTTCTCAAAATTCGATATCGCATACTTCAAGCTATGGAATTTCAACACGGTATAAAAGTTACTAATCGCTCTGAGCCAACAAAGACCAGTCATCCAAATCGAACTAAAGTTTCGAGTAAGAGCATACGTCGAGATTATAAAATGAACTATCTGACGAATTCACAAGTTAAACCGGGAACATTGTGCCCTGAATGTAAAGGAGCACATATTCTACGGCGATGTCCAATATTCCTGGCAATGGATTGTGTTACACGCAAATCTGTCGTAGACAGATCAAATCTGTGCACAAACTGTTTGCACACAAGTCATCCAGTTTCAGCATTTCTCAGTACAAAAAATTGTCAGCAATGTGGAAACAAAACAGCACAACAAACCAGGCTAGGCTGGATCGTTTTCGTCGATATACACCAGAGGATACATGGTGTGAGGAATTCTTCTAACACACCCAACGTAACGGCAACCTAATGGCAAGTATATTGTTCGTTTACCTTTAAAATCGATGCTGCATCCAAATCTCGTCTTAGGCAAATCTAGCAGATGGCATTAAACCGATTCCACTGTTCTGAACGCAAACTCAATCGGAACCCTAATTTGAAAGAACAATACAATGCTGCCATACAAGAGTACTTCCAATTAAAACAAATAACTCCAGTAAAAACTACAGAGGACCAACACCGTAATTTCAATTCCAACAACAAACCTAACTATACATGCTGCACGTTATCTCACGACGCTATTATCAAAAACGATAGCATCACAACTAAATATCGCGTTGTGTTTGACGCATCTGCTCAAACTTCAAGCGGAAACTTTCTTAATGATTTATTTATTTATTTATTGGTATTGTACTTGCTATCCACTTAAGACACAACGTCTTATAATCTGTGAGAGCTCATTGATTGAGATTTACAGTGTTTTAAATATAGCCAAAAGCAGAATAAAATATTTACATAAAACAAATATAAAATATAAAAAAATTCAGCATGAAACGAGGTTTAATAAGAGAAAGGGGAAGTAAATTAATAATAATATCAGGCTGTAGCTAAGTATTCAAAAAGACTACGCCTAAACTGCTTGGGTATCCTCATTCTCCGCAAAGAGAGAGGAAGGGAGTTCCAAAGTCTTGTGGCACATACAAAGAACTGTTGTCTGGAAATTCGACAAGAATAAGCGGTTTGCACCAGTATGTTGGTTCTGAGTGAAGGCAAGAAACGGAATTTATCATGAAGGTATTCCGGCGACCCAGATATTAAAATGGAGTGGAGTAAAAGAAGGGCGCGGTATTGTAAAAAACTACTTAAGGAGAGACCAGTGAGTTGTTTAGTTAAAGTTGATGCGCGATCGAAAGGCTTAAGGTTGTACACAAAACGGGCAATATTATTATACAGCACGGAGAGCTTTCTAATGCTAGCACAATCTGGTTTCAAAAAAATTTCACACCCGTAGAAAATCGTAGGAATAATGAAAGATTTAGCCAACAGTAACTTGATGTTAATTGGCAAGAAATTTTTAAAGTGACTTAGGCATCGAAGTTTACCGTAAGCTTTGCCAATGACAGAATTGATGTGATTAGTCCAGGTCAATGTTTGATTAAACTTTATTCCCAAATTCCGTGCGCTATCCACAAAATCAATGGTATTGTTGTCCAGTTTAATAGGGGGAAAACTAGCAGCAGCAAAAACTCTTTTCGAGATGATAATAACCTTTGATTTCGTTGGGTTTAAACGTAGAAAGTTTCTGTTACACCAGTCGTTTAGTCTTTGCAAGTCCTCATTAATTAATAAGGACGCCTCTAGTTTACGACTAAGGGGTAGACTCAAGATTAGTTGTATATCATCTGCGTACATATGAATCGAACAGAATTTAATAAGTTTGGGAATTTCGTTTACATACATACAGAAAAGTATAGGTCCAAGTATAGACCCCTGTGGCTCACCACATGGAACAGGTAAAAAACTAGAAGACTTATTATTGGCAACAACACTCTGGTGTCTCCCAGTAAGATAAGTGGACATGAGTGCACATGCGGTGTAACAATGTATGATCATTGATCAACCGTGTCAAAGGCTTTAGAAAAATCTAACAAGCCCAATAGCGAGAATTTGCCAGAGTCTAAAGCTTTCCTTAGTTCGTCGACAACCCAGAGGAGAGCAGTGGAAATACTTCGCTTAGCACGAAAACCGGACTGAGAGTCACTTAATAGGTTTGAAATTGATAAATGCTGTTGAATTTGCTTTAGTATGCATTTTTCAAAAACTTTAGATAAAAATGGGATTATTGCAATTGGTCTAAAGTCGGATTCACACGGATTGGGCTTTTTCGGTAAGGGGACTATCTTAACGTATTTCCAAGCAGTGGGGAAAGTTGATGTTGTAACAATAGAGTTAAAAATATACGTAATTATAGGAAGACAAAAAGGCAGTATTAGTTTTATGAATTTAGGGCTTATATTATCCAGGCCAGTAGCGTTAGACTTAATACGAAGAAGGGTTTCGAGTACATCTTCTTGGCATACGCAACTAAAGTGAAACGCATTATGCGATGTCGTATTTGGACTCTCTGTACTAAGCGACACATTAGACGGTGCGGATCTTTGACAATTTTCCGTGACGAAAACAAAGTTATTATTTAGCTTATCGCAGTCTATGTCGCCCGGTATGTTTGCGTTTCCTTTCCCACAGCCGATCTGACGTAACTGAGTCCAAACCTCTTTTCCCCCTGAGAAGCCATTTAATTTACTTTGATAATATTGATATTTCGCGGCACGGATTTTTGTTACTACAAGATTTTTGCTTTACGGTATTCTAAAAGGTGACCTCTAAGTTTATATCTCTTCTATAGCTCATATATATTATCGCGAACACGTATCAAGCTAAGAATCGAAGGGGTCAGCCAGGAAGGCTTAGCGTAATTTACCGTTTTGCATTTCAGAGGGACGTGTTTGTCGAATAAGAGGCTTACTTTATTTTGAAAATAGCTGACTTGTTCATTCACGTCTGGCGAGATAAACACTGGGCTCCAGTTTATGCATTCGAGGTCGGTCTGTAGAGCCCGACGATCTATGGCTTTGAAATCACGGTAAGAAAAAGATTGCTTGGAAGACGTACATACTGTGCAGTCAAAACTAATAAATATAAGGTCATGCTTCGAAAAGCAAGAGGCAGACAATTGGTCATATAATAGTAGTTTATTTATATCGCTGACAATAAATAAGTCAATAAGGGTACGAGAGTGATCCGAGAAATGAGTGGGGCAGTTAATATTTACTGCATTAAGATGTAGGGAGCATAAGGGAGCATAAGCATGTAGGGGGTCTAGTAATGGCTTTGATTCCGAGTCTTTTAAAAGATTGCAATTGAAATCACCGCAGAGAATGATATCAGACACGCTGAAAGAAAACGGCTCGATTGATTGGAAAAAGGAATCCAAATTTATGGATTTTTTCGGTCTGTAAGTAGTAGATAGAATTCTGTTCGACGGAAACGAAATTTCCATTAAAAGATACTCAAGCTGTAGGCTAGACTCAGATCGGCAAAGTAATCTCGCTTTGATTCCCTTTTTTTATATACTGCCACTCCTCCACCCATTCTACCGACTCTGTCAGCGCGAAAAATGTTGAATCCATCGAGATTAAACACTATATCGGGAGTTCCATCTGTAAACCAGGTTTCCGATACGCATATTACATGGACACTGGAATTTACAAAAATGTTTCTAAATTCATCAATTTTAGGATATAGGCTCTGCGCATTTAGATGACATACCTTCAGGCCAGCGTGCTGAGTGCAAAGAATATCCATCATTGCCCTAAGACCAGACTCCCTTGTTAAAACATTATCTGCACTCATGCAATGGCAGATAATAAAAGATTAGCAGAGAACTGGAACCCAAACAAATTAGTGCAGCTGAGAGGCAAAACTTTTTATGTAGAAAGAGCCTGTATAAGTATGTATAGGTAAAGTGCATAGAAAGGGAGTGAAAAATGGTATTGGTAGACGTAGAGAGGGGATATAAAGTATGCAAGAGAAAGTTAATAAAATTGTTGTTGTAGATAAAATAGTAATAGAACGTTGGCATAATTTGTATGGAGAGATTATGATGTGCGGAAAGTTTTTGCGCGAACTGGTATGTGCATATCGAAAGCTCCTTAAGGTTGTTAGGTTTGATTTACTCTGCAAAGGACCACCACTGCAGAATGACTTAGCTGCGATATTACTAAATTGGCGACTACACGAATTTGTCATAACAGCAAATATCGAGAAAATGTATCGGTGTATTGATATGCATGAAAAAGATTCTGAATACCAACGAATTCTTTGGCGAAATCAACTCGGCCAAATTCAAGAGTTTCGTCTTACCACAGTGACTTTCGGAACTACTTCTGCACCTTACACGGCCATCCGTGTACTCCATCAATTGGCAGAGGATGAGGCTGAGCGATATCTGCTGGCTTGTAAATTGCTGAAAAATTAGGTTTACATTGAGGATATATTTATGGGAGACTCTTGCGTAGATCATGTCTTGGACATTCGCAACCAGACGCAAAACACTCTGAAATCTGCTGGTTTTCAATTGCATAAATGGTCTGCAAATAATTTTACATTATTAAAAGGAATACCTTCCGAACATCAAACTAGCGCTACTGCTCTTCATTAAACAGCAATGACTGATTAAAACACTAGGTATGTACTGGCAACCGAACAACGATACATTTCAGTACCGCCTCAATTTCGACTTACCGTTGGAACGAATAACCAAACGATCGGTGCTATCTACCATAGCGAAACTATTCGACCCTTTAGTTCTCATTAACCCCGTCATCGTCGCAGCAAAGATCTTTTTGAAACTTCTTTGGACAATCAACCTTAAATGGGACACGGAACTACCTTTTGAACTTTGTGAGGAGTGGTGCCGTATAGTTACAGATTTACCAACAGTCATATCCATATCCAATTTCCTCGTTGGCTTGGATTTTCACTCACGTCAACCAAACATGTTGAAATTCATGCCTTCTGCGATGGCTCAGCTAAGGCGTACTACATGAATTTTGTACCAACATTATCACCGCAAAAAGCAAGGTAACACCGAAACCGCCAATTTGTATTCTCCGAGTCGAGTTGTGTGCAGCAGTCTTGAGCATAAAATTGGTTAGTTGGGTATTGACACATATTTCTTTGCCTAAGAAACCAATACCAGTATACTACTGGACTGATTCAACGATCGTGCTCTGCTGGATTCGAGGAGACGTTAACCGTTGGCCCGTATTCGTCGCAAATAGAATCGGACTAATTCATTCCCAATCCAACCTCGAGCAGTGGCACCACATTTCTACAAATGACAACCCAGCGGATCATTGCGAATTGTATTGGCATGGACCGCTGTGGCTAACTAAACCAAAATAATCGTGGCCAACTTCTGACTGGACCTTTTTGAATGAAGTGGCCCCAGAAAAATCTGTTAATATAGTGGTGAATTCCCCAGAGATCAAGTTCTTGCATAAATATTCTTCATTTTCGCACTTACGCCGCATAACGGCTTGGATTCTGCGATTTAAACATAACTGCATGAGTTCGAAGTATGTCGCCGACGTCTTCCTTGATGATGAATCCTTCTTATAGTTCAGAATTATCCTCTGAACTTCTCCGCCGATTTCCCGTTAACGTTGGAAAATCTCCTGGAGGTTCGCCATACTGCAGAAGAATTTAATGGTTCGCTTCTGATGATTGTGAACTGCTTAACGTGATCCAACACTTCAATCAGATCACGTCGGGGTCACCAAAATGCACAAGGAGCGTTTTCCTTGTACGTTATTCCTCAAGACTTCTTGAGGGTCCTTTGTTCTCAGATCAGTTGCAGTACTTGAACTACAACTGATTCTTAAATGTTGGTTGGTAGCAGGATTGCAGCACTTTAACTACAACCTACTTCTGTTGATGTTCACTGCGTTAGGCACTTAAACCTTAACACAAGAAGCGAAAAGAAAGAGTTGGTTTTAATGTTAATAATCACACACTGAACTTTATTGATCAATGATTTCGATTTATATAATAAAATTATTGCTAACATAAACATAAAGTAAACAAAAGTAATTATTATAAATTGTGTCGTGCGACCAGAAAAACTGTGTCATAGAAGACTCTTGTTCCTGACCGACATATAATTTGACACTATTAAAACGGCGCAAGCCAAGCCATCCGCGCTTTGTTAGCGTGACCGTGATCACATCCAATGTTTTCATGCACAAGATTTTTGCGAATGTCAGTGCAAGAACGCTTGAAGTTTGTACACACCAACAAGCTTTGTATCAATTGTTTGAAATTGGGACACATGGCAGGGCATTGCGCTTCGAGAAGTTGTGTTAAATGCAACCAAAGGCTCTCCTTCATACTGGAGACGAAGCCAAGACAAGGGGAGCAGAGAACTCTGTTAAGGCAGCAGATAATTCTGTTTCGAGGTCAGAAAATGACTCGACAGCTATGACAATTGCAACTTCTAGAACTAAAAGCCTTCGCCCGTACGTGCTTCTGAGTACTGCCATAGTTAAGTTGGTATCAAGAAGCGGACAGAATGTAGAAAGCAGAGTTATTCTTGACTCCAGCTCCTAAGTTATTCTTATTATCGATCGATTAATAAAGAGACTGGGAGTCACTCCAAAGGCTGTATCTTTGTATATTCAGGGGATCGGCAGCAATAGTAAAAAATCCCAACATCGCATTAACGTCAGCTTACATTTAAGAGTAAATGGTTTTACTGCAAGACTGAAGCGTTGGTGTTACCACAGATCATCTCAGCACAGCCTTCTCAGCATTTCGACGTTGCTAAATGGCCAATTCCAGAAAACATCAAATTGGCTGATCCAGGTTTCAATCGCCCTGATAAGATTGATGTTTTACTAGGGGCAGAAATTTATCATCAATTGCTGTCTATCGGACAAATTTAATTAGAAGGTCTTCCGATCTTACAAAACACCACTTGATGGGTGCTTTCAGGGAAAATATCCAACGAGCAACTAGAGTCAGCAACGTGTGGAATGTGCACTGACGATGACATTCGCATGGACGCAGCAATTGAGCGCCTATGGAAACTATAAAATTCAATATTCAATAAAATTGTCAATTCAATAAAATTGTCTCTCGAGCAGAGCAACGGTGCGAATCACATTTTGCACAAAGCGCTTTTCACGATTGACAACACTTCATTGATTTACACAGTTAATCATTCCAACTCGTTCGGAAAGCTCCAGAGGATCGTAAGATACATATATCCGCCGTTTTATAAGTCATGCTAGGTGTAGCAAAGGTGTTCGAGAGCCGCATCGAACAATCAAAACATTTTGAGGGTTGTTGGAAGATTGAAGGCTTCACAATTGCCGTTCGATGCCAAACATCAAAAGTTGCTTCCATACAACGATCCTTTAGTGAAGCTCCTTTTTTGAAGGAGCAGTCCAAAAATATACGGCCTGATTATATGGTGATCGTCAAAGAAGACAACGTCCAGGTCATGCAATGGCCTCTAGGATGGGTGACAAGGACCTACAACGGCGATGATGGAGACGTACGAATTGTTGATGTGAGAATGGCGTCTGTGGAATGGAAACGTCCGGTTTATCGACTGGCACCTCTCCCAATCAGCGAAGACGTACCCACCGATCACTTTCAGCCTTCAGCTGAAGAAGAGGATACAACAGAGGTTCCGCGGAAGAGGAAGAATACAACTTGTTACAGAATTACAACGTATAGAATTACAACGTGTTGAAGAATACAATGTTATTTTTACAAAAATTGATCCACGCCGAGTATAAACCGCTGCAAGTTGTTTCTTTTTTTTAGATTAGTCGCTCACAAGAAAAGCTCTCGATTTCTCTTAGTTAAGGCGGAACCAGGCAATGCATAGGAATAAAAAAGTGGTGGAGAGCAAAACTACGAATACACAGGTTTCAATGTACGCACCCATACAGTGCACATTCATGGTTTCGTCATTCAAGTTCGTACTCTCTTTCCATGCATACTGTAACGACGCTCCAAAGCGTCGTTCCAAATTATTTTCTTATTTTATCGCTAATAAATAACTTTCATACAGAATAGAACATAGCTTGCTGGTTAAGTCAGTGGACTTGCAACCTAAAGGCTCGGGTTCGAATCCCAGCACAGACCAAAGAAAAATATGAAATAATAATAAATAAAATTATTTTTTCTAATTGCCAATACAATTGGAAAAATTATCTGGAAAATATATATATACATACATAATAATAAGAAAGAAACAGAAGAACAAACAATACATACATACACATACAATACATATATATAAAAATGTCATGATGCATTTTTAATTTTCATAACCCAGCGTGATATAATTCACAACCGGTTTGTGATCAGAAATGCTCTTAATGCGACACTCCAAAGGCAACCTTGGCTGATGTAAGTAGAGTATACGCACAACAGCACAGGTTCGCCATATTATCTTTTTGAAAGGAAATATCGTCTTCATGACTGATTTACAGGGCATTGCCCAAATACATTTCTATTTTGTTTCGCTGCGACCACACTAGTGCCTCATCATTTTTATATTATTTTTTGTTGCGACCACATTAGTAGCTCATCATTTCTATATTATTTTTTGTTGCGACCACATTAGTGGCTCATCATTTCTATATTATTTTTTGTTGCGACCACACTAGTGGCTCATCATTTCTATTTTTTTGTAACCACACTAGTGGCACATTTTATTACGACCACAGTGGTGGCATCTTTATTATCTCACTAAGACACTACCCGAATTTGTAAACGACCATCAGTCGTCAGGCGCTTTGCCTGTCTCTTAGGATATTAAGGCTTGTAAAACATTTTTCTACCCGAATTTGTAAATGACCATCAGTCGTCAGACATTCTGTCTGTCTCTCGGTACAAAAAGTACAACCGATTATTGTAAAACGACCTTCAGTCGTCCGACCAGTTAATAATTTAGACAAACATTTGTGAGCGACCCTCTGTCGCAGGCACTTCGCCTCATTAAAATTGCATTTAGACAAGAGGAACCAAATTCCGGAGGGTTACGAGACCCCTCCATCATGAACCCTGGAGCGGCTGAGCCTACCTCAGCCAAAGAAAAAAACTCGTTACAAATGGCTCCCGAGCAGGGACCGTCTTCCTCACGAAGCGGTTCACCCCACCTAGAATTAACAAAGGAAGAAGGCCTTCCCGATAACCTTAATTTTATTTATAAGCTCAAGAAAGAAGAGCTGGAAGCGCAGATGTCGCTGTTAGGCTTATCAGCAGAAGGGACGGTAAAAGATATGCGACAGCGGCTCAGCAACGTCATGAAAGAACGACGCAATAGGAAGTCAAAAGAGGAACTTCCAAAAACCGAAAACTCGATTAGCAAAACTAGATTTAGTATACCACCGTTGATTACTCATCAACCATCAGCTGCCAGCAACTCAACCGAATGTGACGTAATGAACACCATCCGAAAGTGGAACCTCCACTTCAACGGAACGCGGTCCATCCTAGAATTCATGGAAAATCTTGAGGAACTAGCAGACTGCTATTATATTCGTCATGACCAGTTACTCCTACCTTTAAATGAATTGTTGCGTGAACGGGCCAGAGATTGGTGGCGGTACAAGAGAGGAGAAGTCACCACCTGGACTCAATTCAAAGACGCCGCTTACCAGTTTTTCCTACCACCACGCCACCTGAAACGCCTGGATGAAGAAATTAGACGTCGACGACAGGGTGGACGAGAAAAAGCCAAAGATTATATTATGAGTATGATGGCTTTGATAAGACAACATCCCAGGTTAAGCCAAGAAAACCAAACAGAGAGAATCTACAAAGGTTTGCGTCCCGAATATCGTTTATATATAAGACGCAACGATTTCAACAATTTAGACTCACTAATGATTCAAACGGACGAATACGAACAAATCCGAGGTAAAGAAGCACGGACACAACGGCCGCACGTCTCCAATTGGGTGTCAATTCAACACTACTCGCGTAGTACCCACTGTTGGACCTGCAAACAACCTGGACACACTCGAAACAACTGTCGAGGAAGACGACGGCTATTCTGTTCCTATTGCGGAAAAGCCGGAGTCCAATCGAAGAATTGCCAGTGTCGAGGAACCACTGTCCCTCTAACAGAAAGAACCGAAAATAGAACCAGAATGTTCCGGCTAAAAAACATATGTAACGGTCGAACCGTCAATGCCATGGTGGATACTGGCGCTTCTCTGTCATTTATTGGGAATTCCTTGAATCATTACTTAAAAAGGAGAAAAACACCAGCAATAAAGCAAGAACAACCCTTAGCTCTAGCCAATAACGAGCAAGTTATCATTAATCAAAGCTATTATGCCACTCTCTAAATCGACTCGCTTGCAATTCACCATCAGGTCTACTACCTACCAGGGTTATCAGAAGACATCAGTATAGGAATGGATTTGCTTCCTAAATTAAATTGCAAACTCAACATTGCTGGCAGAAACATTAATATTCAAGCAAATGAAGATCCACACCATTTACAGATGATAACTAAACACGAAGCTATTATAAAAAAATTTTGCGAAGAAGAACAGTGCTTCCAAACACAAACTATCGACTGGCATGAAGAACAATTACGAGAATTACAAAATCACCCAACCCAGCACCCCGGGTTTCGCATATACAACCAACAACTTTATAAAAAGACAAACCAACCCAAGGGAACCCAACAGCATTGGTTGCTATGCATACCAAACAACAAAGTAAAAGAGATCCTGCATGAAGTACATGACCAAGAGGCTGCCGGTCATCTGGGTTATAAGAAAACACTACGGAGAGCTCGGCAATATTTCTTCTGGCCGAATATGTACGCTGACATTCGAAACCACGTACGATCCTGTATGATGTGTACCCAATATAAATCTAAGACCAGTCCACCTGCCGACTTAAATTTTGGTAGAAATTCTACTCCACCCCTCACCCCGGCACAACCACTGACTCAAGAATCTCCGAATAAACTTGATTTTCGCAGATTATACCAAAAGGCTCGTCAACGAAATCACGAAATAGCCACCCAACAACAAAAGAAGTATTACAACCTACACCGCAGGCCCTGGAAACCGGAACTAGGCAGTATGGTACTGAAGAAAAACTATGTGCTATGTGCTATGTGCTTTGCTCTGCAGCAAAGAATTTTCCCGAAAAACTGGCTCCTAAATATATAGGACCATTCCCTACCCAACCGTTCGTTTCACCAAACATAGTTCTACTCCGCGATGTGCATCAACCAAAAAAAAAATCGTCATTAAAAGTACACATTAAAGATTTGAAAAAAAAAACACACACGTCTTCAGTAAGCCTAAAATCGCTCCTGCAGAAGTCGCGGACAATAGTCTCTTAAAGGTCAGCCGTACGCAAGAGGAGCTGTCAACATAATAAGAAATATCGCAAACTCCCTGTTCGGAGTTCTTGATTCGGAATATGCAGAACAAATGTCTAAGACGATTTCTCAGATAAATGAGAATGAGGAAGTTCTCGCGCATCTGATTAAAAACCAGACATCAGTGATCGACTCGACAATCAACATATTTAAGCAAGATCAAATGGCGGTTAAAAGGAAATTCTATAGTCTTGACGTACAGTTTAAAGAAGTTCGGGAAGCAATACGTGGAAATGGGATTGAGCAGTACCAAACTAATACGATTCCAATGTTTACCTATGCAATTTTGATGACAGCGACATCACTGCAAAAGGTGCAGTAATCAATTTAGGATATTCTCGCTGACTCTCATCACGCAAGATCAGCCCGATGATGTTATCTCCTACTCAACTGCAAAACGAGCTGTTTAAGATCCGGAATCAACTTCCAGCGTCACTACAAGTGCCAGTTAAACGAGATAAATACCTGCAGCTCTACAAGTTAATGACTGTGAAAGGAGGGCTGTCAAGAGATCATGTAGTTTTCAGCATATATGTATCTCCCGCTATGCGAGCAAGACCAATTCGAACTATACAAACTAGTTCCCGTACCCAATATGGTCCACGACAGCATGGTTTCCATCAAACCATGCAATATTCTAGCCATTAATTTATATAAAGGGGTATAAAGGGGTATTCCACCAAAATAAACTTGGTAAAGTTTTACTATAGCGTTGACGAAAGCAAATATATAATCAAATAGAAAATTTGACTGAGATAGAAAATGAACCCCGATCATAATTACCACAAAAGAGAACAGAGAACAGATATGTAATAGAGTGTAAATAGTAGAGTTGCAGAAGCTAAGAACTAAGATTTAAGAGCAAGTGAGGGAGAGGATTCCCCCAGGAATCCTCAGAGAGGATTCTCAGGGGGAGGGAAGAGAGAGAGAGAAAGAGAGAGAGAGAGAGGGATAATTAAGAAAGATAAGGTAAAAAAAGTTTATAATTTTGTAACAAGTCATTTAAAGAGTTTTCGTCTGTTTCAGAAATGTTTTCATCCAAGATGACAGAGTTTTCCAATACAGCAGCGTTAAGCATTTCAGGGTTTTTAATTAGTAAACTAGTTCCTTCCAATGTTATTTTTACAAAAATTGATCCACGCCGAGTATAAACCGATGCAAGTTGTTTCAATCGAAAAAAGCTCTCGATTTCTCTTAGTTAAGGCGGAACCAGGCAATGCATAGGAATAAAAAAGTGGTGGAGAGCAAAACTACGAATACACAGGTTTCAATGTACGCACCCATACAGTGTACATTCATGGTTTCGTCATTCAAGTTCGTACTCTCTTTCCATGCATACTGTAACGACGCTCCAAAGCGTCGTTCCAAATTATTTTCTTATTTTATCGCTAATAAATAACTTTCATACAGAATAGAACATAGCTTGCTGGTTAAGTCAGTGGACTTGCAACCTAAAGGCTCGGGTTCGAATCCGAGTTTGTTTCGCTGCGCCCACACTAGTGGCTCATCATTTTTATATTATTTTTTGTTGCGACCACATTAGTGGCTCATAATTTCTATATTATTTTTTGTTGCGACCACACTAGTGGCTCAACATTTTTATTTCTTTGTAACCACACTAGTGGCACATTTTATTACGACCACAGTGGTGGCATCTTTATTATCTCACTAAGACCCGAATTTGTAAACGACCATCAGTCGTCAGGCGCTTTGCCTGTCTCTTAGGATATTAAGGATTGTAAAACATTTTTCTACCCGAATTTGTAAGCAACCATCAGTCCTCAGACATTCTGTGTGTCTCCCTGTACAAAAAGTACAACCGATTATTGTAAAACGACCTTCAGTCGTCCGACCAGTTAATAATTTAGACAAACATTTGTGAGCGACCCTCTGTCGCAGGCACTTTGCCTCATTAAAATTGTATTTAGATTAAGGAGCGGCTGAGCCTACCTCAGCCAAAGAAAAAAACTTGTTACAATACCTTGCATAAAAATGTGCGCTCTGGATCGCACTTTCCGTAACAAACAACGGAAAAAGAGTTGCCAACCACACGCTGATTTGCAACTTGAATTTTTGCAACGTAAAATCTTATTATTTTTAGTTAGTGCTTTCCTATTGAAAAGTCCCAGAAAAGTACTACAAATTATTAAAAATAATACTACATGACGCCCTTTAAAGTTTTTAATTAATTTATTGCAAGTTTATTGATTTTTTCAGTTTCTAAAAAGCGTACACGATTCGTAACTTTATTTGTGAGTATTGGCAACCCCTACAAGTAAAAGAATTTTTTTGTCATAATGCTACAAACAGCTGTTTTGATTGATTTCTATTCCATGCATTGCTTGGTCGTCGTACTGATGCATAAAATGAATAGCTTACATTTTGTTTAATGCTCTCCCTAAACTTAACATGAATATGCATTGCCTGGTTCAGCCTGTAACGAGTTTTTATTTCCGGCTGAGGTAGGCTCAGTTGTCCCAGAGTTCATTTTGGAGGGATCTCGTAACCCCCTTGTTATCGGGTCACCACCTTTATTGCCGAATTGCGCACAATTGACGACTTCGTCAATTATTTCACCGACTTCTTTCCGGTAGTTCGGCTCGGACGATAGATGGTTTATTTTGACTTAAAACTAATACAATTTCTTAGAAAGGCAGAGTGCCTGGCGACGGAGGGTCGCGTACAATTGTTGGGTAACACTGTTATTTTTAATTAGTGAGACAGGCAGAGTGCCCAACGACAGAGGGTCGCGTACAGTGATTGGGAGTACCTAGTTCCTAATATAACGTACCTAGTACCTAATATAAAACTTAATATAAGTGTGTGTGTTTGTTAAAGAGTAAACTTTTTTATAAGAATTTCGGCATGGCCGGAAGAGTCACGGAGTGCTCGCAACAAAACAAAATATAAGAATTGGCAAGCCGGAAGAGTCACAGAGTGCTCGCAACAAAACAAAATATAAGAATTGGGCTAGCCAGAAGAGCCACGGAGTGCTCGCAACGAAAAATAAAACGATGTATATGGGCAGAGCCCTTTCTGCAAGACTTCAGTCGAAATTGACGATGTCTGCACCAAAAGTTTTTAGCGAAGCCTGTCGAAAGATGACGAGGCTTGCCTAAGAGCGGACCTGGGCTAAAGCAGTTTATAAATTTTCTTGCTTGAGCTAAGGCAACCAAAGAGTTTCGAAATGTTTATTAAGACGGCTTTCTTCCATGATCTGATGCGGAATTATATTGTGTGAAATGGAAATGTGAAGAAAGGCAAAAATAAAGAATTTATTTTCAGCTTGTGGAGCTGTTCTGTTTATGTTTACATTTGCCTGTATTGCCTGTATTTTGCCCTTTCTTTCTACAGCCGTTGTTATTATTATTATTCTTTTTCTTTCAAATTTGATTTGATATTTTATTCCTTTTAGTAACTAAATTACTTATTTAAAAAATTAATTGCAAAATTTTTCTTGACTTGCCGGTATGATGGTTTGAACCTCGGCCGTCTTTGGTTGTTAGTCAACCACCCTAACTACTACGCTATGAAGCTTAATGATATTTTGTTGATTTAAAGAAGGAAGTACTTTGTAACGAATGTGTTCGTTACACTCTATCCCCACTATGGAGTACAAAGAAATTAATAATAAAAAAAAAGGAAAAAAATACATTTTTAAGTTGTTTTAAATATTCAAAAAGCAAATTTATTAGGTTCTTCGAAGTGTGGTGGATTAGGCGTGTGATCCTTGTTTGTGGTTATTAATTTCCGAGTATTTTTATACTTCAGCTTAGCCCAGCCATCCTGGACAGTTACACCGATTATTCCGTGCCTCCGAGTTATTTGGAAATCTCGTCGTTTCGGTGATTTTTGCGGGGTAATGTGGATGTTATGTAACCAGTTGAAAGTGGTCGGTTCTTTTTTCCTAGTGATTTGTGATTTTGTGGTTGTGTTGTATCGATAAATTGATTGATCTGGAATCGAAGGGTTCCTATGTTTTGGTTTCCAAGTATTTCCACATCTCCAATTATTTGCATCGAGCTGTCGTTTTGGTTTGGTGCGCTGTTGAGGGTTGGCCTCGGGTTGTGAGTGAGTAGGTTGTGGGTTTTGCTTCGACAGTATCACTGCTCGTCGTAAACTTGCCGGTTTTCTACGGCGCTTTTTATTGTTTTTCGAAAACTTCTCTTCTGTTTTCTTGGTTTCTTGATTGTGTGTGATTTGCACGGCAACGTTCGGTTGGGCTACCATGCATAATTGAGGCACTTCCTGATTTTCGGGAGTTTGTAACTCCTCTCCGTCGAGAATTATTTTACCATTAAATTTCGTTAATAGATCTGTCCCCATTACAAAATCTTTTAGAAGGCCTGGTAGAAAATACACTCGGTGAGTGAATTTTAATGCTCCTATTTGAATAACGGTTTCAAAACTTTGCTCAATATTAATTTCATTGCCATTTGCCAATATTAAAGGCTGTAATTCTGAGATAGCCAGAATCTCATTAGACAGGTAGTCTTTGATGTTTGAGCCAATAAATGATAGTGTGGCCCCGGTGTCGAGCCAGGCGTCCGTGAGTCGGCCGTTGCATAAGATTTGCATTTGGAATCGATCATTTTCCGGGGTAATTGTTTTTGTCCATACGGTGGAAACTTTTCGACAGGTACAATCTTTAAACAATGTTCCTAGTTTTCCACAATGGCAACAAAATAATTGGCGTTGCCCCTTGATCCCTTCTTGAGTGTTCCCTGGTTCATTACACGTCCAACCGTGAGTATTGCGTGAGTCAGGTTTTGCAGATACCCAATTGGAAACACGGGGGCGTTGAGTACGGGATTCCTCTCCTCGAATATGCTCGTATTCGTCCGTTTGGCTCATCAGAGAATCCAGATTATTGAAATCGCAACGTCGTATGTATAGGCGATATTCTGGTCTCAAGCCTTCGTAGACTCGATCTACTTGGTCTTCTTGACGCAGCCTTGGATGTTGCCGTATCATGGCCATTATGCTCATGATATAATCTTTGGCTTTTTCGCGTCCGCCTTGCCGTCGTCGAATGATGTCTTCTTCTAGGCGTTGTAGATATCGAGGTGGAAGGAAAAATGTATATGCGGCTTCCTTAAACTGAGCCCAGGACTTAATCTCCTGCTTCTTATAGCGCCACCAGTCTTTGGCTCGTTCGCGTAGTAGCTCGTTTAGTGGTAGCAGAAGCTCATTATGCGGTATTCGGTAGCAGACCGCTAGTTCTTCAATATTTTCTATGAATTCAAGAATTGAGTGAGACCCGTTGAAGTGTAAATTCCACTTTCTTACGGTGTTCATGACGTCAACTTCGATTTGAGTGTTGGCGCATGAGGCTTGACTGGGCATTTCAGGTACAGGGAAACTGATTGCTACAGTAATTGTTTTTTCGGCTTTGGCTACATTTTCCGATGATTTTCTGATGCGACGTTCCTTCGTGAAGACGCTCAGACGCTGTCGCATTTCTTTTACCGTACCTTCCATAGGTAGGCCTAATAATGACATTTGTGCCTCTAATTCTTCCTTTTTCAGTTTGTAGATAAAATTTAAATTCTCGGGAAGGCCTTCTTCCTTATTTAATTCTAAGTTGGGTGAACCGCTTCGCAAGGAAGACGGTCCCTGCTCGGGCGCCATTTGTAACGAGTTTTTATTTCCGGCTGAGGTAGGCTCAGTCGTCCCAGAGTTCATTTTGGAGGGATCTCGTAACCCCCTTGTTATCGGGTCACCACCTTTATTGCCGAATTGCGCACAATTGACGAGTTCGTCAATTATTTCACCGACTACCTTCCGGTAGTTCGGCTCGGACGATAGATGGTTTATTTTGACTTAAAACTAATACAATTTCTTAGAAAGGCAGAGTGCCTGGCGACGGAGGGTCGCGTACAATTGTTGGGTAACACTGTTATTTTTAATTAGTGAGACAGGCAGAGTGCCCAACGACAGAGGGTCGCGTACAGTGATTGGGAGTACCTAGTTCCTAATATAAAGTACCTAGTACCTAATATAAAACTTAATATAAGTGTGTGTGTTTGTTAAAGAGTAAACTTTTTTTATAAGAATTTCGGCATGGCCGGAAGAGTCACGGAGTGCTCGCAACAAAACAAAATATAAGAATTGGCATAGCCGGAAGAGTCACAGAGTGCTCGCAACAAAACAAAATATAAGAATTGGGCTAGCCGGAAGAGCCACGGAGTGCTCGCAACGAAAAATAAAACGATGTATATGGGCAGAGCCCTTTCTGCAAGACTTCAGTCGAAATTGACGATGTCTGCACCAAAAGTTTTTAGCGAAGCCTGTCGAAAGATGACGAGGCTTGCCTAAGAGCGGACCTGGGCTAAAGCAGTTTATAAATTTTCTTGCTTGAGCTAAGGCAACCAAAGAGTTTCGAAATGTTTATTAAGACGGCTTTCTTCCATGATCTGATGCGGAATTATATTGTGTGAAATGGAAATGTGAAGAAAGGCAAAAATAAAGAATTTATTTTCAGCTTGTGGAGCTGTTCTGTTTATGTTTACATTTGCCTGTATTGCCTGTATTTTGCCCTTTCTTTCTACAGCCGTTGTTATTATTATTATTCTTTTTCTTTCAAATTTGATTTGATATTTTATTCCTTTTAGTAACTAAATTACTTATTTAAAAAATTAATTGCAAAATTTTTCTTGACTTGCCGGTATGATGGTTTGAACCTCGGCCGTCTTTGGTTGTTAGTCAACCACCCTAACTACTACGCTATGAAGCTTAATGATATTTTGTTGATTTAAAGAAGGAAGTACTTTGTAACGAATGTGTTCGTTACAAGCCTTTAGACTTTCATTTACATAGAAGCTTCTATTTGCCGAGAAACCAATATCTATAAGCCGGAGAGAGTGGTTGTCGGCCTTTCGATAAGCTGTAGCGGCCTTTAAAAACAGGTTTCTCTCATTCGAATGCAGAAACTTTATCATAATAAGAGAAGAGTCTGAATATGTTTACTCTGCTTCGACTGCACTCTACCACCGGCGCGAAAAATACGACTAAGCCGAACATTTTTAATCCCAATTTTAGAGCATAATTTGCAATAGATGTTGTTTAGATCTTCATTTTTCAGTTCCGGTATTCCGAAGAGTATTGCGTAATGACGCTCACGATGTCTCACGTCGTGTAGGCGTCTACACGATCAATAATATCATCAAGTTTTTGATGGAGATTAGTAACATCTGTCTGAGCAGATTCTATTGACTCAATGCGTGCAGAGATAGCAGCAACTGATTCTTTGGTTTCCTCAATGCTTTTTTCCCATGACTCCTCGATGCCACGAAAATTACTTTTAAATTCTTCGTGTAGACAATGTAGCTCCTTTTGCACCTTATCATAAACATCTTCCCGCAATGTACTGATTTCAGTTTTAATAACTTCCGTTAAGAAAACACTTTGTTTATCTAGACGTTGTTCAAGCATACGTAGAAGAGAGGAAGAGTCGGTATTGCTTGTTGTTTTTGCTTAGCCTCTGCTACGGACGGTCGGTTTTGTCGTTCTCTCACATGTTTAAATGCGTTCCTACTCGCTCAGCTACCGAGATCTAGATCGTGCTAGTTTTTTTGCGTTCGACATTGCATATTCGTATTTTGTGTATGCTGTTGTGTATATTTTTGAAGGACACTATTTGATGACCCCAGAAACGTACACAATTTGGTTTGACAATAACAGTCGTACATGGTACTGGAAACGGTAGTAATACTGCTACGTATTGTAAACGATAACAATACTGCCACGTATTTAACAACGGTAGCAATACTGCTATGTAGAATGTATAGTGTCGTATTGTTGTGAGACCACGTATTCTGAATCCTTACTATATAAATAAAACTCAAGCGCCTTCCCAGGAGATAAAAAGGTCGCCCTAACTTTTGTGTCCGGCGTGGAACGCCGTTGGACAGACAAGGTGACTTGCTTAGAGCTGGCACTCTTTAAAGGGAATTTTGCCGTTACCAGGCAAAAGAATTAAACGAGCCGATTAGTTTGGCTGCTGATAAAATTCTTGCTTTATTTTGGATCGCTCGGGTTTTTATATCCGAGCTGATCTCGTTCTTTTCCTTAGAGTAAATATAGTGACAATATTTATCTTATATATTTCTAGTGCTCTTACATATTCTTAACATAGTGCTTGTTCTTATTATTCTACTTCCACTCAATAATTTTATGTTTACTCGTTACATTTTATGGTTTTATTGAGTTTTTATTGAACCTTTCCCCAATCGTATTTTATCGCTTATCGATTTGGGCGGTTCAGCTTTGTAACTATATTCGTACTGTTTCCGCGTGCTACCGAATATATCGGGCACGGGGTAAACGTACTAAAATTGCTTGTTCAGCTTTAAATATTATAAACGTTGAAGAGTGTCCAGGAGCGGACTGTGTATTGTGTAGTGTTTGTGTTTGTGATTTTAATAACTATATTTATGAGTTCAATTATCTGACTCACAACAATGCGTGCCTTATTACATAGCAGCGGGCAGAGAAGTCGACAATTTTTCTACTTCTCTGCCGGCCGCGTGTAAACTATGTTGTGTTTTGCGCCAAATGAAGAAAGAATTCAGCAGCGTTGCGTTTTTTCTCCTGAACTTATTTTTACTTACATAATCAATGTAAAAAATTGCAGGGTCAATATGTGGATTAAAGTCAAAATGTCTTTCTTTGCTTTTACTGTTATATAAATTTATAAAATAAATGAATTTGGTATAAGTAAACAATAGGTGCCTAGCTCCGATTAAAAAAAAATATTTTTCAGGTATAACCCTCACCGCCCCTAGTCCAAGGGAGATAAAAAATGTTGCCGCTTTTGTGAAATTTAGGAGTTATAGGCCTTGGAATGCCAAAAATCTAAATGATATATCTTTAAATATAAGTTAAGATATCAACGTAACATTGGCGCCGTTAGCACAGCGTTAATCCTACACAAGCAGGCGTCACATTGAACCACGAAAGGCTTAGAATATTCTGGAGGAATGAGAAAAGGTGTGATGAGAAAAGGAATGATCATCGCCTCAAATGATAGTGATGAAGTAAATTTAAACTTAATCGCCTCAAATGATAGCTGGTATGAGCCAAAGAAAATTTTTGCTCTTTAAAGTGGTGACTAGAAGATCACGCTTATTCCAGAAATCGATGCCGCAAATGATGCGTGATGCTAAGTAAACCAAAAATTAACCATTTTTTCCATATTATTAGTTATTAGTTTTCCATATTATGGTTTTTTCCATATTTAAGAAATCCGGAAATTGATCTAATCTGACCATCGACCGTTTTAACACTATCTTTAAATTTCCTTAAAGTTTGTTCTGAATTTACTATGATTTGGAGGGCTGGTCCACCTATAACACTGACGTTCGTCCCACTATCTAATAATGCAAAATAATTATTTTCGTTAAGGGAAATGGACACGTAAGGACGAGAATCATTGAATCTCTCAACACGAATGAAATTACCGACTTTCAGAAAATTCACTGTCTTCCAAAATGTACGTAATCGGTCAGTTGTTCTTTTTCGATTGTTTCGTTTGATGTCGCTGAAAAGTCCTTCTCTTTTGCGTTTATAGTTATCCAAGCGCACGTGATAAAGAATTAATTCACGCAAATCGCGGTTGAAATTTGTGGTGGTTGAAGAATTACTGGAGCTGACGTCGAGGGTTTGATCGCTGCGGGCTTTCTTACGTCGTCGTCCGAGGTCCCGCTCTAGCGTTTTCCAAATTGGAATTGCATCTCTGATAAGCAGGCCTGGGCACTCCACATCCGTAGCAGAATACTAGCCGAGTCAGTGACAATTCCAATCGTCGCAATTCCAGCACCGGAGTAATGATATTCCGTTCTCCAACTGACACACTCCCGGCTCCATTTCCTTCACGCTCAGCACAGCCGGTTCACTTGGTTGCTTGAGAACACCCGGAACATACCTATCTTTCGCGGTGATTGGTATGTCTGTGGCATTCGCGTCTAAGTTCAGTCAAGCTCCGTATTGGAACGTGTAGAAGTTCCAGACGTAATTGTGGTTTAAGGTTATGTAGTAGCGTTTCAATCAGCTCGTCATCAGGATAACGGACTGTGTAGTCTGTCGCTCATTGAAAATACTGCGTCCAAAAATTCGTAAAAACGTTCGCCCGCACGTTGCTTACGACACTTAACGTTTTCTTTAACGTCGCAGTCAGTGAAGTAGTCTCTGAACTGCATTTGCAAGTTCTGATAAACATCAATCCACTCTAATTGATCAATCTGCCGGTGATATCGCCAAAACCACGTTTCTGCTTTGCCACGAAACAACAAATGTGCGTGTTGGCATAATATCGAATAATCTCCACCCAAGTATTGTTCAGTCAAGGTATTCACGCGATAAATAAATTCCATTCTTTTCTAAAATTTTACTTTAATTTCCTAATGCTACGTCTTCCAAATACAACCAGACGTTATTGGAATTTCTTTAACGCCACGTACAAAAATTTCTGCTTCCCACCAAGATTATTAACACCAATTTTACAGCGCTTTCTTCGAAATCTACAACAACACTAGAAGTTGTCAAACTTAAACGAAGTAAATCCCTAAAAATATGTACATAAGTCTTTGCACCACTGTAGAGCGACCGCTTCATCCGTTGTTGGTTTTAATATCATCAGGTTCAGTTGGATCTCTTTAAAACTCTTGGGAGAACTCCAACACTGCATTCACGACAGGTTTTCAAAGGTGCCTTTCTGTAAAAATGAAACACTTACACTTGTAAAGATGTTTCTTTTGCCAAGGTATACTCAGCTAAAAGCAGAGGCCCGATTTAGGAACGAAAATTATAACACTAGTTTTTTCCTTTTAATTTTGGTTAATTTTATTTTAAAATCCTGTTCTATTTCCTGTTCTATTTTGCTTTACAATTATAATTATTATTCTTAAATTTCTATTGAATATTGAATTATGAATTATTCAATTATTATTATTTATTATTATTATAGTTATTATTTAATTATGAATTATTTATGAATTATTATTATTGTTCTTAATTGTAATATTATTATTATTGTAATTCTAATTATAATTCTTATTTTTTTAAAATAATTCTTATTGTACAATTATTATAGTTCTTAATATTGTAGCTAATATTACTACACGAAACCAATGGTGTTACTATAAGGGTTAGTATTAGCCTCCGCCAGAGGGCACTTAGCTAATATTACCACGACGATTAACATTAGCCTCCGCTGGAGAGCACTTAGCTAATATTACTACAAGGATTATAAACGAATTTATGTGACTCACCAGTTGCACGATCTCCAAAAGAAGGAAGCTCACGTCGATCCGTGCTCTTTTTATAATATGATCGTCGTTATTTACTTCTTATTTACCGATGACCTTGGAATAATCCTCTTTGTGTATTTGTTAGGAACAGGCTGCTTTGTAAGCTCTCGTGTGGTTGTTGTTGTCTGTTGTTTACACGAAATCCTAATTTGTTAATCCTCTTTGTGTATTTCTTGTACTCTTGTACTTATATAAGTTAAACTTCGAGCTCCGTGGTGTTGTTGTTGGCGTAGTAGTTCGATTGTTATATATAGTAGTTGTGATTTGTACTGCTCATTGTACCATTGTTATTTCATATGGTTATTGTGATTCCTACTGCTCATTGTACTCTTGTTATTTTATATGGTTGTTGTGATGTGTACTACTCATTGCAATTTTTTTTCCTATGGTTGTTGTTGCTTGGTGTGGTGAGCTTTTAAGCTCGTGCTACGTTTGATGTTCGCGTCGTGTAATATTCGACGTTCGCTTCGTTTTGTTTTAAGATAGTTTGTGTGGTGTTGTTAGAGTTAAATCCACCTCGGTTTGGGAGTCTTATCACGGAGTTGTTGACGTTTTTCGGATAATTCGGAAAGCGGCATCTGGTCCAAAGCCACCAATTTAAAAATTGATATGAATGGGCTCTGTTATGGCTGCACCAGAATCGAGCGCAGTACGTTTTTGCCAATGGTGCGCCGGGTTTATATTCAATCTTGCCATTTAACCTAAAGAAAAATTTTAAACTTCAATCACTAAAAGAGAGTCACGGTAGCGAGTAAACCTAACGAAATTTTTAGCTGAGCAACTGAAGACTCAGAATATCATTTTAGCGACATCACTAAAAACATTAGGTCAGTTAATTTTTAGCATTTTAGCGATGGAGTTTTAGCTTTAGCCAAGAGAATCTCAGAGTCCGGCTGCTGCTAATTGATAGTAACGACGCACTCGATCAACTCACGACAAACAATAAGCTATATACATACATATGTACATATGTATATGTAGCTAAAACTGAGTTCTGACTGAACTGACCAACTGAACTCACGGTAAAAGCTTCTACGAGTATGTTTCTGCAGAGCGTCAAAGACAATTGAACCCAGTTTTGCAGAAACACCAACACACATTCTAGGAAAAATCTGAGATAATTTATTTTTTTTATTGATTTTATCCTATTTTTAATTTTCTTTTAAACCACCAACTTATTCTAATTTTTTACAGAAAAAAAACATGATTAGTGAAAATATATTTATTTTATAATGACGAATTATTAATTTGCAGAAAGCAACCAACCATCATGTGCACTTGCAAAATCGAATAACTCCAGTTTTGCATTATTTTAAAATATTAGTGTAATTTTTAAATATGACATAACTAATAGTTTAAAATATTAGTGTCAAAGTACTCCAAATATCTCAAACTGTCACAGTATACGTGAGGCCCTAGTGTCAGTTAGCAGTAATACAACATAACATTGGTAACTTTATGTTCGTAAAATACGATGATTACAACTTTCTTTTCTTCCTGAATCGAATTTTTCTCATGCAATTATTATATTCGTATATATCAAGAAAAATTAACATTACCTTAGCGGGTCATTATTGGGATATACTAAAGCTATTCGGTCTCCAGGTTTTAGTGTTATCTGCTCAGGACCCTTGGTAAAAATTTTTGTAGAAAGTGCATAAGCAACCTTCTGTGCACGTGAATATAATTTCCCATAAGTAAGAGTAGTAGATATCTTTCCGTTTGGATCAAGAACAGTTGCCATGGGAGACTTACTTGAATTCACCCCAAATCGCTGCAATGCCGCTTCCAAAGATGGCGATAATCCCGCAGTTACTGAAAGTTGTTCACCATGAATTGCAGTCATAGTGTTACCTTCGGGTCTGGGGGCATTAGGGTCTTTGGGATTTGCAGCTATTTCTAAATCTATATCATTGTCTTCATAAAATTCAGGAAGAGGGCGCCGCTTTGGCCTTTTAAGAGTATTTAACAGTTGTTGTATTTTAGCTGAAACTTTCCAACGACCTATTGTTTCCATATCATTACTGCCATATTGATTTACGTTGGCATATCTTGTAACTCGATCAGCCCCACAGCGAAAATTATTAAATTGTGTAATATCCGGCGCAGCATCTGAAAGACATATTATATGGAAACTTTTACTTTGGATGTTGAAGTAAGAAAGACAGTAATAATTCTCTATATAAATTATGATTATAGCTCAGTAGATTGTTCAGTAGATCGGCAAACTTTTTTAGTAGTCGGGCATATTCTGAAACTTAAAAGAACTCCCTATTAAGAAGCAGTTTTTAAATATGAAAATATTTGTAAATTATTTTTATATTTTATCGTAACATAAATTATAAGACATACATTCATTTCGTTAATATCAACTTTAATTTAATACATATGAACATTTAATAATAAATTTAAATTTAATGAGAAGTTTGATATTGACACTGTTTGACAAATTTTCAGCTAGTTTATTGTAATTTGGCACATCAGTCGAATTTACAGTTCTTAGACATTGGACGTTGGTCCATCAGTGAGGGTTGATCGGTACTTTGATTTATTGTGCTTCATGTTTGAAAACAAACATTCGCAAAAATATGTTGCTGCGCAAAGAGAGTGCAATTTTAAAGCACAATTTCTCAACAATGGGTAATCATATTTGTTAACTAAATTCCAAAATCTTTCTTCTCGATGATGTGACTTTAGTTTGATGTAATTTTTCATACTTGAGCCAGCGATGCTCAAACTTCTTTAATCCGTCTGAAAAATACGTTTTCTGAAGGTCTGCAAAGTAGGCCTCCTCATTCGACTCAAATTTCTGCCCGGCGAGTGACTTTTTCAAGTTTGGAAACAAAAACAATCGCACGGGACCAAATCTGGAGAATACGGTGGATGGGGTAGCATTTCGTAGCCTAATTCGACCAATTTGGCCGTGGCGACGGCGGAGGTGTGAGCCAGTGCGTTGTCATGGTTAAAAAGCACTTTCTTCTTCGCCAAATGGTGCCGTTCTTTCTGCAATTCGGCGTCGAATCGGCCCAATAATTCGGCATAGTAGAGCCCTGTGATCGTTTTGCTCTTGTCCAGGTAGTCGATGTAGAACACACCTTTTGAATCCCAAAAAACGATGGCCATTACCTGTCCGGCCGATAGGACAGTCTTCGCCTTCTTCGGAGCACGTTGATCCATGCACCAGTGCAGTCCACCAGTGGATCCATGTTTCATCAACGGTCACGAAACGACGAAAAAACTCCTTCGGATAGCGCCTAAAAAGCATCAAACACTGCTCTAAAGTGGTCTCACGGTTGCGCTTGTTGTCCGAAGTAAACAAAAGCGGCACGCATCGGGCCGACAGCTTCCAATGCCCAATATTTCATGCAGGATATGACCCACGCGGTCTTTTCAGATGCCTACTGTCTCAGCTATCTCGCGCATCTTCAATTGGCGGTCTTTCAATACGAGATCGTGAATTTTTTTTCACGTTATCCTCCGTGGTAGCCGTTTTCGGGGCACCTAGGCGTGGCTCATCAAAAATCGACGTGCGAGCACGTTGAAACTCGTTAAACCAATTTTTGACGTTCGCAAAAGTAACGCCGTTAAATTAACGTGAGCAAAAGTAACTAAGAAAGTAACGTCGTTACTCTCAGTTATTCGTTCCATCTGTCTGTCTGTGGAAATCACGATTACGGGAGAACGAATGAAAATATCGCGATGAATTTGGCGCGAATATTCTTTGTCTCCATAGACTGTTTGGTATTGAAAATGAAGCAAATAGGACCAGTGCCTCGCCTGCTTTGTATAGCAAATAAGAGTTTTGCCGTGCTTATAGCTCAATTTCTCAGCTCGTATAATTTTTTAAGCGAAATATGAAGCTAAAATTTTATTTCCGGGTCCACCGTCTGTCTCAGACCGATCATCGAAGCAAAATGCTGACGCTGTCTGTAAGAAAACCAAGTTTAAGTAACTTTGGTTTAACTTGTTCCAATTCCTGGACGATCTCATCTCAGGTAATAAATATAAAAACCGCTCAATTACCTTTCCTTTACTCTGCTAAATTATTTCTGTGAGTGATAAGGTCTTTAAATTCTTCATTATCTTCTTGTAAGAGTAATTTAAATAATCTGTGTTGCATTGCACCTTTTCTTATTGAATTTATAACTTTTGTTACAGTTAGTATACAATGCACTAAAGGAATTACTTTCGAGCAGAACATTTCTGGGTGAATTATGCAGTGGTAAGATGCAAATTTTGGGAGTATTGGATTTTTCTTGCGCAATTAATTCAATATTATTTCCTTTCATCGCAGGTAGCTCCATCTGTTGTAATTGCAGACAATTTTTGTAGAGGTATATTAGTTTCCTTCAAATATTGTTGCAAAAATAAATATGTATATGTATATCGCTGCCCCTTGTAACAGGTGCTTCAAAAGTCCGTAGGATAAGTAAGAAAAAAAAAAAGTTTTGACAAAATTCGATTTTATTATTCAACATAACATTCAACATTTTATTATTCAACATAACATAACATATTATTCAACACAACTTTTCGATTTACCACTTTTATAGTACGATTTCTCTTTCTCGTCAAAATAGGCCTTAGCAGAGGCCCAGCAGAGTTCGGATAATGTTTATCAAGCCATTGTTTGGTTTCCACTGTATTTTTTTCATCAAAAAGCAATGTTTTATTAAAAATCGAAATTCACTTTTTTCCATTTTTTTTTTCCAAAAACAAAAGTTGCTTCACACAAAATGCTATAACTCGCGATTCAATTGTCAGGTTGCTGTCCTATTTATACACGTATCGTTTGAAGGTCAAGCAGTTCAAACCGTAATTCGGGAATTTTTGCCATGGCAATCACACACAGTCCTTGAGGTGTGAGACGGTGTATTGTCTTGGAGGAGAGATTTTTTCTGCAAATGTGGCCGTTTTCCCAAAATTTCTGCCTTCAGCCTGTCGAGAAATGATGCGTAGTATGCTCCTGTAATGGTTTTCCCTTTTTTGAGATAGTCATAACTCCATAAAGATAAAAATAACTCCACGACTGTCCCAGAAAACAAACGCTATCACTTTCAAACAGGGTTCGGAAAATATCGCTCAAAATTTTCGGATACCGAAAAAATACCAGAAATTTTTCTGCATAAACTATGCCTGGATGTATTTTTTTACCTATTAAACTTGAGTACATATTTTGTGATGCAAAAGTTTACTTCGTGGATAACAATTAGCATTACTTTTTATTCTTTAAGTGAAGATTATAAAATTTATAATTTTACTTGTGTGCATTTTCTTGTGTGCAGACCCTTCATGCTTCATGAAAGAAAATTCAAAAAGGACCTGCAAAATTGCTTATCACCATATTATACAATTCACAGCGAGCTTGTAAGGGCAAGCAAGCAAAGCAAATTTACAGATTCTTTTAAACGGACAGAAGGCGCACAAAATTTAGAAGAAAGTTCAAAATGTGAAGGTAATATTGTTCAACCAAACAAACGTTCTGGTTTAATTGTACTGAGCAGCGATGACGAAGAAAATTATTAAATTAAGTTTATATTGAACTAAATTAAATGTATATTTTTGTTTTGTTTCCCAATAAACATGAAGTTACTTATGTGAAATTAAAAAAAAAATCTTTTTAATAGCTTTTGGAATATAACTCCCTTTTTTGTACTGGCTTCTAGTCTCATATAACACGGTTTCGCACAACACGGGACTTTGTAGGAACGTATCTACCGTTTTATAGGAGGGATACCTGTACTTATAAAATGAATACTTATTTATAAGATTTTAATTTTCATTATTTTTAAAGTTTCTGATAATATAGAATTCTGCATCCAATATATGTATTTCAATTATAAAATTTTACTAGTAATTATTGGAAGTTGTTAGCTAAGCATTTATTGAAAGCATTCGTTGTTCGGTTGCAAGCACAAATTCGGTCGCATTATAATTCCCGATTTAATTATCGGGAACTATACAGACACTTGAAACAATTAAAATATTCAATTCTTCTGGAAAACAATTGAACAACTTTGAACAATTTTTTCTGTACTTCAGAGCTTCCACATTTCTTTATAAAATATGCTACCTGCTGGCCCTCAAATAAAACTTTTTTTATCAAACGTAATTACTGTACGTTGAAAAGTATTCAAGGCTAATTTCCGCCTTGGCCGATTTTTTTGTTATTCTTGCGTATGCCTGAAAAATTTATATATTCATATATAAATTATATATATTATAATATATATAATAATATATAATATATATTAATATTATATATTATATAATATTATATTATATAATATTATATATATTATAATAATATATAATATATAATAATATAATATAATATAATATATATAATATATATTCATTCCAATCTGGGCCAAAGGATTAACATTTTTGAATAATTATTTTTGTTGCCCTATTTTTTACTCGAAATAAAAATCAGATACAAAAAATTTAAGGATAAGGTTTCCAGATGCTTGCTCGCATGTTTACGAGTATACATATGTATATGTATATGTATAATGAAATGAATTTTTCGCTTTACAAAATATAAGACATAGATTTAATTTTGTAATTAATTTTAAAGTTTATTTTATCTAATATGTCCTTATTACGCTTGACTAGTAAAATACTTTTTAAGTTTTCCCGACTTCTAATCTATTTCTAAGAATAGTTAGCATGTTGCAAGATCCTCAAGCTTACTTGGCCCCTTCATGGTCCCCGACTAGCTCAGTATTAACACTAGGACGCGGTTCTTAACCCGCCATACAGGGGCACGGACCAATACCTTTGACAACAAAAAAAAATAAATAAAATAAATCAACAAAAAAATACAAAACCATCCACGACTGCAGCCCATCACGCCATCCTGCTCCACCGATCCCACCACAAAGATTTAACACATCATTTCAAACGACACTACAATTTTATTAAAACTCAAAATACCAAAAAAAAACAACTACTCCCTATGGCCAGACACACATTCGTTAAAACACAGAATCCCTTAACATGACCTAACCGGACATTCCTAGAGAGCTCTTTAGCAATGTACCGGAAGTCTTCGATTTAAAATCAATCCGTATTAAGACCGACCCCGGAATTCCCTCGCCCGACCAACGGGTCACAAAAAATATTCACTAAATAAAGATTAAAAAAAAAACTAAAAAATACTGAAACTTACATACAAACTTACAAATATAATGAACTTACAACTACACACTCCAAGTACAATAATAAATACAACAAAACTATGAAATGAAACAAAAACTCAAAATTGTATAAAATTTGAAATAAAAAAAAAAATAAATAAATATACAAAGATTTAAAAATTATTAGAAAAATAATAAAAGCAAATTAAAAATATGGAAATCCAAGGAATGGTCACGGCTTCGTTGTCTCACAGCGCTCGCCAATGCAAAAATCGCAAAATCGCAAAATTTTAGCCGATGATAGAGCTCTGCCGACTTCTCTGTCTCTTATCACCGTCGGCGACTGTTTTAAACAAACTCTGCTCAACTTAAGCTCAATTCAATATCATGCGACTTTCAATAAATTGTTCAACAAATCTCATGCGAGTTTCGCCACTCCGTGGGGAAAATTTCTTCCTCTCTCATTCAGCCTATAATCACATCCAGCTCATGAGACTCCAAGTTAAAAATTCTTCGGTCGCGCCGCTAGTGGAATCCACCAGTGCCACCCCAGCAGCCACTTGGTATCGCCTTATCCAACAAAAAAACTAAAATCAAAATCAACCACCTTCCTACCTTAGCTTTTTCCTTTATCAAATCTTATCCAAAAAAGACTTTGCCGCCTAGATCCTATGTCCGGGACGTGAATTCCTACTGGACGATCCTCAATTTATTTCCGGCACAACTTTGGCTGGTAGCACGGCACAAAAGGTTAATTTCAAAAATTTTAATTTAAATTTTATTTTCTTCACACATGCATATATGTAACTGTGGAATTAAACTTCTGAAATTCTTATTTCAATTTTATTTCAGTCTTAAACACTCCGGCGCGACCACTTCGTATTGGATTTAAATTGCTTTTGACTCCTTTTCACTCTGCCTGACTAGCATCGACCGGTCAAACAGAGTCGCCGTTCAGTGACCTTGACAAAATCGTTTCTTTTCGTGCGCGCGGAATTCTATTTATCCAGAATTCCGCGCACATAAAAGGAAACGATTTGGCGCGAAATTCTAATTTTAATATAACTAATACTACACAACTATACATAAACCTTATACCATTTAATAATAATACAAAAAAAAATAATACAAACAGTAATACACAAAAAACACACAACAACACAACCACGGAAACGCTCCTGCCCACTACCAGGCACTCAGACTTTTAAAGTGCTTCGCGACAACACCAAACATTTTCCCAACCATGAATGGGCCTTTGAGGCTGGTAACCTCTTTTTTGCAACTACAACTTTGACGCAATTTACTACAGGCCCACTCTCTGTGGCTGAATTCCTATGGTGAATATACTATTGAGAGCCATCTGCCAACAACCACAGGTAAATCTATTACATTGTATTTTCTCATTCCTTTTCTTTCTAGGTTCTCTTTCCTCTGGCAGGTTTGACGTTTCTTAAATGGGTAAGTATTTTTATATTTTGTTTACAACAGGACAACGACCATGGTTTTTCTTCAATAATAATTACTCTTTCTTTCAGGCAACAGACCGCATGCAACAAGCATCAGTGGGAGTGCGCTAAATGCTCGCTTAACTGAAACCTGCGTCGCGACGTTAACTAAAAGTAACGAAGAAGTAACGACGTTAACTAAAAGTAACGAAAAAGTAACGACGTTAACTGAGAGTAACGAAGAAGTAACGACGTTACTTTCTTAGTTACTTTTGCTCACGTTAATTTAACGGCGTTACTTTTCAGTTAAAGTTACTCAAGTAACGCCACGCAAAGTAACGCGTTACTTTTTTCGAATTTTGTTACTTTTTGTAGTTTCACCCAAAGGAGTGAAAATGTGGGTGAAAAATTTTGTTTATACCAAAAAAATTTTATTGCGCTAATCGATAGGAAATAACATGAAACGGATTTTGGACATGGTGGGCGGTGGGTGGGGACCCCCCAACGTGGTCACACAAGGGTGTTTTGACCAAAAAATTTTTATTGCACAAATCGATAGGAAATATCGTGAAACGGATTTTGGACATGGTGGGCGGTGGGTGGGGACCTCCCCCAAAGTGGTCATACGGGGGTGTTTTGACGAAAAAATTTTTATTGCACAAATCGATAGGAAATACCACGAAACGGAATTAGGACAGGGTCCGAAAGGTGTTGGGTGGTCACCACCGTGTGAACACCAGATACCCCTTGGATCCTGTCCAAAATCCGTTTCGTCATGTTTCTAAACGATTTGTGCAATAAAAATTTGTGCATTTGTAATGTTACTTTAACGCGAACAAAAGTAACGAAAGTAACTTCGTTACTTTCAGCTAACGTCGTTACTTCTTCGTTACTTCGTTACTCTGAGTAACGAAGTTAAAGTAACTTTACCGATAACGATAACGATTAATTAACTAGTGTATAGTTAATTTAACTAGTTAATGCCCAACTCTGGCCATTGGCCATTGTTGTTAACAATGCACAAATTCGTGTCGGCCGTGTTAGGTGTCGTCAATAGTCACGTTAAGTCGCTCTTTTCACTGTGACAACGAAAAAATTTTTTTAAATGCATTCTTTTTGAATGCAAATTTTTTTAAATAAAAAGGAAGTGTTTCGAAGCTTTTGTTTTTGTTGCAGTAAATTATGTACATTTTACATAAGTTTTTCTCTAAAATTCTTTTCCAATATTTATGATGTTGTCGCTATTTAAACTGATTGCAAAAAATTTCAACAAGAGTCTATGTAGACAATGCATGTATGTTATGTATATATGTATATTTTTTAATAGCATTTAATAGGAAAATATATGGGTATGGACTGTACTCATTAGAAATAGAAAAAAATAGTTGTTACCTGCTTCTTAATAAATTGCCAAAAGGGTTGAACCGTAAGGATGCCCTTGTATTCATGGCAAATCTGTACGGGCCGTTATTACCTAAATATTTCTATCTTGCAGTTTAAAAGTGCAATAAAAAATTATTAGAAAAGGTTGAAAGTAAAAGTGGTCCAATGTTGCAGGTAACAGGTTTTACACACAAGGTATTATCCATGACACATGAAGTTCAGATCGTTTTTTAGTTCTACATTTCATAGAAGTTTTTTGAAAATGAATAAACGGGACTCACCATGTCTCATCCAATCATATATTTCCATTCATATATGTATGTACATTATATTCATTGTATTGATGCCTGAATTTGGCATAAAAAAAATTATTTTTAAAAATTATTTTCAATTGTTGTACATCTTCAAACACAATGGGACGAAAGCCTAAACAGTTCGTGCGAGAGTTTTTTACAGAAAATGCTCCAAAGTAATAGGTGAAAAGTGGATTTCAATTACATTACAAATTTAGAAAGACATATAAAATTAAAACATGACTATTTTTATAAGAGATTGTTATTGGAAAAAAGTGGCCAAATTCCGGGCCAAAACTACAAAAAGTTAAATTTAGTGTTAAGTTCAGTGAAGAAGAGGTCGTAGGACACATTGTGGACTTAGTAGCAAAAGAAAATGTACCTTTTTCCTTCTTGTATTAAACATTTTTTCGGTTTTTTGTTCAACCAATATTTAAAGGTTTGGAAATGGGCGTCATTAATGCTCATAACATTTTTAAAATTTGGAATTCCAGACAGTTGCTTATAAAGCAAGGCATAATTAAGGGGGTTATTCCTGAACGCCCGGGCCTTTAACTCCCATGAATTCTTCTCAATTATGCTTTGTTATTTTTGCTGAACAGATGCTTTGCTTTCTGAAAAAGAAGAACAAGCAAGCGAGTCCCGATTTTACGTATGTTGTTGGTTTTCTTACATGCTTTTCAGGTCTGTAGATGAAAACATACGAATTTCAACCACTTTTAGAACCTGATGTGATTCGTCTTTCACATGTCATACAAGGCCCATCGCAAAACCATGCGTCTGCACACAACTATGCAAAAATTTGTGCATTATTTTTATAAATTCTTATAAAAACACATTTAGATACACTTTATTACTTCAATTTGCATTTCTATCTAATGTATTTTGCAAAATATGCACAAAATATTGTGAAAAAAGAATTTAACCCAAATTGCGCACCACCAAAAAAAAAATACTTGAAGGCACGTTTTTGTTTACAGGCGGCCATTTTTTAACCAACAACAATCTTCGACATTAGCTCTGATCACTTCCGTGAGGAGTAGTCCACAGGTGGCGGATAGTGGAACGCTCGGTTTGACTTGTGCAAGCCGGGTAGGTGGGAGAACGTACCACCCGCGGACCAAAACTGGATAGGGGTACGGTCCCCGAAGTAAAAACCAACATGCAGAGTCTTATAGGGAGTAAACTTACGGTGCAGGGGGTCGGATCCCCAGTACCGGCGGCTTTGGGGAGTGAGCAAGCGGGCTCCCAGTCGTCGTCATCCTGCGACCGCAATACATTGGAGGTGGGTAACTTGGCCACCAATGTAGATATAACTACAAGAAAACCCGACCAAACAGACATGGACAACAGAGACACCAAGACAGACAGGGACAGAACGGGGGAGGACGGACGCACCGCACTGAACCAGTCTGACATCTCTACGGACTTGGACGCGACCATTTTAGTCTGTCCGTCCGTTGAGAAATAGGGGGTGGACAGCTGTCAACCTGCTAAGCGAAAACCGAGCTAAGGGACCTGAGGAGCTATTCTCGGAGGCTGTTTAACAGGGCCAAAAAACTTAACACAAGCACACACTGGGATAAATACCAAGAGGTGCTAAAAACATATAAAAAGGAACTCCGGGTGGCAAAACGAAGCTCTTGGAGACTTTTCTGTGAACAGGTCGACTCTGTAAACGATGCGTCCAAAATTAAGAAATTCCTATCGAAGACTCACTCGCAACCTGGACTAGTGACAGGGAAGGACGGGAACCATGCTGGTAATTTGGAGGAGTCGATACGAATATTGATGAATGAACATTTTCCTAACTGCTTCGTTGGAAATACAAAAAGCAGAATGGAAAATTTTGAAAAAAGGGAAGGAGTGACTATTACGAGCCACATGGTAAGGAAAGCCATTATTGACTTTAAACCGTACAAGGCAGCAGGGCCAGATGGTATCTTCCCAGCAATGCTTCAGTGCTGTGTGGAGATACTAGAGCACAGACTGGCTACCTTATATATGGCATGTATCCAACTAGGCTATACGCCGAAGTTATGGAGACAGGCAAAGGTAGTCTTCATACCCAAACCGGGTAAGGCGGACTATAAATCGCCAAAATCCTACAGACCAATTAGTCTTACATCATTTATGCTTAAAGTTATGGAGCGCATTTGCGACAACATAATTAAGGAAAGCATTCCAAAAGAAATCCTAACGTTCAAGCAGCACGCGTACGTCAAGGGTATATCGGTAGAGACAGCACTGCAAGAAGTTGTGCATCATATAGAAAGATCTTTAGACCGTAAAGGATATACGCTCGCTACCTTTGTAGACTTAGAGGGCGCCTTTAATAATGTCACCACAGACACCTTGAGTATGTCCTTAGGCTTATTCAATGTGGACCAATCCATAGCTAGATGGATAAAAAAATAGTTGTTACCTGCTTCTTAATAAATTGCCAAAAGGGTTGAACCGTAAGGATGCCCTTGTATTCATGGCAAATCTGTACGGGCCGTTATTACCTAAATATTTCTATCTTGCAGTTTAAAAGTGCAATAAAAAATTATTAGAAAAGGTTGAAAGTAAAAGTGGTCCAATGTTGCAGGTAACAGGTTTTACACACAAGGTATTATCCATGACACATGAAGTTCAGATCGTTTTTTAGTTCTACATTTCATAGAAGTTTTTTGAAAATGAATAAACGGGACTCACCATGTCTCATCCAATCATATATTTCCATTCATATATGTATGTACATTATATTCATTGTATTGATGCCTGAATTTGGCATAAAAAAAATTATTTTTAAAAATTATTTTCAATTGTTGTACATCTTCAAACACAATGGGACGAAAGCCTAAACAGTTCGTGCGAGAGTTTTTTACAGAAAATGCTCCAAAGTAATAGGTGAAAAGTGGATTTCAATTACATTACAAATTTAGAAAGACATATAAAATTAAAACATGACTATTTTTATAAGAGATTGTTATTGGAAAAAAGTGGCCAAATTCCGGGCCAAAACTACAAAAAGTTAAATTTAGTGTTAAGTTCAGTGAAGAAGAGGTCGTAGGACACATTGTGGACTTAGTAGCAAAAGAAAATGTACCTTTTTCCTTCTTGTATTAAACATTTTTTCGGTTTTTTGTTCAACCAATATTTAAAGGTTTGGAAATGGGCGTCATTAATGCTCATAACATTTTTAAAATTTGGAATTCCAGACAGTTGCTTATAAAGCAAGGCATAATTAAGGGGGTTATTCCTGAACGCCCGGGCCTTTAACTCCCATGAATTCTTCTCAATTATGCTTTGTTATTTTTGCTGAACAGATGCTTTGCTTTCTGAAAAAGAAGAACAAGCAAGCGAGTCCCGATTTTACGTATGTTGTTGGTTTTCTTACATGCTTTTCAGGTCTGTAGATGAAAACATACGAATTTCAACCACTTTTAGAACCTGATGTGATTCGTCTTTCACATGTCATACAAGGCCCATCGCAAAACCATGCGTCTGCACACAACTATGCAAAAATTTGTGCATTATTTTTATAAATTCTTATAAAAACACATTTAGATACACTTTATTACTTCAATTTGCATTTCTATCTAATGTATTTTGCAAAATATGCACAAAATATTGTGAAAAAAGAATTTAACCCAAATTGCGCACCACCAAAAAAAAAATACTTGAAGGCACGTTTTTGTTTACAGGCGGCCATTTTTTAACCAACAACAATCTTCGACATTAGCTCTGATCACTTCCGTGAGGAGTAGTCCACAGGTGGCGGATAGTGGAACGCTCGGTTTGACTTGTGCAAGCCGGGTAGGTGGGAGAACGTACCACCCGCGGACCAAAACTGGATAGGGGTACGGTCCCCGAAGTAAAAACCAACATGCAGAGTCTTATAGGGAGTAAACTTACGGTGCAGGGGGTCGGATCCCCAGTACCGGCGGCTTTGGGGAGTGAGCAAGCGGGCTCCCAGTCGTCGTCATCCTGCGACCGCAATACATTGGAGGTGGGTAACTTGGCCACCAATGTAGATATAACTACAAGAAAACCCGACCAAACAGACATGGACAACAGAGACACCAAGACAGACAGGGACAGAACGGGGGAGGACGGACGCACCGCACTGAACCAGTCTGACATCTCTACGGACTTGGACGCGACCATTTTAGTCTGTCCGTCCGTTGAGAAATAGGGGGTGGACAGCTGTCAACCTGCTAAGCGAAAATCGGGAGCGGCTAGACGCAAAGCCGCCCGAATCAGGAGACTGGCCGCTAGCGGGGGGACTGAGGTCAAACCCCCAAATACCAAATCACTCTTCGGAGAGAGGACCACGGTTGCTGAGGGCACTTCGGTGGACTCACCAAAGAGGGTCAGATCTCCGGAGGAGAAGCAGGAGGGATATGTTTTAGAATCTTAGATTTACAAAGGGAAACTGTTTCATACAGGAACAAAAAGGCCACAGATTGGCCTAAATTTAAAGAGCAAATGGAAAACTGGCTCAATACCAATATTAGGGACTCTATCACAACTTGTAAGGATGTGGATAGTGAAACCTATATAATCACAAAAGGACTTTCAAAAGCCTTCGAGGATACATGCCCTCTAAAAAAATCCCGGGCTCCAGGGTATAAAGCTTGGCTAACTCCCGAGCTAAGGGACCTGAGGAGCTATTCTCGGAGGCTGTTTAACAGGGCCAAAAAACTTAACACAAGCACACACTGGGATAAATACCAAGAGGTGCTAAAAACATATAAAAAGGAACTCCGGGTGGCAAAACGAAGCTCTTGGAGACTTTTCTGTGAACAGGTCGACTCTGTAAACGATGCGTCCAAAATTAAGAAATTCCTATCGAAGACTCACTCGCAACCTGGACTAGTGACAGGGAAGGACGGGAACCATGCTGGTAATTTGGAGGAGTCGATACGAATATTGATGAATGAACATTTTCCTAACTGCTTCGTTGGAAATACAAAAAGCAGAATGGAAAATTTTGAAAAAAGGGAAGGAGTGACTATTACGAGCCACATGGTAAGGAAAGCCATTATTGACTTTAAACCGTACAAGGCAGCAGGGCCAGATGGTATCTTCCCAGCAATGCTTCAGTGCTGTGTGGAGATACTAGAGCACAGACTGGCTACCTTATATATGGCATGTATCCAACTAGGCTATACGCCGAAGTTATGGAGACAGGCAAAGGTAGTCTTCATACCCAAACCGGGTAAGGCGGACTATAAATCGCCAAAATCCTACAGACCAATTAGTCTTACATCATTTATGCTTAAAGTTATGGAGCGCATTTGCGACAACATAATTAAGGAAAGCATTCCAAAAGAAATCCTAACGTTCAAGCAGCACGCGTACGTCAAGGGTATATCGGTAGAGACAGCACTGCAAGAAGTTGTGCATCATATAGAAAGATCTTTAGACCGTAAAGGATATACGCTCGCTACCTTTGTAGACTTAGAGGGCGCCTTTAATAATGTCACCACAGACACCTTGAGTATGTCCTTAGGCTTATTCAATGTGGACCAATCCATAGCTAGATGGATAAGACACATGCTAAGCCATAGGTACATTTGGTGTGAACAGTGTGGCATAAAAGTAAAGGGGAGAGTACTACAGGGGACACCTCAGGGAGGAATCCTGTCACCGTTATTATGGGTTTTGGTAGTACATAGTCTCCTAAAAAAGCTAGCTGAGGAAGGATTCTTGGTTGTGTGCTATGCGGATGACATAGTGATCCTAGCCACCGGAATGTATCCGCTATACTTATCGAGGAAAATTCAGGAGGCACTGGAATTAATTGCTAATTGGGCGAAACCCAGGGGCCTGAATTTAAATCCTGAAAAAACGGAATTATGCCTTTTTACAAGAAGGAGGAAGATCCCCAGGTTCACTCTCCCAATGATAGAAGGCGAAGAGGTGAAGCTTACGGAGAAAGTCAAGTACCTAGGAGTGATTCTAGACAAAAAGCTTGACTGGAAGCAACATATTGAAAGCAGGATGGCCAAGGCATATAGGTTATGGGCCACCTGTAAGAGGTGTATAGGACCCAGATGGGGACTAAAGCCAGAAATTGTTAGATGGCTTTATTTAAGCGTTATCCGCCCGATCCTGACATATGGATCAGTAGTATGGTGGTACGCTTTAAGTACTAGGTGCAACGTTAAACCGCTGGAGAGAGTACAGCGATCTTGCTGCATCGATATCAGCGGTGCACTTGTCACCACTTCCACTAAGGCATTGGAGACTATCCTCTCCATACGACCTATAGAAATACAGGTTAAATATGAGGCTATGGTAACTGCGGCTAGACTTCAGGTCCTAGGCTCCTGGTATGAGGGAAATTATACCACCAAACACCAGACCATACTTAACCAAGTAAACATAGTTCGCGCGCATCTGGAGTGCGACCGTATCCAGGAAGTATTTATCAGAACTCCAGTGGAGTCCACCATTCCAAACAGGAAGAGCTGGAACTCTGAACTGCTAGGAGGACTGGACCGAGACATCCATATATATACGGATGGATCGAAGATGGATGGGCGCACCGGATCGGGATTCTTTTGCAATAACAATAAATTTGGAAATAAAACCAGGCTACATAATGTGAACACAGTCTTTCAAGCAGAGGTGTTTGGCATTATGGAGGCGGTGAAATGGCTATTAAATAACAGCTTGTGCACACTCTGTGCACTTGATATGGGTGCCTGGACACTGTAACATAGAAGGCAATGAAAGGGCTGACGAACTAGCGCGGGAGGGTACTCAATTAAACGAGGTTACCCCAGAAGTTAAAAAACCTTTTCAAGCTATAAAAAATGAAATAGCGGAATGGGCAAATGACCTACACCTTAGGGTATGGAATGAGTCGGAAAGCTCCAAAGTGGCAAAGCTACTGTGGGGAAAGCCTGACGTGACCCAAACTAAGAAACTTCTATCAAGAAGTAAAAATGAGTTAAGGAAGCTCATAGGCATCCTAAAGGGTCATAACGAACTTAGAGGCCACATTCGGAAATTCCGAATGTGGAATTTCCGAATTCGGAATCCGAGATCTGTAGATCCTGTCTTGAAGAGCCTGAAACCCTAGAGCATTATCTGTGTGACTGCCCTGCATTCTGCAGAATAAGGTTGATAACACTGGGCTCAACACAATTTACCACCCTCAAGGATGTTGGTAGCAAAGGGTGGAAGGCTATCAAAAACTTCGTAACAGGTACGAGGCTATTTAAGCAAAGGCATCACGAACCTTAAATCACTACAACTTCTTTTTTATCTGCATTACACGGAGGCGCACAATGGGCCGCTTGGCCTAAGTGTATCCGGTGTTCGCACTGGATGACCCAGACGGGTCCCTCTTATTAACCTAACCTAACCTAACCTAGCTCTGATCACTTTATCTCTTTTCCACGCGTTTATTTATACCCATGAACACAGCCGAAACAAAGTTCCATTAAAGTCTCTTTTCTACACCTAGGTTTCTGTATACCAGCTCACATAGCTGATAAGACATGTCAGCAAACCGATGTTACCAAATACCACTAAAGCGAATTTTCGCTGCAAAATCTTTACATTTTTTAAAATTACTTAAAGGAATATGTAAAATACTTCAAGCTTGGTAACAATGTTTCGTCTGAGTTGGTATAGTGAAATACAACAAATGAAAGCCAAAGAAAAATAAACAAAAATTCTTACGTAGAATCATCCCATACGCTCGAAATGTGTATGTTTTGACTGATGGGACGCGCCAGTCACTCCCGGGCCTTCAAGGCCCGGGCGTTCAGGAATAACCACCTAAATCAATAAAACGGCGTTTATTGTGCCTTAAAATTGATGCAGTGAGCTGCGAAGGCAGAAGAATTTTGGGCATAAATGTGCAATTTGTAAAAAATGGAGAAATTATAATAACAACGTTAGACATGGTTGAACTAAAGAGATCGCATACTGCAGGTTATATAGCAAAAACTGTGAAAAATGTACTTGCTGAATACGAAATACAAATTTCTCAAACATATACAGGTAAGAAGCTCATTCGATGTTACAATCCCCCAGTAGTTCATGTCTCCAAGACATCTTCGAAGGGTCTTGCACGACAAGCCGAATAAATCGAATACTTGCACCAAGACGAATATTACTAAATACAGGCGACCCTAGAATAACATACTTAGTTGGTTTCGTGTTATTCGATACTAATGATTCATATAATTTAAATTCTAAGACAACGGGATGAAACGGAAAATGAACGGACGGATGAATGGGATGAAAACGGTTATTTTTTAATATACTGATAAGATATTTGCGACTTTATGTAATTCTAATTCCGTGTTATTCGAGGTTTCGGTCAAATCAAGTACCGTGCTATTCCAGGGTCACCTGTATAATAGAAGAAATTTAAAGATTTGTATGTAGCGAATGTGTAATATTTTCAGTTACAACCGATAATGGGCGCAATATGTTAAAAGCTATCGCTTCCCTTTGATGACCAGAAGTGGAAGATTTTAGCGAAGATGAAGCGGATAATGAAGATTATTTTGAAAATATTGGTACGCTCACATTAGGAAATGTTTACTCTATACGCTGTGCGGCTCACACTATGCAGCTGGCTGCTTGGGATCTTATAAAAGAATCGCAAATAAAAATTGTTGTTGAGAAGGTATATTATTATATATTATATAAGGTATACTATTACAATGCTAATTTTACCTTGCTGATGCTAATTTTTTTCACAGATGCGTGACTTATCAAAAATGTTACGTACGCCTACCAACAGACAACTTTTGAAAGCCTACACCAATTGTGCACCAAAGTTGGATATGCCTACCAGATAGAACTCAACATATAATATGCGAAAAAGGATTATTGATTTAAAGTCATATATAGAGGAAATTCCAGACACAAGAAATCTTGACATTACCGATGATGATTGGAAAATATTATATGAACTGCAAGTAACTTTAAAATTGTTCAATGATGCAACTTTAAGATTCCAGAGCGAACAAATGGCTTTTGGCGACTTTTTTAAGGTAATGCAATAGCCCTCAATCCTCTATTTAAGATCGTAGTAACTTATATATATATTATTAATACATAATTACGGATTTTTAAGTTGAATTATGTAAATTCTTCTATTTAATTACAGATATGGCTTGAAACAAAAATAGAGATTGCCAGTTTAGAAGGCAGTATTGCTAAAAGGGCTAAAGCGTTGCTAGAACATCGAGAGAAATTATTATTAGACAACCCTATTGTCAATGCAGCTATGTGTCTGGATCCTAGGTTCAATAAGCTGTTGTCCGCTGAAGAGAAAATAGTTGCCCTAAAGCATATAAAGTCTTTTTTAAGGTAATGCAATAGCCCTCAACCCTCTATTTAAGATCGTAGTAACTTATATATGTATATATTATTAATACATAATTACGGATTTTTAATTTGAATTATGTAAATTCTTCTATTTAATTGCAGATATGGCTTGAAACAAAAATAGAGATTGCCAGTTTAGAAGGCAGTATTGCTAAAAGGGCTAAAGCGTTGCTAGAACATCGAGAGAAATTATTATTAGACAACCCTATTGTCAATGCAGCTATGTATCTGGATCCTAGGTTCAATAAGCTGTTGTCCGCTGAAGAGAAAATAGTTGCCCTAAAGCATATAAAGTCAGTCATACTGCAGCTGAATGAAGTATGAGAAGTATTCAATTAGATTTCGGAATTTTTCTAATACATACTATGTTCTCAATAGGTTAAAAATTAAAACATCGAATCACCTACATTGGAAAGCACCGATACCGATAACACTCCCACGATATCTCAAGCTGCTTTACCTGCTTCCAAAACAAAGCTGGAGCTAAACGAATATCAAGAAGCAAAGCTGGAGCAATATTTGCAGGAGTTTTCAAACGTATCTTCAGGGGCAAGTAAGGAAGAGGAGGAATACACAAGGCTCTGTTATAATAAGGCAAAAATTTTAATGCAAAAACGTCAAATTTAAATTTGGATGTTTTAGATTTTTGGAGTGAGAACATGAATCATTTCTTGGGTGAAATCGGCCAAATTATTCATGGCGTTCCTGCAACCCAAGTCTCAGCCGAACGAGCTTTTTCGGCACTGAAAATAATTTTAAATAACAGACGTACATCTTTCACAGAGCAACATTTAAAAGAACTTATATTAATAAAACTTAAATCCTAAGTCAACTTTAGTCAAGTCTTACTTGTAGTCGCTTAAGGCATTAGCATGGCGTCTAGGGCGTATAGATAATAATTTTATGGTAGTCGTTAATAATTGTATTTTCCTTCAAAATATAAAAAAAAAATTAAAAGTCTACATATATGAATGTAATATATGTGGGATTGAATTAATTCCACATCCGCTTCTCAATGAAACAATTGATTTCTTCACTGAATTTATCAGATTTTACATATGTTCAATAAATCTGTTAGGTTTTATTTAATATACCAGCATTCCAACCTTTTGATACAATTTCTAACAATCGAAGGAATAATTATTTTCATTTCGAGAAAAAATGAAAATATTCAATTTAAAAATCAAACTTACTGTTTTACAATTTCCAAACAGTGTTATTCATCAATGTAAGTATTATATGTTTGTGTATTTCTTAGACAATTCCCACATTCGGCCGTCCTGAAAAGTCATGCGTCCCGAATGATTACGTCCATTTTTTCATGTATTCTGCTACTGTAGTGGTTATGTTAGATCCTTCATGGGTGCCTATTTTTTGTACTTTGTATCTTCCGTGCTTCAATTTTTCTATTATTTTGTAGGGTCCAAGGAATTTGGGTCTTAGTTTTAATGTTGTCCCATATTGTGTTCGTTTGATAGCTACTAAATCGTTTAGTTCATAGTCTGTTTCTGGTACTCTTTTTTTGTTATAAGTTTGTCTGTTCTCATTTTGGATTTTTAAAATGTTTTCTTTAGCCTGTGTTCGTAAGTTGTATCGTTCACTATTCAAATTATTGATTTCGGCGTCTATTAGCAATTGTCTTAAGTCTGGTAAGTCTGTAATACGCATGTTTAATCCTGTTAAAATTTTAAACGGAGAAACTTTCGTACTTCTGGGAACGGTATTATTAAAGACTTGTTGTACTTTTCCGACATGTTTATACCAGTGAGTCGAATCTTCATGATACAACTTCGAGATCATTGGTATTATTATTGAATGAATCCTTTCTACTTGCCCATTTCCCCTAGGGACTTCAGTTGCAATTTGTAGATGTTCTATATTTTCTAGTTGGCAATATTCTTTAAATTTATTGGATGTAAATGCAGCTCCTCGGTCAGAAATTATTCGTTTTGGATTTCCGAAAATAGAAGCTTGCTTATATAATTTGTCTATGACTTCCTCGGTTCCTAAAGACTTTGTTGGGTACAACCAAACGAATTTAGAAAAACCGTCTATAATAACTAAAATGTAGTTATATTTTTTTCGAGTTTCTACAAGCGGTCCGACATGATCAATGTGATAAGTACCTAGAGGTTCGTTATCTTTGTCTATTGGAGATAAAAGTCCTTCTTTTTTACCGGTCTTAGCATTGGATATTAAGCACTCAATGCAGCTACTCACTACTCTTTCTACTTTCTTAACTATATCTTGGATGAAATATTGTTTTTCAATTAAATCTTTTGTTTTCTTTGCGGAAAAATGTCCTTGTCGGTGAGCTATTTGTATTATTTCTTCTTCCATTACTGAAGGTACAACTAATAATTCGTTGATAGGATCTTTATAGACTAGCTCATTCCTCAAATAGTAATCTTCATATGGTCCTGATTCTAAAATTTTGTTGACCGTTTTTAACCATATATCTTTGTTCTGTGCTTCTTTTAACTTGTGCTTTAAAGAATCTTCTATTAAGAGGCAATGTACTCGGCTTAGAGCATCTACATGCTTCATTCGAGTACCTGATCTATGTTCAACTATAAAGTTATATTCCTGTAAATACATTGTCCATCTAACAATTCTATCTGGAATATCTTTCTTTTTCACTGTCATTGCAAAGGCGTTACAGTCTGTAACAATTTTAAATTTTATGTCTTTTACGTAAATTCGCCATTTCTTTAAAGCGTATTTTATGGCTAAGATTTCTAGTTCGAATGAACTATATTTTTCTTCTGCCGGAGTGGTTTTCTTACTCATAAATTCTACCGGGTGAAGGAGTCAGTCTTCGGAATCTTTTTGGAGTAGAACTGCTCCGAAACCATACTTCGATGCATCCGTATGAATTTCTGTCTCCGCGATGGAATTGTAAATTTTTAAAGCGGGTGCTAATATTAATTTCTGTTTTAATTCTTCTATTGAAATTAATTGGTCATCGTCAATTTTGAATTTTTCTTCTTTTCTTAAAAGGTCTGAGAGTGGTTTAGCTATGGATGAATAGTTTCGTACAAACCGTCTAAAGTACGACGTTAATCCTAAGAATCGTTGAAGTTCTTTTCTATTTTTGGGTATTGGGAAGTTTTGTATAGCTTTCGTCTTCTCTTGAGATGGTAGTATTGTTCCGTTTTCAATTATATATCCTAAGAAATTAATTTTTCTTTTTAAAAATTGGCATTTTTTCCATTTAATTTTTAATCCATTTCGTGAACTTACTTCTAATACTTTCTTTAGTTTTTCTATTCCTTCTTCTATGGTTTTTGATGGAACTATAATGTCGTCCATGTATATCGCAACTGTATCATCATTTAATAAATCTTGGAATACAGAGTGAATATACCTGCAGAATACCGCGGGAGAGTTTGAGATACCAAATGGTACGAATGAAAACTTATACTGACCGTTGTGCGTTACAAAAGATGTATATTTTCGCGATTCAGGTTCTATTGGAACATGGAAGAATCCGTTAGTTAAATCAAGAGTAGAATAAAAAACAGCGTTTTGTAATTTTTCTATGACATCATCAATTAGTGTCATAGGAAAATGGTCTTTTATTATTTTTTCATTTATTTTCCTAAAGTCACAACATAGCCGTTTTGATCCATCTTTCTTTCCTACCAAAACTATTGGAGAAGCATACTCTGATCTACTTGGTGTTATAATTCCTTCATCTAGCCATTCTTTTACCTGATTTTCTATTATGTTTTTATCTATAGTAGAAGTCTTACGTGGTGCTTGATATATTGGTTTATCGTCGGTTAATATTAATTTCATTTTAATTGGGTGATTAGTGGGTTTCTGCGGTTCGTAATTATGAATAAGTGTTGTTAATTGTTGTGCTTGTGATGAGTCTAAATGACTTGAATCGATATCTGGGGTTTCTTTCCCAGTGTCTTGTTTGTAGGATGTACACAACGCCTCGAATTCCGGTAAAAATGACTTTTCATTTTCTAATTGTGGAGTATTTTCGCTTTTATATCTAATTTCTACCATATTATTTTTAATATACAAGTCAACATCGGTTAGAATGTTGTTTCCTAAAATCGCTGGATATGATATATCGTCTTTTCTAACTACGTGAAACGTTATTGGAATTGTTATATTATTGACGTGGATTGTTGTTTCGAAAGATCCTAGTGTTGCAATTTCACCTGTCCCGATACCTAGAAGATGTAATTCTGATTTATTTAAAGTTACATTGTCTAACTTTGAAAATGTATCGTAACGAATTAAGGATTAAATGTATCGAAAATAAAGAAGGATTTTGTTTAATTCTAATGTTACAAAAATCATTCCACTTCCTTTCTTCATCTTTTTATTTGTTTGGACTTCTCTGTTTCTAATGGTATTAACGTTTGGTTCTTTGTTAGTTTTGCATTGAAATGAATAATGTCCTCTTTCTTTGCATTTAAAGCAGGTAATATCATCGCTATCGCAATCTTTCGCCAGATGACCATTTCTACCGCATTTGAAACATTTTTTTTCAATTCTATTTGCTTCGAATCTTTGGTTTCGAAAGGGGTTACTTGTATTACTACTTTTTCCAAATTCATGGCTATTTTGCTTAAAATTTGAAAAGTGAGTATTTCTGGTTTTTTCTTAAATTGTTATATGTTCTTTTAAATCTTTCAGATTTTTCGCTTGATAGAGGATAGTTTTACTTTGCTTAGAGTCTGGGATCCCTTCGATGAAGTATTCTATTATGCTTCGATCGTCTAAATTAATTGGCTTACTCAGTTCAATTAATTTATACAGATACTCACGCAGACTTTCTTTTGGAAGTTTTCGTCTGTTTCGAAGCATTTTATGTACTTCTGAGTGACATAATTTCGTTCCGAACTCTTCTATTAAGGAATTTTTTAAAGTGTCCCAGCTCTTGACGTTAACTAATCCTCTAGTATACAATTTTGCCGCGCCTTTTAATAATTGTTTTGCAAATACATATTTTTGTAAACTGTTCCAACCAACGGTGGAAGCAGTGTCATCAAATTCTTCGACCCACTGGTCGATGTCTTCTGAACTATTTCCAGAAAACGTACTTACGCTATCTTCGATATCTCTTAAGGTAAATGGAGAATAGGTAACGAGCCTGTGTATATTGACTGTGTCGAGTTGTCACTTTGCTCGCCAGTATCGTCTAAACCAAGGTGTTGTAGTAATCTACTTCGCAATGCTGGTTTCAACCCTGACGTACTCAAATTTAGTTCGCTTAACTTGTTTTTTAGTTGCACAATATTCAACTGAAAAATTGTTCTTGTGTCCATTTCTAATCGTGATGATGTCGCCGTTACAGTGGTTTATGGGATATCAAATTTTACAAAACTACGATATTTCGGTAGACAATGATTAAATAAATGGTGACAATTTCTCAGGTAAGTAAATTTAAGTTTTAAGTAAATTTAAATAAATAGTAAGTATGTATGTAAATAGTATTGTAACTGGGTATTTCTCACTAATGAATCGGGTGTCTGTGGAATGCTCTTATCTTCTGTTCTCTTCGATTGCCCCAGATCTGCGATGTTAGGATTTCGTTTGTGATGCTTCTGTGTTGACTTTTTCACGCTTCTGTGATCGTTCTCTATATACCTTTGCGATGGTTCTCTCAACGAAGTTCTCTCTTCGGGTGGTTGGATGGTTCTCTCTTCTGCCTCTGCGAAGGTTCTCCCGACGCCTCTACGACGGTTTCTCTACGCCTCTGCGGTTAATATATTCCTTCGTAGGCAATCTTTTACACTTCCAACTGTGTAACTGGACCGTGGAAGTCTTGGTACGTAACTTTGGTTTGGTACACGCGTTTGGTACACGGGTTTGGTACACGGGTTTGGTACACGGGTTTGGTACGGGTTTGGTACGGACGAGCCCCCAATTGTGGGATTGAATTAATTCCACATCCGCTTCTCAATGAAACAATTGATTTCTTCACTGAATTTATCAGATTTTACATATGTTCAATAAATCTGTTAGGTTTTATTTAATATACCAGCATTCCAACCTTTTGATACAATTTCTAACAATCGAATGAATAATTATTTTCATTTCGAGAAAAAATGAAAATATTCAATTTAAAAATCAAACTTACTGTTTTACAATTTCCAAACAGTGTTATTCATCAATGTAAGTATTATATGTTTGTGTATTTCTTAGACAATTCCCACATATATGGTAAACCACGTTTATTCATTTTCAAAAACTCCAATGGAAATGTAGACTTTTTTGATAAATGAATACATATAGATTATATTTACCTATATGTACATATATTTATATATTTATACCCTACACCCGAAGGGTTAAGGGTATATTCACTTTGTTCTTCCGTTTGTAACGCATTAAAGGAGGCGTGGCAGGTATAGAAAAGTATATATATTCTGGCTAAGAATCACCTCCTGGTTCGATTTAGCCATGTCCGTCCGTCTGTCTGTCTGTCTGTCCGTCCGTCTGTGGAAATCACGATTACAGGAGAACGAATAGAGGTATCGTCATGAAATTTGGCACGAATATTCTTTGTTATCCTGTTATCCTTGTTACGCTGTTTGGTATTAAAAATGGGGAAAATCGGACCAGAGCCACGCCTACTTTTTATAGAAAATATGCACTCATCCATGCTTTTAGTTCAAATTCTTGGCTTGTAGACCAAATTTTCAGCTAAAATTTTATTTCCGAGTACACCATCTTAGACTAAAATATATTGTCAAAAATTGGCGTGACACGCCCACTTATATACTATACCATATAATGAGGTGTTTGGTAGGAAAAGCGGGGTTGTAGATGAGTTAATAGATCATAGATAGATTGCTCCCTGTAAATTAAAAAAAGTAGGTGTCAACCGCCAACTTTTTATCACTTCGACAGATGCGGGTGTAGGGTATATGAGCTTCGGCCAGGCCGAAGATTACGCTCTTACTTGTTTTAATATGTTTTTTTTGGGTCAAATCACCCTTGTGTGTTCACCCAACGCCCCTTTGATCCTGTCCAAATTCCGTTTCGCCACATTTGCTATCGAATGGCGCAATAAGATTTTTCTGGTCAAATCACCCCCGTGTGACCACCCGGCAACCCTTGGACGCTGTTATAATGAGGCAAAAATTTTAATGCAAAAACGTCAAATTTAAATTTGAATGTTTTAGATTTTTGAAGTGAGAACATGAATCATTTCTTGGGTGAAATCGGCCAAATTATTCATGGCGTTCCTGCAACCCAGGTCTCAGTCGAACGAGCTTTTTCGGCACTGAAAATAATTTTAAATAACAGACGTACATCTTTCACAGAGCCACATTTGCTATCGAATGGCGCAATAAGATTTTTTTGGTCAAATCACCCCCGTGTGACCACCCGGCAACCCTTGGACGCTGACAAAAATTCGCTTTTTCACATTTCCTATCGATTTGTACAATAAAAATTTTTTGGTAAAAAAACACTCGTGTGACCCCTATGGGGTGGCCCACCCACCGCCCATCATGTCCAAAATCCGTTTCACGACATTTCCTATCGATTTGTGCAATAAAATTTTTTGGTATGGGACCGCGGTTGCTTGCTTCCCGTTTAGACGGGAGGGGGTAAACTAGAAATTTATAGAAAAAACGTAAAAACATGTGTTTAATCGATGAAAAAAGAAAAAACACGTAAGACATTTTTTTCTTTAAGCAAAATATCCCAATAAATTCTTGTTAAAACGTTAAAAACAGTATGGTTTGTTATGATTCCATTCTGCGAAATCTTCCCCATAGAAGATCAGCCACAATCAGATCCCCAGCTAACTCAGTGTACATGGGCGTGGTTCTTAACCCTTCCAATTGTGGCGAGGGGCAACAAGAAAATTTTTATAACAACATATAAAGACAACACCATTTCCGCTTCCTCCGCTCACCTTTGCCTCCCCATCCTATACCCGCCCGACCCACAAAACAAAGATATTTAACGGCTCATACTCAAAATTTTTAATAAAAATATTCAAAATTTAAATACAAACATATACCTTTTATACCAATAAATATGTTTTGTTTTAAATGAAAACAGGTTTAAATCACCTACCATTGGCGGTCTTTCCCTAGTATCAACAAGCAATCGTATCACAAACGACAAAAAAAACAACTTCTATTAATATTCGGTACCCGACTCTACTACAGGGCACGACCACCTTACAGAAATGATTATAAATTTGTTTAAAAAAAAACTAAGCATCAAATGCTAACATAAAATACAGACAATAAAGATTTAAAAATAATTATACAATATCCACATATACACAGGGTTTTAAAAAAAAAAAACGTTCAATAAAAATTTTGCTCTATAATCAAAATAAAGAAAATATTTAAAGCTACACATTCAAAAGGTTGATCCAAAAAAAACATTTTTTTTAACACATTCAAAAAACAAATAACTCGCCGCCCTGGTACACCTCACAGCACCCGCACCGCTCGCGTTACAACACAACACAGCGAATCTGCTCTGTCTGTCTACTCTGTCGACTAAACGGCAGCTTCGTTCTCTGGCGCTGTTTCAACAAAATTCGTTCGGTATACCAGTTTTATACCTTTATGTTATAAAGGGCCGGTGAATATTTCTCAAAGGCCAAATTGTGCCGCCCGTGGTGGAATTCCGCGCAGTGCTCTTTTCAGTTTTTTTTCAGGCTTTTCTTTTTCAGCGCCTGAGTGCCCAATCTTTTAAAACAAAAAAAATTATTAAATAGAACTTCCTACCTTACTCCTCTTTTCTCACCCCTTATATGTGGATTCCTGGGCCTCAAGTTTTCCCGGCCAGTCTCTCCTGGGATTTCCACAACCTTTCCGGTCCCTGGTGTTTTCCGTTTTTTTTTCTTTCTTTACAATCAATTTTATTCCGATATTACTAAAATATCAAATTATGATTTTAATTTCACCGGACATTATCTTTACCACAGGCCTTTTTTAATTTTATATTTCGGAATTGACTAAACCACCGCGGCACAACTTCTTTCTGCGACACACAAAATTGTTCTAAATGTTCGGGCTTGATGGCTTTTGCAAAATCTGACCCGTTTGTCGGCCTTGAGAAATTATTTATCAGCATATGTGCAAAATTCTATTCATCCCCAATTTTCACATATACCGAAAACATTTTGGGCGCGAAACCTTTTTTTCTTATTTACCCCTTTACATGACACATAAAAAAAAACATCCCCACCTGAACAATTCCCTGAAACTCAATTTCTTCCTGTCAAACAAGTATCAGGCGGTCAGCCAATTAAAGGAATAGTTTCCCTGTTTTTAATTCCATCCCTTCACAAGACATTCGCACGAATTTCCTCCCGACCATGAATGGACATTCCTACCTGGCAACTATACCCCTACACTAGCAATCTGACACAAATTACAACCGCTCTCTTCTCAGTGGCTGAATTGATATGGTGAATTCGATCCTCGTTTATAGGCTACTCGCAAAAGCTCTTTTCTCTTTTACTTTTGTGAGCAATCAGCACTACCGAAAAATAATCATACTCATTTGACAGTTCGTTGCATACGCACGCTAGAAATTCTTAAATTTATTAAAGTTCACTGAAAATACAAATTCGACTAAATATTTCTTCTTTTCTTTCATTACAGATCTGGCGCACGAGGACCGCATGCAACACAACTCTGGACTTCGACATCGGACTCCGCTGGACAAGGACAGTGTGCATGTGGTTAGGAAATCTTAATTTGCAGGCGCCCAGCGTAAGCACACACCCACGTTATCCGTTCCATCACTTTGAGCAGCCGGGCAAATTTTCAGCACTAGGACTACCGTAGCTATCTATAACTCTTATGCCATTTACGGGAAGTTCAACAAATAAACTTTGATAAGTAGTATATTGTACTTTGTTTAAACTTAATCTTATTTTCATGTACCGAGCGAACAGTACTCGAACAGTACCAAAATAAACGCGCACAACCAAACAACCAAACACGGACCTGCGGAAAAATCCAAACATTCAAGGCACATACAAACAAAATATAGGGCACAGTGTAAGATACAACAAATACTTAAGCTAGATGGTAAGACTGCATTCAGAGAGTATAATTTTTTTCTTATTGCACTTAAGTAAATATTGCACTTCATTGCACGTAACCTCGCACTTGAATATTGCACTGTATATCACCCAAAAATTATTGTTTGATGTCCTTGACGTGGAAAATTCCTACTGGTTTCCCATTCAGGGTTTCTAAGGGTTGGTAACGAAATCCCGAAAGACAAAATCCCGAACGACAAAATCCCGAACGACAAAATCCCGAACGACAAAATCCCGAAATGACAAAATCCCGAAACGACAAAATCCCGAAATAACAAAATCCCGAAATTAAAAAACTAGTTTTTCGGTATTCTCCATCTTCTTGAACATTTTAAAACCACTAGCAAACAATTCCAAGGAAGTAATAAAAAATTACTCTTATTTTACTTCTCTAAAATTATTATTAAAAAATAAAAAAAACATTATTAAAAAAATTTTAGCCCTCTCGGAGGCTCTGAGGTGAGGTGATGTGAGGTTTTTTGCATACAGGTTTTTCCGCGTATTTGCAGCCTTCGGCTGCGGCAGGGATCATAACCCTCAATCAGCAGAATCCTCACGGTCATGTGAAGTCTTTTGCATACAAGTTTTTTCGCGTATTAGCGGCCTTCGGCCGCGGCAGGGATCATAACCCTCAATCAGCAGAATCCTCACGGTCATGTGAAGTTTTTTGCATTCAGATTTTTTCGCGTATTGGCGGCCCCTCGGCCGCGGCAGGGATCATAACCCTCAATCAGAAGAATCCTCACGGTCATGTGAAGTTTTTGCATACAGGTTTTTCCGCGTATTGGCGGCCTTCGGCCGCGGCAGGGATCATAACCCTCAATCAGTAGAATCCTCACGGTCATGTGAAGTTTTTTGCATATTGTAGATTATAACCTTCAGACAACAAAATTCTCTCGATATTACAACTTTGCTTTTCTGCCATTGTAAAGAAAGGCAAATAGGCGCGTACTTCGCTTCGGAAAAAATTTTGACTTAAATGTCATTTCTTCATTAATTTAAATTCTATTTCGTGATTTTCGGGATTTCTCATTTCGGTATTAAAAATTTTTCGGGATTTTGTCGTTTCGGGATTTTGTCGCATCGGGATTTTGTCGTTTCGGGATTTTAAAATTTTTCGGGATTTTGTCGTTTCGGGATTTTGTAATTCGGGATTTTGACTGTCTCCCGGTTTCTAAGTCGTACATGTTATTTCCTACTGATTTTACTACGCGACATTTTACCCACTTTTTACAAAACTTCGCATTGACATTACGTTTAAAATCACTTAATACAAAGTTTCTTCGATAAACTTCCTGCCCTGGCCTGAATTTAACAACTCTTTTGCTTTTATTGTAGCTCCGTGAACTCCTTACGTAAGCCGCGTGAAGATTATTCTTAATTTTCTCTCTCCACAACGCAAGTTTATCCTCTTTACTTAAGATCGAGAGTTCGTAATCTCCTAACGCTTTCAATTTGCGCGCCAGCCTATAATCATTGCCACTCAGGAACATGTTATGCCCAAACACTGCAAAAAATGGAGTTACTCCAGTTGCTGCATGAACTGAAGAACGTAATGCACATTCTATCTCGGGCAAATATAAATCCCATTCGCGGTGATCTTCTTGTAAATAAGAACGAATTGCTGTCAGTACGGATTGGTTAACCCGTTCTGCTGCATTGGACTGCGGCGCATATACTGCGGTTTTCGTATGTGTTATATTGAAACCTTTCACTAAATCAGAAAATTCTTTTGACGTGAATTGTTTGCCGTTGTCGGAATGTATCACTTCTGGTACTCCAAACTTATAAAAGACTTCGTGCATTAGAAAGTCCACTACATTTGACGAAGTTGCTTCTCTCATGGCTTTCAACAAAATAAACTTGGAGAAATGATCTAAAACAACAAATATATACGCATTTCCCTTCTTTGACCGGGGATATTTTCCGAAAAAATTCACATATATTCGGCATTAATTCTATATTTGTTGATTTTGACTCTTTACAGGTTCCGCAGTTATTGATAAATTGCCTCACTTGAGCTGTCATTCTGGGCCAATAATAGAACTGCCGCAACCTATACAGCGTCTTAGCCACACCTCCATGACTGGATGTTTGCGGCACAAGTGCTTTTTCAATAAGCGTGGTCGTTAATGCCTCTGGTACCCAAAGTTTCCAACAGAGTTCTGCCTCGTTCATGTCTCCTCGATCAAAACTGCTGCGCTTAAAGATAAAACCGTTTTGAACCTTCACATCTGGCAACTTTTCTCTATTTTTATTGATATTTTCTATCATTTCCAGATACTCCGGCGATTCAAATTCAGTCGTTTCAAAATCAAATAATGGCCCATCGTCCAACTGGATCTGCTCCACTGACCGTGATAGTGTGTCCGCCACAACGTTTTCGGATCCTTTTCGGTGCTGTATTTGGAAATCGAACGCCTGCAACTGCAGTGACCACCTCGCTAACCTGCCCGTAAGATCTCTTAACGACATTAACCATTTTAAACTAGCATGGTCAGTCACTATAGTGAAAGCCATCAGTTCAATATAAGGCCTGAATCTTTTAATGGCCAATACTGCTGCCAAACACTCTTTTTCCGTCACGCTATAGTTCCTTTGGCACTTATTCAACTTTTGCGAGTAAAAAGCAACTGGGTATTCCCGATTCAAGTCATCAATTTGGTACAATACCGTACCTACGCCTATATCACAGGCATCGCACTGCACGTAAAAACGCTTGTTGAAGTCCGGATGTCGTAAAACCGGTGCTGTGACCAGTGCCTGTTTGAGTTTATTAAATGCCACTATCGCATCAGATGACATCTTAAATTTTGTAAATTTTTTCAGGGTGTCACTCAAAGGAGCTGATATAGCAGCAAAGTTGTTTATAAACCTCCGATACCATCCCGCCGTTCAGAGGAAACTGCGTACCTCTCTCGCGGATCTATGAATTAGAATCTTTTGTATCGCTGAGACTTTTTCCGGATCAGTTTTTAACATGCCGCCTCCTATTATAAAACCCAGGTACTTAATGTGGTTATAGCAAAACCGAGACTTAGTCAAACCAATCGTTAAATTTGCTTCTTTTAGGCACTTAGCTACTTCAGCCAGAATCTGTAGATAAGACTCAAAATCCTGAGCAATGATCAGCAAATCATCCAAATACACGAACACGTTCGTTTTTAAATGCGAAGGAATAACTTTGTCCATCAGTCGACATAACCGTTGCGCCACATTACACAGGCCAAACGGCATGACCTTAAATTGGTATAGTGGCCTTCCCGGCACCGTGAATGCTGTACACGCTTTGGCTCCTTCCTCTAATTCTATCTGCCAGAAAGCTGACTTAAGATCTAGAGATATAATACGTATAATCGATGCCACTAAGGATCTGTTCCATATTTTGCAATGGATACGCATCTTTTATGGTAACATTATTTAATTTTCTTGCATCTAAGCAAAACCTATTTTTCCCAGGTTGTCGGACAACTGTGAACCGATTGCTCCACGGACTATTACTCTCTTCAATGACATCCAATTCTAACATCTTGTTTATCTCTGCATAGACTATCTCTTGTACCGCCGGCGATATCGAAAAGTATCTTTCTTTTATCGGCTCAGTATTCTCCTTCAATTCTATTTTATGTTTTTCTAGTTTGGTCCTTCCTAACCCGTGATGTTCAAATGTACGAAATTGTTAAATTACTAAATTTAACTGCTGCTGCTGTTCCGCGTTCAACTCATGCCCTGTTGGATCTTGACAACAGGTTCCTCAACCTTGCCTATCACGCTGAGTGAACGCCCAGACGCAGTTCGAACCATAGAGCAGAACGGTTTAACGTTGATTCCAAGTTCTTCGATAAGTTCTCGACACCCTTTTCCCAAAACACTAACGGAAGCTCCTGTACCTAATAACCCTTTTACTGATTTTCCTTTTATTTTTATCTCCGCAAATGCTCTCGGATCTTTTCCGCTATTTGCTTTGATTGAATTAATTACTTGTCTCCTAATAACTTTTCTGGCGGCGTATCGTTCACGAGCTTTTCTAACCTTTCGTGATACCTGATTACTCTCGAAAATCCTGTTGCCCACTTTATAATAATTTTCTAGTCTTTCTTGAATCGGTTTGAATCGATGATCATTTAATATTTTATTACCATTTATAATTCTGTCTAATACATTTTCATTCTTAACAATTACAGGACTATCCACCTTGGCTTCGACTTCGATTTGCACACGTCCAGTTTCTTCTGTTTTGCGGGATTGCTCTGGAACACGTTCCTGTTTCCCGACGCACAAATAGCACATTTAGGTGTTATAACATCCGGCAATCCGCATTTGTAACAAAAAATTTTCCTTTCTAATGATTCCAATGTTTAAGTAAATGTCCTTTTTCTCTACAGTTCCAACACACTCGAGATTCAGGCTGTTTTTGAACTATTGACGTATCGTCTTTCTTCGGTGCCGCACTGACTTCTCCAACCTCAGTCTCAAAGTATTTACTTTGGTTGTACTCAGGCATAGCCACTTCATTCACTTGCCGTTGAAATCGATTGCCTGTTTGTTGAAAATACCTATTATCACGCCTATGAAAAATTTTTTCAACTTCGTGGCACTCAGCACGCAGCTCTTCCACAAAATAAACCGAACTCACCAACCTGTTCGTTTTCTGTTTGCTTCTGCAGTATGCCCATTGGTTCACCTGGCCTGTTATCGGCCACAATTATTGTCTCTGACAAATCTCTAAAAAACTGCTAGTCTTGTCCTACCGCGCCCTCTACTGATTGCTCGATAGACATATCCAATCTGCTCTCCATTGAACTGTTGACCCTTGCTAATTTTTCTTGAGGCGACCAGCGCTTCTGCTTTGACGTGCTACTTTTACTGAACGACCTTTTCCGTGTTTGGTCAGCACCTGGCATGAGAAATCTGTCGAACCAACTCACACATGAATTCTTTAAAATAATACACAATACGCCTTAAACAAACCAAACACAAGACAACAAGAAAAAACAATGACAATATTCGGGCTCAATTTAATTCGTATTTAAACTTCAATCTTAAGACTCCAATAGAGCTTTATCCCGCAGTTACTCACTATTATCTCCGCAAATAGACTTAGTTGGTGAACTCGTTTAACTAACTACGAGTATATGTGTATGTCTACTTCGCGACACTCTTCCGACAATTTGCGACAGTTACCAGATTTGCGGAATATCTCACCTTTTAAAAATTTTTTGACCCAACTGAATGTTTCGTATAAGCTTCGTGAAAACTTTACATACACACGAAACTTAATTGATTAATTTACACAAAAAAAAAATTAAAAAAAACAAAAACAATAATCCCCAAAAAATAAATAAATTTATAAATAAAATTCTACAACACTACAATCTCTATATCAAACACTAAGCTCATGCACAATATAAATGATAAATTCAAATAATACCAAATAAAACTTATTAACAAATTAGCAATACTAATAAATATTATTTATCTTTTTAGATAATTATTGACGCTGTCTTGGGGTCTTCGGGCATAGGATGTGGTTTTGCTGAAAATCTATCATTCAAGAAATCTATTTTTTTTCGCTGAAACGGATTATTTTTGTCTTTCTTTGTCTATGTTAACCTCTATACTACACTTTTTTTTCCAAATTTTTCAGGTCTTCAGCTTGCTGCTTTGGAAACACCACTACGACCATCACGCGCGCTGTGCAATTGGACCTTATATGTATGTTTGTTACTTTCCAAGTCACCAGCCACTGTTCAGCCGAATATCATTCCGATTTAATCGTTCCGTGCCTACAAGCTGAAAACGTTTTTCTTCACGTCACATCATTCGTACTATCCCATGCGAACAGTGCAACCGATTTTTGGATATTCATCCAATTGCATCCTACTTCGGGCCACTTAGCACGCAGGGACACCACGACGACATGCAATTTAAATATTTATTAGACCAAAAATTCACCATGTATTAATTTTATTTTCTGTTTGCAGTTACTCTTCCGCAGGGCATCCTTTCTCCGGTGCAATAGGCTTTGTCTTATCTTGCCGATCCCTAGCCACCAGAATCGGGAATTTCTGCGAATGACCAACCACCTTTTCCTCCAGCTTAGCCGCCATCATATTTTGACACTAAACCATATTCGACATTAACAAGAAAATAAAATTAACTTGAAACTAAAAATCTTGCGCAACCTACTGTTTTCTGCGCGATTACTCATCCACAACGCTTTGCTCTCTCGATGCTATTGGAGCTCGCGAATTTCGCCACCCCAAGCCACCTGCTCAAAAGCTACAACAAAGCCCTGTGGAGGAACAATCGCGGAGCCAGCCTTTTTGTTTGGGCGCCATTCTTGTTATGATTTCATTCTGCGAAATCTTCCCCATAGAAGATCAGCCACAATCAGATCCCTAGCTAACTCAGTGTACATGGGCGTGGTTCTTTACCCTTCCGATTGTAGCGAGAGGCAGCAAGAAAATTTTTATAACAACATATAAAGACAACACCATTTCCGCTTCCTCCGCTCACCTTTGCCTCCCCATCCTATACCCGCCCGACCCTCAAAACAAAGATATTTAACGGCTCATACTCAAAATTTTTAATAAAAATATTCAAAATTTAAATACAAACATATACCTTTTATACCAATAAATATGTTTTGTTTTAAATGAAAACAGGTTTAAATCACCTACCATTGGCGGTCTTTCCCTAGTATCAACAAGCAATCGTATCACAAACGACAAAAAAAACAACTTCTATTAATATTCGGTACCCGACTCTACTACAGGGCACGACCACCTTACAGAAATGATTATAAATTTGTTTAAAAAAAAACTAAGCATCAAATGTTAACATAAAATACAGACAATAAAGATTTAAAAATAATTATACAATATCCACATATACACAGGGTTTTAAAAAAAAAAAACGTTCAATAAAAATTTTGCTCTATAATCAAAATAAAGAAAATATTTAAAGCTACACATTCAAAAGGTTGATCCAAAAAAAACATTTTTTTTAACACATTCAAAAAACAAATAACTCGCCGCCCTGGTACACCTCACAGCACCCGCACCGCTCGCGTTACAACACAACACAGCGAATCTGCTCTGTCTGTCTACTCTGTCGACTAAACGGCAGCTTCGTTCTCTGGCGCTGTTTCAACAAAATTCGTTCGGTATACCAGTTTTATACCTTTATGTTATAAAGGGCCGGTGAATATTTCTCAAAGGCCAAATTGTGCCGCCCGTGGTGGAATTCCGCGCAGTGCTCTTTTCAGTTTTTTTTCAGGCTTTTCTTTTTCAGCGCCTGAGTGCCCAATCTTTTAAAACAAAAAAAATTATTAAATAGAACTTCCTACCTTACTCCTCTTTTCTCACCCCTTATATGTGGATTCCTGGGCCTCAAGTTTTCCCGGCCAGTCTCTCCTGGGATTTCCACAACCTTTCCGGTCCCTGGTGTTTTCCGTTTTTTTTTCTTTCTTTACAATCAATTTTATTCCGATATTACTAAAATATCAAATTATGATTTTAATTTCACCGGACATTATCTTTACCACAGGTCTTTTTTAATTTTATATTTCGGAATTGACTAAACCACCGCGGCACAACTTCTTTCTGCGACACACAAAATTGTTCTAAATGTTCGGGCTTGATGGCTTTTGCAAAATCTGACCCGTTTGTCGGCCTTGAGAAATTATTTATCAGCATATGTGCAAAATTCTATTTATCCCCAATTTTCACATATACCGAAAACATTTTGGGCGCGAAACCTTTTTTTCTTATTTACCCCTTTACATGACACATAAAAAAAAAAAACCCCACCAACAATTCCCTGAAACTCAATTTCTTCCTGTCAAACAAGTATCAGGCGGGCAGCCAATTAAAGGAATAGTTTCCCTGTTTTTAATTCCATCCCTTTACAAGACATTCGCACGAATTTCCTCCCGACCATGAATGGACATTCCTACCTGGCAACTATACCCCTACACTAGCAATCTGACACAAATTACAACCGCTCTCTTCTCAGTGGCTGAATTGATATGGTGAATTCGATCCTCGTTTATAGGCTACTCGCAAAAGCTCTTTTCTCTTTTTCTTTTGTGAGCAATCAGCACTACCGAAAAATAATCATACTCATTTGACAGTTCGTTGCATACGCACCAGAGATAACGAGATAGGAAACTGCGTCAAGGCTCGAAAAACTTGCAACTCTGATCTGCGATTTGACGCTAAATCGTAAAGTAGTGTTCGTGAAAAAGCCAAAAATTCAGCTCAGAAACTCAACATTACAGACCCCTGATGAAGAGTGTCAAGGAAAGGGAACGGGGTTTTTTGTATAGGAAACTGAAAGTTACGTGCCCCTGTTGTTGGTGAGACGTTTGCGGCGGAGGGATTACTACAAGAGAAACTCAACATTACAGACCCACGATGTAATCGGGACGGAGAGGGTTCAGCTTTGAGACCCCAATGACAATTCAGATTTTTAAGTCGAATCGTTTGTTTTGAGATAGCAACTTAGTTAATTATTCACATAAATAATGAATTCGAAGACATCAATTTTTATTTATTTATTTATGCCAATTATTTAGTCTATTTTATATCCATTTTACTTTTAAATAGTTTATTACTTAATTATAACCTATTTGGGAAAAGTATTTGAAGGTTAGAAATCATTGCAAGTGCAGATTAACACCAAAAAATCGAATGTAAATTGTTTTATAGGCTCAAATCCGCCACTATTTTATACAAGAAACTGTATGACCTATTCTATGAAGAATTCAAGCAAGAGAAATCATTGTAAAATCAAATTGATTATCTAATTAAAATAAAAAAGCAGACATAAAATGGCGTTGGTATACCCTCAAATTTTCGTTCACCTCGCCATTGAATTTGCCGATACTAGTGTTGCCCGTTTGTATAGAACGCATCTATTTTTGCGCCTCTTATGAATTCTGGTACCAAAGCAGTGTTGTCGGTATGCTACAATATCAAATAAATTTGATTTTTTTCTTAATTAGCAAATATATTAGTGCATAAATGTGCTTGAACTGTTAACAAAACGTTTATTCCTGCTTCGCGGAGTACAAATTACTTCCTAGAATAGAAAATTATTGTGTTCTTTACACCGAGTACTACAAAAAGTAGTTTTACCTTTTTCGTACTTTCTGAATTTTCTTTTGTTAACGTAAAATGTAACGCTGCTTTATAATATCATTGATATTTTCACCACAATTGACGAAATGAATAAATTTTAGATGAAATCTTCTATTTTATTCATGGATATCGTATTTAACGATACAAATAATGTTAACTAAATGTACAGAATTCCGCCATTTGTTTTTTAGGTGTATTCTTTATTTTCAGTAGTTATGAGTAACTTTCTTTCCTTTTATCTTTGCTGCAATAGCTAAACATTCTAGCGAAATTTCAAAAGTTCAATAACGAACATGGTTGTGAAGTTATAAATCTTCTGGACGCAAGATTGCATATGTGTTCCAAACAACCATGTTGGTATTGTATTTAATACCAAACAGCCTATTATGACCAAGTATATTCGTCCCAAATTTCACAGCTCTACCTTAATCGTGATTTCTACAGACGGACGGACTGACAGACTTACAGGCAGACGCCTCCTTTAATGCGATACAAACGGAAGCACAAAGTGAATCTATCCCTCATCCTTTCGGGTGTAGGGTAAAAAATAATTGCTTTTAAATACAGTGCACGCGCAGTAGTGTGAACACCGTAAAATATGAACACCCCAAAATATGAACACTTTTTATTTTGCATTGACTACTCTAAAGAGTGAACAAGACTTGAAAGCTCTAAAAGATCCACAATATGAAACATACTTACATATATGAATCCTTACATATTGAAAATACATAAATACATGAAATTTTCGAATTTTTTAATTCGGGTAATTTCGTATTATTGCGAAATGTGCGTGTTTGGCTTAAAAATTACAAGTTCACGCGTGTTCAGGTCATACGAATTAATTCATACGCACTTAGTTCGGGCGAGGGACGGTTTGGTTTTGCTATGAGCTCCAAAAAGTTTTTGTTATTAAAAGAAAAAGCAGGAAACAATTACTGATTTTTTTGAGTAGGTACACTACGCGTTTCATTCTTGTGAAATGAATACTTAAACATTTTTTAATAAATATATTAAAAAATTATATAATTTTTAATTTATACTTAGCCCGTAATTACTGGTATTTGGTTATTTTTTTAATAAAATTAAATTTGGTTTCATAAATGTAAATTTCCATTTTAAAATGCATAACTAGGATAAAATGGGGATATATTTTGCCTTAAATTTTGACATTCGCAAAAGTGAACAAATTCGCAACTGTGAACCCGCTTGGTTTTGATTAGTTCACACTACTGCGCGTGCACTGTAATAAGAATTTAAGTTCTTTCATGTATTTATTTACTTATGCATACAAAAACATTAAGTGTTTATTCGATACATAACATTTAAGTTATTAGATGAATAATTTTTCCTACAATATTATGTAGTAACATTTAAATATACAGTCTGAATTATAAAAATAATATGTTGCACATTTCATTGTTCTTTTAAATTAAAGCTAAAGTAAATCCGGCGGATTTGTGCGTGAGTAAATCGAGCAACCGTGTGGCCAAGTACAGCAACGCCCGTACTAGAAAAAAATACAAAAACATCACATAAAACACTTAAATAATAATTTAATCATTAATTAAAGTACCTTTTCTTAATTTCTGCATTTGCGTTGCGATTCCAAATGCTAAGTTCATTTCCATTTCCATTCCACTTCCATTCAAATCGATTGACTGAGCCCCGAGCAATTGCATTAAGACCGTGGCTCCCGACGATAGTATCACATAGTGTTCATGATTGTGCGACAAGGTGGTGCCTTGATACGCTGGCATCGGATCCGATGCGGTTTTACTCAAAACATGACCTATCAACTCCGATTGGCCGGAGAAAAATACCAGAGGTCGCAACAAACTTCCCTGCACTGAAATTTCCATGCCTGCCGTTGCAGGCCAATCATCCTACTCCAAAATGGCAAGCCGTTCATATACAGCCCCGGCAAGTGCTACTTGCGAGGTCCAGTGCATGATTTAACTTCATTTAAATTCACTAAAAACGCTAATTTCTTTGCAAAAGAGCTGATAATTTTTCACATGCTAAACACTTTTTATCTGTTAAAATAATAAACAAAGAAAATGTCATACAAACGTGACGTCTTGTGGTGAACTAAATATACACGACACATACACTATACGTGTTTCATCTAATTACCGAATTTCGTTTTTTTTTACATATACTATGGGTCTTGACGCAGTTTCCTATCTCGTTATCTCTGATACGCACGCTAGAAATTCTTACATTTATTGAAATTCACTGAAAATACAAATTCGACTAAATATTTCTTCTTTTCTTTCATTCAGATGTGTTTGCTGACAAAAAAATATGAGGACAGTAAGTGTAAATTTAGGGGGCTATATCGTATACTCTGACGGGAGAGTTCTTCCTGCGTCTGCTTTGATTTTTTCGTAGGTTTCAAGATTTTGTATACAGTAAAAACAAGACTGGAACAAGACAAGACTGGAACAAGAAAAATCGCAATTTGTTGCTATTTTTGCAGGCTTTTCGGTCAAGCCTCTCTGAGACGGGATATATCATAAGCTTAAATCGACACAGTTTCTCGGGTCCGAGCTGTCATGAGAGTCGAGGACTAGAAGGCTACCGTGTGCATACAAAAAGCAAGGAATTTATGCATTATTAATAAAAAAACACAAAAATACACATTCAGATCGATTATATTACTTCACTTTAGATATACAACTGATATATTTTGCAATTTAAGCACAAAATATTGAAAAAAATTTGTTACTGAATTTCGCGAAATGCATGCAGACGAATATAACTTCAGAATATTGTGCAATTTACAGGCGGCTTTTGAATTTTATACCAACATTTCTTTTCTTCGCGTATATTTATAGCTAAAAACACTGCAGTGAGAATGTGCCTATAAAGTCTCTTTTCTACATGTAGAACGTCAGCAGATCATAGTTGCCAGGTACAACCACAGTGAATATTAACTTAAAAATTCTGGAAAAAGTCTATTTTGCGGCCACAAGGTTTTTTTTTGGAAATTTTCGGGGTATAGATTTTCGTCTACTGCACCTAATAGTGTTCGAAAAAAGGGGCAAATTCTCATGGTTTAGGAGTTATAGCCATTCGAAATTGTAAACTTTTACTGTGATATCTCCCAAACTGCACATGCCATAAAGTTGATATGGGTACCGTTTTAAATATTTTTTTATTGCCGACATTTTATGTAAAATGCATTTCCTTAAAATGTGCATTAATTTACGAAAAATTACCTTCTAAACAATTTTAAAAATTTTGTTTGTTAAAAACCTTGTTTTTCTTAAAAAAAGTTTAACAAAAGTATCCTTTTACTAGAGTTATTGAAAAGTACAGGCTATTAGCTTTCAATTGAAATATATATTATATTAAATACATGTCATTGTTGCCGTACGGCAATTTGTCTCTTCTGGTATTTGTGGTAACATTCCGTATGCATGCAGTATCTATGTACAAGTATATGAGTTCGTTCGTTTAAAATTGAAATTTTTTTATATAATTGAATTGAATTTTATATTTACAGGGTTGCTTTAATATGTGGATTATACTGCTCACAGCAAAAAGTCCATTATATAGCTATGTACATATATCAAAAGAAAGCCAAAAAATCATGAATTTAAAAAAAAAAAAATTTATCCAAAAAAATTATATTTGGAAACCTACAAATTTTTCGTAAGAACACGTTAAAACATAAAATAAAGATAATAGGTTTGTTCGACAACGTGCTTGCTAATACTAGAAAGCACTAACTTTTACTATTTTTTTTACTAGATAACAACTTCGGACCATTAAAAAATATATAATTGACGGTATTTAACCTGTGAGAGTGAACCATTAAATTTTTTGTTTACTATCAAATGTAAATTTTTACATTATTCTATGTTTTTACTAGAAACATATTGGTTAACTGTTAAAGTAAATTATCTCTGTTTACAAAATTTTTTTTATCATTATATATAAAATTATGGAGGGAATATTGCTACATGCATAAAATAATCCTATGCCAAAAATTTTACATTTTTAAAAATTACTTTAAATAATACTTAAAACTTTATACATGGTAACGCCGATCAGCAGAAAAATCAATGCGTTGAAAAGAGACTTCATATGCAATTTCATTCTGCAGAACTTTTATCTATAAATCGATGCGAAAAAAAGAGACAAAATTGCAGTAAAAAAATTTAGAGAAATGTAAACAAGGCAAATCGTTACGATCACAGGCAGTTGAAACCAGGAAGCTTACAACATATCAAATTCTGGCCCGTCCTGTCAGCCTTACATTGATTGTTCTTGTCATCATTTCTGTCTGCCTGCCTGCTTGTACGATATAGCTCCCTTAATTAAAGTAGACATTTCTAATACAAATTATTTTAAATTATTTATACACATACATGCATACATACATACATGTGTACATTTCTTTCCACATACACTGTCATATACTTTCATCACTGTTGCGACAGTGGCGACATATCGTCAGTATCTTTATACGAATCATTCGCTGAATCGTTCAAGTCACTCCTATGTAAATTATATACATTTGTAGTGTTTTTTGTATGTGAGTATATATATATATATATATATGTATATACTTAAAAAGTAGGCGTAGCAGAATTCGGATGTTTTCCATTTTCGATGTCAAAGAGCTCTACGTAGCGTAGGAGAGAATATTCATGGCAACTTCTATGCCGATGCTTCAATTCGTTCTCCTATAATCGTCGTTTCTGTCACCAGTGGGCGGACCACGCCCATTTTTAAGAATATATTTACGTCAGAGACGGTCGACTCGCGCTAAAAATTTAATTTTAAAATTTACTCTACCAGCTGAGAAATTGAGCTATAAGCACGGATGAATTTATATTCCCTATAAAAGAAGGCGTGACACTAGTCCGATTTTCCCTAATTTCAATACCAAACAGTCTACGATAGCAGAGAATATTCGTACCAAATTTCATGACGATACCTATTTGTTCTCCTGTAATTGTTATTTCCACAGGTGGACGGATTGACGGACAGACAGGCAGACAGACAGACGGACGGATAGGCTAAATCGATTCAGGAGGTGATTGAGCCAGAATATATATAAACTCCTGTACCTGCCACGCCTTTTTTACTGCGTTACAGACGGAAGGGCAAAGTGAATATGTATGCCCTTATCCTTTAGAATGTAGGGGGAAAAACATAGATGTGCAAATATATCGCAATGAAATTTTATACCGAGTTTAAATACATGAACGCGCGTATAATATATATAAATTTCAGAGTGGGTACATGAGGTGACATTTAAGGTCTCTTCTTGTGAAGTTGAAAAATGATAACATTTTTAAACATATAACTATTAAATTTATCCTTAAAAAATACTACTAACCCTCAGTTTTAAGCTGCGTAATACAAAAATAGTCCAGAACTTCTTTAACGTGAATAATAATCGTATTATCAGATGAACAAACGCAGCAAATTTTCTTAAAAAATTTACGTTTTCCAATATACCTACCCGCGTAAGTCATCATAGTAGGTTGACCGGGAAAAACTTTTTTCCGAATTCTAGTTGTGTGGGTTCTCTCTTTGTATTGCGATAGGAATATTCACGATAGTAAATTATTGTTTTTGTCCAGCTAGCTTGTTCTAGACGAACTACTGTGCGCTGTGATGGAGCTAGTATGGGAGACACCCGCTATAACTTCTGTACTGAAGAAACGGTGAATTTCTATTAGGTTCCAAAGATGTTAAAAACGTTTTGGGGTAATATCTCGGTACGGTACAGATAAGCCGTATGACTATAATTTGTAAATCACAGACTAAAAAAGCATAAAGCAAAATGCATCAATAAAACTGCATTTTAATTTTTTAATTGGACTTTTTAATGATTTTTTTATGAAATGCTTGAGTCTGTATTGCCTCATCAAATTCTACAATGAACCGCTTTAACTACTGTCCTCATTTTCTGGCAAACGCTATATCATTGCAAAAAAAAAATTCATGGTTGTTATCGCAAAACATCGAGATCTCACATAAAATTTTTATATTTTTAAAAATTTCTTAAAAGCAGACGTAAAATACTTAAAGCTGGCATCTCTAGTTAGCAGTACACGACGTTTCTTCACGTATTCAGGACAATCCAGACAATTTTAGGACAATTCTAGAAATTGTCTTCTGAAATACTTAGGTCTTCAATTGCCTGACAATTTCAAGTCTCATATTGCCTGACAATATTGCGATTATAAAAACTTCACATAAATAAAATTCTGAGTGCAGTTTTGGAGTTAAAATCTTTGGAATTCGTTAAAATCCTTAAATTTCTCACAAGGACAGGACGAATTCATGCACAATGCACCAAAAGGTCGAAAACTCTTATTATTACATAATAAAACATAAGATTAACTTCAAATGTCTTTAGATTAATTTGTATAGTCGCCACGCATATATCTAAAAACTAAAAAAAAATTAAAATAATTATTTTTTGTTATTTTAGTTCGTTAAATTTTCCAACAGGGCTGGATGATGATAGGTTTGGAAAGAATTTTTGTCAACCCTTGTCATGTTTGATTTAGGGACAAACCAGTTTAGGCGTTATGCCAACTTAATGTTTTTTTCGTTGTCTGAAGATGGCATATCGCGGAAACCGGCTTATCTCCAAACAAAACTTTTCGTTCTCTTTTTCCTTTTTTTTTTGTGGGAAAAATATACTCTAAAGATGGGCACATCGCCGAAACCGGTTTGTCTTCAAACCAAACTTGATAAAGGATGGCTGGACAAAGATGACGGAATTTCGTTTTAAAACCCATCAATTAAAACAGTGTAACCCCTCAATACAGGTAAACTTACATGACTTTTGTATTTCCGAAATAGCAGTTGAATCATTGTTGCTCGATTTATGAACTCTTAGTGGAAAATCTGTGTCACAGATATCAGAAGGTGCCTGGAAAGAATTGAAATATTTTACTTCGTTACTTTATCTTGTTAGTTCTAGTTTCATAATAGGGGGGATCGTTTATTATGAAAGTGATGTAAAGCCTAGATCACACGTCATATAAATGTATAAATATCGTATATCGTATCGTAGATAAATATCGTCAGCCAAAAATGGTTGGCTGAATTTTGTTTACTGCAATGGGATCACACGATTGACGGTTTAAAAGTTTTCATCAAAAAGAAACTTTACTAACTGTCAAAATTTTGTGCTCATACACATATGATCGCATACATAAGAATAGGTCTGACGATAGCCACATAGATCCAATATGAAATTCTTGGGGAGAAACTATAGTATCTGTCTATTATCGGTTTGCATGAATAAAGTGCTACTGTAGTTCTTTTTATTCTGCACTCAATATTGAGTTAGAAACCAAACTTTCTATCTAATATGGTTACATATTTCGTAATACTCGAGGAAACCAATTGGGATAAGATACTTCGACAGCAATAAAGCTATAATCCCGACAATAGACTCTATTTTTAGACACTTTCGCCGCACAGTGGGGCAAGAAAGCAAAAAGTGGCCTTAAATCTTTTATAACAAATTTCCAATTCAATCGATTTCTGGAGTATACAAATTTCGACCAAGGTTTTTTTATTCAGATTTGAACACCGACAGTATTTAAGGTATGACAATACACGAAGAGATAAAGATATATTCACTTTGTTCCTCCGTTTGTAACGCATTAAAGGAGGCGTGGAAGGTATAGAACATTATATATGTACATTCTTGCTCAGAGTCACCACCTCAGTCGATTTAGACATGTCCGTCCGACCGTCTGGCAGTCCTTCTGCATGTCTCTCTGTCGTTCTGTGGAAATCACGATTACGGAATAACAAATAGAGTTATCGCCATGAAATTTGGCACGAATATTATCTGTCTTCGTAAGCTGTTTGGTATTAAAAACAGCCTTTGGGAAAATCAGAGCTATGCCTACTCATAATAGTAAATATAAAATCATCAGTTTTTAGAACTACATTTCTAAGCTGGTAGGTAGAAGTAGGTACGTAGTAGATAGTAGTACAGATCTGAAGCTGAAATTATATTGCCGTAATAACCGTTTCAGACAAAGGTACGCCCCAAAAAGTGGGCGTAGTCGGCCCACTGGGAAAAAAGTTCAGGATTACAAAGGAACGAAAGTAAGTATCGATATAAAATTTATCACATATGTATGTATATTCTCTAAAAATTCGAATTTCTTTTCAATTTTTTAACGAAACTTTTGGCTGGGGTATAACTCAGTCCAATCCAGAGTTCGTCCAGTTATTTATTTTTGGACAAAGCACTTTTATTCTTTATCAGTTTAAATTTTATTGATCTTCTTAATTTCCTCAGGTTTGGTAAAAGTTAAATAAATGTATATAAACAGAAGGTTTGATTTTTAAAGACAAATGCTTAGATCCGAAGATGTGTTGGTCGCAGGGGATAACTCACAGTCCGACGATGATTCTGGCGTTGGTCGCGGGGAATAACCCACAGTCCGACAATGATCTTGGCGTTGGTCGAGGAGAATAACCCACAGTCCGACGATGAACACTTACGTGTATTATTCGTGACGTCGACTGAAGCAATGATATCTTCATGAAAATTTTTGTTGGTTTCACCCTCTGTGTTGTTTTTGTTTTTGCCACTACTGTGATGACGGTTATTACTACTGTTATTGTTACTGTTAATTAATTACAGAATAAACAGAAATAAAATTCGAAGGGACATTCCAAAGAGATTTATTCTGAAGGTATGGCGGTCTGGTAAGAAGAGGGACATTACGTTGAATATTGGCTAACAAATATGAGGTCTTCAAATTCCTTAGCCAATCGCTTGGCTATAAAACCCAATAAAACCCACTATTTGCTCTGCTAGTCACGCCGCTTATATGACTATGGAAGCGTAATTTCCGATCTAGTACTCCTGCCAAATCATTAGCCAGAATCCAACGACCAATAGCGTAATTACGGAACGAAAGATTCAAGCAACGGGCAAATGTAATTTGTTTACACTTCTTTAAATTTAGATCCATACAGTTTGTGTTACACAATTGAATCCGGGAGTCTAAATCAGACTGAAGTAACAAGGCATCACTCTTCAATAAATAGGATAAAAATAGCAACACATCGTCAGCAAACATAAGCACCTTTCCCCTTACAATAATGGTGAAAGATCATTTATGAAGACGAGGAATAGCAACGGTCTCAAATGGCTCCCTTTAGGAACTCCAGAAGGCACAGCAAACTCCTTAGATACCGTTTTATTGAACACAACCATTTGTTCTGTTATGGATTTGTTTCTGACCCAAATTCCAACAGGTTTTTTGTAGTTGATTTTTCCCACACGAAAACAATACTGAACAGGCGAAATTGAAGAACAAGCAGAGCGAGCAATTTGATCCATAATTATCTTCTCAAACAGTTTCGAAAGAGCACTGAGCTTTTCAATACCACGATAATTATTTATAAGATGTCTATTACATGACTTATGCAAAGGAATAATAAACGACGACTTCCAAGCACGAGAAAAATAACCGGTACGTAAAGAGAAATTAAATACATATATACATATATAAATACGTATATATAATAATACATGCTGTGATGGGCAATGCTAACTCAGCGGCGCATTGTTTAAGGACACACAATGGAATGTTGTCAGGCCCAGGATTATAAGTTCATTAAATATCTTTTAGGGCATTAAGAACAACAAATTCGTCGATGGCAGGGTGGACAATGGAACTCGAAGAAATGTTATAAGGGTATGTATCCTAGCAATAGCTCGACAAAGAATACGTTGTTTTAAAATAGTCGGCGAAAAGACCATATATAATTTCTGCATTGCCAGATTTCATATCATCAAGTATCATTAAAGTTGGAAAAATCGCACTCCTTCTTTTGGTATTTACAAACTTTCAGAATGCTTTAGGATCACCACGTCTGTTAGATTTACAGATTGATATACTACGTACATACTTGACTACGTATAGTAGTTGGTATTCCTGGCGCGAATTTTTGAATATTTGCTCCAAATTGCGTTGCTCAAATAAGTTAATGTGCCACATTAATTCGCAAACTTCCTGAACGTAATCCTTGAATTTCTCCCTGGACATAACCCTAGAAAATGTAGTAGAGAAGCAACAAATGAAGACCTTTTTGGAATTTTATTAGCCACATCGGATCCACATATTTTTATTTTTGCAATCGACGGAGAAATGTTGAAATATCTTTGCACTGGAACTGAGATCTATGTAGATGTCACAGGATCCGAGCCGTAGGGCATTTTTTACCGCATTCAAAAATTCCTATCCGTTCAAAAATTACAGATTTTTGGCCGATGGATTTCTATTCTGGACCACTGCGACGTCTACGGACTAAAAGTAGAAGGCCTCCCTACCATGATGCCCGAGTTTCTTCGAGACAAGCCATTCATACGTATATAGTTACGAAACACTCAGCGGGAGTGGGCGAACTGGAACGACTGCAAGCAAGCATTTTTGAAATTTTTCCTTGTTCCACTCCTTCGATATTTGCTAAAGGCTCTCTGCCGCCGTCGTATTTGACGTTTTACTTCCTTACCTTGTCTATTATTAAGGCTTGTTCCATGGGTGTTCCCTGTACCTGGAGAATGCTGCTAAAAGGTGCGGACATGTGTCCATCGAATATGATTGCTTGCGCGCACAGTGGTTTTATAACAGGGTCCTGCGACGTATCTGGGGGGTTATAACCAATATCGGATATTATGCACTAATCGTTGATCGTTGTGGCGAGATTCCACGTGCTGCTGAATGTAGTATTTCGAGTCCTGTAACTGAGCTGCAATTCCTGATTACCCTTCGGATGATTGAACGAAGGTGGCAAATCGTTTTCGGAGCTCCTCGACCGTTCCTGTATCGTCCAAGCTCGTTGGCGTAGTTTTGAAGTTGTTCTTTGCGTAAAGAGGATATACTCTTTTTGTTTTAGTTGTTTTAAGACCATTCATATAACGCAAAATCAACAACGCGTGGTCTGCTCTTGTAAGGAATTGATACTTCAAACTGGGATGCTAGTTCGCTGCGGAGTTTTGTAGTCTTGTGATCTACTCTCATTTTTTTAGCTTTACTAGCATGTAAGAAAACAGTAAGTTAGTAACTCAAGATTTTCTAAACGACCTTCAGTTGCCAGGCACTTTGCCTGTCCAGAAACACCTGTATACCACCTAAGTTACCCGTATTTGTAAGCGACCTTCAGTCGTCAGGCATTCTGCCTGTCTTAAAAGCCTGTATTCTGTATACAAGCTATTTCTCCCAAATTTGTAAACGACATTCGGTCGTCAGGCACTCTGCCTGGCTCACCAAACATAAGTAGAATAAGTACAAAAACCTTCGACCCCGTCCGCGCTGAGCTACCAAGTAGCCAGTGAATTGATTGACGAGATAGTCAATCGTGCGGAATTCGGCAACAGTGGTGAACTTCCCCCAGGGTTACGAGATCCCTCTACGATGGACACTGGGGCCTCTGAACATACCCTGGCGGGAAACAAAAACTCGTTACACCCTCAAACTGAGCATAAGGTATGTTTTGCTACCAGCCCAAAACGGATGCTATTAGGGACAGCCATGGTAAAGATTTGCCATCACGATATGGAATATATCACTCGCGCCTTAATCGACCCAGGATCCAAAATATCTCTTATCTCTAAACACATTTAAAATTGCCTCAATTTACCTTTGCAGCTTGTGATTGCACAGGTTTTTGATCTTAACAAGACAGTGGCAGCAAAAATAACTAAACTAAATATTAAACTTATTACCCCTTGCAAGTAATAAGTTTAACCTCGATAATCTGCTAAATATTCAATTAGTCGACGTCAATTTCTATAAAAGCGATTAAATCGACATCCTCATCGGCGCGGATCATCATGCTTGCAAATGTACTCGGCTTGTTAATCGCTCAACAAACTGTATTTGGATGTGAATATCTTTCTTTCTTCAACGAAATCTCAATCGAACAACAGTTCGAACGGTTTTGGGGGGGTGGAGAAGCTTCCCAAGAAGCAGTTTGCATCCCCCTCTGAACAATTTTGTGAAGAAAACTTTGAAAAACCTACTAGCAGAGACGAAAACGGTCGTTATACTCTAAGCCTTCTATTTGGGTTGGTAACGAAATCCCGAAAGACAAAATCCCGAACGACAAAATCCCGAACGACAAAATCCCGAAATGACAAAATCCCGAAACGACAAAATCCCGAAATAACAAAATCCCGAAATTACAAAACTAGTTTTTCGGTATTCTCCATCTTCTTGACCATTTTAAAACCACTAGCAAACAATTCCAAGAAAGTAATAAAAAATTACTCTTATTTTACTTCTCTAAAATTATTATTAAAAAATAAAAAAAAACATTATTAAAAAAATTTTAGCAGAGCCCTCTCGGAGGCTCTGAGGTGAGGTGATGTAAGGTTTTTTGCATACAGGTTTTTCCGCGTATTTGCAGCCTTCGGCTGCGGCAGGGATCATAACCCTCAATCAGCAGAATCCTCACGGTCATGTGAAGTTTTTTGCATTCAGGTTTTTTCGCGTGTTGGCGGCCTTCGGCCGCGGCAGGGATCATAACCCTCAATCAGCAGAATCCTCACGGTCATGTGAAATTTTTGCATACAGGTTTTTCCGCGTATTGGCGGCCTTCGGCCGCGGCAGGGATCATAACCCTCAATCAGCAGAATCCTCACGGTCATGTGAAGTTTTTTGCATACAAGTTTTTTCGCGTATTGGCGGCCTTCGGCCGCAGCAGGGATCATAACCCTCAATCAGCAGAATCCTCAAGGTCATGTGAAGTTTTTTGCATTCAGGTTTTTTCGCGTATTGGCGGCCTTCGGCTCCGGCAGGGATCATAACCCTCAATCAGCAGAATCCTCACGGTCATGTGAAGTTTTTGCATACAGGTTTTTCCGCGTATTGGCGGCCTTCGGCCGCGGCAGGGATCATAACCCTCAATCAGCAGAATCCTCACGGTCATGTGAAGTTTTTGCATACAGGTTTTTCCGCGTATTGGCGGCCTTCGGCCGCGGCAGGGATCATAACCCTCAATCAGCAGAATCCTCACGGTCATGTGAAGTTTTTTGCATACAAGTTTTTTCGCGTATTGGCGGCCTTCGGCCGCAGCAGGGATCATAACCCTCAATCAGCAGAATCCTCACGGTCATGTGAAGTTTTTGCATACAGGTTTTTCCGCGTATTGGCGGCCTTCGGCCGCGGCAGGGATCATAACCCTCAATCAGCAGAATCCTCACGGTCATGTGAAGTTTTTTGCATTCAGGTTTTTTCGCGTATTGGCGGCCTTCGGCTCCGGCAGGGATCATAACCCTCAATCAGCAGAATCCTCACGGTCATGTGAAGTTTTTGCATACAGGTTTTCCGCGTATTGGCGGCCTTCGGCCGCGGCAGGGATCATAACCCTCAATCAGCAGAATCCTCACGGTCATGTGAAGTTTTTTGCATATTGTAGATTATAACCTTCAGACAACAAAATTCTCTCGATATTACAACTTTGCTTTTCTGCCATTGTAAAAAAAGGCAAGTAGGCGCGTACTACGCTTCGGAAAAAATTGTGACTTAAATGTCATTTCTTCATTAATTTAAATTTTATTTCGTGATTTTCGGGATTTCTCATTTCGGTATTAAAAATTTTTCGGGATTTTGTCGTTTCGGGATTTTGTCGCATCGGGATTTTGTCGTTTCGGGATTTTAAAATTTTTCGGGATTTTGTCGTTTCGGGATTTTGTAATTCGGGATTTTGACTGTCTCCCCTTCTATTTAACAGTAGTTTCCCTGACCTCCTTAGGATTTTCACGTCAAATTACACTGAAGCAATTTCTTAAATCTGAAGAAAGGTTGAGCATAACCCCACAGTTTAAGCAACACTACGACTAAGTAATTGATGAGTATCTCGAGTTAGGCCAAATGAAAAAATCTACTCCTGCCTTGAAATGAGTATCGTCCAAACCATTATTATCTACCAGAGCTGTGCACAAGCCGTTTTGAAACGACTTTTAAAACAAAGAAAAACTGCCAAAACTTTTCAAATTTGCAGCAACAGCCTTTATTTCTAATGTTCTGCTGGAAACAAAAACAAAATTGTCAGTCGAAAAAGACTCAGCAGTTTTACTGCCAATTATTGCTAAATAAATATAAGGAAGGATACACATACGAAGTGCACATATGTACATATTAGATTCATACTTTCAGCAATCTTTTAGGCTTTTAGTTTTAAAATGAACATTGCGTGTTAACAAGGAAAAAAGGGAGAGTTTTTTTGGTTTTTTTTGTCGTTTTTCTCGAAAATGTAGTAGAACATTTTTTCATTCTTTTCAAACGTTGTGGCCCCGATGTGGACAATTTACAACAAAAACAAAGTAAAAAAAAAGACGATAATTAAATGGAAAAATTAATAAGTATGCCTTTGGAGTTTGAGCGGAGGGAAAGAGAAAGTTTTTCTTCTTAATTCTTAATTACTTTTCAGACGCTTATACGGCGGTCTATTGCCTGTCTATTGCCGGTCTATCTAAAAAAAAAACGAGAATGAAATGGAAAAAAGAATAAGTATGCCTTTAGAGTTTGAGCGAAGGGAAAGAGGGAGAGTTTTTTCTTCTTAATTTCTTAATTACTTTTCAGACGCTTATGGTGAAAACAAAGCACCAGCGATGGAGCGGCGCAAATTTTTTTCTTTCGTTCCTTTGGGGTTTGAGCGAAAGGAAAGAGGGAGAGTTGTTTTCGTTTATTTCGTTCCTTATGGGTTTGAACGGAGAGAAAGAGATAGAAATGTCTCAACAGTAAAACTGCCACTACAAATTTTCGAACAAGCAGTAAAAATACTATCGGTCGGGTATAGGCATCACAGTTTTGTTATTTACTGCAATTTTCATACGACAGTAAAAAAGCAGCAGTACTGTCGATTTGTGCCCACAATGAATCTCGTCCAACCTCAAATGGACTGAGCTTGAATGACGTTCTTCACCCAGGCCCTATCTTGTAAAATGACTTAACTTTTTCAATTCTACAATGGCGTTTTTTCAAATGCGTTTCCAACAGTGACATCCAGGAACACCTGGACATCCATAAAATACCCAGGAGCATACACAATTTCAGCGTACTCTTCAGGGACCCCAGTACTAGCAAGATTTGCGATTACGAATTAAAAACAGTTACATTCGGCGTAAATTGTGCTCCATTCCTAGCAATCCGGACCTATTGCTCCGGACCTTGCAACTGACTAAAGATAAAACAAGTAAGAGCGTTGACTTCGGCCTGGCCGAAGCTGATATATCCTATACGCGCATACGTCAGTGATGACAAAAAGGGGGCGGGTGACACCCACTTTCATTATACCCTACACCCGAAGGGATGAGGGTATTTTTACTTTTTTCTTCCATTTTAACGCATTCAAGGAGGCGTGGCAAATATAGAAAAGTACATACATATATTCTGACTCAGAATCACCTCCTGATTCGATTAAGCCATGTTTGTCTGTCTGTCTGGGGAAACTACAAGTACAGGAGAACGAATAGAGGTATCGTCATGAAATTTGGTACGAATATTCTTTGTTATCCGCTGTTTGGTATTGAAAATAGGGAAAATCGGATCAGTGCCACGCCTACTTTTATTTATAGCAAATATGCATAAATCCGTTTTTATCCGTTCAATTTTTTAGCTTTTAGAGGGAATTTTAAGCAAAAATTTCCCGAAGTACGCCTCCCAAAAGGCCGACCGCAGTTACAATAACAAAATATCCTAGACGTGATATTAGACGAGAAGATACAAGCGACTGCCACCAGTTCATCACCCAGGCGCGAGTTGCGCGCCCTACTGGAAGAAAGAGCGAATAGCGAGTCAACCCCTCGTTCGACACTTACGGCACGACTCAACCGCAAGATGCGCACCTCTACGGTGGAATGGAACAAATCGCAAACTCGTATTGGGAAATCTGATTCCACCCTTTATCCACGGTATCCATGTTGTAGAAGCGACCAAAAAATGGGTCCATTTCGACGACTTCTGGTGGGTGACCGGCGTAAGCTTGTTCGGCGCCATGCATTTTGCTTCAATTGTCTAGGAAGATCCCATTTGATGGAAGACTGCACGTGCGCTGGAGCATGTCATATATGCAAAGAAAGGCACAATACTCTGCTTCATATTCAAGCCGAAACCACGGAGCCCCATTTGACACGAACTGCTCCACCACGTCCGCAATTAGAAATCCGACCAACGATCGTCGGAGTTGTCCACAATGACACCGAGTTATAGCCTTTTGAAATTTGAAAATTTCAGGACTCTGTTATATATTCTAAACTTTACTGGATACCTTTATGTTATTTAGGGTTGTGCTTAATGAGTCCGGAGCCGGATCGGACATGAAACAGGTTTTTTTAGGTCCGGACACATGTCCCGGACACATGTCCCGAAAACATGTCCGCGGACCTATTAAATTTTTTTGCCTTTCCAATTCCAATGTGTCCGTTCTTTTTCTTTTATGGCACCATTCCGCCGAACACACGGCACACCGCGAAGTGTCATTTGGTTAAGTGAGATATAGCTATCAAATAATAAATTGCAGTGTTTGTTTGGTTTCAGTATTATTTAAAATTTAAATAAATACTAAAAATAGTATTATTGTAACTATGAATGTGCTTTGGACACTAATAGTTATAAGCTAATAGATAGCAAATAATATTAACAAGAATGAAAAACAAGAGGTTCCTTTCTTTACGAACGCCTGAGCATTCTTTAACTCGCATATAAACAGGTCGTAATAGATTGACAGCTTCAGCAAACACACTACATTCTCACAAAATAAAGTTTGTGTCTTTGATGTGTCCGGACACATCGAACACATTAAAGAAAATAAGAAGTCTGATGTGTCCGGACACATTAAAGAAAATAGGTTTTGACAGTTTCAGCAAACACACCACATTCTCACGAAATAAAGTTTGTGTCAAGTCCGGACGCATCGGACACATTAAAGAAAATTTTTCGGAGTGGTAGGAAACAAGTCCGCGACCGGACATATGTCCGGGACACATTAAGATCCGGACCTACCCATCCTACCCTACCGAAACATTTCACGGAAAAACTGTTATTTTTAAAGAAAACTTTATATTTTTTATATTTTTATATTTACTTATATTTTTTAATGATTAATAATTTAGTTAATAATTTTTTTATGAATAAAATGTATGATTAACATATATAATTATCTCAAAATTAAGAACGTAGAATCTGTTACCTTTCTCTAAATATAAAGGGTGGGAAAATTTGAGATTAGGAAGTAAATTGGCTGTCAAATGATGAATTGTCAAGAATTTAGCTGTCATCCTTTGACATCTATTTAGTAAAGCTTGGGAAATTTTAACCGTGGAACCGTTCAAAATTTAGTGAAAAGAGGGGACGTCTGCCGACGTGCTAGAGGTGGACATTTGCCCGATTTCATACTCCATTATTAATTTCCATACTTCTATTTTATATTGGTATCATTAAAACTAAATTTGTCAAAAAAAAAGTGTGTTTTTAAGGCAATTTACTTCCTAACCTCAAATTTGCCTTTATATATCACCAGGATCGGTGCAGGATTATAGAATAAAAATCTCTTTTTCCAACTCACAATCATGTAGATTCTACAACACTTTTTTGAATTAACACCCTCAGCCAACAAAACCATGTCCTTGCTGAAGACTATTTTTATATTCAGGGTACATCTGCGTTTGAAAATTCGATTTTCCTCCTAAAATGCTGCACCGATCATTGTGATGTATATGTATATGTATAGAAAGGCAAGGTTATATTTTTTAATATTAAGATAATTATTTAGGTTAATAACACATTTTATACAGAAACAAATTATTAAATGAAAAAAGATTAATTAAAAAATATAAAATTTTATTTTTCTCTAAAATTAACAGGATTTCCGTAAAATATTGGTTAGCATAAATAAAAGGTAATGCGACTAGCTTTCCATTGTAACCAATAACATATAGGTATCTTGTAAAGTCTAGGAGATGTAGGCCTGAAATTTTCAAATTTGAAAGGGCTATAACTCAGTATGGGATCTTATTGAAATTTATTAAACTAGTGCTTCCTTTTGTTATTCAACCTCTGCTACACATTTTTAAACATTGCATTACAACCTCTAAATTTCCAGAAATGTTGAAGTTAGCCACAGTTATTCCTATCGCAAAGAAAGTTATTCCTATCGCAAAGAAGAATGCTTCTGAGTTTAGTGACTTCCGGCCAATTAGTATTCTGCCATCCATATCTAAAATTTTTGAGGCTCTCTTAGCTGAGCAGATTACTCGATACTTCAGTGAGTTTAATCTTTTATTTCCGTACCATTTAGGCTTTCGTCGTGGCCATATGTAGCTGTACAACAGCTTTGTTAAAAATTTTCGATGATATTAGATTTCCATTCGACTGTGGTCACCTGACTCTACTTACATTTTTAGACTTTTCTAAAGCTTTTGATAGTGTGGATCATGATATATTATCTAAGAAACTTAAACTCTGTTTAAAATTTTCTAATTTTTCAGTGGGGCTTCTAAACAGCTATTTGAGCGGCAGGTCTCAAAGAGTAAAAATTGGATGCAAGTACTCGAGTTACAAGCCTGTTTGCAGAGCTGTGCCACAGGGCTCTGTCCTTGGACCGCTGTTATTTTTAATGTTTTTAAATGGCATATTTGCCGTAGTGAAATATGTTAGTATACATGCTTATGCTGATGACTTGCAGGTGTAACTCTCCAGGCCACTTGGACTTGCTGAGGATCTTTGTGCCCGGGTTAACGAGGACTTGAACGCCATTAGCAACTGGGCGAAGGTTAATAAGCTTTGCCTTAATACTGATAAATCCTTCGTTCTTCCGATTCTGAAGGCAAGTAGGCTTATTGTGAGTATTGCTCCTATATTCCTCAATGGCGCGCAGCTTCAGCTTGTTAACAAGATCAAGAATCTTGGCTTTGTAATTAATTCTTCACTGTCGTGCTGTGATCATATAAACTATGTTGTGAGTAAAGTATACTATAACATACTTTACGTAGTTTGAGGCTCTCTTTGATGTTTGTTCCCACTTGCACTAAGCGTAAATTAGTTATTCAATTAATAATGCCCTTTTTTAATAACTTCGATGTGGTTTACAATAAATTTGACTTTATATCTCGTCATAAGCTTCATGTTGCGTTTAACAATGCTGTGCGATACGTTCATTGTCTTGAACGGTACGACCATGTTTTGGCTTTTTTTAATAACATTCTAGGTTGCAGTATATTTAACTATTTTAAAGTGAGAAATTGCCTCTTTCTTTATAAATTGATTCATACCAGGACTCCCCCTTACCTGTATTAAAAACTGCAATTCACTAGATCGTCAAGAGGTATTAACTTTGTGGTTCCTCGTTTCAAATACAGTGACACCAGCAAATTTTTCTTCATTAGCTCTATTCAGGTGTGGAACTCCCTTCCTCTATCTATCAGACGTGAAGCCAATAAATCTAAATTCAAGCAACTAATATTTCAACATTTCTCTTCATACTCACACTCTTGTCTTTTTTGTCTTCTTTTTTTTCACTACGTACTCAATCTTTATTTCCCATCCAATCCGCTAATTTATACTTGTAACTTCTCGTGTTAACTTATATAATTTTACTTTATCCTAGGTCTCTTCTCTGCTTCTCTTTGCTTCTTCCTTTAATTTTTTTTTCTCATTTTCTTTCTTTTAATTATCATATTGTAATTACATGATATTTAATTTTTATTTTTTAATTTTGTATACTGTGTAATTTTACTGTTTCTCTCTATGGAGCATTTAAAAGATAATTGTCTTGTTTCCCTTTATCAATTTTTGTAATAAATAAATATAAAACAAATAACACTGAAACTATATGAGAATGACCAAAAATGGTGTTGTTGTTGGAATAGAAAACAACAACAAAACAAAGCAAAATAAACAAAAATCCTTACGTATACTCATGATACCCAAATAGGCAAATATAAAATTAGTGTGTTTTGACTGATGGGGCTGGCCGAGAGCATGCATATTTAACTCCCGTGTGTTTCCCAAAGTATTCCCAAAATTACCGAACTCGTCTCGTCTTGATATTACTTAGCACTTTTAGACACTAAAAGTTTTATCTAGTGCTAAATTTATAGTTAGCACATAGATTTATATAGATTTAGATTTAATATAGTAACATAGATTTAACATAGATTTAATATAGTATAGTGCTAAGTTTAGTTTTAAAATCTTATAAAACTAGTTTTTTTCGAGAAATTAGGTATAAAATCGTAGCTCAAATATAAAATAAACTTAGCAAACTAGCTTAACTTAGCAAACAATTCTCGAAAGGCTGAAAACCGTAGAGTCCTACGGCCGAAGGCTTAATATTGCATTGTCAGGCCTGAAATTGCATAGTTTAAAATCAACTTTAAAATTTGTACCGAACATGAAAGTGACCTAATTAAAAGGGTCAGCTGTCAAAATTTTCTGTTTCCAAATTACTGATACCCTTTTTACAACACTACCTTTCCTAGTCACGACACTGCAAATAAATAAATGACACCCTAAAATTAATATATAATTTTTTTAAGTTCTATTACTTTTTTTTTTAAATTTTCTTAAAAGGTAAAAATCATATAATCTTAACAGTATAGATCGTATTTTTTTTATTAATCACTTACAATAGGCGGGAGAATTTGTGGCCTGTAACCTAACAGCTTCTTGTTAGCTATATATTCCTTAGATAAGTTGCGGACAGATACCTTCTCAATCTGTTCTGTTATATTGCTAATATGGTCACAAGGATAATTGTATTCTTTATCTGCCACGAATTTATCTTGTGCCGAGAAATCATCACCACTACTTGTATCTAGGTAAAAAAATGACAAATATTGTAAATACATAACCGTTACTTACAACTTAGTTACTTACCCGACTCATCTAAAACTCTTTCAGAACTGAAATTTAAAACCGAGCTTCGTTTAGAAGGCATAGGCAAAAATGATTTTGTGCGACCTTTTAATGCAGCCAGTGCTTGCTGTACCGCCTCCTGTCGGACATCTGTAACATATTAATGAAAAAAAAAGAAATAATTGAAGGAGTAATTTTCAGGGATAGCAAAGTCTCAAAAAAATTTTCGAAATGACAGAAACGCTTCACAAATATATGTATATATATATTATATACATATGCACATGTAAAAATAGAACCAGAACAAAAATTAAATTGACTAGGAGATCTTTATAGGAGGTTAATGATTTATATATAAAGGAGTTTAAATAAGTAGTTTTTTATATTCGTTACCTTCTCTCACTTTTTAAATCCTACACCCGTTCTTTGTTTTAAAAGTTGTTTCAAAACGGCTTGTGCACAGCTCTAGTAGGAACATATTTTAAACATGAGAGAGAACGAGAAAACCGACCGTTTATCGAGGAAATCACTCGGTACAAAACTAACTAGGCGCTATATTAGTAAAGTTTTTAAGTTTATAACCGACCGATTTCCTCCGTGTATAGGCATATCCGTGTCCATATCAAATCTAGGTATTTTATGTAAGCAAAATGCTAAAAATTTATGTCAGCTGTTTGCAAAACTAGTTCAGAGGGTGCCGAAAAATTTATTTTTTATAAAATATCCAGCATTACGTAGAGCAGACATTTATTACGACTACAAATATAATTAAATTTAAGCAGTACTTTAAAATTTAGATTGGCTTTAGTTAGAGCACATTTTTTTGCTGGAGTATAAATATTCGCCAATATTTTGAAATTTTCCATGGTGGAGGAGGTGTTGTGTATCGTCATCAGCATGTTGCCAAACATCTGCTGTCGAGTTGCGGTCATCAATTCATAGGCATACTTTTAGGCCGAATTGATTGTGATGGCTGAGCTAAGCACTCAGCCACTGGCTAGCGATCGCAACTCGAAAGCGGAATGTTTAAGGCCAGCTTCCGCGGCTAGCACAATTCACAAATGGAAAGCTGGTCAAGGTTCGTCTTCCGCGTCAGACACAATTCTTGCATTGCCCAGCGGAAGACAGAACACGGAGGAATCTTGGCGGCCGTGCTGGTGATGACCGTGGCTCTGCCACTTTATAAACCCGTACCTTAAGAGTACGAGAGTTAGTTCCTTACGAAGTTAGCTCTGTGCGGAGTAAGTTTGCGAAGTAGTTCAGTTGGTTCCACGAGAGTGGGTGCTGTGTGTGGTTAGTTCTGCGAATAGCAAGTTCCTGAAAGTTCTGTTCTAAGTAAACCATAATTGTAAAGTGTTCAAGAGCAAATTGAACAAGCGTTGTAAATAAACTAAAGCCTTAATAGAGTGAAGTGTTTTATTTTGGGAAGGACCACATTCCGCAGCAGGAGCATCTTAAAGTGTACGTTTCCTGGGAGGACTTGACTCCAGGAAGACTACAACATTAGGAACTACAACATTTCGCGCAGCCGGTTTTTCATACCAAAAATCGCAAGGTAAGTGGTACTTTATGTATTAATAGATTAGGGTGTTATGATTTAATTGTATTTATACCCTACACCTGAAGGGATGAGGGTATATTTTTTGTGTAGTATTGTATAGGAAATTATGGGGGTAGTTTTTGATATTTCTGTAGGATGAGTACCATTTGCAATGTTTTTACATTTTTCTAGCCTAAGAAGGTTAGCTTACAGTAGTCAGAACGGTTGGCAATAGTTTAGTCGACTTGGTGGATTAGTTGAGCTTATTAAACTCGCACATGGGCTTAAGAGTTAAGTTTTAATTTTGTGTTTGTGTGGGTTTTAAATTAAATGCGTTTTTTATGGATATACATATACTAAATATATATATATATATGTATATGATGTACATATATGGTTTATTATATAAGATTCATAGGATGAGCAAAGAAGGAAAATTGAGGATATATGTCACCACAGCATATGACAATTAGTGTATTAAAATTATAAAAGTAATAAATCCATGGATGAAAACTTTGATAATAAAAATTATGAAATAAATTGGATACGTTGTTTTTTTTTTATATGAATTGTCCACGCTGGTGGGAGTTCATGTTTGTATATTTATAGTTAGTAAATCGAGTAAGCAGTTTTGCGCGTTTTTTCTTTTTTCTTTGTTCAAAAGCGAATAAACGGTAACATACGTACATACATACGTATCAGGCCGTCCGCTGAACTTGAACTTGTCGTTTGCTCGAAACTGCTCGCTCGGCGGTAATTGATAATATGGAAGGAGGGAGGCAGGCATGTGAACGGGAAACGCATGCTAGAGATCCTAGGGTGAAGATTGATATTGGCGAAGTCCGTTGTAGTGAGAAACCGGAAGATGATGTGTTCATTGAGTTCCCTTGCGTAGAGGCAACTAATGAAAAACTTGTCTTGCTGGTGGACACGGGTGCGGACACTAGCCTGGTGAAAGAGAGGTCTTTGAAGTTGGATATACCAATTGACCGCAGTGAAGACCGAGCTCTAAGTGGAGCTTTCGGGGGCTGTACTTCCACGAAAGGAACAGTCAATGTTACCCACGCTAACTGTGCAAACCTTGGTTTAACGCTACACACGGTGTCACTTGAACAAGGGTTGCCAGGGGACGGTATACTTGGCCGGGACATCCTGTGGAACAAGTTCGTTATAAACTCGGTGAAGAAGAATTTGACATTGTTCAACACAGAAGGCAAACATGTTGCCAAATTGCCACTTGTTAAGATAGATGAAGTGAACGAGGAAACACGTGCGGTGCGTAGCGTGGTAAAAGCTCGGTCGACGTGTATCGTAACTCTTAAATTGAAAACAAGAATTCCGGTTGTTGTAGTCCACAAGAGTGTGGACTACTAATGTTCGTGAGTTCGAACATTAAGGAAAGGCTTAACATGCTAATGAGTGAGTTGAGGTTGGACACTTATCTGAATAGTGAAGAGAGGGAGTCAATTGAAAGGGTTTGTGCATCCTACAACGACGTGTTCCTTTTGGAAGGAGGTAAATTATCTTACACACCTGTCTTGGCGCATAGGATACCCACTGTAGCAGGTCAAGCGCCCATAAACCACAAGCAATACCGACTTCCTTATACGCATAGGGAAGAGGTGAACAGACAGGTAGATAAGCTTTTAGAGGATGGTATGATAAGTCCAAACATGTTGCCAAATTGCCACTTGTTAAGATAGATGAAGTGAACGAGGAAACACGTGCGGTGCGTAGCGTGGTAAAAGGTCGGTCGACGTGTATCTTAACTCTTAAATTGAAAACAAGGATTCCGGTTGTTGTAGTCCACAAGAGTGTGGACTACTAATGTTCGTGAGTTCGAACATTAAGGAAAGGCTTAACATGCTAATGAGTGAGTTGAGGTTGGACACTAATCTGAATAGTGAAGAGAGGGAGTCAATTGAAAGGGTTTGTGCATCCTACAACGACGTGTTCCTTTTGGAAGGAGATAAATTATCTTACACACCTGTCTTGGCGCATAGAATACCCACTGTAGCAGGTCAAGCGCCCATAAACCACAAGCAATACCGACTTCCTCATACGCATAGGGAAGAGGTGAACAGACAGGTAGATAAGCTTTTAGAGGATGGTATGATAAGTCCAAGCACCTCACCATGGAACTCCCCACTGCTTCTAGTTCCAAAGAAGAGTGGAAGGGACGGGGAGAAGAAATGGAGGTTGGTGATAGACTACAGGAAGCTAAATAAGGCGACCATCAAGCAAGTATTTCCCATACCCAGAATAGATGAAATATTGGATCAGTTAGGAAACAGCAGATATTTTTCTACTTTAGATTTGGCCAGCGGCTATCATCAGGTTTTAATGGACGACGGTGACAGGGAAAAGACGGCTTTTATCTCAGCGTTAGGCTATTTTGAGTTTAACAGAATGCCATTCGGTCTAACGGGGGCACCTGCCACTTTTCAGAGGATTATGAACCATATTCTTAAGGGTTTACAGGGCATAGATTGTTTCGTCTATTTAGACGATATAGTTGTGTATGGAAGCAATTTGGAACAGCATGAATGGAGGTTGACAAGGGTTCTCGAGGCCTTAAGGGAGAATAATTTGAAGCTGAACGTTAGTAAATGCCAGTTCTTACGTCGCGAAGTCATTTACTTAGGGCATACATGTTCAGAGCAGGGTGCCCTTCCCGACCCGCAGAAAGTGGAGTGCGTCAAAGGCATTCCACCTCCAAAGAACAAAAGTGCAAGCGTTTTTGGGTCTGGTGAATTAATACCGGAAGTTCATTCCCGGCACAGTGAGTATAGCGCTGCCCATTAACAAGTTGTTTAGGAAGGATGCTGCTTTCAACTGGACAAGAAGCTGTTAGGAAGCTTTTGAAAGGTTGAAGGAGGCTATAGTAACTTCTTCAGTCCTGGCGTATCCAGACTTTTCTAAAGAATTTATTCTCACGACAGATGCGAGCGGCGAGGCATTGGGGGCCGTCCTCTCACAGGGAAGGATAGGCGTGGACCGACCAATAGCCTTTGGAAGCAGGGCATTGAATGACGCCGAGAAGCGTTATTCTACAATCGAGAGGGAATTTCTAGCTATTGTTTGAGCTACGAAGAACTTTAGGGCCTATTTATTAGGCCGGCCGTTCAAAATAGTAACCGATCACCAACCGCTGAAGAGTATAGCGAACCTAAAGGATCAGACGTCCAGGTTAGCTCGGTTCATACATAAGCTCTCCGAGTACCAATTCTAAATTGTGTACAAACCGGGAAAGAAAAATTTAAACGCGGACGCTTTAAGCAGGGTTCCACAACGGGAGAACGTAGCAGCCGTTGAGACTAGGTCTAAGGCTAAGGAGCGGAAACAGCGAGAGACCCGAGTGGAACCTGAAGGTAGGGAAGAGGAGGATCAAACCCGTAATCTGGGGAATAATTCGGCGATTTTACTGGAAGACCCCGGGGAGATTGAGACTGTGATGAACGATTTTCACAATACTCCCCTAGGTGGGCACCAAGGAGCGGTGAGAACTTATTTAAGGATTCGCAAACAGTTCAGATGGCCGGGAATGCAACGGCAGGTGAAGGAATTCGTCAGAAACAGCCCGAAGTGTCAGGCAAACAAAGGTAGTAGGCTGACGAAGATGCCTCTGGTACTGACCGACACTCCACTTAGGCCATTCGAAAAGGTCTATATGGATATAGTCGGCGTATTACATGAGACGACGTCGGGAAATAAGTACATTCTAACTTTTCAGGATGACTTCTCGAAATACATGGCTTGCGTGGCCATACCAGATGCGGAGGCGAGCACGGTGGCCAAAGCGTTTTTTGACGAGGTCATAACCCGACATAGCATACCGAAGGTTCTAGTTACCGACAACGGCACGAATTTTGTTTCTAAGGTATTCTCCGATGTGTGCAAGATGTTAGGAATAAAGAAATTGCACATTACGCCTTACCACCCTCAAGCGAACGGCTCGCTGGAACGCAGCCATAGGCCGTTGGCCGAGTATCTGCGCAGCTTCGCCAAAGAGGACGGTTCCAACTGGGACCAGTGGCTCTCAGCGGCTATGCATGTGCATAACAATACGTCGCACACATCCACGAAACTAACACCTTTTCGTACCTTGTACGGTTTTGACTCAGAATTTCCCACGAATTTGAAACGCAAGTGCAGTCCGGTTTATAATGTGGACGACCCGTCCAAGATACTGAAATATCAGATACAAAGAGCGCACGAGTTGGTTCGGCAGAACCAGGAGGTCGCAAAAAAAAAAAAGTCGAAAGAACTCTACGATAAAAACACGAATCCTGTCGAGTTCAACGTAGGGTATAAAGTGTTACTAAAAAACCAGACTAGGAAGAACAAGTTTTCGCCGATTTGGATCGGGCCTTATGTGGTGACAGCGGTGAAGTCACCGGTTACCACAGTGTTATCTGTGAGTGGGAGGGAGAAGTCCTTCCACAATAATCTTCTAAAGCTGTACAAGAGCGGGTAAAACGGAAGTTGAGTCAGCTACACCTTTAGTTCTATGTAGTGTTAGGGGGGGTTAAGTTGTTATTATTATATTATTATTGTTAGTCAGTTAATTTAGTTGGTTAGTTCTCAGTTTAGTTTTTATTCATTATGGGATTTTGGTATTATTGCTAGTAGTGTCATTAGTGTTAGTTTCAAGGTATTTCTGAGTTAGGTACAAGGTGTTTGTTCCGTTTGACGTTATTAATCCATCTATTTGCAGGTTGACACGAAGATGAAGCCTTCAGCAAGGGGAAATAAACATGGACAGAATATGTTTAACTTAAACATGAATAAAACAACAATTTAAACATGAATAGAATACACAGAAAGACCAGCATTGGCCCAGCTATAGTTAGCTCAGGAGCAGTGTTTGTCTTTCTTCGCGCAATAATGTACAAGTCCCACGTAAGTGTATATGCACGCGTATACATATGTATATGTATACGCATGTGTATAAGCATGCGTCACAACGTTTTAACGTATGTGCATACGATACGATATTTTGGCGTAGACGCATACGTTGTAGCATTAACATATTATTTAATTGTTTGGAAATTAGGCCCTTAAGATTTTAATATGGTGGTAGCGATATACTAATACAGTTAATTACAACAGCTAAGTACAACATTTGAATAGATTGAATAGATTTAACGCAGATTTCAACAAGAGAAATATTTGTTAACGAAATATGTGCGTGTATGCGTTAAACATACAATGTAAGTAATAATTAATATAATAAAATTTTGTTATTTATATAATTTAAAGGAAAATACGAAAAATATAGTAATAATATATAATATAATAAATGATGATAATGTATCAATAATGTGATAATGTGTTCAGAAATATTGTTAATACTTAATATTAAATCTTTAATAATAATGTGTGTCAGAAACTAAAATTTTAAGTTAAAGTTTAAGCATTAAAATGTTCCTTTCAAATTCGGGGAAAATTGCTTGGGGATGGCGAGAAGTATGCAGAAGCAGGCAGCAGAAGTGGTAGCAGCGGTAACAGCAACAGTGATGGTACCGACAGCAGCAACGGCGAGTGCGAAGGCGGGTTCAAGGTTTTTCGAAAAGACCTGGTTCTTCGAAGAGGTAGGCGGAGTCCTGTGGATTGGCCCGGGGTACGACGGCTGAGGTGGTCACCGCAAACACATTAACACCCATTACGCCGCATTACTGCCGGACCGGCCAGGAAAGGCGTCCAAACCAAAAGTTAGCGAAACAACAACCAGAAGGGTCGTGCAACCATTCCCAGCGGTGGTACAGCGCTTCAAGTACCACGGGCCATAGTGCACACCCGAGGGAATGCCGAAATAGTCGATTCGTAAGTCGACGAGAACGATGGCATAAGCAGCACATTCGTGTGGCATGCATTGTGTATATAAGACACAAGGGCCGAGCCCAAGCCTTCGAGTTTGGCACACCCAGCGCAAGATGTCCTTAACGGTACCATTACCTTTGCTGCAGTAATCATCATCGCATGAGAAACGCTACCGCGAGCAGCAGCAGTCGAGGTGCGGAACGTTGAGAAGCAAGCAGTACCAGAGCAGCTGAACGCGAATAGATAGGTGTAGACTTTAAGTATATGTAAGAAACAGTTTAAGTATAGAATAAGTATTAGGAAATACCTGTATTAGTAGTTTAAGTAGAATATTTGTTAGAAGAAAAAATTACTGTCGGGGTGGAGGGATTTTGTATATCGTCATCAGCATGTTGCCAAATATCTGCTGTCGAGTTGCGGTCATCAATTCATAGGCATACTTTTAGGCCGAATTGATTGTGATGGCTGAGCTAAGCACTCAGCCACTGGCTAGCGATCGACACTCGAAAGCGGAATGTGTAAGGCCAGCTTCCGCGGCTAGCACAATTCACAAATGGAAAGCTGGTCAAGGTTCGTCTTCCGCGTCAGACGCAATTCATTGCGCTGACCCAGCGGAAGACAGAACACGGAAGAATCTTGGCGGCCGTGCTGGTGATGACCGTGGCTCTGCCACTTTATAAACCCGTACCCTAAGAGTACGAGAGTTAGTTCCTTACGAAATTAGCTTTGTGCGGAGTGAGTTTGCAAAGTAGTTCAGTTGGTTCCACGAGAGTGGGTGCTGTGTGTGGTTAGTTCTGCGAATAGTAAGTTCCTGAAAGTTCTGTTCTAAGTAAACCATAATTGTAAAACCATAAACTAAAGCCTTAATAGAGTGAAGTGTTTTATTTTGGAAAGGACCACATTTCGCAGCAGAAGCATCTTAAAGTGTACGTTTCCTGGAAGGACTCGACTCCAAGAAGACTACAAAATTAGGAACTACAACAGAGGCATCTCAAAATTTTAAGCGAAGCTTAACAAATTTTTTCAGGTGCTTAATAGTGGCTTTCCACAAATTTATCGAAAATTCATATTTTTCATATAGAAATGTAAAATTTATATATAATAATAATAATAATAAAGACCTTAAAACTGTTAATAATATTTTAACCTGAATGATATCTTTTCTCATTTGGGGCTATTCGTCGTTGAATTCGTCTATTTTGGATGTCCGCATCGCGACTGCTTGAATTTGACTGATTCTGTGAACGTTGTTCCCTTTGATCAATGGGCAACACTTCGGGAATTTCTGTCACATAACTGTATCCTTCACTGGAAGTGTTTATTCCGCCAGCTATCTTTCCATCCGAGATCCCTTCCTTTATGTTGTAATACGGAGGACTCTTACAATCTATAACATTTACATCTGTGTTTTGAGCTACGATACCTATAAATAAAAAATTCTAATGTTAGAGTTTTGATTAAAGCGCAGGGATAAAAATCAAAAGATAAATTACTTTTGATTAAAGTGCAGGGATATACAAATGAGAAACCATTTTAAAAATGCATATTAACTTGTAAAAATTACAGGCCTTCTGCATTAGTTACTAAACATCTATCGTGTAAATAATTTATTCTGAAGTCTCTACTTATCCTTACTTTCATTGCACGCCTAGTAACATTTTAGTGAGGCAAAATTAACATGAATGCTATTCGCATTGCCATAAAAAATTTAATGAAAAAATGGAACCTACCTGCAGGGTTTTATTTTTTGTATATGTTAACTTTGGTCTCGCCAAAGCTGAAGCTGGTCGAAGAAAGCTTTTTATATAGGAGGGAAAATGCGAAAAAATAAGTAGAATAATTGGGACAGTACTGAAACAGTACTAAAAAGGAAAAATTAAGGAACTGAAAAGGACAGCGCAAATTGAGTCAATGAAGAGAGGACCCAGTCTACCGGTTTTTCATCTAATTATTCACTTTGTGTTGGATTCCTGAGATAAAATCCGATGTGATTCGCCTACACAGGAGAAAAGACGCTTCTACACAGTTTAAAGTTGTTATTCAGATGGAGAAAGGAACGGAAGATTTAATATGCATAAACGTTGGGAAGATTGTTGTAATTTAAACTGCAAACATAAGTGTTGCTTTAAGATATAGAAAAGGAGAAATTTTAACACTCCTCAATACGCATTATGGAACAAATTTACATCTTCTTACCAGCCCCAATTTTTTGTCGATTTTATGGGGTTTTTTTGCTTTGCTCCTGACCCCAACAAGCATAAAAAAAATTGTCGCTCTCTCTTGGGGGCGGGGCTGGAGCCCTTTGAAATTTGAAATATAACCAGCGATATCTCTAAATATAACCGAAACTACAAGAGATATTCAGATTATATTGGTTCCGTTAGAAAGCTAATATACATAAATATCATTAATTCATGTCAAGAGACATTTCATCGAAATGTTAACAGTTTTTGAAATAAACGCAATTTAAAGTTTTTAATACTTTTTTTTGCGTAAAAAATTTTTTTTCTAAATAAAATGTGTAATTAATGCATGCAATTATACTTAATATAAGAAAGTAGATTATTTCTTATCACCAATAATTTGAATGCAGCACCAATTTGAATGAAAAAAATTTTCTAGGAAAAGTTAAATTATCTACATTCTTATTTTAAGTATAATTGCATGCATTAATTACACATTTTATTTCGGGAAAAAATTTTTTATGGGTAAAAATAGTACAAAAAATGTTTAATTGCGTTTATTTCAAAAACTGTTGCTATTTCGATAAAACGAAATTATTTAAATTCGATACAACTCTCTTTACATAAATTAATGATATTTATATTAGCTTGTAGTAGTTAGCTCTTGTAGTTTCGGAGAAATCGCTGGTTATATTTTAAATTTTAAAGGGCTCTAGCCCCGCCCCCAAGAGAGAGCGACAATTTTTTAATGCTTGTTGGGGTCAGGAACGAAGCACAAAAACAAAAAAAAAATTGGAGCTGGTAAGAAGATGTAAATACAAGCCCTCATTTTATGTTTAAATCAGTACATACTACTGTTAGACTTAATGTAAAAGCCATATTCTTAGTTATTTCCAATGTACATCAGATGTGTAAACAACTCCAATATAAAAATTAAGAACTCTTAGGGCCAGTTTTTAAGTGCAAGTTTAAACGCCGTTTAGTTAAACGCCGTTTTCAATTTAACTGTAGTTAAATTGTGTTTCAGTGCACGTTTAACGTATCTGTGTTAAACTTATCTCAAAAAATGCGTCTGCAATTATTATTCATCACTTTTTTCATGGCAACTCCTTAAAAATTTAAAATTTTTAAAGTTTTACAAATCGATGCGGCGCGGTGTTGTAGGTCGAAGTCGCCCTGTAAAAATGCCTAACGTTGTTATGGCATTGTCTTTGGTTTCACGTCGTTGGCTACTATCGGTAACAATGTACCAACGCGAAATAATGCTTGCATGTTTTTAGGCTCCGCCATTAACTTCCATGGTGAAGCCTGGAAGTATTCAAGACAGTCACCTTATGCGAGTGCCGCGTTACCCGGGACATGCGACAAAAACAAACAATAAGCCAAAGACAAAAGTAAAAGAAAAAGAAACGAGGTTGAAATATTTTCTGTGACCATTGCGCAATCGTTATAGAAAATATTAAAAAAATATTCTCAAAAATAATTCTTGAGAAAGTTTGCAATTTTCTCTAGAATTATTATCAAAAATGATTCTTGAGATAGTTGCAAAAATAATTACAAAAATTAGGGCGACCAGACCAAAGTCCACACCAAAGAAAGACTTTATAAACGGGCCCTTCTGGCTTAGAGTAGGCAGTCGAAGTGGCGAAATTAAAAGTGGCCAAGTGCATTCTTGTAGAAGTGAAGTGAACAAAACGAAAGTATAAAAAATAAAGTGTGAAAAGTATAAGAGTAAAGTAAGTTTTCTTCGTGGACTTCGAGGACCTTGTGGAACAAAGGACGCAGCAGGAGGACCCGCTGAGGTAAACATTTGTCGACGGAGTCGAGGACTCCAACAGCGGTAATAAGAAATTATAAATTAAAATAAAACTAATAAGAATTCAGAACGTCCAAAAGGAATACAAACTTTTCCATCGTAACTTGTGGAGAAGTGCAAGGATGTGCTGGAATGTAAAAAAACCGACCGGACAAGTATTGATCGCAAGGAGAGCACTTAAGAAAAAGTGGAAACTGATTTCAACCAAGCCAAAATTGTTGGCCGATAGCCAGTTAATTGAATTATCTGCAATTACGGTAGAAAAAGCTAAGGCGAATTTAAATTTATTTAGAACAGAACGTGATTTAAAGATATAAAACTTAACTTTGAAAATAAAGCACATACAAATTATAAATGATTTGGGGCAACTAAAAATTAAACTCAAAATTGAAAAACTAAAAAAAAATTTAAATATGCCTTAGCTTTTTCTAAAGCACTTACGGTAGAAAAAGCTAAGGCGAATTTAAATTTATTTAGAACAGAACGTGATTTAAAGATATAAAACTTAACTTTGAAAATAAAGCACATACAAATTATAAATGATTTGGGGCAACTAAAAATTAAACTCAAAATTGAAAAACTAAAAAAAAAATTTAAATATGCCTTAGCTTTTTCTAACTTATATTATTTTTTAATATTAAAAATGAATAATATATGTATATACATACGAGGGCGGTCTCACCACCTGATGGTCGCCACGATCGCAAAAGAAATTTACTATCGTGTAGTAAATTTTAGCCGCTTACTAAGCGGATAGCTTTTGGACAGCTACTGTCAAAATTTCAGCCGAATCAGACTCGTAGTTTTGTTTTAACCGCGTGTGGAAGCGGGTGTGTCCGCGCATTTTAGAAAAATAGTAAAAAAGAGAATAGAAATAGAAATATCGGTCGGTAGCCAAATTGGTCAAATTAGGCTACGAACTGCTGCTCCATCCACCGTATTCTCCACATTTGGCCCCGTGCGACTTCTTTTTGTTTCCAAACTTGAAAAAGTCACTCGCCGGGTAGAAGTTGGAGTCGAATGAGGAGTTATCCTCATTCGAGTCGAATGAGGAGGTTATCGCCGCCACGGAGGCCTACTTTGCAGACCTCCAGAAAACGTATTTTTCAGACGTCTGAAAACTATGTAGACTATGTACTATGACTATGTACTATGACTATGAGACTATGTAGAGAAATAAGTCGTCACTTTTCGAAAATTTTCGTTTTTCTTTTGTAGGCTAAGTACTTATCAGACCGCTCTCGTATATAAAACGAAAACAATTAACTCAGGAGAATAAAAATTATGCGTCTATTAAACCAAATAAACAGCTGTTTTCTTATCTTAGCAAAAAAGATATGTTAAAATTAGTTTAACTGTCTAATTCGGTTGAGTTAAGCTAAGTATAAAATACGTTTAACTTCTACTGAAAAACTCAAAAGTTGGTTTAAACGAGATTCGAAGGTAAACTTGCACTGAAAAACCGGCCCTTAGGATGAACAAATTGTTGTTTTTTTTTGTTTTGATGGGTCTTAGAATGAGAAACCAATTATAATAATAATAATATTTTGTCTGCTGGTCCCACTACTCTTCATCGAAATGACGCGGACTTTGGCAATCCACCAAGTCCGCAGAATTTTCTAATATAGAAAATATATATATATTTTCTCAATATATATATATGTGATCTTTTCGAGATATATCTTTATATCTCGATTTGCTAAGGATACGAGTGCGGATGATGTTCTGGACATATCTGTAACAAAGTTGAAATTCGAATCCCTAGGTCATATTCCTCATTCAAGATTTTTTTCCTGCCCACCTAATGAAACGTGTCTTGGAGTCGTTATTTTGGCCAGATAATACTGTCATCCACGAGTATGTATATTTTTAGACCAAGAGGAAACCGTGGAAATATTGGTGTTTTATTAGTACATGCTGCTGCAAAAAACTAAACTTTATTAAACTTTAAACTTTATATTCTCTATCAAAATGTGAGGGGAATTAATACTAAATTGACTGAAATCTTATTTAAAAGCGTTGGTTCTGATTTTAATATTATCATCTTCACCGAAACAAATGTGACGACCAGCCGAGAAGCCACTAGTATTTCAGTTCATCACTATTGATGATTTAATTATCGTTATATCATTGTTTACAAATAATTATTGTTTTATTGTTAATAATAAAACATTGTTTTGAAGTTTGAATTTTATATTTTATAAATTTAAATTTTTATATCTTGAATTTTTACAATTTTGAATTCACTGGAAATCTAATTTTTGAAGTTTGAAATTTTATACTTTGTAAATTTAGATTGTTTGAATCTTGAATTTGGAATATTTACTTGAACTGGAAATTTTGAAATTTTGAAAATAAGTAAACTTAGAAAACGGAAAATTTATATAAAAGGGGATCCGAATAATAAATAGTTCAGTTGAGCGGGGGCTTTTGGGATGATAAGGTCTTGACTGAAGCTTAAAATAATTAAAAAAAAAAATTACTTTTATATTTATTCAATCCGATAGGGTGTAAAAGAACTTCGGTTCGGCCACGATTAATTAGAAAGTGGAAAAGAACTTCGGTTCGGCCATTACAAAAGAATCTTCTAGGTGGAAAATAACTTCGGTTCAGCCACAAATATTCACAAATTCAGCCTCTTCATCGAAATGACGCGGACTTTGGCAATCCACCAAGTCCGCAGAATTTTCTAATATAGATGTATATATTTATATATTTTAAATATATGTATATATTTTCTCAATATATATATATGTGATCTTTCCGAGATATATCTTTATATCTCGATTTGCTAAGGATACGAGTGCGGATGATGTTCTGGACATATCTGTAACAAAGTTGAAATTCGAATCCCTAGGTCATATTCCTCATTCAAGATTTTTTTCCTGCCCACCTAATGAAACGTGTCTTGGAGTCGTTATTTTGGCCAGATAATACTGTCATCCACGAGTATGTATATTTTTAGACCAAGAGGAAACCGTGGAAATATTGGTGTTTTATTAGTACATGCTGCTGCAAAAAACTAAACTTTATTAAACTTTAAACTTTATATTCTCTATCAAAATGTGAGGGGAATTAATATTAAATTGACTGAAATCTTATTTAAAAGCGTTGGTAATCAAATGGTAATCAAATGGAAATTAATTTCGATTCGGCCATTCTAGAATGAACATTAATTTATCCAACTAATTCGCTCAATTTGTATCAACCTACGATAGACACGACGACACCGGTGTTTAGATCCCTAATAAATAAAATTGTATCGGATCTTGAATTGACTGAGCGTACCTTAGGCGAAAAAAGGCACTTCGTTACATGGTGCCCGACTCATCTAAACATCGCAGGGACTCATCTAAACATCGGAAGATCTAGAATATTTAAACGATAGAACACCCAAACAAACAGTAGAAAACATATCGAATAACGAGAAAAATTTAATAATACAAAAACTTTAAAATGGTAAGAATAACGTGGATTCGCCATTTAAATAAAGAAGATCTATTGGAATGTGCTGTTGAATTTGGAATAAGTACAGATGGTACTGTCGAAGACCTTAAAAGGCGTCTACGTACTTTTATAACTCGAACAGACCATAACGAGGATACGATTAATCGTATTAAAGAATTTGAAAATAATTATCAACATGAAAACTACACCAGCGAAAGAGGAAATTTCTCCATAGACGAATCCACCCTCGAACGAAATCCAAATGAAACTCAGCCGTCCACATCGTTAGTAATAACACAGGCAACGCAATCGAACATGATATTAGAAACACCACAAGTAATACGACCCTTTCTTCCCGAAATGACACCATTACAAAATATTCCCTTAATCGATCGCGTAAGGAAATGGGGAATAAAATATGATGGGACTGGAAATCCACTAATATTTATCGAAAGAATGGAAGAATTGACAGAATCCTATGCGTGTAATTTAGATCTAGTACCCAAAACTATACCCGAACTACTGCAAGATCGAGCCTTGCAATGGTATAGAAGTAACAATCTACGATGGGACAAATGGGATTCTTTTAAAAAGGACTTTTTGAGATTTTTTCTACCAACTCGCTATTTCGAAGAATTAGAAGATAACATCCGCAAACGTTATCAAAGAATCGACGAACTATTCAGAGATTATGTAATTACACTACAAGGACTCATGCGACATACAAGTCTCAATAAACACCAACAGTTAGAAAGAATCTATCGGAATAGTCGAAGAGTCAACTTTACGTCAAACGTAATGAGTTCACTACCTGTTTACGCCAAAGCTCCGCTCGCCCGACTGCAAGCTTTCGCTCTCGTTCGGGTCCGTGGCGGCGCGACCCAGCACACGAAACCAGTCATCGTTCGACCTTAGCAGTGAGCAGGCATTTTCTTCAGCAGCAACTCAACAACGAAGTTTCTTTCGAAGTTTCTAAAGTTTCATTAAGAATTCATTAATTTCTAGTATAAAGTGAAAGTTGGAATAATCCCCATCCATATTGAATTGAACACACATTTAATAAATTAAATCACGGTTTCAGCCGCAGAATTAAACAAAAACAATACGTTTTTTTTTTTTGAGTTAAACATTGAATAACAGTTATCGAATAAAAACATTGGTCCTAACGAGCCAGATAAATTGCTCCAGAAAAAGGTATACATATATTATATACCCAAATATATATATAAAAAGCAAAAATTCGAGACTGTACCAAAGTAACAGTTCTCGAATCAAACGTGTTTTTCTTGCATATCACGACAAGTGCCCTGAGAAAGTGTGCGTGTTCGTAGTTTCGCGGTAAACAACAACCGGTTTTTATAACACGACTCGCGTTCTCGCTCTTTAACAAGCGAGCCCAAATTAAGACGAGCCCCATTGAGCGCGTTATTTTGCTGCTCGCGCGTACGCACGCGTCGTTCACTTCGTTAGTGCCCGAAAATATTTGTCGTCGGACAAATATTTTTATTATTTTTTCGCTGTGAAACTCTTGCTGCTCGCGCGTACACGCGTCGTTCACTACGATAGTGCCCATAATATTTGTCGTCGGACAAATATTATTATTTCGCTGCGAAACTCTTGCTGCTTGCGCGTACACGCTTCGATAACTTCAGTAGTGCCCACAATATTTGTCGTCGGACAAATATTATTTTTTCGCTGCGAAACTCTTGCTGCTTGCGCGTACACGCTTCGATCACTTCAGTAGTGCCCACAATATTTGTCGTCGGACAAATATTATTTTTTCGCTGCGAAACTCTTGCTGCTTGCGCGTACACGCTTCGATCACTTCAGTAGTGCCCACAATATTTGTCGTCGGACAAATATTATTTTTTCGCTGCGAAATTTTGTTGCTCGCGCGTATACACACGTGCGTGTTCACTTCAGTAGTGCCCACAATATTTGTCGTCGGACAAATATTATTTTTCGCTGCGAAATTTTGTTGCTCGCGCGTATACACACGTGCGTGTTCACTTCAGTAGTGCCCACAGTATTTGTCGTCGGACAAATATTATTATTTCTTTTTTTCGCTGCGCCACTTTGCTGCTCGCGTACACTAAAGCGCCTGCTCACAATATAGTGCCCTTATCGATTTTTGTGCCCCGAACTCACCATTGTAATGGCGTTACTCGATACGTTTATTCGACTGGCCGACGGCTTAGCCGAATTTAGCGTTGATTTCACGGAAATTCCAGTCGATACTCACAACATACATACGCTTGCAGTCTACAGGGATGAGCTCCAATCTCAGTGGCATTTATTGAAAGCCACGTACGATAAGTTCGTAGAAAAAAGCCGAACTAGGAGTGAGCTGGCATCCAGTTTGGATGCAGTGAAAGCAAAGCGTAGTCATTCCTACCGTGTTTACACCCGTTGCCTTGGGCTCATTAATCAATTGACCCACTCTCTGACTCCAGTTGCCGCACCAGGCCCCTCAATTTCTCAATCGCGTTCAAATGAGACCGCCGAGTCACCGCCGAGCGGGTACAATATTAGTTTGCCTCCATGCGACACGGAAGTGTTCAAAGGTGACTACCTCTCGTGGCCCTCGTTCCGTGACATGTTCACGGCCCTTTACATTAAAAATTCGCGAGTTTCGCCGGAAGAAATCGGAAGCGATATTAAAAATTTGCAGCGCGAAATTAATAATATCCTCGCCGCGCTGGCGCTACAGGGTGTCGATACCTCCAAATGGGACGCAATCATCGTTTTTCTTTGTTCTAGTCGGCTTCCGGAAGCTACGTTGGCACTGTGGGAACAATCATTAGAAAATAAATCCGAAATACCTAAATGGACAGCTCTCGACGCGTTCTTAACCCACCGCTTTCAAACGCTTGAAACGGTGCACGACATAAGAAGTGCGGGCGTTGCCAAAGGTAAACAGGCACACAATTCGGTGCAACCACCTACAACTGCCAAGCGCGTCAATACTTTTCAATTGAATGTCGCGCGGCCCATCTGTCCTTTGTGCTCACAGCAACACGGTATACGTTCTTGCACACAATTTTTGAAATTGCCCTCAGAAAGGCGGTTAGTAGAAGTGCGAAAACACCATTTGTGCATGAACTGCTTAGCACACTCGCATGCTGCTAAAGACTGCCCCAGTAATTTCAATTGCGCAAAATGTAACGCAAGGCATCACACGCTTCTGCACCGTGACCAGGCTCAAAATAACTTTCAACCGACTAATGTATCGTATACGCAACAACAATTCTCCGGTCACCAGAAAGGGCACAAGAAAAACCATCGCGCTCAAACCGCAGCTTCACCTAACCAACAATTTTCTTCTTATAAGAAGCCCGCTGCAAATCCGTTTCCGAGCCAATCGCGACAAGCTGACAACGATTTTTCCTCTCCGAGGCCCACAACGTCGGCGCAGGCGAATCAACAACAACAATACATACAGTCCACTCAACAAACTCAGCAGTGTCAACCAGAAACTCACCAGGTATGCTTCGCAACCGCGCCCAAACAAGTTTTATTAGGCACAGCTTTGGTAACTATATATCACGACGGTACATGCTATACCGCTCGTGCCCTCATCGATCCAGGCTCAGAGATATCGTTTATCTCTGAACGTGTTCAAAAACTATTAAATATTCCATTGCAGGCGGTGCGAGCAACGGTTTGTGGTTTAAACGAAACCACATCAGCGAAAGTTTCGAAGTCATGTAATTTCCTACTAAAATCGCCTCTAGATCCTTATTTTCAGATTCACGCAACTGCACTGGTCCTCGCACAAATTACAGGAAAATTACCTGCCCACTCATTAGATAGCGCGCTGCTTCGCAATCTACCACGAGATCTCAAATTAGCCGACGTACACTTCGCTAAAAGTCAACAAGTGGACGTCCTCATTGGCGCGGATCTTTACCCTGCAATCTTGCTTGCCGGAATCCGCCGCAACGTGCTAGATTCTCTTCTAGCCCAGCAAACTGTTTTTGGCTGGATCGTCACCGGCCCAGCCCCCATATCATATATTGATAGCCCCAATATAAAAGTGGCCTTCTTCAATGAAGTCACTATCGAACAACAGTTCGAACGTTTTTGGGAGGTGGAGGAACTTCCCAAAACTCGATTACTATCCCCCTCAGAAAAGTTTTGCGAAGAAAATTTCGTAAAAACCACTCGTAGAAACGCTGACGGCCGTTACATCGTCACATTGCCATTTAAAAGTGGTTTTCCAGACACATATAGTCTGGGAACTTCACGTCAAATTGCCATGCAACAATATTTGCGGTCTGAGACACGCTTAAGCAAAAATGAAAATTTGAAACGGCAATATGACGAAGTAATTCATGAATACCTTGATTTAGGCCACATGAAAGCGGTGCTGCCACAACGTAACCCTCCAGGCCCTAATCACTACTACTTGCCACATCACGCTGTCATCAAGCCTGACAGTATTTCAACAAAAGTGAGAGTGGTTTTCAACGCGTCATGCCCCACAACCAGCGGGCTGAGCTTGAACGATGTGTTATATCCTGGCCCTGTTTTACAAGCAGACTTGACCTTTCTGATACTTAGATGGCGTTTCTTCCGGTATGTTTTCAGCGGCGACATTCAAAAAATGTACCGCCAAATTCTAGTTGATTCAAAACATACCCCCTATCAAAGAATTCTCTTTCGAGACCCAACAGACGCTACACTGAAAGATTACGAATTGCAAACAGTCACGTTTGGCGTCAATTGCGCCCCCTTTTTAGCGATTCGCACGTTACTGCAACTGGCAGAAGACGTACAGCACGACCTTCCGCTTGCGGCCCATATTCTGCAACATTCGATGTACGTCGATGACGTATTAGCAGGATCACATGACCTCTCAAGCGCAGACATGCGCAACGAATTAATAAAAGCCCTTGAATCAGCCGGGTTCTCACTACGCAAATGGGCAGCCAACCACAAAGAGATTTTACGCGAGTTACCTGAATCCCATTTACTTAATAGCGATTTTCTAAAACTTGAGGATAGCAGCACAGCCAAAATGCTCGGCATTCGTTGGAACGCCACGAATGATGCTTTCTACTTTAATACGCAAACAATAGAAATAATGGCGCAATATACAAAAAAGAGAAGTCTTGTCTCTAATCGCCAAATTGTTTGACCCAGCAGGCTGGCTGGCCCCTATTATTGTAGTGGCAAAAATGCTTATCCAGCAAGTGTGGCTCGATAAAATCGATTGGGATGACCAATTGCACCCTTCAACGCAGCAATCATGGTTGAATTTTCTCGAAAATTATCACCATATTGCCTCGATTCGCATACCACGTTGGATTGGTTACTCTCCAGAGTGCGAAATCGAATTTCATGCGTTTTGCGATGCATCTCAGAAGGCATATGCAGGTGTTATTTACGCCCGTGTGAAAATAGGGAAAAAGGTTCACGTGTCGTTGCTGTACGCAAAAACGCGAGTAGCGCCCATTAAAACGCTATCACTGCCCCGATTAGAATTGTGTGGTGCCGCTCTTGCTGCCGATATGCTTGAGGCTTTCTTGCCCAGCATGCATATCAATTCGTATAATCTCACTTGCTGGACAGATTCCACAATAGTACTAGCATGGCTTAAGAAGCCCCCGTGCGTCTGGGCTACCTTTGTAGCCAACCGCGTCTCAAGAATCATAGAAAAAGTTTCTCACACTCAGTGGTTCCATGTCGAATCACAAGATAATCCTGCCGATTTGGCTAGTCGAGGAGTTTCGCCCCAAGAACTAGCTCACAGCCATCTTTGGTGGAATGGACCACCATGGCTTATCCACGACCGAGATCGTTGGCCCGAAAGGAAAACTGTTTGTGACTTTGTCACCACACTTGAAGAAAAAGCAATTAAAGCTCATCACATATACTTTAACCAAGACGAAGACCTAACTGAAAGGTTTTCCTCTCTACCGAGAGCCCTACGCGTACACTCATACGTGTATCGTTTTATTTATAACACTCGTCTTCGACGAAATTCGCCTTATGCCACTCTACGCCTCTTAACCAAAGAGATTGAAGACACCAAATGTCGTCTTACAATAATCTGCCAGAAGACACATTTCGCTGATGAATATCACGCGCTCGAAAACAACAAAAGAATAAGCTCAAAGAGCTGTTTGTTGTCTTTAAATCCATTCATACATGGAGATAAAACAATGCGTCTAGGCGGGCGGCTGTCTTCATGCCCTAATTTGCCGTTCAATGAGCGCCATCCAATCCTCTTGCCTTACAGCTGCCACTTGTCCAAATTGCTAGTTCATTTTATTCACGAGATATCGCTGCACGGTGGCCATCAGTTGACACTCGGCTTAATCCGGACACAATACTGGATTCCGAGAGTGAAAAACTTAATTAAAACAACAATTCACTGCTGTAAGCCATGCGTCTTGAATAAGAAGAAGCTGAGCACGCAATTGATGGCTGCATTGCCGAAAGAGCGCACCACATTTTCCCGCCCCTTTACGAATACTGGTGTTGATTTTGCGGGCCCTTTCGACATCAAAAATTACACCGACCGTGCTTGTTTAATTACAAAAGGGTATGCGTGTATTTTTGTATGTTTTGCGACCAAAGCCATCCACCTTGAGGCAAGTAGTGATTTGTCGACAGCAGCGTTTTTGGCAGCCTTCACCCGTTTCGCAGCTCGCCGAGGATGTCCGGCCCACATGTATTCCGACAACGGCACCAATTTCGTCGGCGCTTCAAAGGAACTCAAACTGGAGTTTCAACATTTCTTGACTCGCACTCGTGACATCATCGAGACGAAATACTCTCATCAGAATGTCGAGTGGCACTTCATTCCTCCAGGGGCTCCACATATGGGAGGACTCTGGGAGGCAGGCGTTAAAAGTCTCAAAACCCACCTAAGAAAGGTGGCCCCATCTACTAAATTCACTTTTGAAGAATTTTCAACACTTTTGAGCAAAATAGAAGCGTGCCTCAATTCACGCCCCCTTCATGCACAGTCCGAGAACCCTGACGTCATGGAAGCCATTACCCCAGGCCACTTTCTAGTAGGTGGCCCCCTTTTAGCATCACCTGAGCCCGAAAATCTTGCTAACCCTCTCTCGATCCTCAATCGATGGAGACGAGTTCAGGCCCTAGCTCAACATCTCTGTCATCGATGGAAATCTGAATATCTGCGAGAATTAGCTCGTCGCACAAAGTGGAAAGTACCACAGATTGACTTCCAGATCAATGACCTGGTGGTCATTCGAGACGAGAATCTCCCCTCTACTTCTTGGCGTCTGGGCCGTATTACCAAGGTCTACAAGGGCAATGACCAGCGCGTTCGAGTCGCCGACATTCGTACTGAAAAGGGCACTATTACTCGTCCAATTCAGAAACTCGTATCTTTAAATCATTTATGACCGAGTCGATCTAACCTTTTCTTTCTCCGCAGATATAACACAATGAAGTTGATTCGTCGCCAAGGCGCCCGTTTCCGACAAGGACGCATGCTGGCTCCCCCTGGCGCAGTCGAGACCGCCGCCCCCCTTTCGCCAACTTTGACGCCCCCTCCAACGCCGCAGTATAAACACGACGCCCTAGACGCACTGGCCGTGGAAGCTCCGGTACAGCCCGAAGTGCCACAGATGGAAACGGCCCAGAGAAGCGACCTCCTCCTCGCTATTACGCGGCCGTGGCATCCGAATGTCACCACCGCGAACGCCGCGGCCCAAAGACGACGAACAGACACAACGATGCGCCCTCTCCTCACTTCAACGCGGCCGAGGCATCCGCCTGTCGCCGCCGGCAGTTGCGCCACCACGGCAAAACGTGGAATTAAGCCGGGCTTCTGCGACCCGTGACGCGACTCCTTCGCGCATGACCGGCCGTCACAACGGCCAGCCGCCCGAATGCGTGGCCCCAGCAAAAAACGACGTGCCTCGTGCCGCCCCATCACGTCAAGCCGAATCCGCTCGCCGCCGCTCTCCGTCTTCGAGTGATGTGCGCGACGCTCGCCAGCCGCAACCAATGGCGGCTCTCTTTTCGGACGCTGCGCCCTGCCGAATCGGCTCCCAATCCACCGACCGTGGCCCAAGCACGAGGTGCAGCCATATTGGCGGCACTAGCGCGCACGCGCTCAACAATGCCACAAGGCCGCGGTATCCGCCGATCGCCACCCGGGATGGCCCCAACTCGTGGAGGCACCGCTCCGACTCACTGCCGTCTACGAAGGCCCAGCCCGCTCGGTCTGCACGACTCGTGGGAGTCGCACCGCCGACCTACGCCAAGGCAACGGCTAGGACGGCCCCCCAGCATCGGTTGCTGCCCTCTGTGTAGGGGTCAGCATGCGCTGCGGCACTGCGCGAAGTTTCGACAGCAGCGCATCGAGGAGCGATGGGAGGTAGTGGAGCGGATCCACGTGTGCAGCAACTGTCTGGCATGCTCCCACCTCCTGTCCCGGTGCAACAGCACCCGTCGCTGTTGTTGGTGTGGCGCAGCGCATCATTCGATGCTGCATCGGCCTTAAGTGCCGCCTCAATCTTCGCGCCGCCAATTTGCCTGCTAAGGGCCCGGCCGAGGGAGACAAGGTTGCAGTCCTGCAAGGCGGGCGGAATGTTTACGCCAAAGCTCCGCTCGCCCGACTGCAAGCTTTCGCTCTCGTTCGGGTCCGTGGCGGCGCGACCCAGCACACGAAACCAGTCATCGTTCGACCTTAGCAGTGAGCAGGCATTTTCTTCAGCAGCAACTCAACAACGAAGTTTCTTTCGAAGTTTCTAAAGTTTCACTAAGAATTCATTAATTCATTAATTTCTAGTATAAAGTGAAAGTTGGAATAATCCCCATCTACATTGAATTGAACACACATTTAATAAATTAAATCACGGTTTCAGCCGCAGAATTAAACAAAAACAATACTTTTTTTTTTTTGAGTTAAACATTGAATAACAGTTCTCGAATAAAAACACTACCCTTACAGAGTTAATGGAACTAGTTGGAGATTACGAAAACTTGACATATAAGGAAATAAATAAACCAGAATTTGTCCAAAATAACCATGCAGCCAAACACAGACAAGTAATTCAAACAAACGAAACTAATATAAACGTAAAAACCGCTTGTCGACGCTGCGGAAGAGAAGGTCACATAGCACGAAATTGTAATAACCCAGTCTTATACCATTGTTATAAGACCTATTAAACAACGATACTATCCCAGAAATCCCGCTATGCAAAAGGTTATTGACGATGAAATAGACGACCTACTAAAAAAGGGTGGTATTGAACCGTCCACAAGTCCACATAGCGCTCCCATTGTTCTTGTTAAGAAGAAAACCGGCAAATGGAGAATGTGTATCGATTACCGTCAACTCAATGCACAATCGATACCCGACGCATATCCATTACCAAGAATTCAACACATCTTAGACAGATTAAGAAATGCACGATACATCAGCACAATCGACTTGAAAAATGGATACTGGCAGATACCCATGGAAGAAAATAGCAAAGCATATACCTCATTTACAGTACCCGGACGAGGTATTTTCCAATGGAAAGTAATGCCTTTTGGATTACATTCAGCACCAGCGACATTCCAGAGAACATTAGATAGTGTCATAGGTCCAGGTATGGAACCCCATGCATTCGCATATCTCGACGACATCATTGTAATTGGAAACACCCTCGAAGAACATATAAATCATCTCAGAGAAGTATTACGCCGACTACGAGAAGCCAATCTTCGCATCAATAAAGATAAATGCGAATTCTCCCAAAAAAAAAAACAAAATATCTAGGTCACGTCGTAAGTGAAAAGGGCATACACACTGATCCAGATAAAATATCAGCCATGAAAGAACTAAAACCTCCAGAAAATCTTCGCGAATTACGACGATTTCTTGGCATCATATCATGGTACCGTAGATTTGTCTCTGACTTCGCCCAGATCACACATCCACTCACATCTCTACTTCAAAAAAGTAAACGCTAAAAGTGGACAGAAGAACAACAAAACGCTTTCGAGAAGGTGAAAGAAAAACTCACAGAAGCTCTCATACTTGCATGTCCAAACTTCAATGAAAAATTCTTCCTACAAACAGATGCTTGTGACTATGGTATTGGCGCCGTCCTCACACAAAATTTAGACGGTAATGAAAGAGTTATATCACATGCTAGTCGTCATCTTAACAAAGCTGAAACAAATTATACCGCTACCGAAAAGGAATGTCTAGCTATAGTTTTGGCAATACGAAAAATGCGCCAATATTTAGAAGGAACCACTTTTACGATCAAAGCAGACCATCTGTCTCTGAAATGGTTAAACTCAATAAATAACCCCTCCGGAAGAATTGCACGCTGGGCACTCGAACTTCAACAATATAGATACGACATCCAATACAGAAAAGGAAAACACAATGTAGTAGCTGACGCTTTATCACGGCAACCAGTCGAAGCTGCATACAAAATAATTAAAGATAATACAAAAAACAATTGGTATGATAAACAGAAACAAGAAGTAGAAAACCACCCCGAAAAATTCCCAGATTTCTGCATACAAAATGGCCAACTTTATCGACATATTTCCAGAACAATCGACGATTAAGATACCACACCATGGAAAATGTGCGTACCTAATAACCTAAGAAAAAGAGTACTCGAAGAATTTCACGATACTCCAACCGCAGGACACCTCGGAATACGGAAGACAATCGCACGCGTAATTAGTAAATATTACTGGCCAGGATTATTTCACCACATTAATAAATATGTAAAAGGTTGCATTAATTGTCAACGATATAAAGTAAACCAACTAAAACCAGCTGGAGAAATGTTAACAAAAGTCGCCGAAAGTCGGAATACGGAAGACAATCGCACGCGTAATTAGTAAATATTACTGGCCAGGATTATTTCACCACATTAATAAATATGTAAAAGGTTGCATTAATTGTCAACGATATAAAGTAAACCAACTAAAACCAGCTGGAGAAATGTTAACAAAAGTCGCCGAAAGTCCCTGGTCTATCATTTCTGCTGATTTCGTTGGCCCACTTTCAAGAACAAGACATGGTAACAACACTCTACTAGTCTTCACAGACAAATTCACGAAATGGGTAGAATTAATACCATTACGGTCAGAAACAAGCGACCACCATATAAAAGCATTCCGCGAAAGAATTCAAGCTCGATTCGGTAGACCAAAAACAATAATTACTGACAACGGAGTCCAATTTGTTAGTAGAAAATTTCAAAACAACTTAAAGGACATAGGTGTACAACAACAACTAACGGCACCATATACACCTCAAGAGAATCCAACCGAGCGTGCGAACCGAACAATAAAAACCATGATTGCACAATATTCAGAAAACCAACAAAATACTTGGGATAAATTATTCTACCAGAATTCAGTTTAGCAATAAATTCCAGCGTTTCCGAAGCCACAGGATATAGTCCCGCATTTTTAGTCCATGGTAGTGAACCACGATTTCCAAAGACACTCTACGACAAATGCATTTCGGGAACTGGTCACAACAAACTTTCCCCCGAAGAAAAATCACAAAAACTGCTCGACATTTTCCAAATCGTCAGACAGAATAATGAAATCGCCATACAAACACAAGCCAAATACTACAACCTTCGTCGCCGAAACTGGAAACCAATGATTGGACAATTGGTATGGATGAGACAACATCAAATGTAGAAAGCCGTGGACAACTTTACAGCAAAACTCGCACCTAAATATGACGGACCATATTCAGTTTTATCATTTATTTCACCAGTAATAGTTAAACTCCAAAAGCAAGGAGAAAAGAAAATAAGAACATCCCACGTATTAAAACTAAAAACATATCACTCGGAACCCCAACAAGAGGAATCTATACGAATCAGAATTTCCTTGATCCAAACTGAAAAAAAAAATTATATTTTCAACAAAAAATTTTCAAAACATCATTCAGAAAATAGAACCTCAATCGATAAGAACTAAAACGGAAAATTTTTACTCACGAAAGTTTTTAATTATATGCAAATAAATCATCATCATTGTTTCACATCGACAACGAAAGCGACAATAATGAATAACTCGACATCTCCCGCGGCAGCTATGGCTGACCCTGCTAGCACTACAATCACAGCAAACCAAAAGTCACCGGAAGAGAACGTTAGAGGGCCAACAAACAGTGTGAAACTCCTGATCAAAGCGTCCAATCAACTGTACGATGATCACACAATCGAATGTGACCTACACTGGTCAGTGAAACGCTTGAAGACACAACTGTCATTGGTCTACCCATGCAAGCCAACGGTGTCTGAACAAAAGCTGATGTATTCTGGACAGTTATTAAATGACTCGCTGCTTCTCAAAGATGCCATACGAAACTGTAAAGATTCTTCTTCAGCCAAACAAATACCCAAAACGAATTCCTCCAAATCATCGAATACCAATATTACAAATAACACAGAGGCGATGGGACAGGATCATCAACTGCCAATACAGAATCAGAGCAACAAGAGACACAACTAAAATTCCGAGTGGAAGACAGAAATCGATAACTCAGCAAAGATCCCACGACTTAAGATCTTTCGCGAGAAAAACAACCAAAAGGAATCACCATCCACATCATCATCATCAACATCATCATCATCAACATCATCACCATCAACATCATCACTACCAACAGCATCACCATCAACATCACCACAAAATTTAGAGGACATTATAGAGATAAGTGACACGGAGTACGAAGAAATGGAATTTTTTGAAATAGAAGAAGAGACACCACCAGCATCAACACAAAAAGAAAACATACAAGAAACTATAGAAGAAAGCGACACAGATTCAAGTACCACAGAAGACCAAGATTATATTGAAATTGAAGACGACGAAGACGAAGACGAAACAAACAGACCAACCGGTGCAAAGATATATACGAAAATCTCGAGAGATATGTGGCAAGGACGAGGGACCAAAAATTTTTACGTAGTAACCAAAACAGTCCTCACCATATTCGACCCAACGAACACCAAGACCCATCTACAGAATTCCCACCTTCACCACAACAAGACCCAAACAAAGAACAAGCAGAGGCAGAAAAAGTACCCTCCACCCCACCACCGACATCTCCACTACCTTCCGAACCACGAGAACAACCTGCACTCAACCTCGCACCATCAACTTCGCGGCCGATATCACCACTACCCTTCGCCATGAGCGGCGAAGACAATTGGCTAGTGAATGGCAATTCAAGCGTTGATAACCGAATCAGAAAACACATTAGAAAATGCCATTGCCAATTTCGAAAAGACACACATCCGAGGCAGACAGAAATCAAAAAAGAACATATCAACGGAATCTGGTACCGATTAAAAATGAACCGAGAAGGCAAAGTTACCGTTCGACGATTGTCTTTTCGTGATTGAAAGGGGGGTAGTGTGACGACCAGCCGAGAAGCCACTAGTATTCCAGTTCATCACTATTGATGACTTAATTATCGTTATATCGTTGTTTACAAATAATTATTGTTTTATTGTTAATAATAAAACATTGTTTTGAAGTTTGAATTTTATACTTTATAAATTTAGATTTTTTATATCTTGAATTTTTACAATTTTGAATTCACTGGAAATCGAATTTTTGAAATTTGAAATTTTATACTTTGTAAATTTAGATTGTTTGAATCTTGAATTTGGAATGTTTACTTGAACTGGAAATTTTGAAATTTTGAAAATAAGTAAACTTAGAAAACGGAAAATTTATATAAAAGGAGATCCATATAATAAATAGTTCAGTTGAGCAGAGGCTTTTGGGATGATAAGGTCTCGACTGAAGCTTAAAATAATCTAAAAAAAAAATAACTTTTATTCATTCAATCCGATAGGGTGGAAAAGAGCTTCGGTTCGGCCACGATTAATTAGAAAGTGGAAAAGAACTTCGGTTCGGCCATTACAAAAGAATCTTTTAGGTGGAAAAGAACTTCGGTTTGGCCACAAATAGGGTAATCAAATGGAAATGAATTTCGATTTGGCCATTCTAGAATGAACATTAATTTATCCAACTAATTCGCTCAATTTGTATCAACCTACGATAGACACGACGAGACCGGTGCTTAGATCCCTAATAAATAAAATTGTATCGGATCTTGGATTGACTGAGCGTACCTCAGGCGAGAAAAGGCACTTCGTTACACAAACTGGGAGACTTAAATTTGAGAGGAAACCGTGGAAATATTGGTATGTTATTAGTACATGCTGCTGCAAAAAAATTAACTTCTTTTCCTCTGATATTCTCTTTCAAAATGTAAGGGGAATTAATACTAAATTGACTGAAATCTTATTTAAAAAAGTTGGTTCTGATTTTAATATTATAATCTTCACCGAAACAAACGGGGTGACTTCAATTTGCCTTATGTTAACTGGGAGTTTTGCGTTGATGATGCGGATACTCTTTTGGCGTCGTCTGAGCGGGAAAATAACATCAGCTTCCTTGATGATGTGTTTTTTAGAGGACTTTTCCAAATTAACTATGTGCGTAATCAACATGGCCGCCTTTTGGATCTTATCTTCATTGATGATGAAAATATTTTTAATCTGTCTCGATGTGCGCCTCTTGTGCTACCTGAGGATAAGCCCGATCTCACTTCGAACATTGATTTAGTTCAGTCTTGCAAAATGTCCCAGCCAGTGATGCGAATGCCTAGGAAATTTTGCTTTAAATATACTAATTACTTAAGTTTGAAAAATGATTTTTGTTACATTAATTGTAACTCTATTCTGCGCTTGGATACTTCTTCATCTGCATGTTTGGATTTGGAACTGCATCCGTTCAACAATGTTTCATTGAAGGCTTTTAAATCATTTGTTCTATTGCGTAAGGTTCGATCCTGTGTGAGCCCTACTTGATTTTCTAATGGGTTGGGTGGGATACGCGTTCGACTGTACACCTATCGAATTATTTCTTTGTAAGAAGTAGATTTTGGAGGTTATGTAAGCAGGCGTATAGAGGTTATATCTTTAGAGTTAAATCCAACACACGTGGTGATCCTAAAGCATATTGGAACTTTGTAAATATCAAAAGGAGGGGTGCGTTTTTTTCCAACTTTAATGAAGCTTTTATGAAGAATCATTACGATGCAGAATTGATATGTGATCTTTTCGCCGACTATTTGAAATATACGTTGATTTGATTAAAATCTTCGTCGAGTTATTGCTTGGATACATATACTTATAACATTTCTTCGAGTTCTATTGTCCAGCTTATCATCCACGAATTGATGGCTCTTAATGCCCGAAAAGATGTTAAATGTACTTATATTCCTTGGCCTGACAACATTCCATCGTGTATTCTTAAACACTGCGCCGCTAAGTTAGCATTGCCCATTACAGCACTATTTATTTATGTCTCTACGTACCTTATTTCCCTCGTGCTTGGAAGTCGTCGTTTATTATTCCTTTGCATAAATCTGGCAATAGACATCTTATAAATAATTATCGTGCTATTGCAAAGCTCAGTGCTCTCCCGAAACTGTTTAAGAAAATAATTACAAGAATATTTGAAAAACAGTTTTTACGAGCTCTTGTAAAAGGAACACTTGTAACTTTTGACTTGGGAACTTGTAGCCTGTATTTTCATGAAACAGGGCACTCCTTTTCAATTCAAACATACGAGGTCTATTCAAAAAGTATCGCGAATTTTGAATTCCCGGGGGTTACGTATATTCGATTTTCTTTAAGGCGTTATGTTGGTACTCATGTCTCTCACTTATGCTGACAAGTTCGGCCACTTTGAATGTTTAGTTATTTTTTTACAGCTATTTTTGCTGGAACGGGTTTTGGCTCCTCTTCGATTTTTGCCTGTTCCATAAAATGGATCAAAGAATCTGTATCAAATTTGTGTGAAAAACAAAATTAAGTGCGCGGAGGAACTCCGAATGTTGACTGTGGCATATGGTGAAGCTGAACGACGAAGAGCGTGCCGGACGCCAGCACGTCAACCACACGGAGCACGTCAACCACAGACAAAAACATTGATGAAGTGAAGAAAATAGTAGTGGTCAATCGTCGAATCACCTTCAGAGTTGCTGAGGACCTAAACATATCGTTTGCCTCGTGCCATTGGATATTTACCAATAATTTGGGCATGAGACGGGTCGCCGCGAAAAGCGCGCCAAGTTCAGTCGAATGTGAAGGTTATGCTTACAGTTTTCTTCTATTGCAGGGGCGTGATGATTTTTGGCCAAAAACAACACAATAATGATGCCGCAGCCACCGTATTCCTCAGATCTGGCCCCCTGTGACTTTTTCCGAAACTAAAGAAACTAAAGAGGCCCGTGAAAGAACGACGCTACCCTACGATTGAGGAGATAAAGACGGGATCGAAGGAGGAGCTGAACAATATCACTAAAAATGATTTTTTGAGGTACGCAAACCAGTTATCTGAGAACAATACGTGTCATACATTGCTAGTGAAACCCACGACGAGGATCCAAAAACACTAAAATAAGCAAAGGAAAACCAAAACCAAAACGAGAAATGGAAAGATGCGATGACGAAGGATTACAACTCCATAATATAAAACAATACGTGGGAGCTGCTATAACTGCCCAAAGGAAAGGAGCCCATTGATTGCAAATGGACCTTCGAGACAAAACACTATGCAAGCGGTGACGTACACCGCTACAAAGCATGTCCAGTCATAAAGGGATACTCACAGCGGTACGGTATTGACTACCAAGAAACATTTTCGCCAGTTGTGCGATACGCGTCAATTCGCTTACTTCTAAGCCTAGCTGTTCATCACGACCGCGATATTGAGCGAGCTAGAAGAAGAAATATACATGAAACATCCCGAAGGGTACCCAGCAGAACAGGGGAAAGTATGTAAACTACGAAAATCCCTCTACGGTCTCAAGCAAGTATAAGTATAAGACGAAGACATTGTCCTCGAAGACATCTTGCAAAACAAATTCCTATTTGTCGGCAAAATTTTTCATTGGCGACATGTTTAGGGACACGGAATGCAAGCTGTCCCCAATCGGGACACACATTGACATTGTGAGGGACACGTCCTGTAGGTTATCGTGCTAGCAACCAAAAATTGAAAATTAAGCATAGCAACGAGCATTTGTTATTATGACTTTTCAAATATACTTAAATTTTTTTTCCAATTTTTAGTCGTTCGTTGATTTTAAATTGTGATTGATATAAAAGAAAAAAATAACAAACCAAGCGGCTCTCAATAGCCTAGTGGAGGAAGTGCTCGCCTAGTAATACTGAGAGTGAGGGTTCGAATCCCGCAACGGTCATTTACAAAAATTTATAAATAAAATTTAAATTAATATTTCCAGGCTATTTTTTTCTTATTTTCTGCGGCGACATTTTCGTTAATTGCCATCGTTAATTGTCGTCGTCGAAGACAAATGAGACATTCGTATGAAAATGTCCTCGAAGACAAACACAGGCTTGTCTTCCAGGTGTCCTCGACGACGGCCTTATGTCTTGCACGCGTCTTCGAAATTGTCTTCGAGACATGAACTACTGTGTATGCAATGTATGCAGCACAAGTAAGTCGACCGGACCTTTGCTTTGCAGTGGGGATGTTATCCAAGTTCAACAACAACCCAGGGAAAGCTCACTGGACGGCCGTCAAACGCGTGGAGTACAACCGAAATGATAATGGACTATTAGAATGCTACTCGGATGCAGACTGGGCAAACGATATAGATGACAGGAAATCAGTAACGGGTTACTCGTTTCAATATCAAGGAGAATGCACCTCATGGGGATCCAAGAAACAGCCTACAACGGCACTTTCTACTACAGAAGCAGAGTACTCTGGCATATACATTGCTAGCAGCCTGTGCATAAATCATCTTTTGCAGGAACTGTATACACCTGTTCCAACTATAAACATTATCTGTGACAACAAGAGCGCGATAAAATTATCCCAAAACAACGTCTATCACGGTCGATCCAAACCCATTGATATCAGACTTCAATTCCTGCGTGATCTAGTCAACGAAAGAAAGCTAACAATAGCGCTAACAATAACAATAAGCTAACAATAAAATGGTGTTAGTCCCATGACAAAGGGACTAACACCACCCAAGCACAATCAATGTTGCAGATCACAAGGTCTTAACGAGTGCAAATTCTAGTGGGGATGTTATATTCAAGAATTCAAACTGTAGTTTAGATACTTGTTAAATAAAGTTTCTTATATGAACAAATCAGAATGATATTGTATTCTATACATTTTCATTTTTGAAAAAATACATTATCATTATTATTTCATCTTTCGTACAATAAATACAATACTTTCAGAGACGTTTTTTTCTAACTTTGAAAGCCTCTAGCTCATCCGATGTTAAAGCTATTAAGACGAAATAAAAAGCACGTTAAAGTATGGATATTTCTAAATCCGTTTCCTAAATTCCGTTTGTGAGCGCGGCTCACGGGTATTTATTTAATTATTTTTTTAAAAAAAAACACCTTTTATTTACTATAACATAATTTCGCGGTTTCGGAAGCCATAACTTTTGACGCACATCTATGCACGTGGAATGGTTACTACTTTCTAAAAATTTAATGTATTAAGAACAATTTTCCCCAAATATACTTACCTTGTTGGGGAGTGTCACAATGGGCGTGATCCGCCTACTGGTATACTATAACATATATGAACGCTTTTTTTAGAAAAGAGGTGTCTCTTGAAAAGTTATGAGGTTTCGGAAGCCATAACTTTTGACGCACCTCCACGGACGTGAAACGGTTACTAATTTCTGAAAATTCAAAGCATTGAGAACAACTTTCCCAAATATACTTGACCCACGGCTACCCACTAAACCTCCCTTTTTTGCGTTTGAAAAAATTTACCTACTTCATTTGAAGCTATTTTCTACAAATAGTGCTATTTTTGATGGGTTGGTAACGAAATCCCGAACGACAAAATCCCGAAATGACAAAATCTCGAAATAACAAAATCTCGAAATAACAAAATCCCGAAATTACAAAACTAGTTTTTCGGTATTCTACATCTTCTTGAACATTTTAAAACCACTAGCAAACTTCAATTTAGCCACTAAATTTCTTTTAAAAAAACATTAAAAAAATTTAGCAGAGCCCTCTCGGTAACATGTGAAGTTTTTTGCATACAGGTTTTTTCGCGTATTGACGGCCTTCGGCCGCGGCAGGGATCGTAACCCTCAATCAGCAGAATCCTCACGGTCATGTGAAGTTTTTTGCATACAGGTTTTTTTGCGTATTGGCGGCCTTCGGCCGCAGCAGGGATCATAACCCTCAATCAGCAGAATCCTCACGGTCATGGGAAGTTTTTTGCATATTGTAGATTATAACCTTCACACAACAAAATTTTCTCGATATTACAACTTTGCTTTTCTGCCATTGTAAAAAAAAGGCAAGTAGGCGCGTACTTCGAATTGAAAAAAATTGTGACTTAAATGTAATTTCTTTATTAATTACAAATTTTATTTCGTGATTTTCGGGATTTCTCATTTCGGTATTAAAAATTTTTCGGGATTTTGTCGTTTCGGGACTTTGTCGCATCGGGATTTTGTCGTTTCGGGATTTTAAAATTTTTCGGGATTTTGTAATTCGGGATTTTGACTGTCTCCCCTTTTTGATAACATTGTTTTTCCACTTGTAGCCCATAAAGCAAAGCAAAATCAGTGTAGGGAAGAATATAATCTTCACCAGCCTAAACTTTTGAGAGAATTTACCGTTCGTTCGTTTGTCTTGTAAACGTTTTTCGTCTGCAGAAACACTAATTATTTTGAAAAATTAGTGTTATTTTAGTGTTATTAGTGTTTTAAAAAATTATTTAAAAATTTATTATATTTAATTTAATAAAAACCAACAAACTTAAAAATTGCTGTAATTATTTATTGCTTTAAAGATTTGAAAGGAATGTTTCTTTTTGAAATTGTATTGGATGAGGCGAAGTGACAATAAAAGGAATATGATGTTTAATAAATAAGAGCGTTAATTACGGCCTCGACGAAACACATATGTACATACATATATCCTACACCCGTATCTTGCGAAGTGATGATAAAAAGTGGGCGACGGACGCCCCCTTACCGATAGTAAATTTTAATCTATTAACTCATTTACAGCTCCGATTTTCTCAATATCCCCTCCTTATAACATACCATTTATACCAGTGGGCGTGTCACGCCCATTTTTTGTGAGACGACTTCCACCAATACTGTAAACACGGTAGTAAGATTTGAACTTGAGATCCGAACTCCAAGCTGAGAAATTCAGTTCTTAAATCTGAAGCATTATTGTTAATTAAAAAAGTAAACGTGGCAGTTTTTAGATTTTCTATATAAAAGAGCTCTACATGGAGGAGAATATTCGTGCCGAACTTCATGGCGATGCTTCCACTTGTTCTCCTGTAATCGTGGTCTTTTGTCACCACTGGGCGGACCATATTACAAGCATACAACTCCAAATACAATGGTTTTTATTAAAATATAATCTATAAGTTTTAAAATGTTTTCATCTGTTGTTTAGTTCAAACAAAACAACAAGTTTATGTTCAAAAATTGTTAGCGGAAATGGTTTTCCTGCAAACGTCTGCAATGGTTTTAAACAACGACAATTTGAGCGCGCAACATTTAGTGAAGAATCCCACATTTCACTTAAGAAGCAAACACATTCTACTAATGATATGTTAGCTGACATTTTAACTAAATCTAATTTGTAAAAGAGATGGGATTATATTAGCCTATTGAAATAATTAAATAATGTTTAGATTTTGTGGAATATGTTAAATTTAGAAGGAGTGTTGAATATTTGTATATTTGCAACTCAACATATTTCTACTTTACGTTTAATGATTTGTTTCAATCAATGTAACTTTTGCTTCTAAATTTTTCCTGTCAATTATTTTCATATATTTCACCGACTTCGATTTGAATAAAAGCTTGGAATAAACGTGTGTCGTTTTTCGTCTGAAATTGAATTCATAATTTCATCAAACTGTTAATACAGGCATTGTGGACAGAGCTGGGGAGTATTCATTTCTTTGGAATTAAATTCCACCTCAATTCCAATTCCAAGGAATTAGGACTTTGGAATTAAATCCCACTTAAGCAAATGAAATGGAACTGAGCGAGCCAAAGTACTAATTACACTAGTTTACACTGTAAATGTGCGGCTGATAAGAGGGTACTTTTCTTATGGATTCCTCCCCGCTGAATTCGAAAATGAAGGTTAATATTATTAAACTGATTAATATTATTAAATATTTTTTCTACGGAACAGTTTTTAAGAAATTGTGATTTTTTCATTTTTTTTACCTCTTTTCACTTTAAAAACTATATCTGGATCTCAATGTATCCGATTTGGTAATTTTTCGTACCAATTAATAACTTTATCATTTTTTGATAGATTTCTTCTGGTTAGTGTTATTTTTTGCGTAAAAGAATCAGCTCTACGTACATGATAAAAACGGATTTTTTGCTATTTTTTTTCTATTTTTCTGTGGCCACAGAATGAGTTTTAAAATTATTTTTTTTTTAAAATCTGGACTGTTTTCATCGATATCTTTTTAACCTTTTAACTGATTAAAGATATCAATAGATGTATTTGTTCGTCATTTCATTGTCTTTCATTTGGTACGAAAAATTACCAAATCGGATACATTGAGATATAGATATAGTTTTTAAAGTGAAAAGAGGTAAAAAAAATGAAAAAATCACAATATCTTAAAAACTGTTCCATAGAAAAAATATTAACCTTGATTTTCGAATTCAGCGGGGGCGAATCCATAAGAAAAGTCACCTCTCATCAACCGCACATGAAAAAAATTTCATTTTGTAAACTAGTGTTATTAGAGTACTAATTTTTTAAGATTATAATTTATTTCGTACTGGTTATACCCGGCCATGCATTGATGTGGCTCAGTCTAAATGAAAATTTTAAACGATCTCGAAAAACAGTTAAAAATTTGAACTTCTCATATATTTTTTTGACACCATGACTGACCTCAAAAAATTAAAATCTGAGTCTGCTCAGCAGAATACTTAAAATTCTGTAACTTTGGAATTAAGTATATACGAGTATAGAGGTTATTCATACTGAATTGAGCAAAAGCTATTTTGGAAAATATAAAAGCTTCAAAATATTTTTTTGCATACGGATAGGAGTAAATGCTTCATAATGTAAGATTATTGTAGCAATTTGAGTAAACTTAATTTGTATTATTACCACCAATTGTAACACATATCAAATTATAAAAATGAAAAGATTCTTTGCCGTTTACAATATATGATGGTACGATTATACAATACAACTTTTACGGACGTTTTAAATTTTTAAAACGTTAATACTTAATACTATTTACGTTACTTACTTTCATTTCGATTCTTTACGAAAGGCTGCAATAACTTATTTCTTTTTTTTTCATACCCTTTTTGTGTAATGTCACCTAAAAAAATAATATTATTTAATAATGTGGAAAAATATGTAAAAAATTTATTAAATCTTTATTATCTGAATGATGGTACAGAATATATAATACATACAATTATACAATAATATAAAAACACCTTAAAACAATGACTTTTTAAAAAATCAGAAACCAGCTTTTAAAAATCAGTTGGCCAGCAGAAAACGTGAGAAAACGTGATATTGCCAGATTGGAGCGGGTTCAGAAAAAGTTTATCAAGTTTTTTTTCAGGTTTATTAAATTTAATGGTTCAGTTCCTCCTTGCCCAGCTCCCCTAGCTAGCTAACTTCTGATTAATCTGGCCTCTCTAGAAGTACGGCAACTTTTACAAAGTATCTTATTTATTTTTGATATAGTTAATGGTAATACTAAGGTTCTACGAAGGTTGCCTTTTAGATTTCGGGAATAGGCAATCCTAGTGCTCCCATCTGAAAACCGACGTCTCTGTCGTAAAGGTCGACTTTTCTGTCGGCATCCGTACTCCGAACATTTTGACCTACAGGCGCTATTTGTGTTGTTTACAGTGAATCAAAAAAGATCTGTGATTATCTTCTTGGAATGCTAAGTTTTAATATTCCTTCACGACGCCTTCGTTCTAATGGTTATTTTTATCTCTCCGTTAATAGGACCAATTATGTGCTTAATGATTCATATAGCTCGTGTGAGGTAAAAATTCCCACAAAAACTGTGTTTTTACCACATCTATGCAATGTTTGAATATATTTGAATATAATTACACTCATTACACCAGATTCGAAATCTATCTGCTGAGACGCCTTGTGGTCTATTTATGTATATGCGAGCTTCGGTAAAACGTGTTGGAACTAGTTAACAAATTGTCGATCTCCCTCTATTTGTTCTGCCGCGACAGGTGTTCATCAGGTGATCATTACAATTCTGTAGAAGGTTCTGGAACTAGCTAGCTGGATTCTGGAACTAGAAAGCTGGTTATCTTCCTACTTTCTATCTCGCGGTAAATGTCGCGTTTATTCGCATTTATGTGTTGGCATGCTATTTTCGATTAAAGCGTTAGCATGGTTTCTTTCCAGTGTTTTCGTGAAACCTCGACTGTAAATTCGTCACAATATTAAATAACATAATGTATAAGATCAAAAAGTTAGGGTGTGTAGGTTGGTTCGAGACAAGAAGGGGGGAGGGGCTATTTCCAACCGTTTAGGAGCTAAAGGTAATTTTTAAAAAAAAAATACTTCAAATCGAAAAAAAATTCTAAAAAAATAAAGCAAACATTCTGACCACTTGATTTTAAAAACTATCCACTGTTCCGGGTTTAAACAGTTTTCGAGAAAGTTTTTCAGTAAAAATTTAAAAAACAATTTTTTTTAATTTGGGGTAGTTTTTTTTTTTTAATTCCCGAATAAATACAATTTTTTTATTTAAAACTCTCTCATCTAGGATCTAGGATCTATGTCGTATAGTTTCAGAGAAAATTTAAAATTACAAAACATACATACATACTTTCCTTCCAAAGTATACTTTTTGTCGTACAACTGATTACAGTTCCTGCACTTTTGACGCAGAAACTGTACTTTGGGGGAAAAGTATAATTCCTAAAATTCAATTTTCTCAAAAACTACAAGACATCCTTTCGGTTTAAAGTATTTAATTTATAAAATAAGAGAATTTTGCAGTTACATTCAGCAGTAATCACCTTCAGCAGTGGGTCGAGACGGTCAGAACCTCATCAACAGACCATCAGCATTTAACCCAGTGTCAAGGTCAGCAGAGCATCCGCGTTTGCGCCAGCGTCAACGCTAGCAGAGCATCCCCGTCTGCGACAGCGTCGACACCAGCAGAGTATCCGCTTCTGCGCCATCGTCTGCGTCTGCATTACCATTGGCAGAGTAAGTTTCTACGAAGGTTGCCTTTTAGATTTCGGGAATGGGCAATCCTAGTGCTCCCATTTGAAAACCGACGCAGAGTGGACTGCGACAAAAAAGCGCGGCCAAAAGTCCACAAAGTCGCTCCGAGTTTTTTTAAAAATATGGTATACCATTTTGTTTATAATAGATTGCTACCTAAAAACCCAAAAAATCTTTCCCGAAATCCTACCTGATAATTTTTTATGAGCAATTGAAAGTGAACCTTTTTTTAAGTCTCTGAGAAGTTGTAAAATTTTTGTTTTTTAACCTATTTTAAGTGTTAATATCTCGAAAACTATTAAACATAGCTAAATAAAATAGTGTACCTAAAAATTAAGAGAATTCTGTATAGGAAAAATTATAAAGTATGCTTCTGTCTTTCGTAAAAATATTTTTTGCAAATTTTTGAAAAACAGGTCGTTTTTTATATAAAATTTTATTTTTAGGAGATTATAAGTCTCAGCGCTTATAAATGCTTATCCTAGAGTTTATTGTTTTTGAAACTTTAAAGTATTTTGAACAAATCCTCCAAACATACTTGACCCGCCCGGACCCGCCGGAACCGTTTTTTTGTCGATTGAAGTGTTAATATCTCAAAAAGTATTTAACATAGCTAATAAAGATAAAATGAACGTGAAAATTCAGAGTATTCTATATAAGAAAAATTACAAAATATGCTTTTGTCTTTGGTAAAAATATTTTTTGCAAATTTTTTAAAAACAGGTAATTTTGTATATAAATTTGAATTTTGGGAGATTATAAGTCTCAACGCTTATAAATGCTTATCCTAGTGTTTATTTTTTTTTAAATTTCGAAGTATTTTGAACAAATCCTCCAAACATACTTAACCCGCCCAGACCCGCCGGAACCGTTTTTTTCTCGGTTAAAAATTTTACCTACCTATTGCCTTAACAGTTCCATAATTTGTGTTTTTTGGCCTAATTTAAAGGTTAATATCTCGAAAATTAATTAACATAACTAAATAAAGTGAAGTGTTTCCAAATATATGGAGAATTTTTTATAAAAAAAAATACAAATGTTTGTGTTTTTGATGAAAATATTTTATGCAATTTTTTGAAAAAAAGGTAATTTTTTGTATAAATTTCAAATTTGGGAGATAATATAGTATCTGTACTATATAATTATTATTATATTATAGAGATTATTATAGAGATTATTATAGTATCTATACGGAACAAAGACTATAGATACTATAGGGAGCACAACACAAAAAAGTGTTCACTGCAAGAGACCAATGAGGATCTATTTAGAATGCTGCTCATTTCATCAGATGCACATTTTTTCACTAAGGAAGAAATATATAAAAACTTAAACTTCCCTAGATAGAGAAGCCGAAAAGCTGCTAATGCAATCTACAGATGAATATATTGTTGAAAATAAGTAATACTATGTATATTGTAAGTAAAATGTAATTTAATGTAATGTGAAATGTAATGTAAAATGTAAATATAAAATGTAAAATGTAATGTAAATTTGTTCTTTAATTCTAATTTATTAAGTAATAAATATTTAAAAATTCAAAATGATTGGTCTTCTTTTTACTGATTTCAAAGTAGTACGAGTGTTTTAAGTTGAAGGAGCTTTTTAAATTGAAATTTAGAAATTTGCAAGAGGAATTTTATGAGGAACTTTATGAATATAAAGAATATGATGTTTAACAAATAAGATGCCCACTTACAGATAGTAAATTTTTATTAATTAACTCATTTACAACTCCGATTTTCTCAACAGACACCTCCTTATGGTTTGTTATACCAGTGGGCGTGTCACACCCATTTTTTGTGAGATGGCTTTCACCAATACAGTGAATACGGGAATAAAATTTGACCTTCAGATCCGAACTTAGAGCTGAGAAATAAGTTCTTAAATCTGAAGCATTAATATTAATTAAAAAAGTAGGCGTGGCAGATGTTCGATTTTCTCTATTTTCGACATTAAAGAGCCCTACACTGGAGAGAATATTTGTGCCGAATTTCATGACAATGCTTCTACTCGTGCTCCTGTAATCGCGGTTTTTTGTCACTACTGGGTTGACCACATTAAAAGCATACAACTACAACTACAATGGTTTTTATTAAAATATAATCTTTAAGTTATAAAATTTGTTCATCAATTAGATCATATTATATGAATAACACTTAATCTTCAAAATATAAATACGTTAAAAAGCGTTTTTTCTTTGACGCGACTTTTATATACAAATTTTAAGTTTAGAAGTTTTTTAAAAATATAAAAAAAATTTTGAGATATATGACACTTAGGTTTTCTCTAAGATACACGTTTCTACTTTCATTTGCAGAAAACCGCATCAAAATATCTTAATCCGATCAAAAGTTACAGAATTTTGACCGCCACTAAATCAAAAACGGCAATTTCCGTCCACTGTGCGACGTCTCTGTCGTAAAGGTAGACTTTTCTGTCGGCATCCGTACTCCGAACATTTTTACCTACAGGCGCTATTTGTGTTGTTTATAGTGAATAAAAAAATTTATCTCGGTCGAAAAATGGAGTTAACTATGTTCACGAGTTAACTGCGATTCCGTGCGATTATTTTTCAAATTTTTGACGTGGATTGACTCAACAACAGTCAACCGATGAATTTAATTCGACTTTTGGAGCACCATCAAAAACTACGTGAGATAGATACATCCTTGGGCATTAGTGGGCATATGTTTTATTTATTTATTTATTAACAAGACTAAACTAAGCATATTTGCTTTATAGTTTATACAAATAGTAAAAAATTCAGATATAAAAAATTCAAGAATTGGATAAAAAAAATTTAAAATTTTCCGTTTAGCCTAATTCATAAGACAGATTTATAAAACAGTAAATTCACAGATTTATCCCAGTGGAGATTACAAGACAAAAAAGTGAGAATTTCACAAATTCAATCTGGGATATGTAGAAGCTGTAGTTTGTACATCAAACAGGCGAGGCATACTCCGGAATTGGTCTCATCAAAGAGCTGTACAGTAACTTCGTCAAATAGGGGTCATCAGATCCCTTAGCTCGTCGCTCTATAAAGCCCAGTGTACTATTTGCTCTACTAGACATGCCGCTTATATGACTATGAAAACGTAGTTTTCGAACAAGAACCAGATAATTTATAGTCTCAACTACATCTAAGTTCCAACGACCAATGGTGTAATTACGGAAAAAAGGATTCAAACCAGAGATAAGGAGATACGACACTCGATGACTCATCTCAAAAAATTTCGTTTGACGCATATTTTTTATGCTCTGTTGAATTCACGTACACAATATGTGAAAGCTTGCCCTGTTGTTGTTTTTGCTTATTGTCAATTTCATAGCGAAACGTTGAAATGCGTATCGAGTGTGTTGAAAAACTTTTCTTCACCATTGTTTACAACAACATTGTGCAACAACAACCGCAAAAGTTGGACATCACACACAATTTGTGAAATTAAAATCGTTTAGTTGGGCAGACGAATTACTAATTTTCTGGTAAAATTATTTGTTGATCACTAAAAATCAGTCTATCTGTAGCAAAAGCACCAGGTGTATCAAAGCAACAAGTGATGCGGGTAATAAATATAATGCGTAAATTTGATGTTGAACATCCCGCAGCAAAATTGATGGAAATGGCCAGCCAGATACAAGACGCTGAAGTGGGAGATGGCACCAATTTTGTGGTTATATTTGCTGGGGCATTATTAGAGGCTGCTTCTGGGTATAACCATATCGGAGTGCTATGAAAAAGCATTGGATAAGTCAGAGATGCTACCGAAACTGGGAAACCGTGCTCGTGCCACTGAAGTTGAACTTGCCACCTATCTGGCTGACTACGCTGACACACTCCTCGGATTGGAGCAATATGCTATGCGAAAATTCGCGGTTGCTTGGAAAGTATTTTCCAAGGCATTAGTTGAGAATATTTTAAGTTATTTTGGGGCATATCCAAAAGTAATATTACTATGCCTGCTAGTAAACAATTCCGATAAGATTAAAGTGTAGAATCTCACAAATAAAATCGATTTATATTAAGAAAAAATTGGCTTTCTTTTTTTTTTATATTTATATGCTTTACTTCAGATATATAACTAAAATCTGTAATAATCGCTTGTTTTGGAACGGATCATATAATGTGTTACAAGGAAAAGGAATCTGAATTAGAAAATTTTACGATTATAACAATATTTAATTATCTAATTTCTGGCTGCGCGCCAAATTGGGCGGCAGACACGTTGGTTAGTCCCTCACGAAGACGGCTCAACCTCTGCTTCACTGATTTGCAACTCCTTGGTGAGCGTTTCAAAAGACATTTCCGGATTACTCTCAGCCAGCAGCACGAATGTCAGAAACCGCATTTTCCTCATGTTTTACTCATGATTGAGGCCCTGGGACGTTACGAACTCCTTGTGTATTGTTTATGCGATTCATTTCATAGCATCTTCGCAAGCAACATTACCGGTCTTTGCAGTACATGTTTCTGCTAATTTAATCATTACTTTGGCGTTAAGGTAAAGATTTTTATCCTTAGTAACATCATGCAGAAGACGTTAAAGTGTTTGATTTTGTTCGCCGGACGGAGGACAATTGGAAAACTGGGCCTTAAGATGATCTATTCCGGAGAAGACTTCCAAAATTTGGTCGTATTGTTTGGCAACTTGCACAAGATGCTAATAAACATGATAACGTAGAGGCTATGTGGATCCCAATTATTGAATAAGCGCCGCAATCTAGCAGAAAAAAAATTATATCAAAAGAGAGACCATAAGCTATAATCTTATATGTTTTTACTTACGATTGCAGACGAACTTTAAGAAGTAGCAAATTTTTGTAGCCGTGTTTTGAACAATTATCAATTTCACCACACATAAGCAAGAGAGGTAAAATTTTTGTAGTCAATACATGCGGGTGCAATGGAGTAGGATGTCCCCCAAATTTTTTATTTTCAAAAGTTTATAGAAAAAAGATCTAATATTTATACATTATGGGGTCATTAAATTTGTTGCAGTAAAACACTTTTATTTACAATTTTTTCTCATTCAACAGAAGAGTCATATAAGAGATACATATATTTTTTATAATTATTATTAGTCAAATAAACTGCGACTGCATAAGTTATAGGTTTGAATTTATTATTTAATTCTTTTTTATTTGCAAGGAAACAAAACTAGGAAGAAAAACCGTTAACAATAATTTAAAGCATCGAGAAAATTGACCACAGTTTTTGACGTTTTGTATTAGAAGCACCCCCTAAAATCGATATCAATGCAAAAGACGCCGATGCAGGTTTCCTAGGAAATCTGCACTAAATTCCGACTAATTTTGGCCGATTTTGCGATTGTGTCGAGAAAAATGCATGTAGTAGTAAGGAGTGTCTCATCTCATAATCTCTGATTCAAACAAATGTAATTTGTTTACACTTCTTTAAATTTAAATCTATGCAGTTTAAATTACACCACTCGATCAGGAAATCTAAATTTGACTGAAGTAACAAGGCATTACTTTTCAATAAATAAATAAGAAATAGCTTTACATCGTCAGCAACCATAAGTACTTTTCCATTTACTACAATAACAGTTGGAAGATCATTTATGAAAACGAGGAATAGCAGCGGTCCCAAATGACTTAATTGAGGAACTCCTGAAGGCAGAGCAAACTCCTTAGATACCGAATTATTGAACACAACCATTTGAGTGCGATTTCTGAGATATGACTGGATTCAAGAATTAACTGGATTAGAATGCTTAAGATTATTAATTGTTTCCTACAAAAATTCCAGGTTTATTGTACTTGATTTCCCCACACGAAAACCATGCTAAAGAGACCATGCTGAATTGAAGAACAACCAGAGCGAGGAATTTGATCCTTAATTATCTTCTTAAACAGTTTCTGGAGAGCACTGAGCTTTGCAATACCAAGATAATTATTTATAACATGTCTATTACCAGATTTATGCAAAGGAATAATATACGACGACTTCCAAGCACGAGGAAAACAACCGGTACGTAGAGAGAAATTAAATAGTGCTGTAATGGGCATCGCTAACTCAACAGGGCAGGTTTTAAGAATACACAATGGAGTGTTGTCAGGACCAGGATTATAAGTGTCTTTCAAAGCATTAAGAACAATAAATTCGTCGATAGGCTGGACAATACGCTTTCTGGTTATGGGTAAGGACAAAGTGCAGATAACAAATGGCATTTCGCAGAGCACTTGCTTAAGTCCCTTATTATTCAACATCTACAATAAATTGCTTCATTAGCTTTAAGATATTCTTACTGACATATTTCAGCACGCAGATCATTTTATTTTCATATTGTGAGCCTTAATCTCTGAGTTGGCAGAAAAAATCTTAACATCAAACTCAAACATTTCTTTGACATCTGCAAAAATTTCTGTCAACGAAAATCAAGATTATCAGTCGCTTCAACAAAATTAAGAAAAACAAGTAAGGGTGTTACCTTCGGCCTGGCCGAAGCTACACGCACATCTGTCAAAGTGATGATAAAAAGTGGGCATGATACGCGAACTTTCATTTCATTTACAGATAGTAAATTCTGATCTATTAACTGATTTACGACAACGCTTTTACCAGTAGGCGTGTTACGCCTATTTTTAGTGCGATGACTTTCACCAACACGGTAAACGCCGTACTGAAATTTCAGATTCGGACTACAAACTGAGAAATTCAGCTCTGTAATTGGATGCATTAATATTTACCTAATAAATAGACGTGGCAGTGGTCACATTTTCGACATTTTCTATTTTCGACATCAGAGCTCTAAATGGAAGAGAATGTTCCTGCTGAATTTCAGATGATGCTTCAACTCGTTTTTCCGTAATCATGGTTTTTGTCATTAGTGGGCGAACCACGCTCATTTTTGGGAGTATATTTAAGTCTGAGACGGTGGACTCGGAAATAAAATTTTAACTTTAAATTCGCTCTACAAGCTGAGAAAGTAAGTTATAAGGACGGGGAAAATTCACATTTGCTATAAAAAGTAAGCGTGGCACTTTTCCGATCGGTCGGTTATTCAAGAAAATTTATGACGAGACCCGTAATTTAAAGTTTACTTTATTTCTTACATCTATTTTAGAGCTAACAACGTTTCTTAACAGTAGTAGCCGATTAAGGAAATCTGTATTCTGGCTTCGAAGAAAAGAGCGGTTAAGGAAATCTGTATTATGGCTTCGAAGAAAAGAACGGTATATAAAAAAAACTGGCGTTGATGTGGCGGTGAAGTTTTGAAGTTTTATTACTAAGATTCCAAACTCTTACTAGTCGATTTATTGATTCTAAATGAGTGTGCAATGTTAGTTATATTTGATTCGCGACGGTGGCCAAGTAGTCTCACAAGTTCGTTGCCTCAGTTCGCACCATGAGCGATCTATTCGACCACACCATGTTGTAACTTCAGCAGCGAGAGCGGCTGTGGAGAGAACATACAGACGTGGTCCCGCGAGAAGAACATGGCGATCCATTGGACCACATGTTGCAGTCGGGAACCAGAAAGTTAATTTCTGTCACAGGTTCTTACCCGTGCCGAGGTTCACAAACAACTAACTTCATGTGTGTTTTATCGTTCAATTTATACTTTACGGAGGGCTTAAAAGCTATAGGTACGTACATATATGGTTTGACGGTACCGTTACCGGTTTGTGACGGTAAATAAGTAAAATAAAAACTACTATATACAAAGAAAATTAAAATCGAAACCTTGTGCTTATTTAATAACACTAGCTTACACTGTAAATGTGCGGCTGATAAGAGGCTTTTCTTATGGATTCCTCCCCACTGAATTCGAAAATAAAGGTTAATATTTTTTCTATGGAACAGTTTTTAAGATATTGTGATTTTTCCATTTTTTTACCTCGTTTCACTTTAAAAACTATATCTGGATCTCAATGTATCCGATTTGATAGTTTTTCATACCAAATGAAAGACAATGAAATGACGAAAAATACATGTAATGATATCTTTAACCAGTTAAACGGTTCAAAAGATATCAATAAAAACAGAGCAGATTTAAAAAAAAAATAATTTTAAAACTCATTCTGTGGCCACGGAAAAATAGGAAAAAATAGCAAAAAATCCGTTTTTATCATGTACGTAGAGCTGATTATTTTACGCAAAAAATAACACTAACCAGAAAAAAATCTACCAAATAAAGTGTGTTCATCGTGCCATATAACTTTTACCGCGTGGGGTTCTGGTTCAACAAAGTAAGTTTAAATATACAATTGTTGATGGTTTCACCATCTAATTTTGGTAAAAAATTCCCGTTATCTATGAAAAAATTCATCAACCGCACATGAAAAAATACCATTTTGTAAGCTAGTGTAATCAGTAGAGTTTAATTATAATGTAATCCATTTTGTTTTAGAAAAATTATTACATTATGTGAGATAAAAAATAAACGAGAAAATTCATGAACTAAAATAACAAATTCTTTCAAAAAAAAAAGTTTGTTCGAATTTTTGGAATCTCAAAATGCGTAATCACATTCCCACCTTACTTTCTAAAAGATTTTTGAACTCGTACACGCCCCTCTGGTGTAATACGCACTTTGTACGTATGTACTTAAATTTTAAGTAGTCAAGTAGTTCTTGCCCTGTCCTTTCTTGTTGTTGTTCTTAGCCTGCTGCACAATTGTGTCCAACCCAGGGGAATGCTATCGGGATCCACCCCTTCCCACTGGGCCATCCCTGGCTCGTCTAGGCGAACCTTCTTGGGTGGCTTCTGGTTACCAGGTGCCAACTTCTACTGTTGGACCGTTCCTGTGTCGGCCGGGGTATCTGTTGGCTCATCTCGGCGGATCTTCTTGGCGGGTTCCTGGTTCGTTGAATCTGCTTTTATAGTGGCGAAACGTAACGGAGGGAACTGTTGACGTACTGCGGATGTGTGTGATAAGGCCCGTATTATACTGGCTATCTACATGCGACCTCCTAAGTATTCTGCCTGACTACCCCACTCTTGACGCTCTAAGACATCATGCAAGGACTTGGACTATAGGTACCTTTCAATGGTAAGCAGCATGCTGACTATGCGTTTGTTTGCCTTTTTCGTTCCTGGGATACGCAATGGATTGTTGTGAGCTGGGGTTGTTCGGGTGTCACTTGGGTGGTAGGGCTTGAAATCACCAACATGTGCTTTTTTGGTTTTCTTGTTCGTAATTTTTAAAATTGTGATCAAAGGGAATACGAAGTCCACGATTTGGTATGGACCTTCATATTTCGGAGCTAACTTAGCAGCATAATTTTCTGACACTTTTAACAAATGGTGTGCTCGTACTAGCACCATATCTCCCATTTGGAGTTTTCAGGTTCTCCGTCTGAGGTTATAGTGTCTCGCTTGCTCATTTGATGCCATTAGCATATTTCGCCGGGCTATCTTGAAAATATTTTTTAGCTGGTTTACCTTTTGCGCTAGTTCTGTGGATTCTTGGCCGGTGCCCAAGGTGATGTCATCGTAAAGGGTGTTGGGAAGTCTTGGCTCGCGTCCCTGTACTACGAAAGCGGGCATATAACCGGTAGTACTGGATGTACTGCTGTTAATGGCGAGGGCTATTTCTGGGATATGTTCATCCCAATCACGTTGATCCCTTCCTGTGTACTGTGCGATCATCGTCTTGATGGTGTGGTTCGCGCGCTCAGTGGGATTTTCGTGTGATGTGTAGGGTGCCGTAAACTGCTGGCGTACTCCGATATCTCTTAGATAGTTGTTAAACTGGCGACTAGTGAACTGTACGCCATTATCCGTAAGAAGCACTTTAGGTATTGCAAATCTGGCGACAATTCTTTCACTAAAGGCTCGTTGTAATGTCAATGCTGTAGCCCTGTAGCGCAAAGGAATTATTTCTACCCACCTGGAAAATTTGTCCAGAAATACAAGCAGCCTTGTCTCTGATCGGCCTTGTGCCGCTGGCAAGAATCGCAGCTCCTTACATAGCGATTGACCTCCCGAAATATTCCGGGCCAATAGTACCTTCTTGCTACTCGAGTGATGGTTTTTCGGACGCCCAGATGTCCGGCGCTAGTTTGGTCGTGGTTTTCTATTAGCACCTATTGGCGATCGGGACGGCCTACACCCAGTTTCCATGGCTCCTCGTATTCATTAGTCACCTTAGACGGGATGTGGCGGTAAAGGACACTATTTTCGAGGGTATAGTCTGGGTATTTCTCTGGCTCTCTCGTTACTTTAGCTTTCTGAAATTCCAGCCAGTTGCAAGTGGTACTGGCGATGTCTAGCCCCATGTTGATTTCTTCACCTTCTCTAGGCTGACGTGACAGTGTGTCCGCAACTACGTTGTAATTTCCCTTTCGGTACTGCACTTAGTACGAGTATTGCTGTAGCTCTAGTGCCCAGCGCGCGATTCTTCCGGAAGGATTTTCAATGCCGTTCAACCATTACTTTGAAATAGTATCCTTCGAGGTACAACTTCATTTTCCTAATTGCCGAGATAATCACCAGGCATTCCTTCTCCGTTCCCGAGTAGTTTCTTTCGGCCCCTTGCAGGTGTCGGCTGGCGGAGAAATCACGCGTTCGCCTCCTATTCCTGTGTCAGAACTACGCCGAGGCCGATGTCACCAGCGTCTGTTTGCAGGGTGAATTGTCTTGTAAAATCCGGGCACGCCAACACAGGTGCCTGCGTGAGTTTTGTTTTGAGCTCCTCGAACGCTAATTGCTGTTCAGGTCCCCAATGCCCCCAATGGAAAAACGATCTTTGCGAAGTCAGGGACGAAACGTCGGTACCAGGACGCCATGCCTAGGTAACTTCGCAACTCCTTTATGTTGGTAAAAGGTTTCAATTCTTTGATGGCGACGACCTTGTCGGGATCTGTCTTTATACCAGAGGGTGTGACCAGATGACCTAAATACTTCATGTTGAATTAATACACTTTGTTATAAAACACTGACAAACTTGATGTTATTTATATCTATTTACCCTATTTATCGATTTGTTTTATTAATTTTTCAACATTTCAAATAAAACTGGACTGGATCGGAAAATTGGATGACATGGAGTTTTGCAATTGAAACTCAACTAAGGCTAGAAGGTCTGTGGCAGTATGTGGATGGATCTGCTGCAGCTGCGAATGTGGATAAGGACGAAAAAGCACGATGTCGCATAATTCTTTCCCTGATTAAGAGTATATACGTATATGTGAGGGACTCTAGGACCGCAAAAGATGTTTGGAAAACATTAAAGAATCTCTTTGAAGATTCTGGATTAGACAGGAAAGTTGGTTTGTTGCAAAAGTTAGAAGATTATGTGTCACAGATTGTCAGCACTTCGCAAAAATTAGGATCCATTCGCTTCATCGTGAATGACGAGTGGTTAGGCCTGCTGTTAAAAGGATTGCCTGAGGTATATAAACCGATGATCATGTCATCATGTCATTCGGCAACTCCAGAGGAAATGTGGTCTGGAAAAAGCCCTGATATTAGTCATTTAAGAATATCTGGTTGCTTAGCTATGGCACTTATAACAAAAGAAAAGAGAAGAAAGTGGGACACGAAGTTTAAGAGGTGTGTATTCGTCGGTTACGGTATTAACATCAAGGGATATTGTGTATATGATCTTTAGAAGCAGAAAGTAGTTACACGCAGAGATGCTATCTTCGATGAAAAGGTCAAAGAATATTAAGTAATAAATTATATTATAGAAAATAATGAGTTTTATTGTTTCGATTTCAAGAATCACGAAGAAAATTTTGTGCATGCTGATGCTGCTGATTCTGATTCAAATTTAGTGGATGTCGATGCTGCTGATTCTGAATGTAGTTCATTGTCATTTGGTTCAGTAGAAGATGCCAATGAAGTGGGGGAAATCATTCAAGATCAAGAGGACGTTGAGAAATGTCAAAATGCAGTTCAAGGAAACCTTAATGCATTACAGAACGATGCAGCTCAACAAGATATGGGTATTCAGAGTCTGGACCGCGAAATATCAGTAAGGCGAAGTGAAAGAATTTCGAAGCAAAAACAAAAAAAGCTCTATTGGGTACATCGCTACACTGCCAGAGGACGAAGGGACAATAGAAGAAGCATTATCTGGAGACGACCGCGAAAAATGGAAAGCAGCTATTAATAGTGAGCTCAAATCATTAGGAGAGAATGAAACATGGGTATCTGCTCCGAAACCAAACAACTGCAACGTTATAAAAACAAAATGGGTTCTTAAAAGAAAGAAGGAACCTGATAGCAGTATCCGTTAAAAGGTAACTTTTTCACCTGTAGTGCGTTTTACGTCAATTCGTTATCTGATGGCGTTAGCTGTACGATACAATTTGGAAATTGAGCAAATGGATGCAGTAACAGCTTTTCTACAGGGAGACTTATCAGAAGATATTTACGTTGAACCGCCGACTACCATAGATGCAAAGGTCGGTCATGTAATAAAACTAAAAAAGGCGCTTTAAGGTCTAAAGCAGGCCAGTCTTGTTTAGAATCTTAAACTAGATGCAGCTTTGAAACAATACGGTTTAAATCGTTCTAAAGTTGATCCATGCATATATTTTCACATCGAAGAAGACAAATTTACATGTCCCGCGCTTTATGTAGATGATATGCTGATTTTTAGCCATCATACGAAATTCCGAGACGAACTAAAATCAAAATTGATTTTAAAATGAAGCAACACAATAGCTGCATTCAGGACAACAAGCTGTGTTGGCTTTTTCTTGTCAGAATAAATCATGTGCTCTGAATACGTTTGCTGAGTCTTTGCTGAAAAACAACAACATTTAAACAACAACAACACTTTATGCCAAATTCCACGTGGCCGCCACACGAGAAGTAAACAAAACACTGAAAATTAGTGACAAAGAAGAAAGTTCTGAGCAGATCCAGCATACTAATTTTTGGCTAGAAAAAATGGGGACGGCTTTGTCAGCCCTTCTGACCTTTCTAACCCCCTCAGACAAAAAAACAGAAAAAAGCCAACACAGCTTGTTGTCCTGAATCAACCAATGCTTAGGAATGCGAATCACAAGGACACATGGTAATTTATATCTAGATCAGGAAGATTACATCAAGCAGATGTTACGAAGATACAACATGGAAGAGTTTAATGCTATATCAACTCCAACTGATATAAATACAAAAGTTAGAAGCGGTCGATGCGTCCATGAAGGATATACCTTATCAACAAGCAATCGAAAATCTCTTGTTTGCAGCGCCCCGATATTTGTCAAGCAGTTAATTTTTTAAGTAGATTCAACACTAACCCGCATAAAACCCACTGGATGGCAGTAAAACGGGTTTTCCGATATTTAAAAGGTACAATAGATATGAAGCTCGGTTTTTTAAGGAGAGGTAATTCAGACTTCTTAAGATATTCCGACTCAGATTGGGGAAACGATACTGAAGAGCGTCGATCGGTGACAGGCTTTATCAACATATTTCAAGGTGGAGCAATATCATAAAGCAGCAAACGTCAACCAACGGTAGCACTATCTACTACTGAAGCTGAGTACATGGCAATTTCAGCAGCTACTCAAGAACTCTTATGGTTACGTTCACTTGAAAATTTAGTTAATATTAACTTTCGAAGTAACCAACCGACGAAATTGTATTGTGACAACTTGAGTACAATTCACTTGGCTTCAAACGATGATTATCATTCAAGAGCGAAACATATAGATATACGCCATCATTTTGTCAGACAAAGAAGAATGAAAAATGAAGTAACATTTTGCGGTATTTCCACACATAATATGTTGGCCGATTTTTTAACTAAAGCAGTTAGTTCTGAAAAACACAAATGTTCTTGTAAGAAAATAAGGTTACATAAGGGCTGTTGAATTAATACACTTCGTTATAAAACACTGACAAACTTGATGTTATTTATATATATTTACCCGATCGACTTGTTTTGTTAATTTTTCAGCATTTCGAATAAAACATTTATTCTCTCATAATAAAACTTTCAAGCAGTTCGTTTATTCCACGCATAACCTTCAGTCGCCAGACTTTTTCTTGGCCAGAAGGATATTGACGTGGTTCCCGCGAGAACAACATGGCGATCCATTGGACAAGCATGTTGAACTCACAAGTTCGTTGCTTCAGTCGCGAGAGAGACCATTGGACCAAAACAAGAGTTCCATTGGACCAAAACATGTTGTAACTCCAGCAGCAAGAGCGGCTGTGGAAAGGAGAGAGAATACAGACGTGGTGTCGCGAGAGCAACATAGCGATCCATTGGACCAGCAGTTCGTTGCTTCAGTCGCAACATGAGTGATCAATTGGACCACAACATGTTGTAACTCCAGCAGCGATAGCGGCTGTTGAGAGGAGAGAGGATATTGACGTGGTTCCCACGAGAACAACATGGCGATACATTGGACCAGCATGTTGAACTCACAAGTTCGTTGCTTCAGTCGCAACATGAGTGATACATTGGACCACAACATGTTGTAACTTCAGCAGCGTGAGCGGCTGTGGAGAGGAGAGAGAACACAGACGTGGTCCTGCGAGAGCAACATGGCGATCCATTGGACCAGCATGTTGAACTCACAAATTCGTTGCTTCAGTCGCATCATGAGCGATATATTGGACCACAGCATATTGTAACTTCAGCAGCGAGAGCGGCTGTAAAGAGGAGAGAACAAAGACGTGGTCCTGCGAGAGCAACATGGCGATCCATTGGACCAGCATGTTGAACTCACAAGTTCGTTACCTTAGCGATTCATTGGACCACAACATATTGTAACTCCAGCAACAAGAGCGGATGTGGAGAGGATACAGACGTTGTCCCGCGTTGTAATGTCGATCCATTGGACCAGCATGTTGAACTCACAAGTTCGTTGCCACAGTCGCACCATGAGCGATCTATTGGACCACAACATGTTGTAACTTCAGCAACGTGAGCGGCTGTGAAGAGGAGAAAAGGTGCTGACGTGTGATCCATTGGACCACATGTTGCAGTCAGGAACCAGAAAGCTAATTTCTATCACAAGCTCTTACCCTTGCCGAGGTTCGCAGGCAACTAACTTCATGTGTGTTTTATCGTTTAATTTATACTTTTCGGAGGGCTCGTCGTTTAGTGTTTCTGCTTGTTTCTTCACCATCACATGCATAGCTTCGTCTCGTTTCGACTTGTTGTCTCTTAACAGCTGTTTTGCTGGTTTGTGACGGTAAATAAGTAAAATGAAAACTACTATATACAAAGAAAATTAAAAATTTAATAATCAGTTTAATTATAATGTAATCAATGTAATCGATTTTGTTTTAGAGAAATTTTTACATTCGTAGTTATGTGATATAAAAGATAAACGAGAAAATTCATAAACTAAAATAACAAATTCATTGAAAGAAATAAGTTTGTGTGCGCATTTTTTGCATCTCAAAATGCGCCATCACAACAGGATTACATATAATGACTCTGAATGCGTGATAGGTAAAAAATGTCAATGAAAATAAATTTTTAATTAAATAAAATTTAATAGTGCGTACTTAGAACTACTCTTCGCATTTACACAATAACACCAGTAATTGAATTTAATTATTATTCAGCCTTGTTCTGTATTCCGATCCAGAATTGATTCTGAATCGAAATTGAATTCCGATTTTTATTTTTAGAGGTGTTCTGCAATCCGATTGAATTGCGCATGTTCGAAACGAAAACAATTCCGATTCGAACTCATCCAGCTATTTTTTACCTGTCACTTTAGCCTTTAATAAACTTTGTGGCTCTCAATAGCGTAGTAGAGCAAATACTCTAGCCTAGCACGTTGAGGATGTGGGTTCAAATCCCACCAACGCACACATGGTCATATAAAAAGAAAATTGATTATTTTTTTTAACCTTTTTTAGATTGGTGGGTAATTATTGTTGCACCTAGTATTCCCTGGAGCGCTTTGTATTCTCCAGAAATACTTTCTTCTGATTTTGCATTTCCCAGCATGTCTATGATTAATTATCATTCGTGGTAAAAATTAAATAATAACAGGAGTACCTTTTTGCACTCGGAATTTTTTTTATTGGTGGACCAATAATATTGAGTTTCTCCGCTAACTCTTCCCACAAAAATCGCATCAAATTTTTTACAATCAAATTCAAATTCACAAAGAAAAAGTTGGTGGGATTACTTCCGACAGATAATTCCGATAAATCGAAATGCAGAACACCTCAATTCCACCAAATACGCAAACATCGGATTCGAATATCAGAATCGGAATACAGAACACCTTTCAGAAAAAAGTTATCCAAATCAAATCCGATTCCATATGAATCGGAATGCAGAACCAGGCTGATGTTATGCTGATTTTATGTAAATCAAAATGTACATCTAGCCTAAAAAGTCCGTAATTTTAGTTTGTTTTTTAAATATTGTTTGATAGTAAGAACTCAGTTGGTTTTGACCCTGGAGGAAATTCCTATAGGATTTACACTGACAGATCCAAAATGAGTACAGGAGTCGGGGCGGGTGTTTAATCTGCTGATCTCAATTTGACAGAGGCGTATAAGCTCCCAGATTACGGGTCCGTATTCCAAGCGGAAACTTTCGCTATACTGCAAGCCTGTACGCTAGTAAGAAACAGCGGACTTGAATCAAGGGATGTGGTAATTTTCTCTGATAGCCAGGCTACTATCAAGGCTGTTAGCGCTATGCTGGCTACTTCAACCCTTGACCTGTATAATCACTTTTTAAGCCTGGCCAATAAAAAATTGGGTTCGTTGTAAGAGTGCAACATATCCAGGGAAATATGGCCACGATACAATCTCAGTAGGACAATAGACTTGTTGAGGATGTCTAACAGTTCATTCAATAAGTCCGTAGGATGACAAATAGATGACGTTACTAGTTTTTTTCTTATATGATTTTTATTTAGTACTAACCTTCAAACGATACGTGTAAAAATTTGGCAGCATTCTGAATATTGATTCGTGAGTTATAGCATTTTGTGTGAAGAAACTTTTGTTTTTAAAAAAAATGGAAAAAAGTGGGTTTTCGGGTTTTAATAAAGCATTACTTTTTGATGAAAAAAAATACAGTGGAAACCAAACAACGGCTTGATATACATTATTTAAACTCTGCTGGGCCTCTGCTGAGGCCAATTTTGACGAGAAAGAAAAATCTTACTATAAAAGTGGTATCGAAAAGTTGGAAAATCGCTATACTCGTTGTATCGCCTTCGAAGGCAACTATGTTATGTTGAATAATAAAATCGACTTTTGTCAAAATTTTGTTTTTTTCTTACTTATCCTACGGACTTATTGAAGTACCTGTTAGACTTGACATCTCACCGGTGGTCTTTGTTAATACTGGACACTGGCCCATTGGGAGACATGCCAGTAGACTTGGAATCCCACACAACGTGGGATGCCGCAGCTGCCAAGACTCCAGCGTTATGGAGTCAGTAGAACATTTACTATGTCAATGCCCTGCCCTAGCACGGACTAGACTTTTGGAACAGGGAAGATGTTTCCGAAAAACTTGAAGTGGTATACACAAGTTTCTGTAATATCACTACTACGTATTATCAAATTTTCGAACTGGCTGTAGTGTAGATCACTAGCAGTAAGCTTCGCAGTTCATGTGGTAGTGGTAGGTACACGTCCTGGGCAGCCACGTGTACTACTACTATTACTAGAACTCAATATAGCATTGTGAATTCGAGAAATACTAATTTTCATAGTGTCATCACTGTAATTAGCATGCACAAACATTTCAGCACTTCTGCACCTTTGAAAGCCTCGGACGCATTAGGAGTTTAATAAGCTTCCTCCGATTCGTTGTCACCATCGTCGCTATCATGTCCTTTGTCACATTTTGAATAATATTTCATCAGAATAATATTTTCTTCGCATATTGCAATATCATCTTCCTCGTCGAAATCTGGTGACAGTATTCCAGTGCTAGAATGGGTTTTTCTGTCTCGAACAAATCCAGCATGTTTAAAACAATTGAAATTTTCCCTTGCGTAATTGTGGTCCAAGCATCGTAAATCATTAGAATTGCATCGAGCATTGTAATCTGCGGGTGCTTGACGGTGGCGTTGAGCTCTTCATTTGTATCAAAAGAGTCGACAAGTCTCAAAACAAGGTTTTTGCGAAAATAATATTTCAGAGCGCGAATTCTTCCCTAATCCATTGGTTGCAATATCGAAGTCGTACTGGGAGGCAGAAAAACCAAGGTTGTAGTTTTCACGTCTCTAATTGTTGGGTGTGCTGGACAGTAGTCCAGTCAACTATAAGCAGGATTTTTTTATTCTTTTTCGATAGTTCAAAATCCTAAGCGCGTACCCATTTAGTGAAAATTTCAGACGTCATCCAAGCCTTGCGATTGCTCTCATAGTCTACTGGCAACGAGCGTACATTTTTAAACCACCTCGGGCGTTGAGATTGGCCAATTATCAAAAGTTTCTTTTTAACTGTGCCACTCATGTTGGCTGCTGCCATCACGGTTATTCTCTCTTCAGACAATTTTCCCTCTGTGCATTTCTCGCCTTTAAATTTTAATGTTTTGTCTGTTGTCAATTTATAGAATAACCCTGTCTCGTCAGCATTAAAAATTTCTTCATCATTAAATTTCGCGGGTAAATTAGGCCAAACTTTTGCTCGCCACTCGTTCACATCACTTTGTTGAACTGATAAAGACTCCCCCGCAATCTTATTGCTGACAGTATTGTGTCTTACCTTGAATTTAGTAATACAGTTTGCCGAGCAATTATAATCTCCCAGGTTTTTTTTTGCAAAAAATTAGCTTTAATAATAAAATTCATTTAATTCAGCGAAATTACCCAAGCAGTCAAAATTACTGATATTGATAGGTATAACACATACATATACAAGTATAAGAAACAGGAGAGGGAAAGGGGTAAATACAACTATTAATAAATGTATTTAACATACATATGTATACGAGTATCATATATAAAAAGTCACAAAAAATCTAAGAAATCATGTCATAAACATAATTGTTTTTCTAAACGAAGTTGGAAAAGTCAAAATTACTGCCTTGGGCACTACTTGCACCTATTTTTATACCCTACACCCGAAGGGATGAGAGTATATTTACTTTATACTTCCGTTTGTAACGCAATAAACGAGGCATGGCAGGTATAGAAAAGTATATATTTTCGGGCTCATAATCACCTCCTGAATCGATTTAGCCCCGTTCGTCTGTCTGTGGAAATTACCATTACGGGAGAACGAATAGAAATATCGCCAATAAATTTGGCACGAATATTCTTTGTCATCATCTGTTTGGTATTGAAAATAGAGAAAATCGGACCACACCTACTTTTTATAGCAAATGTAAACTTTACCGTGCTTATAGCTCAATTTCTCAGCTTGTAGAGCAAAATTTAAAGATAAAATTCACCGTACAACACTTAGATATACTCCAAAAAATGGGCGTGGTCCGCCCACTGATGACAAAAAACCATAATTACAAGAAAACAAGTGGAAGCATCATCATGAAATTCAGCAGGAACATTCTCTTCTATTTAGAGCTTTCTGATGTCGAAAATAGAAAAAATGTGACCACTGCCACGCCTACTTTTTAGGTAAATATAAATGCATCCAATTTGAGAGCTGAATTTCTCAGTTTGTAGTCCGAATCTGAAATTTCAGTACGGCGTTTACCGTGTTGGTAAAAGTCATCGCACTAAAAATAGGCGTAACACGCCTACTGGTATACTATATAATGAAGTGTTTGTTGAGAAAAGCGTTGTTGTAAATGAGTTAATAGATCAAAATTTACTATCTGTAAGTGATATGAAACTGGGCGTCACCCCTACTTTTTATCCTCACTTCGACAGATGCGGGTTTAGGATATATGTGCTTCGGCCAGGCCAAAGTTACCTGTACCTGTACCTAGGTAAAAAGAAAGCAACTATCACATTTTGTACTTTTTATCACTAAAAGTAACCCTGGGTATATGTACAATCTATGTTCATACGTCTTTTCTAGAATTTTTAGTTATAATTAACCCCTATTTTGTTTCATACAAAGCCTCACAAGTAGATGACAATGCACCAAGTCGTGGGTCGGGAGACCTAGCCGTGTCATTTTGCAGAGCCATGTCATTTTTATACGGCAATACACATTTCTACAATACAGTGATTTAGTGTCTAACGGCGACAGGTTGCAGGTCTGTCAGGCGCCCTTCCTTTTCGTTTGGCTGTACTACAACAGTGAACAATTCCTTATGCCACGCGAAACGGTGACTATCGGGTGATTTTCTCTTACAACGAGTTGCGTTGGTAATAACAAGAGGGTTTGTTAGTTTCTTCTGATGGTCCCAGAAAAGAGACGTTGCACCCAGGGGTCCTGCTGTTCTTCCGCTGAGTAGCTCAGTAAAGCAATCGAGAGCATACTTATTACCCAAGGACATTGCATCAATCACCAAAGACAGAAAACCCGAAAGGTAAAGAGAATGTGTGTTGTAACGAAGTTTTTCCCGATCGTACGGGTTTTTCGCTGGGGTAAGCTCGCCGGCTGTCCAGGATTCCTTCCCACAGAAATTTATATTCGCAGAGGAGTTTTTGTTAAATATATATACATATATTTATTCAGGCTTTTCGTTGGTTACAAATTAAATTAATCCTATGTGTCCTAATGATGCAAGCCGGAGAGATCGAGGACAAACACGCTATCCCTAGCGTTGAGCTCCTAGAGCGTTGCTGCTTCAAATACTGGCGATGTTCGCCACCGTCACCGTCGTTACAGAATTATATGTCGCGGTACAAACTATAAACTTCTTGATATTCGTGATAATTATGTTCACGAGTGGTAAAGCTGTCCGAAGGCGCGCAATACCAGCAAGGCTGCCCGAAGACGCGCAATGCTCTTTACTCGCGTACAGAATTATATGTCGCGGTACAAACTATAAACTTCTTGATATTCGTGATAATTATGTTCACGAGTGGTAAAGCTGTCCGAAGGCGCGCAATACCAGCGAGGCTGCCCGAAGACGCGCAATGCTCTTTACTCACGTACAGAATTATATTACACGATATGAATTACAACACTCACGTCCTACGTTCGTTCACAGCCTCGCCTGCTTGTTCTTCTTATTTTCGTTTGTTTCTTGTGCTTTCGTCCGACTTGCATGTTGCGGCAACATGTGTATGCAATGAGTACACCTTCATGTTCCACTGTACACACATGTTGACCTAAAGTATATAAGCAAAGAATATACAGTACATAGAAGGCGCATGACGAAAATGTTTCAAATTTTCGCAACAGACGCGGTCGGTCGGTAGGCAAAGGGGTACTAGCAACATGTATTCTTTTTGGACGTAGGCAAAATACACACGACCAACGCGGCCCGAGCTCGATAATTTCTCGTGAATTTCTTCTCTTCTCTCTTCGTTCCCCTTTCCCACATTTGATTGCTTATTATTATTTCTTCTTTCATGGTCCGAGCTCAATGCATTTCTTACCCTTTCGTTTCGTCGCTTTTGACAAAGCACAGTTGTTTGTTGTTTGTGTTGGGTAATTTTATACGTCTGTGTTTGCTTTGGTCGTGTGTTGGCAAGGTTGTCGGTGCTTGCGGCCGCAGCTCGAAATTTTTGCAACTTAAAATTGAAAAGACAATTTCTTTATGTTACGCGATATGAGAAATTGGAAATTGAAATAATCGTAAAATTTTTTTAGGATAATTTTAAAACCAGATAATTTTTACGAACATTTTTAAAAGTTTACAAGCAATAAATACTCGTACTTATTCATTTTTTGAATTTAATTTTTCAAAAATGTTTCTTAATTCTTTTTAAGTAAGACTACAAATATTTTATTTGTAAGCTTACTTTATTAAATTTCAACATTTTCTATATGTATGAACATTTTGTAAAATACTTTATTAAATTGGTTTGAACATTTAAAAAACATTTTGAACTTTAAGAAGTTTAAACATTTCAGATATCCCTTTTTTATTGAATTAGAGGTTTATAGTTAATCCAAATGTTCAAAAGTGTTTTAATTTAATAAAAATTAAAGATTAAATTCGGCTACTTTTCTCAAAAATTATATCAATTCAATGTACCGGATAAAACGCAAAGAATATACCGACATTTTTCCTCAATTTTTCAATAAGAAAAAACGCAGTTGCGCTATGTTCTTCTTATTGCTAAAAAGGCATTCTCCTCTGTCGTTTTCATTTATTGCCGACGTTTAGCGTCGTCAACTCAGAAAGCTCAAGAATACCCACACAAAGCTCATTCTACATGCGATGACACACAGACGCTAAATGACACAAACACATCCATTCAGCATTCGTCTGCACATCGTTAGCCAAAAAAAGAACACCTGGCACGCGAATAAAAAGAAGACTGTACAAAAATTAAAAAATTATTCTTAAATTGAAAAAATATATTTTTATACTACTCCCGTACCCAGTTTTGAACCCAGGCCCTTTACTTGCGAGCAAGCCACTCTAGCCACTAGGCTATCGTGCCCTATGAAAAAATGGCTTCACACACCATAAATAAAGGCGAAATTGCTACCGGCTTTGATGCTGATAACCGAAGCTGCCGTAAAATCCATGATGATGCGAAACATGGGCGTACGAAGAATGTTGCTCAACATGGACGTACGGCTACCTCCTAGAAGAAACCTCAGGCAAAGAATATGTAATAAATAGAAGGTGCATCTCATACATGTTTCAGAGCAAAAAAGTTTCTTCGATGGACGTATCCATACGTCCATGTTGCCCAACATTCGCAACATTCTTTGCCTGAGGTTTCTTCTAGGAGGTAGCCGTACGTCCATGTTGCGCAACATTCTTCGTACGCATCATCATGGATTTTACGGCAGCTTCGGTTATCAGCATCAAAGCCGGTAGCAATTTCGCCTTTATTTATGGTGTGTGAAGCCATTTTTTCATAGGGCACGATAGCGTAGTGGCTAGAGTGGCTTGCTCGCAAGTAAAAGGCCTGGGTTCAAAACTGGGTACGGGAGTAGTATAAAAATATATTTTTTCAACTTTTTTAATAATTTTTTAATTTTTGTACAGTCTTCTTTTTATTCGCGTGCCAGGTGTTTTTTTTTTTTGCTAACGATGTGCAGACGAATGCTGAATGGATGTGTTTGTGTCATTTAGCGTCTGTGTGTCATCGCATGTAGAATGAGCTTTGCGTGGGTATTCTTAAGTTTTCTGAGTTGACGACGCTAGACGTCGACAATAGATGAAAACGACAGAGGAGAATGCCTTTTTAGCAATAAGAAGAACGTAGCGCAACTGCGTTTTTTCTTATTGAAAAATTGAGGAAAAATGTCGGTATATTCTTTGCGTTTTATCCGGTACATTGAATTGTACCGGAATAATTCAATAAAAAGGGATATCTGAAATGTTTAAACTTCTTAAAGTTCAAAATGTTTTTTAAATGTTTAAACCAATTTAATAAAGTATTTTACAAAATGTTCATACATATAGAAAATGTTGAAATTTATTAAAGTAAGCTTACAAATAAAATATTTATAGTATTTATTAAAAAGAATTAAAAAACTTTTTTGAAAAATTAAATTCAAAAAATTAATAAATACGAGTATTTATTGCTTGTAAACTTTTAAAAATTTTTGGTCTTTTAAAAATTGTCTGGTTTTAAAATTATCCTAAAAAAATATTACGATTATTTCAATTTCCAATTTCTCATATCGCGTAACATAAAGAAATTGTCTTTTCAATTTTAAGTTGCAAAAATTTCGAGCTGCGGCCGCAAGCGCCGACAACCTTGCCAACACACGACCAAAGCAAACACAGACGTATAAAATTACCCAACACAAGCAACAAAAAACTGTACTTTGTCAAAAGCGACGAAACGAAAGGGTAAGAAATGCATTGGGCTCGGACCATGGAAGAAGAAATAATAATAAGCAATCAAATGTAGGAAAGGGTAACGAAGAGAGAAGAGAAGAAATTCACGAAAAATTATCGAGCTCGGGCCGCGTTGGTCGTGTGTATTTTGCCTACGTCCAAAAAGAATACATGTTGCTAGTACCCCTTTGCCAACCGACCGACCGCGTCTGTTGCGAAAATTTGAAACATTTTCGTCATGCGCCTTCTATGTACTGTATATTCTTTGCCTCAGGCAAAGAATGTTGCGAATGTTGGGCAACATGGACGTACGGCTACGTCCATCGAAGAAACTTTTTTGCTCTGAAACATGTATGAGATGCGCCTTCTATTTATTACATATTCTTTGATATAAGGTAAGTAAGAGTAAATTACATATATGTATTCATGTGTTCATATTCATGGTATAAACTTAAACAACGCAATTCATTGGAGGAATAAAATACTTGCGTCAAATTAAGTTGTACAAAGAAATATTGAAAGTAATATATATATTCATTGGCGGAAGGAGGAAAAAAAAGAAAATACATTTATATTTATTTAAAGGAGTGAAAAAAAGTTATAAGTTCGGGCACATCTCAGTGGTGATGTGCATATGACGTCATCGATTTCTAACCGTCATAGTGTAATCAAAGAAACACCGTCGCAACTGACCAAATCTCTCAGATTTTGTGTGTGTACACTGTACATACTGTAACCAAATTATAAAGAATAAAGAAATAAAAGAAACGATATTAAAGAAGCTATAAACTCAAAGACATACAAATACACCTACATAATACACCTACGACTGCTGGCTGTAGAAATAACATACAAGCGCAGAACACATGTATATGGCATTCTTGTACGCTGTTAAGGTAGAATTACAGTTACATTTACTTAATAATTTCTTACGTTTGAGAGTTGCTGTTTTTTCCATCTTCTCTATATATAAAAATGAAAGTCCTGACTGAATCATCAACGCCCAGGCTAAACGCTTGGACCTAGAAAGCTAAAATTTTGCAAAGACGTTTCCTTTATGATGTATACAAGCACTAAGAACGGGTATTTCGAAATTCGACCCCTAAGGTGGTGAAAAGGGGTTGCAAAGTTTGTATGAATAATATTTTATTTGTGGTCGGATTTGCTTGAAACTTGGTCTTAATACTCTTTGGTATAATCAATCAAATACATATCTCGACATTTTTCAAAATTCTACCCCTGAAGGGGTGAAAAGGGGTTGCAACGTTTGTATGAGGAATATTTCATTTGTGGTCGGAAGCAACACACACTTTCTAACCATTTAACCAAAATTAGCCACAGCAACGCGGGGACGGGTACATCTAGTAATAAATATTTTTCATTTGAAAATTAAGATGGTCACTTCCGAAAAATTTTATAAAGCTTGTATACATTTGAACGTGCACTTGATTTACCTTCAGAAAGTTCAAGGTCCAACTCCGCTAACTTTCCTCTTATTTCAACTGGCAGAAGCGATAAATCTAAATTCGTCTCAAAACAAGCGGACATGCTTACAAACTCTTCCAGTAAAGTTTTATTGTATCCTGTAATGCAATTGGAAAGTTAAATTTTTACCGGTTATTTCACATATAACTCTTACTCCCACTTACCTTTAAAATTTTACGATTTGTAATACAAAATGATTAGTGCAACGTATTAGCTGACCTGAACTTGGTTTCCACAGAAGTCATCGAGGTATTTGTTATATTTCTCACATTCAAGAAATTTTTCGCCTGAAAAACGTATAACTTTCAAAAATATTTGTTTAATCTATATATACGTATATAGATAGATATACATATATACAGCTTATATTTTTCATACCGTTTATATCTATATCTATTACACTATTATAGATATATCAAATCTATATCTATATGACAATCTAATCAGATTTTATATAATTTTCTCGTAGTGACAGAAATTCGACTCAAAACCGTATCATGTGGTCATAAGAACAGAGAAAATTTTTTTTTTCATTTCATTTATTTATACATACATACAAGAGCCAGGCTCTTATATAGCACAGGTGATATTAACGCTTAATCAAACACATAAGTTGAAATAAGCATTGAATTACCTTTGAATTACATTGAATTGAATTACCGCTATCTTCAAACTTATAACCAAAAAACTAAAAATTATTTAAGTAGAAGGAAAAGAAGAAAAGATGAGGATGGATAAAAGAAAATAACAGAATAGAATATAATCACAAATATGCTAGACAATAAAGTGAAACTAAGTTTAGCACAAAACCAATTCGTACAAAATACGAAAAATCCAACATCTTAATACGGCAACTGACGTTGAAAATTTTTCGAAAGTGGTATTAAAAAAGAAACCTTCGTATAACCAAAGCTAAGTGTATCAAAACCGATAACTCTAGATGTTTCAAAATAGGCGAAGTGGAAATTGCTAACACTGAGAGTATTATTTACTTGTTAAGTATCCTCTCAGATCACGGAGGTGCTAAAAAAGATATCAACATTCGCATACAAAAAGCGCGTGGAGCATTCGCAAGATTGCGAAATATGTATATAGCGTGCTAGGAATCTACAAATAACTACAAAAATCAACGTTGGCGTAAAATCAGTACGGCTCTGAATCATAGTTATCAACTATAGAAGCAACATCAAGATTGCAGTCATTCGTTAAACGTTGCCTACGAAACATACTGCAGATATGGTGGCCAAGAAACATAACAAATGAGGAATTATGGAGATTAACAAACCAAATCAAGATAGGGAACGAGATTAAAAAACGAAAATATAACTGACTAGGTCATACATTGCTCAAACTCTATGATAAAATCGCACATTTAGCACTGAACTGGAACCCGCAAGGTCACCGGCGAAGAGGGAGAACTGCAATGACCTGGAGACGAACTGTTCAATACGAGACTGGCAAATCGATTAATGAATTAAGACATATGGCACGGAACAGAGATAATTGAAAAACTTTTGTTGAATCATTAAGCTCCTAAATGGAGTACGGAATAAATATTAATAATAATTAATTTTATATGCGTGACCTTAACGATCTGCCAAAAATTAATTTCAAATTTGATTTTAACGATCTACCAAAAATTTACTGAAAAAAAAATTGTTTGAAATTAACAATTAGTTGTTGCCTAATTACGCTGAGCAGAAAAAATATGGATGTTTATGATTACTCATAACCACGCATATAAAAAAGAAAAAAAAGAATTTTTTTCTTAAATTTTCTAAATGTTAGTTTACTGCATTGAAAATGTATTAAACGCGTTTAATGTAACTGCTTTTTTATTGGAATAAATTAATTTCTTTTTTTTACAAAACGTTTGGTTCGCTTTGACAATGTAATGACGGATTTTGGGTCGCGAAAGGAGCATGGAAAAACTGACCTAGAGGCTTCGTAACAAATATGGTGGTCGTAACAACACATTATTTATAAAACATCTTATAGTATGTTCCCACCGCGGTTTATCTGCCCTGTATTTAAGGTAAACACCCTCACCGCACCGGCTAAACGCACCGTTTTCAACGACTAAATTTTTTTCAGCTGTCATTCGTTTGATGAGTTTTTTTACAATTTAGACAATAACATCATCATTAATTTAGGAAAATTAAGCGATATGAGTGAGTTCTTTTGTTAAACCTAGCAGTGTTAAATGCTAATGTGGCGTTGTACAGGAAAAAATTTAGAGAGCTAGAAATTAAACGGCGAAGCATCCGCAAAATAATTGCGTTTGTGTTGCAAGGAAAATTAGAATGTACACGGCTTTCTTCTTTAAAGATAGGATTAAGTTCGTGTACAGGAGGCTAACCTAAGCAAAGTTCGTGGATAACGAACGGTAGAACGACGATGACCTAACCTCGTAACGACTCAATGTACCAGACATAGGCTAGGAACGCAAAGGACCGTAAGGTCTATGTGAGGCATTACAATGTCAGCTATAATAATAACATAATAATAAGATTAGATAAAGTTTAGCGCCACGTAAATTGATTTTTTAGAATCTTTCATATTCTATGCAAAATATACGTACATAGCTTTTAATTACTATTCCATGATTGGCATGAAATATTTATTACAGGTTTGAAGGAAGTTTAAACGATGATATTTGGTTGTGGCGCCGTTCTCTATTGCGCTAAATTATGTAGGAAATAGGGCAGGGACATTGTTGATGGCTTGTACTTGCCTAGTAAACCACAAAACGGAAACTGAAACGTTTCGAATTCGAAACGCAACCGATTTCTCTGTTCTGTCGAGAACGTCTTTCTATCGAATTCGGAACAGATCCGAGAAAATCTAACAACTGGATTATTCTCGTTTACTCGAATATAATAAAGTGGGACTTTCTCAAAAAGCCGGATTCGAAAGTGATACGAAAACGTGTCCGTTTTTGGATAGGTAGACCGAGAATTCAGCTTTGCTTAGAATTCGAAACAGATCCGTTTGGCTCATTTGGTATTGAAATTATTCTCAGCCAATCATCTAATTATCGAAATCCCTTGTATTTCACTTCGGAAAAATAATCGGAAAAACTATTCCTAAAATCAATATTTTTACCTCACCTTATGTTTTGTTACAGTCTACTCCAATTTACATCATGCGTATCGGGCGACATAAAATTTAAACGGAAGCATTTTACAAGTTCTTGTCTGTAGTTTACGAATACTTCTGTAATTTTCCTTCTTTTGAACAATCACCATTTACTATTAAAACTAATAATGAAAGACGTTTATAGCCTTCCCAAAACTTCTAGTTGCAATTTCAGAAAATCAGATCACTTAAAACTGGTACTTCATAGCAGAGATTATGAGATAAGACACTTCGAATTCGCTACTTAAAATACATATGAAATTTTGCCGAAATATCAATAAAGCGGCCCATACACGACTAAGATGTCTGTGCAGATCAGCTGTCCGTACGAAGACCACAGACGCACAGCCATCTGCACAGACCCAAAATAGTTTCGGAACATATTTACTTTAGACAAGTGACTCCAATTTTTTTTAAAATTTTTTGTTGTTAGTGCTCCTTTTCCTGACCCCAACAAGCCAAAAAAAAAATGTCGCTCTCGCTTGGGGGCGGGGCTAAACCCCTTTGAAATTTGAAAAAAAACCCTAATATCTCTAAAACTGTAGAAGATATTTAGATGTTATTAGTACCGTTAGAAAGCTAATAAAAATGTCGTTAATGTCGAATATCTTTTTATCGAAATATGTTTAGTTTTATAAATAAACGCAACTTAAGGTTTTTAATACTATTTTTTTTGATAAAATAATTTTTTCCAAACAAAAATGTGTAATTAACCCAAGGAAGTATACTAAAAATAAGATAACATATATTTTAAGCTTTATGAGGAAATTTATTTCATACAAATCGGTGCAGTACTTACGGAGAAAACGCATTTACAAACGTAAGTATAAACTACTAATTTAGAATGTTACTACTATACATATTTTTTATAATGCGAACGTACTGAGTTTGCACCGTTGGGTCTTTTAAGCTATGACGCCAGTTATCGTTTTTCTTGGTATTGTTGTTGTAAACTGGAAACAATATTCAATTTGCGATTTGTTTGTATGGTTATTAAGCATTATGTATGAAATAAATATAAAAGAAATATTTAAAATTTTTTCAATATCAATTAAGCGTGATCAAAATCGCGCGATTTTTCTTCAAAATTTTTCATTTTTAATTCATATGAAAATCTAAAGAAATAGCGCCGTCTAATGTCACTTTGTTACTAACACCACCACAACCATTACGGCAAACATAATGCATAGTACCAGAGACGCATTATTGTAAAAAGGTATAATAAGATAATTTCAGAAAGTAGTTTCTTATCAATTTAAAAACGAGTTTTCTTTATAAATACTGCACCGATTTTAACGAAATAAATTTCTTCAGAAAGCTTAAAATACATATATGTTATCTTATTTTTAGTATACTTCCTTGGGTTAATTACACATTTTTCTTTGGAAAAAATTATTTTATCAAAAAAAATAGTACTAAAAACCTAAGGTTGTGTTTATTTATAAAACTAGAAATATTTCGATAAAAAGTAATTTACATAAATGAATGACATTTTAATTAGCTTTATAACGGAACCAATATCACCCAAACAGCTTACATAGTTTCGGAGATACAGACGATTTTATTTCAAATTTCAATGGGCTCCAGCCCCGCCTCCAAGTGAGAGCGAAATTTTTTTTTTTGGCTTGTTGGGGTCAGGACCAAGAGCACTAACAAAAAAAAAAAACAAAAAAAAAATTTGAGCCACTTGCGTAAAGTAAATATAAGCCATAGTTTCAGTCGGTTGAGTGAGCGCGATGAGAGAATACGAGAAAGGACACTTCTAATTTGCCGTTTTCAATATTAAGTTTGACATATTTCTTTTAAGCAATGTTGAATTCACGTACGCAATATGTGAGATGAACCATATTAGTCATGTTTCTTTTGTCGCGGGTACAAGCTTATTATCGCCGTGACAAATAACATGAGCTTCCCCGCTTAAGAGTCTTAGGCTTATGTTAACCGTTTAGACACAGCTCCAATTTTGTTGTTGTTGTTGTTGTTTTCGGGGGCGGGGCTGGAAACCTTGAAAATTTGAGAATTAAACACCGATATCTCCGAAACTACAAGAGATATGTAGATGATATTGGTACCGTTAAAAAGCTAATAAAAGTACCGTTAATTCATGTTAATTAACATTTCTTTAAAATATTATTAGTTTTTGAAATAAACACAATTTCCTCTTTTTAGTACAATTTATTTCCAGAAAAAAAAATTTTCGAAGAAAAAATGTGGAATTAACCCACATAATTATCCAAAAATTAACATACGTATTCTGAGATTCACGAACTATTGAATCGTCTCGAAATTGCATTGCAAACAACAACAAAAATCGTCTCTTTGTTGTTGTTTGCAATGCAATTTCGAGACGATTCAATAGTTCGTGAATCTCAGAATACGTATGTAAGAAAGCAGATACTACGAGTATTACCTTACTGAGAAGATTTATTTCATTATATTTGGTGCAGATTTACGGAGAAAACTCATTTTTAAATTGAAAACAAACTACTTTCTGCAATTAGCTTATTCTTCCTTTTTTCAGTAATGCGACCCTGAAACACTATGGGATGTTGTTGTAATGGTATTGGTGTTGTTAGCTTTGAATTGATGTTAACTGCGACGCTATTACTAAGATTTTTCAAAAAACTGAAAATCAATAAACTCGCGCGATTTTTTCTTAAAAATTTTTCGACTGCGGTGCTATTTCCACAAACTTAATAAAATAATAAAATTCAAATATATTCTTTGGAATTTACAAAAAACAATAATAGTAAAAGAAAGTGTAACACCCCTCATAGCTTAAACTTTTAAGACTCAACGTTGCATACAAGGCAAAGGCGTACTAATAAAAATATGCATAGTAGTAAAATTTCAAAAGAGCACTTTAACTTACGGATATCGGTGCTTAAATTTCAAACTTCAAAGGGCTCCAGCACCGCCCCAAAAAAATTTGTATTTGTTAGAATTGAAATGTATTTGTTAAAATTGGAGCTGGAACATATTTACTTTAGACAAGTGACTCCAATTTTTTTTTAAATTTTTTATTGTTAGTGCTTTTGGTCCTGACCCCAACAAGCAAAAAAAAAGTCGCTCTCCCTTGGGGGCGGGGCTGGAGCCCTTTAAAATTTTAAAAAAACCCTCAATATCTCTAAAACTTGTTGCGGGTGAAAGTTTCAAAGAGACCAGAGGATACGACCTGACGAACGTAGAAGTTGGTTTGTTTTTAAGGTCTAGTTTAGGGAGTAATCTCAAACTCAATTTCTATTGAGTTATGAAACTGTTCTACTGGGTTCGCATCTTGGCTACATTGTGGAGATCGTTTGAGGTAAAAGAGTTTTAGATTCGTAGATATGCAGCGTAGTCGGTATGTGTGAGGATGGTAAGGCTGATAGACTCAAGAATAGAACAAGGTTAGTAAAACAGTTGCTTTATGATTTGTGAGTATATGAGAGAAAGAGACAGGGATACCGAATTGTGTAAATAGAATTTGGTAAATAGGCAGGAATTTCTAGTGTTCCGCTATAACGCTAGTTGAAATTCGTCAAAAGTTTTATTAGGAAAAATTTGCTGGTACAGTGCAGGAAGAAGGTGATTCTGATCTAGTGGAAGAAGTAGCACAAAATTTTATGGCACTTTAAATAAAAGGTCAGGATTTATTGGAGACAGAAAGGAATTGGTGAAGTGGACAAATCAAAGAAGGGCTGAAGATCTGGACAGGATTTATTGGAGTCAGGAAGGATTTTTAATTTGAGGATTTGGAGATAAAAGGAGTGCAGGAATAAAAGACTGTGAGTAGTGATCGGGGTAGGAAATTTCCGAATTAAACGTGTTCTTTTTTTTTGTGCACAGTGGGATAGCTGATGATGTCGCTGATGTAGCTCAAATTGGCTGAATAAAGCTAAGTACCAAGTCTTTTCCTGTATAATATATTATTTTACTTGCATTCATTCGGTATGCTCGTTTAATTTAAGCATTTGATTGGTATCATTGACTCCGTCCTAAATTAAGTCTGCGATTAAAATCTGCAATCAATAAATTTATTATTGCAATAATCCGTCAACTGCAGTTCAATTTAACGCTGCTTGCCTTCTTCGGGATTTACTTTCGTCAATACTGACGTGCATCAATACGTACCTTCATCAATACTTACCTGCTTAAACATTTACCTTCATCAATACTTACCTGCTTAAACATTTACTTGCTTCAATACTTACCTGCTTAAACATTTACCTTCATCAATACTTACCTGCTTAAACATTTACTTGCATCGATACTTACCTGCTTAAACATTTACCTGCATCAATACTTACCTGCTTAACATTTACCTTCGTCAATACTCGCCTGCGTCAATTTTTACATATTTACATTCAGCTCTACTTACCTTAATAATTACTATATTTATTGGAACTGGAAGATATAAACACGAGTCGCGACTATTTTCATCTGCATAAGCTGTCGCGTCATCGCGTTTTCAAAATTTGGTTTTTTATATACATATCCATAAGTGTTTCTATATTTGTTTTGTAAAACCATAGAATATCTTATAGCTGGCTGTAAGGTAGCAGATTCTCTTATATTGTATAACTGTTATGCTTGATTTCCCCAATAAATATTATAAAGTTTTGTATTATAAAATGTCAGTCTAAACAATTTTAGGGGCGGGGATGATGCGGGAGTGCGATGAAGTGTGACACCAGTGCGGATGTGCATTTGGTGAAGTAAGTTTTTTTTTGTATTATACTTCCGGTAGGTCACGGAGGTTATTGTTGCCCCTCTAGACATGGCGTGGCGGGTTGAGGACCGCGCCCGCGATCTGATGCGCTAGCCGTGGCACACCATGCCAGGTCGTTGTGAAGGGAGGGAGGTGTAACAAACTATAAAAGATATTTAAATGTTATTAGTACCGTTATAAAGCTTAACATATTTCGATAAAGTTATTTTACATAAATTATTGACATTTTTATTAGTGTCATTAATTTTGTAAAATAACTGTTTATCGAAACATGTTTAGTTTTATAAATAAACGCAACTTAAGGTTTTAGTAATATTTTTTTTGATAAAATAATTTTTTGAAAAAAAAAATGTGGAATTAACCCAAGGAAATATACTAAAAATAAGATAATATATATTTCAAGCTTTTTGAGGAAATTTATTTCATTCAAATCGGTGCAGTACTTACGGAGAAAACGCATTTTTAAACGTAAGTGTAAACTACCAATTTAGAATTTTACTACTATACAGTCAACCCTCCTACAACGCGAGAGATACGTTCTTAGAAAACGTCGCGTTGTAGGAAATCGCGTTGTAAGAGACATGAACTCTATAGAAAAAAGGGGGTTAGGTTCCAATTATAAAAAACTGCATTGAAATTAATAAAACGAAACTTTAATAAGTTAATGTTCAAGATTTTATTAGAAATCCTTCAATAAAATTATAATAAATTAATAAAATAAAACAAAATAATTTACGTTTTTAAAAATTAAGAACTAAATAAAAATTCAAATTTATAGAAATTCAAATATAAAAAGAAATGTTGGTGCATATTATTTATGCAAATTCTTCGTCATCACTGCTAAACAGATTATGCCGCGAATGTTTTGCTGGTGCTATATCCGAATCTGAACTATTGGAACAAGGGATAGGTTCGTAATTAAACGAGTCCATTTCATTAAAAAACGGAGTTAATTTTTTACTTACAATTTTATACAAAACACCAAATGTTAAATGTCAAATTTGTCAAATTTTAAACATTCCGAGAAAAGTGACTTTTTTAAAAAAGTAAATTTTTTTAATCGCGTTGTAGGAAAAAAATCGCGTTGTGAGAAAAATTGCCTCAATTTATGAATCGCGTTGTAGCGAAAACGCGTTGTAGAAGTGTCGCGTTGTAGGAGGGTTTGCTGTACATATTTTTAATAATGCGAACGTACTGAGTTTGCACCGTTGGGTCTTTTAAGCTATGACGCCAGTTATCGTTTTTCTTGGTATTGTAAACTAGAAACAATATTCAACTTGCGATTTTTTTGTGTATATTAAGCATTATGTATGAAACAAATATAAATGAAATATTTAAAATATTTGGACAAATTTTTAAGAAAAATCGCCCAATTTAAGTTGATTTTTAAATTGATAAGAAAGTACTTTTAGAAATTATCTTATTATACCTTTTTACAATAATGCGTCTCTGGTACTTTGCACTATGTTTGCCGTAACGGTTGTGGTGTTAACGGTTGTGGTGTTAGTAACAAAGTGACAATAGACGGCGCTATTTCCTTAGATTTTGATATGAATTGAAAATGAAAAGTTTTCAAGAAAAATCGCCCAATTTAAATTGATTTTTAAATTGATAAGAAACTACTTTTAGAAATTATCTTATTATACCTTTTTACAATAATGCGTCTCTGGTACTTTGCACTATGTTTGCCGTAACGGTTGTGGTGTTAACGGTTGTGGTGTTAGTAACAAAGTGACATTAGACGGCGCTATTTCCTTAGATTTTGATATGAATTGAAAATGAATAATTTTCAAGGAAAATCGTGCGAGACGCATTATTGTAAAAAGGTATAATAAGATAATTTCAGAAAGTAGTTTATTATCAATTTAAAAACGAGTTTTCTTTATAAATACTGCACCGATTTTAACGAAATAAATTTACTCAGAAAACTTAAAATATATGTTATCTTATTTTTAGTATATTTCCTTGGGTTAATTACACATTTTTGTTTGTAAAAAATTACTTTATAAAAAAAAATAGTGGTAAAAACCTTAAGTTGCGTTTATTTATAAAACAAGACATACTTCGATAAAAAGCTATTTTACAAAAATTAATGATATTTTAATTAGCTTTATAACGGTACTAATATCCCACAAACAGCTTACATAGTTTCGGAGATACAGACGAGCCCCTCAAATTTTAAGGGGCTCCAGCCCCGCCCCCAAGGTAGAGCAACATTTTTTTTTGGCTTGTTGGGATCAGGACCTACAGCACTAACAAAAAAAAAATTGGAGTCACTTGTCAAATGTAAATATAAGCCCATAATACTATTATATTTACTTTGTTTGAATTACCTTAAAAGTAAATCATCTTATAAACAAGAAAAAGGTATTCACTTAATAATATTTGCTTAACATTCTTTCTATATCTCCACGTTATTTTGATCTATTTACGTTGATCTATAAAATATTCGTTTAATGCTCGTTCTGCTTTGTTATTTTCCGAATTGGCTGTTGTTTATCAGCAAAAATAAGCAAATTATGTACAATGCAGAACAAGCGATAAACAAATCGTTCATAGATAAAAAATCTACCTCTAAAATTCGCTAAAACTTCTGTAGCGCGATTCTCTAACTTCCTAACGATGACATGCGATATCTTTATCGATAGTTACCGACTTAAATGTAAAACTTAACGAAAATAGTCGAAATGCTGACAAATAAATGAGCGAAAAAAATCGTTTCTTTTTAAAAATTGTCGGTATCTCAGCGACAGCATTGAAGGCCTCGATAAGACTACCGAATTTTAAAACGTTAGATTTTTAAGTAAATTCTGAGAACTTTTCTGAAATTTGGAAAATTGCGAATTAAGTTTACGTTTCAAATTGTTAAAAACCTGTAAATAATTAATTCAAATAAATAATTCCAACTGTGGTAAGTACTTTAAATTGGAACAAGAGCGCTAACTTCGGCCTGGTGGCAACTTATATGGTATACCATGTCGGCGGACCACGTCCATTTTTAGGGAATCAAATTTTAGCTTCAAATTCGTTCTAGAAGCTAAGAAATTGGGCTATAAGCACAGCTATAAGCTATAACTTAAGATATATTCATATTCGCTATAAAAAGTGGGCGTGGAACTAGTACGATTTTACACGATTTAAAAACCAAACAGCCTAGAGTCAAAGAGAATATTTGTGCCAAATTTCATGCCAGTACCTCTATACGTTTTCCTGTAATCTTGATTTCCATAGACGGCTGAAAAAAAGTCTTTAGGATACCTTGGCTAACAAATTGAGGACTTGGAGTACCGAGGATATAATTACCAACGACGCAATTATAGACGGCTTTTGAGGGAAACAGAAAACCCATTCGATTTAAATGATAGTGATTTTAAATTATTATATAGATTAAGTCCGAATCTAACTTACAGAGTAATTGACTCCATAGAAAGCAGGCTTCAGGGTTCGAAAGTCACAAATCTTACTGCTGAAACACAGGTAAAAGCATATTTGCACAAATAAATATATGTAATACTAGTTACATAAGGGATATATGCTTATGTATTATCAGCTTTAAGACTTTATGCGACAGGATGTTTCCAGCGTCCTATAGGCGAGCAATGGGGACTGTCAGTGAGCCAAAGTTTTATTAGTAGATCGCTACATAGAGTCACCGATGCTATTAATGATTTGATGTTCAGGCAGTGGATACGTTTTCCAATGACTCCTGTTGCCCGACATCTAGCCAAGAAAATTTTTACTTCGGCGCACCACCCATTTGAAGGAGCATTAGGAGCCTCACTGTTGCAACTCATGTTGCAATTCTCGCACCGCGGGTTCATGAGGAGTCATATGTAAATCACCATGGGTATCACTCAATTAATGTCCAAATGGTGTATTATTTATTATTTATATTAATTATTATGTATATTATTTATTTATATTTTACACAATATTGTTATTATTTTAAACAAATTTGTCTGCATACCACTTTTAGATATGTGATCCAAATTTAAAAATTCTGAATGTAAACGCTCGATATCCAGGGGCTCGCCAGGATTCATACATTTGGAATTCATGCGCAGCACGGCAGGTTATGATGCGCAGTTATAATAATGGGGAAAGGAGAACATTCATCATTGGTAATAAGCTTAGGTTCATCTATGTTACAATCAAATTTAGTTTACTTGCTTTATATGCTAAATTTGCAATTTGTAATACGAACGTAAAAAATAGAAAAAAAATAATCCTTTTTATATAGGTGACTCAGGTTATCCCTTAGAACCTTGGCTGATGACACCATTGCAACATCAGCAGAAAGACACTCCATAATATAGATAAAACTTTGCACTTTGCAGTGCTAGAAACTGCGTAGAGTATTCGGTGTTCTTAAAAGCACTTGGAGATGCCTCTCGCGACACCGTACCTTGCAGTCCAAACCGGGATTTTCTGGGAGAATTGTAAACGCATGTTCCGTTCTTCATAACATGCGTGTTTCGGAGGGTCTACTAGAGGACCCGGTTGAGGAGCTCTTTGAACCTGAAATAAACTAACGTAACTCTCCGGTAAATATATTACAACCACTTGCAGTCGCAAAGCGCATACAAAGTAGAATCATCGAAGAAAAGTTTAGTAGGTATGTATTCAAACTGAAAAAGCTAACAATTAATCATTATAAAGATATTTAATTCTTTTTACAGATAAATATCAAAACATAGATTGCTCTACAAAGCTACAAAAAAACTATATTATTGATTTGATATAATACCGAAAACCGCATCAAATTTGATCGCCCCGTTGCTAAGATATGAATCTTTAGGCGCTATGAATTAACTCCCAATGAATTAACTCCCAAATCAAAAAATGAATTAACTTCCAATGAATTAACTCCCAAAAAAATGAATTAACTCCCAAAAAAAATGAATTAACTCCCAATGAAAATATGAATTAACTCCCAACTTTTTCCAAGTATGAATTAACTCCCAAAAAAAATGAATTAACTCCCAATGAAAATATGAATTAACTCCCAACTTTTTCCAAGTATGAATTAACTTCCAAAAAAATATGAATTAACTCCCAATGAAAATATGAATTAACTCCCAACTTTTTCCAAGTATGAATTAACTCCCAAAAGAAAAATGAATTAACTCCCAATGAAAATATGAATTAACTCCCAACTTTTTCCAAGTATGAATTAACTCCAAAAAAAATATGAATTAACTCCCAACGAAAATATGAATTAACTCCCAACTTTTTCCAAGTATGAATTAACTCCCAAAAAAATATGAATTAACTCCCAATGAAAATATGAATTAACACCCAACTTTTTTTGAAATATAATATACGGCGCTATGAATTAACTCCCAATGAATTAACTCCCAAATCAAAAATGAATTAAGTCCCAAAATTCTTCCATACAAATTTGGGAGTTAAAATTTGGGAGTTAATTCATTTTTTTTGGGAGTTAATTCATTTTCATTGGGAGTTAATTCATAATCGAAAAAAGTTGGCTTAATTCATATTTTCATTGGGAGTTAATTCATTTTTTTTTTGGGAGTTAATTCATATTTGGAAAAAGTTGGGAGTTAATTCATATTTTCATTGGGAGTTAATTCATATTTTTTTGGGAGTTAATTCATACTTGGAAAAAGTTGGGAGTTAATTCATATTTCCATTGGGAGTTAATTCATTTTTTTTGGGAGTTAATTCATACTTGGAAAAAGTTGGGAGTTAATTCATATTTTCATTGGGAGTTAATTCATTTTTTTTTTGGGAGTTAATTCATACTTGGAAAAAGTTGGGAGTTAATTCATATTTTCATTGGGAGTTAATTCATTTTTTTTTGGGAGTTAATTCATACTTGGAAAAAGTTGGGAGTTAATTCATATTTTCATTGGGAGTTAATTCATACTTGGAAAAAGTTGGGAGTTAATTCATATTTTCATTGGGAGTTATTTCATTTTTTTTGGAGTTTATCATAACCGTGATGATTTTTCTGATTTAGGGTTATGATACCTGAGGGTTCTGCAGATTGAGGGTTAAGATCCCTGCCGCGGCCGAAGGCCGCCACACGAAAAAGCCTGTATGCAAAAAACCTCACATGACCGTGAGGATTCTGCTGATTGAGGGTTAAGATCCCTGCCGCGGCCGAAGGCCGCCACACGGAAAAGCCTGTATGCAATAAAGCTCCCACTTAAAAAAATGAAATTGGGAGTTAAAAGCTGTATGCCCGACCGCGGCAGGGATCATAACCCTCAATCAGCAGAATCCTCACGGCCATGTGAGGTTTTTTGCATACAGGCTTTTTTGTGTGGCGGCCTTCGGCCTTCGGCCGCGGCAGGGATCATAACCCTCAATCAGCAGAATTCTCACGGTCATGTGAGGTTTTTTGCATACAGGCTTTTTCGTGTGGCGGCCTTCGGCCGCGGCAGGGATCATAACCCTCAATCAGCAGAATCCTCACGGTCATGTGAGGTTTTTTGCATACAGGCTTGTCCGTGTTGCGGCCTTCGGCCGCGGCAGGGATCATAACCCTCAATCAGCAGAATCCTCACGGTCATGTGAGGTTTTTTGCATACAGGTTTTTTCGTGTGGCGGCCTTCGGCCGCGGCAGGGATCTTAACCCTCAATCAGTAGAATCTTCACGGTTATGTGAGGTTTTTTGCATACAGGCTTTTTCGTTTGGCGGCCTTCGGCCGCGGCAGGGATCATAACCCTCAATCAGCAGAATCCCAACGGTCATGTGAGGTTTTTTGCATACAGGCTTTTTCGTGTGGCGGCCTTCGGCCGCGGCAAGGATCTTAACCTTCAATCAGCAGAATCCTCACTGTCATGTGAGGTTTTTTGCATACAGGCTTTTCCGTGTGGCGGCCTTCGGCCGTGGCAGGGATCATAACCCTCAATCAGCAGAATCCTCACGGTCATGTGAGGTTTTTTGCATACAGGCTTTTCGTGTGGCGGCCTTCTGCCGCGGCAGGGATCATAACCCTCAATCAGCCAAATCATTACGGTCATGTGAGTTTTTTTGCATACAGGCTTTTACGTGTGGCGGCCTTCGGCCGCAGCAGGGATCATAACCCTTAATCAGCAAAATTCTCATGGTCATGTGAGGTTTTTTGCATACAGGGTTTTCCGTGTGGCCGCCTTCGGCCGCGGCAAGGATTGCAACTCCCAGTAGACAAAACCCCGGCTTCGGTTGAAACAGCATTCTTTTTGGGAGTTATTTCATTTCACTGGGAGTATATTATATTTCAAAAAAAGTTGGGTGTTAATTCATATTTTCATTGGGAGTTAATTCATATTTTTTTGGGAGTTAATTCATACTTGGAAAAAGTTGGGAGTTAATTCATATTTTCGTTGGGAGTTAATTCATATTTTTTTGGGAGTTAATTCATACTTGGAAAAAGTTGGGAGTTAATTCATATTTTCATTGGGAGTTAATTCATTTTTTTTTGGGAGTTAATTCATACTTGGAAAAAGTTGGGAGTTAATTCATATTTTCATTGGGAGTTAATTCATATTTTTTTGGGAGTTAATTCATACTTGGAAAAAGTTGGGAGTTAATTCATATTTTCATTGGGAGTTAATTCATTTTTTTTTTGGGAGTTAATTCATACTTGGAAAAAGTTGGGAGTTAATTCATATTTTCATTGGGAGTTAATTCATTTTTTTTTGGGAGTTAATTCATACTTGGAAAAAGTTGGGAGCTAATTCATATTTTCATTGGGAGTTAATTCATTTTTTTTGGGAGTTAATTCATTTTTTTGGGAGTTAATTCATTGGGAGTTAATTCATTGGGAGTGATTTCATTTTTTGATTTGGGAGTTAATTCATTGGGAGTTAATTCATAGCGCCTAATATACTCCCAGGGAAATGAAATAACTCTCAAAAAGAATGCTGTTTCAACCGAAGCTGCTGATTGAGGGTTATGATCCCTGCCGCGGCCGAAGGCCGCCACACGTAAAAGCCTGTATGCAAAAAACCTCACATGACAGTGAGGATTCTGCTGATTGAAGGTTAAGATCCTTGCCGCGGCCGAAGGCCGCCACACGAAAAAGCCTGTATGCAAAAAACCTCACATGACCGTGAGGATTCTGCTGATTGAGGGTTATGATCCCTGCCGCGGCCGAAGGCCGCCAAACGAAAAAGCCTGTATGCAAAAAACCTCACATAACCGTGAGGATTCTACTGATTGAGGGTTAAGATCCCTGCCGCGGCCGAAGGCCGCCACACGAAAAAGCCTGTATGCAAAAAAACTCACATGACCGTGAGGATTTTGCGGATTGAGGGTTATGATCCCTGCCGCGGCCGAAGGCCGCCAAACGAAAAAGCCTGTATGCAAAAAACCTCACATAACCGTGAGGATTCTCCTGATTGAGGGTTAAGATCCCTGTCGCGGCCGAAGGCCGCCACACGAAAAAGCCTGTATGCAAAAAACCTCACATGACCGTGAGGATTCTGCTGATTGAGGGTTAAGATCCTGCCGCGGCCGAAGGCCGCCACACGTAAAAGCCTGTATGCAAAAAAACTCACATGACCGTGAGGATTTTGCGGATTGAGGGTTATGATCCCTGCCGCGGCCGAAGGCCGCCAAACGAAAAAGCCTGTATGCAAAAAACCTCACATAACCGTGAGGATTCTACTGATTGAGGGTTAAGATCCGTGCCGCGGCCGAAGGCCGCCACACGAAAAAGCCTGTATGCAAAAAACCTCACATGACCGTGAGGATTCTGCTGATTGAGGGTTATGATCCCTGCAGCGGCCGAAGGCCGCAACACGGACAAGCCTGTATGCAAAAAACCTCACATGACCGTGAGGATTCTGCTGATTGAGGGTTATGATCCCTGCCGCGGCCGAAGGCCGCCACACGAAAAAGCCTGTATGCAAAAAACCTCACATGACCGTGAGAATTCTGCTGATTGAGGGTTGTGATTCCTGCCGCGGCCGAAGGCCGCCACACGGAAAAGCCTGTATGCAAAAAAACTCACATGACCGTGAGGATTCTGCTGATTGAGGGTTATGATCCCTGCCGCGGCCAAAGGCCGCCACACGAAAAAGCCTGTATGCAAAAAAACTTACATGACTCACGTGAGGATTCTGCTGATTGAGGGTTATGATCCCTGCCGCGGCCGAAGGCCGCCAAACGAAAAAGCCTGTATGCAAAAAACCTCACATAACCGTGAGGATTCTACTGATTGAGGGTTAAGATCCCTGCCGCGGCCGAAGGCCGCCACACGGAAGCATTGCAACTCCCAGTAGGCAAAACCCCGGCTTCGGTTGAAACAGCATTCTTTTTGGGAGTTATTTCATTTCCCTGGGAGTATATTATATTTCAAAAAAAGTTGGGTGTTAATTCATATTTTCATTGAATTTTTCAGGGTTCATAACTCTCAATCAGCAGAATCCTCACGGTCATGTGAGGTTTTTTGCATACAGGCTTTTTCGTGTGGCGGCCTTCGGCCGCGGCAGGGATCTTAACCCTCATTCAGCAGAATCCTCACGGTCATGTGAGGTTTTTTGCATACAGGCTTTTTCGTGTGGCGGCCTTCGGCCGCGGCAGGGATCATAACCCTCAATCAGCAGAATCCTCACGGTCATGTGAGGTTTTTTGCATACAGGCTTTTTCGTGTGGCGGCCTTCGGCCGCGGCAGGGATCTTAACCCTCAATCAGCAGAATCCTCACGGTCATGTGAGGTTTTTTGCATACAGGCTTTTTCGTGTGGCGGCCTTCGGCCGCGGCAGGGATCTTAACCCTCAATCAGCAGAATCCTCACGGTCATGTGAGGTTTTTTGCATACAGGCTTTTTCGTGTGGCGGCCTTCGGCCGCGGCAGGGATCTTAACCCTCAATCTGCAGAACCCTCAGGTATCATAACCCTAAATCAGAAAAATCATCACGGTTATGATAAACTCCAAAAAAAAAGAAATAACTCCCAATGAAAATATGAATTAACTACCAACTTTTTCCAAGTATGAATTAACTCCCAAAAAAAAATGAATTAACTCCCAATGAAAATATGAATTAACTCCCAACTTTTTCCAAGTATGAATTAACTCCCAAAAGAAAATGAATTAACTCCCAAAGAAAATATGAATTAACTCCCAACTTTTTCCAAGTATTAATTAACTCCCAAAAAAAAAATGAATTAACTCCCAATGAAAATATGAATTAACTCCCAACTTTTTCCAAGTATGAATTAACTCCCAATGGAAATATGAATTAACTCCCAACTTTTTCCAAGTATGAATTAACTCCCAAAAAAATATGAATTAACTCCCAATGAAAATATGAATTAACTCCCAACTTTTTCCAAGTATGAATTAACTCCCAAAAAAAAAATGAATTAACTCCCAATGAAAATATGAATTAAGTCCCAACTTTTTTCGATTATGAATTAACTCCCAATGAAAATGAATTAACTCCCAAAAAAAATGAATTAACTCCCAAATTTTAACTCCCAAATTTGTATGGAAGAATTTTGGGACTTAATTCATTTTTGATTTGGGAGTTAATTCATTGGGAGTTAATTCATAGCGCCAATCTTTATGTTTATATTTCCAACATATTATACATACATACATATGCAGCCTTAAAAATATCGATTCAGATTCCTCAAATAAGTTAAATTTGGATGTTTTCATAACTTTTAGTTAATATGTGAAACACATTCACTTTTTCACATATTCAATTTCAATTTAACATTCATTGAACATATTGAATACTAGCTGTTGCCCGCAACTTCGTTTGCGTGGAATAGTGCTTGCTCTAACGTAGTTTGGTTAAATGATGTATGTACTAGAGACCTGCATGGGATGTCTCTAATACACGAATACCCTTGAATACACTACTGCAGTATAGTACATTGCGAATGAAAATGTTACTCCTTAACTCAAAACATTAAACGCCTACTAGGTTCGAATGAAACCGAATCTCCATACGTTTTTGTATGGATGAAATGAGGGTAGAACCTAAAGAAGAAAAGTTGATTTCGAATGAATTCTAATGAATCGTGTATGTATATATATATTATGTATGTAAACGTTGTATGTATATCCTTCTTCATTGCGGACGGCAACAGGCTTCGAGAGCAATAACAAAATACAATAACAGAAAACATAACAGAAGGAAACTACGTAATTTTTAGACAGTGTCTGCATGGAGGGAAAAGGCGTTTGACAACAGATAACGTCGGAGCAAGGCAGGCAGTAGATAAGGGCCTGAATATGTGTAAATAAAAAAACGAAAAAACTCCCCTCTTTCCCTCCCCGCAAATAGCAAATGCTTGTTTTTCTTGATATTCGCCGTCGGAGAAAGGCAGGCAGCAGACCGCCATATATGTACATATGTAGCAGCATAGGCAGCAGACCGCCGTATAAGCGTCTGAAAATTATCGGCAAATAAAGAAATAAAAACATTCTCCCTCATTCTCACTGCTCAAACTCCAAAGACCGGCGACTACCTCTTTCGATTCCACTAACAAAAACTTCAGCAAATAGATAAGAACCAAAGAACCTTCTTTTTTTCTCTAGGCGTAAGGTAAAAAAACGTAGTTCCATGGATTCCACCAACAAAAATTAATCAACGGGATATGAATATTTTTTTATTCGGTGCCCCTCCAATTCATAAACGACGAATAATCCTTTTCTTCTGAGTCGTCTAGTGTAGAATTTTCAGCATAGTATTCGTTCAGTCTCATTCAATTCGAATAATCCAAAGATACTCTGCAGTCAATGCTCGAACTTTTTTCTGAATATCGAAAGTACTTTTGAGACGATCCATGTAGACCTTTAGTATGTACACATCACAGTCGTTCGCTTGCATACATACTCGTACATATGATATACACGTCACTTTTTAATTTAGATAAGAGAAGCCCGTTATAGGGTTGCCTTGACAACTCGAGGGCCCAAGCGATACTTCTTGCTTGTTTGTGTCTTATCTCGATATAAATTCATTTATTGTTGACATCTATTCCAGCACAATGTTTACTTAATTTAAAATTGAGCTTGAATTCACCTACAATCCTCCATATCCTTTTTAGGGATACATATTCATGTTGACATATTAACTAAAAGTTATGAAAAAATCCAAATTTAACTTATTTGAGGAATCTGAATCGATATTTTTAAGGCTGCATATGTATGTATAATATGTTGCAAATATAAACATAAAGATTCATATCTTAGCAACGGGGCGATCAAATTTGATGCGGTTTTCGGTATTATATCAAATCAGTAATATAGTTTTTTGTAGCTTTGTAGAGCAATCTATGTTTTGATATTTATCTGTAAAAAGAAATATCTTTATAATGATTAATTGTTAGCTTTTTCAGTTTGAATACATACCTACTAAACTTTTCTTCGATGATTCTACTTTGTATGCGCTTTGCGACTGCAAGTGGTTGTAATATATTTACCGGAGAGTTACGTTAGTTTATTTCAGGTTCAAAGAGCTCCTCAACCGGGTCCTCTAGTAAACCCTCCGAAACACGCATGTTATGAAGAACGGAACATGCGTTTACAATTCTCCCAGAAAATCCCGGTTTGGACTGCAAGGTACGGTGTCGCGAGAGGCATCTCCAAGTGCTTTTAAGAACACCGAATACTCTACGCAGTTTCTAGCACTGCAAAGTGCAAAGTTTTATCTATATTATGGAGTGTCTTTCTGCTGATGTTGCAATGGTGTCATCAGCCAAGGTTCTAAGGGATAACCTGAGTCACCTGTATAAAAAGGATTATTTTTTATCTATTTTTTACGTTCGTATTACAAATTGCAAATTTAGCATATAAAGCAAGTAAACTAAATTTGATTCTAACATAGATGAACCTAAGCTTATTACCAATGATGAATGTTCTCCTTTCCCCATTATTATAACTGCGCATCATAACCTGCCGTGCTGCGCATGAATTCCAAATGTATGAATCCTGGCGAGCCCCTGGATATCGAGCGTTTACATTCAGAATTTTTAATTTGGATCACATATCTAAAAGTGGTATGCAGACAAATTTGTTTAAAATAATAACAATATTGTGTAAAATATAAATAAATAATATACATAATAATTAATATAAATAATAAATAATACACCATTTGGACATTAATTGAGTGATACCCATGGTGATTTACATATGACTCCTCATGAACCCGCGGTGCGAGAATTGCAACATGAGTTGCAACAGTGAGGCTCCTAATGCTCCTTCAAATGGGTGGTGCGCCGAAGTAAAAATTTTCTTGGCTAGATGTCGGGCAACAGGAGTCATTGGAAAACGTATCCACTGCCTGAACATCAAATCATTAATAGCATCGGTGACTCTATGTAGCGATCTACTAATAAAACTTTGGCTCACTGACAGTCCCCATTGCTCGCCTATAGGACGCTGGAAACATCCTGTCGCATAAAGTCTTAAAGCTGATAATACATAAGCATATATCCCTTATGTAACTAGTATTACATATATTTATTTGTGCAAATATGCCTTTACCTGTGTTTCAGCAGTAAGATTTGTGACTTTCGAACCCTGCTTTCTATGGAGTCAATTACTCTGTAAGTTAGATTCGGACTTAATCTATATAATAATTTAAAATCACTATCATTTAAATCGAATGGGTTTTCTGTTTCCCTCAAAAGCCGTCTATAATTGCGTCGTTGGTAATTATATCCTCGGTACTCCAAGTCCTCAATTTGTTAGCCAAGGTATCCTAAAGACTTTTTTTCAGCCGTCTATGGAAATCAAGATTACAGGAAAACGTATAGAGGTACTGGCATGAAATTTGGCACAAATATTCTCTTTGACTCTAGGCTGTTTGGTTTTTAAATCGTGTAAAATCGTACTAGTTCCACGCCCACTTTTTATAGCGAATATGAATATATCTTAAGTTATAGCTTATAGCTGTGCTTATAGCCCAATTTCTTAGCTTCTAGAACGAATTTGAAGCTAAAATTTGATTCCCTAAAAATGGACGTGGTCCGCCGACATGGTATACCATATAAGTTGCCACCAGGCCGAAGTTAGCGCTCTTGTTCCAATTTAAAGTACTTACCACAGTTGGAATTATTTATTTGAATTAATTATTTACAGGTTTTTAACAATTTGAAACGTAAACTTAATTCGCAATTTTCCAAATTTCAGAAAAGTTCTCAGAATTTACTTAAAAATCTAACGTTTTAAAATTCGGTAGTCTTATCGAGGCCTTCAATGCTGTCGCTGAGATACCGACAATTTTTAAAAAGAAACGATTTTTTTCGCTCATTTATTTGTCAGCATTTCGACTATTTTCGTTAAGTTTTACATTTAAGTCGGTAACTATCGATAAAGATATCGCATGTCATCGTTAGGAAGTTAGAGAATCGCGCTACAGAAGTTTTAGCGAATTTTAGAGGTAGATTTTTTATCTATGAACGATTTGTTTATCGCTTGTTCTGCATTGTACATAATTTGCTTATTTTTGCTGATAAACAACAGCCAATTCGGAAAATAACAAAGCAGAACGAGCATTAAACGAATATTTTATAGATCAACGTAAATAGATCAAAATAACGTGGAGATATAGAAAGAATGTTAAGCAAATATTATTAAGTGAATACCTTTTTCTTGTTTATAAGATGATTTACTTTTAAGGTAATTCAAACAAAGTAAATATAATAGTATTATGGGCTTATATTTACATTTGACAAGTGACTCCAATTTTTTTTTTGTTAGTGCTGTAGGTCCTGACCCCAACAAGCCAAAAAAATGTTGCTCTACCTTGGGGGCGGGGCTGGAGCCCCTTAAAATTTGAGGGGCTCGTCTGTATCTCCGAAACTATGTAAGCTGTTTGGGTGATATTAGTACCGTTATAAAGCTAATTAAAATGTCATTAATTTATGTAAAATAGCTTTTTATCAAAGTATGTCTAGTTTTATAAATGAACGCAACTTAAGGATTTTACCACTATTTTTTTTTTATAAAATAATTTTTTACAAACAAAAATTGGTAATTAACCCAAGGAAATTTACAAAAAATAAGATAACATATATTTTAAGTTTTCTGAGTAAATTTATTTCGTTAAAATCGGTGCAGTATTTATAAAGAAAACTCGTTTTTAAATTGATAATAAACTACTTTCTGAAATTATCTTATTATACCTTTTTACAATAATGCGTCTCGCACGATTTTTCTTCCAAATTTTACATTTTTAATTCATATGAAAATCTAAAGAAATAGCGCCGTCTATTGTCACTTTACTAAACCACCACAACCATTACGGTAAACATAGTGCATAGTACCAGAGACTATGAGAGGTGATTTTTTAGGAACGGTGACAGCAGTGACAGTGACATACGGGTCACCGTGATTTCAACCAGTGATTTTCAGTCACTGTTACTTGGATATATGTAAACGACGATACCAGAAGTTTTAGCGAGTTTTAGGGGTAGATTTTAATCTGCTAAATCGCAGTTTTTTCATTAATTTTAAATTACTCATTCTTTTTTTTAAAAATAGTTAAAAAATTGTGCAGCAATGTTGCTTTAAAAAAACTCCGTTACTTTAAGTCGTAGGAGGGGTGTTCAGTGACAAGCAAATCTAAATACTGCCCCTCAGTATGTATGAAAATAACTCCAGTAACTCTTACTTTAATCTAAATAAATGAAAAATATTTTAATACCATGAGAATGGTATGCATATCATCCGGATATCTTTTACAGTTACCTTCTAAACTAGACAATAAATAGACAATAAATAGACAATAAATTTTCAAACTTTAAAGGGCTAAAACTCCTAAACCAGACAAGAGCGACTAAAAATTTTGTTAGGATCAGCGCCAACTACAAAAACAATAACAGATTTGGAGAGCTTGTACTGTGCTCAATCCGATACCAATCATGGTGTATTAATAATTAATAATAATTAATATATACGATCAAATAAAAATGTCTCACAAACGATTACATATTTTATAGCAGGTTTTTAAACTGCACAGATAATTAATTATAAATTATTGCCACTCTAGATTCTTGTACAATATGTATGTGTGTTAATATCGTGAAACAAGTCAGTGATAGGAACGATTATTTGTGTGTGAATATTTTGGAACGAAGGCGGCAGTCACTGTCACTGGTAAAAATATTATTCTGTCGCTACAGTGACCAGTGACTTCAGAGTAACAGTGACAAAGTCACCGGTACTCAAATATCGCTCATCTCTAGTCAGAAGCCTTTGTTTGGAGCAGAGATAAGGATATAGGAAACTGCTGAAATATGCCAAAATATGCGACTCTGACGTAAAGTAGTGTTTGTGAAAAACCTGAAAAATGCTTCTCAGAAACTCAACTATCAGACCCCAGATGAAGAGTGTCAAGGAAAGGAAACGGGGTTTCTCGTATAGGAAAGTCATTGTTCGTTCCGTTGTGTTAGGCGCCGCGTTCGCGGGGGAGGGGTTAATTGAAAATAGAAACTCAACTATCAGACCCACGATGAAGAGTGATCGGGACGAAGAGGGTTCAGCTTTGAGACCCCAATGACAATTCAGATTTTTAAGTCAAATCGTTTGTATTGAGATAGCAACTTAATTAATTATTCATATAAGTAATGAATTCGAAGACATCAATTTTTATTTATTTATTTATGCCAATATTTAGTCTATTTAATATTCATTTTACTTTTAAATAGTTTTTTACTTAATTAGAACCTATTTGGGAATAGTATTTTAAGGTTAAATATCATTGTAAGTGCAGATTAACATAAAAAAATCTAATGTAAATTGTTTTATACGCTTAAACCCGCCACTATTTTATACCAGAAACTGTATGACCTATTTTTTTAACAATTCACGCAAAATAAAACATTATAAAATCAAATTGATTATCCAATTAAAATAAAAGAGCAGACTTAAAATGACCCTCATATTTTCGTTCACCTCGCCATTGAATTTGCCGATACTAGTGTTGCCCGTTTGTATAGAACGCACCTATTTTTGCGCCTCTTATGAATTCTGGTACCAAAGCAGTGTTGACGGTATGCTACAATATGAAATAAATTTAATGTTTTTCTTAATTACCAAATATATAAGTGCATAAATGTACTTGAACTGTTAACAAAACGTTCATTCTTGCTTCACGGAGTAAAAATTACTTCCTATAATAGAAAATTATAGTGTTCTTTACACCGAGTGCTACAAAAAGTACTTTTACCTTTTTCGTACTTTCTGAATTTCCTTTTGTTAACGTAAAATGTAACGCTGCTTTATAATATCATTGATTTTTTCACCACAATTGAAGAAATGAATAAATTTTAGATGAAATCTTCTATTTTATTTATGGATATTGTATTTAACGATACAAATAATGTTAATTACATGTACAGAATTCCACCATTAGTTTGTTTAGAAGTATTCTTTATTTTCAGTAGTTATGAGTAATTTACATTCTAGCAAAACTAAACTATCTAGCTAAACATCCTAGCAAAATTTCAAAAGTTCGATAACGAACATGGTTGCGAAGTTATAAATCTCCAGGACGCAAGATTGCATATGTGTTCCAAACAACCATGTTGGTATTGTATTTAATACCAAGCAGCCTATTATGACAAAGTATATTCGTCCCAAATTTCATAGCTCTATTCGTTCATTCTTAATCGTGATTTCTACAGACGGACGGACGGACTTGGCCAAATCGACTTAGGAGGTGATTCTGAGCCAGAATATATATACTTTTCTATACCACGCCTCCTTTAATGTATTGCAAACGAAAGCACAAATTGAATATAACCTCATCCTTTCGTGTATAAAAAGCATTCCTTTTAAATAATAAGAATTTAATGCCTTAAGAATTTAAGTTCTTCGACGTATTTATTTATTTATGCATACAACCATTTAAGTTTTTATACGATACATAACATTTAAGTTATTAGATTAATAATTTTGCTTATAATAATCTGCAATTATATTCCGGTTCGTATTCGGGTGTGCCATAAGGGCCGCGTGCACCTATGCCAGATACGCTAATACTACTGTTCTGAGGTCCGTGCAGAGGAGCCGCATTTGTTGGAGCATGTCCGTAGCTAAAGCTATCATAAGCTTGTTGCTTGTAAGCAACGTCGAAACCTCGTCTGCAATGAAAGGAAGGAAAATTTACTTTCACAATAAAAATTCACATCTTTCGGTCTCTAAACTCAGTCGACTTTACATTTTTTATTAGCCAAAGAAGACAGAATATACATATACTTTGATAATAAAACATACCCGTACGTTTCGTCCATAGCACTTCTGGCCTTCTCTAGTATGGACATAACTTTCTCTTTTGGCGGTATGGAATTTTTGGCAAAAGGGCTAAGCCAAAGTCCTAAAAATCCACAAAAAATTATGAAATTCAAAATTCCGCAAGCATGCCATTCACTCTACCTGTAGCCATGATGTGGTGGTAAGCTTTTACCAATTTGTGATGCGCCGTCGCCGCCACCATCACCACTTCCAGTAGTTGCAACTCCACAAAATCATGCAACTTAGCCATCATGATCGGTTATGCTGGTATTGTCCATTAGCTCGCGCAGTTGCTCTTGACGAATGACATCATTGCTGTCCGGAATTAATAATTCCTAATACTTGCCGTGTCACTTGCACAGTCCAGTGCATGATTTAACTTCATTAAAAACCCTAATTTCTTTGCGAAATAGCTAAAAAATTTTCGCAATCTAATAAATTTTTGTTCTCATAAAATGATAAACAAAGAAAATGTCAAATAAACGTGACGACATGCGGTGAACTTCCCATACAGCACACATACATATACTATACGTGTGTCCCCACGTAAAAATAAACGATGAAATTCAGTCTTTGTTCGACATATTTTTTGGCGGGAACGAAATTTCCTATCTCCTTATCTCTGGTTTGGAGATTCCAACTAGGTTAAGTTGTTCTTAAAAGTAATGGAATTCAAACATCTATATTTATTTAGTTATTTATTTGATGTATTTGAGTTCCACTTTACTTTTAAACAGTTGTTTACATTATTAGAATCCATTTAGGGGAAGCATTTCAAGCATTTTTTCACATTAACACGAAAAAATTCAACGAAAAATATTTTTTCCACCAGTTCCTACACCAGTTCCTATTAGCAGAAACTCTATTAACTCTTCTATGAATAGTCGAAGCCAAATAAGATTGTTAGGAGCAAATATGTTCTCAAAAAATGGCATAATGGCAAAAAATAGCATATCCTCATTTTTAATCTACCACGCCCTTGAAATCAGCAATTTGAGTGTTGCCTGTTTGTGAAGTGCGAAATGTTTTAAGTACCTTTTATGAATTCTGGTAGCAAAGCAGTGTTGCTCGTAAGCTACAATATAAATTAAGTGTGATGTTTCTTAATTAGCAAATAGATTAGTGCATAAATGCGCTTCAAATTTCAACAAAACTTATACTTTTGCTTCAGGAAGTTAAAATTACTACCTAGAATAGCAAATTATGAACTTTACACCGAGTGAAACAAAAAGTTCTCTTCCTTTTTTCTAGTTTCTTAATTTTCTTTTGCTAACGTTCTTTCTGACGACACTAAAAAATTAATAAATTTTATTTTTCGTTATTTATCTACCAAAGGTATTGACGTAACAACAAGAAACAGTTGTAAATCTATTGTAAAAAACGACGACGTCAGGAAGAGTGAGCTTGTGAATGAGGGTGTAAATGTTCAGACTGGTGTAAAGTTGGCATAAGGCGAATTGACAGAATTCATGTAATTCCGAAGCCATAAATATAAGACTTTTAGCAAAGAATATGTAATAAATAGAAGGCGCATCTCATACATGTTTCAGAGCAAAAACGTTTCTTCGATGGACGTAGCTATATGTCCATGTTGCGCAACATTCTTCGTACGCCCATGTTTCGCATCATCATGGATTTAACGGCAGCTTCTTTTATCAGCATCAAAGAATATATCAATTTTGCCTTCATTTATGGTATGTGAGGTTGTTTTTTAATAGGGCTCGTTAGCCTAGTGCAAGGGTCGGCAACCTTTCTGGAGTTAAGAGCCATTTTTCCCCCGGATGTGGTAAATTATTTTTTCAAAGAGCCAACCAAATACGTATGAGTACACACAGATTGGTAATATTAAAAAACATGGAACAAAAATTGTAGCGACATTTTAGAAAGGCCTACATTTCTTGCCTGAAACTGGGCATGAGTGGTTAGTTTATGCTTGGTTTTGCATTGTCATCCAGATCTAATCTATGGTTCAAAGTCTCTAGCTCATCACACAAGTTAATTTAAAATCAGTTTAAAAATTTGTACTATTCAAGAGCCACAAGTATGATTCTACTGAGCCGCAGGTTGCCGAGCCGTGGCCTAGTGGCTAGAGTAGCTTGCTCGCAGGCAGAAAGACCTGGGTTCAAAACTGGGTGCAGGAGTAGTTCTAAAAAATATTTTTGCGTCTTGAAAAATTGAGGAAAAATGTCGGTATGTTCTTGGCGTTTTATCCGGTACAATTAATTGAAATAATTTTTGATAAAAGTAGTTAACTTTTTTTATTAAATTAAAACACTTTTGAACATTTGAACTATATTTCTATTAGAATTAGAACTATAAACTTCTAATTCAATAAAAAAGGGGTATACGAAATGTTCAGACTTCCAATTTAATAAAGTATTTTACAAAATGTTCATACATATAGAAAATGTTGAAATTTAAAAAAGTAAGCTTACAAATAAAATATTTATAGTATTTATTATAAATGAATTAAAAAATTGTTTTGAAAAATTACATTTAAAAAATTATTAAAATTAATAAATACGCAATATTTATTGCTTGTAAACTAGCAAAAAAAAAACTTAAAAATTTTCGGAAAAATTATCTGGTTAATCTAAAAAAATTTTACAAGTATTTTTATTTCCAATTTCTCATATCGCGTAACATACGAAATCCTGAAAAGTCTTTTCAATTTTAAATCGCAAAAATTTCTAACTGCGGCCGCAAGCGCCGTCAACCTTGGCTATGGCCAACACAAGCCCAAAGCAAACACAGACGTATAAAATTACCTAACACAAGCAGCAAGCAACTGTACTTTGTCAAAAGCGACGAAACGAAAGGGTAAGAAATGCATTGGGCATTTTTAATCTACCACGCCCTTGAAATCAGCAATTTGAGTGTTGCCTGTTTGTGAAGTGCGAAATGTTTTAAGTACCTTTTATGAATTCTGGTAGCAAAGCAGTGTTGCTCGTAAGCTACAATATAAATTAAGTTTGATGTTTTTCTTAATTAGCAAATAGATTAGTGCATAAATGCGCTTCAAATTTCAACAAAACTTATACTAATGCTTCAGGAAGTTAAAATTACTACCTAGAATAGCAAATTATGAACTTTACACCGAGTGAAACAAAAAGTTCTCTTCCTTTTTTTTAGTTTCTTAATTTTCTTTTGCTAACGTTCTTTCTGACGACACTAAAAAATTAATAAATTTTATTTTTCGTTATTTATCTACCAAAGGTATTGACGTAACAACAAGAAACAGTTGTAAATCTATTGTAAAAAACGATTGTCTACTTTGTCAAAAGCGACGAAACGAAAGGGTAAGAAATGCATTGGGCTCGGACCATGGAAGAAGAAATAAAAATAAGCAGTCAAATGTTGGAAAGGGGAACGAAGAGAAAAGGGAAGAAATTCACGAGAAATTATCGAGCTCGGGCCACGATACTTGTCGTGTGTATTGCCTACGTCCAAAAAGAACACATGTTGCTAGTACACCTTTGTCAACCGACCGACCGCATCTTTTGGAAAAATTGAAACATTTTCGTCATGCGCCTTCTATGTACTGTATATTCTTTGCTTTTAGGCTTATATATAAAATGTTTATTATATAAAATCCTTATAATTAGGAACTCAAAATATAAATAAAACGTAAATAAAGATCGGAACAAGTTAAGAATAGGTGCCTAGCTCCGATTTACAAAAAAATCGGAATCGATTTTTTATGGGATAGCCCTGATCGCCCCTAGTCTAAAGATGATGAAAATTTTTTTCGGTCTCGTGTAGTTTAGGAGTTATAGGTCTTGGAATGCCAAAAATGAAAGTGCTATATCTTAAAAACGAGTTCAGATATTGACATAACATTGGTACTGTTTAAAAGGCTATTTTAAGGTCTTTCTTTTATCTCATAACTATTTTTGTGATTAATGCCATAATTACGGAGATAATTCAACTTTTTTAAAAAAATTGCTTACTTTGTTTTATAAAATAATTTTTTTCTCCTTTAAGTGACTATTAAGGTATAAAATAAAATTACGGCTTAAGTTTACCGTTTGAGCAATGCCCCAATTTTTTTGCATTTTTTGTTGTTGTTGTTGTTGTTTATGCAGCTGATTCTAATGAAGCAATCGGTTTTGTTCAACTCGCTCTCTTCTAGTTTACGAGTTATAGACCTCTAAAGTTTGGAATTGATATGCCTATAACTCGTAAACCAGAGAAGTTATTTCGATTATATGGGTACCGTTAGAAAGCTCTCTAAAAGCCCTTCAATTTCTTTGATATAACATTTTTCCGAAAACTGTATAATTTTTATGCAAATCGAAATTTTGCATTTGGAGTACATATTTTTTCCATTTAATAATTTTTTTCGTTTTCAAAGTTAATAACTTAATAGTAGTAGAATGGAAAAAAGTAGTTTTCACTTACGATCTTCTGACTTTTAAAAGCTATTTTCTTCTCAAATACTAGACTGATAAGGGCTTTTAGAGAGCAATACGCGGAAAAATATGTATGGAAAAAATCTCACATTACCGAGAGGATTCTGCTGATTGAGGGTTATGATCCCTGCCACGGCCGAAAGCCGCCAATACGCGGAAAAACCTTTATGCAAAAAAATTCACATTACCGAGAGGATTCTGTTGATTGAGGGTTATGATCACGCAGGAAAACCTGTTACAAAAAATTTCACATTACCGACAGGATTCTGCTAACATCTTTTAACTTAGCTAAAGCTACATGAACGAAAGTAGTAAGTGTATTTTTTTTAAGTTGAATTATCTCCGTAATTATGGCATTAATTTCAAAAAAAGTTATAAGATAAAAGAAAGGCCTTGAAATAACCTTTTAAACAGCACTAATGTAATGTCGATATCCTAACTCATTTTAAAGATATAGCACTTTCATTTTTGGAATTCCAAGGCCTATAACTCCTAAACTACACGAGAACGACAAAAATTTTCATCACCTTTGGACTAGGGGCAATCAGTGTTATACTACACAAAATTTTTTTTAAAATCAGAGCTAGGCACCTATTCTTTACTTTGTAACGAGTTTTCCTTTCCAGCCAGGGTATCCTCAGCGGCCCCAGTGTCCATTATCGAGAGATCTCGTAACCCTCCGGGAAGCTCACCACCGTTGCCGAATTCCACACGATTGACTAACTCGTCAATCAATTTACTGGCTACTTGGTAGCTCAGCTCGGACGGGGTAGAAGGTTATCGCTTATTCTACTTATTTTTCTATGAGACAGGCAGAATGCCCGACGACTGATGGTCGCTTACGAATACGGGAATACAGGAGTACAGGATTTTTTCTGGACAGCCAAAGTGCCTGGCAACTGAAAGGTTGCTTACAATTTTTAGCGAGTTACTAATACTCGCGGTTTTCTTACATACTAGTAAATGAACAAAAAAAAAGTCAAAAAGAGAGTTGGTCACAAGACCACAAAACTCCCCAGCGAACTGGTTCGAAAGCCAAAAAAGAGTAGGTCACAAGACCACAAAACTTTCCAGCGAATTGTTTCGTAAGTCAAAAAGAGTAGGTCACAAGACCACAAAACTCCCCAGCGAACTGGTTCGTAAGTCAAAAAGAGTAGGTCATAAGACCGCAAAACTCCCCAGCGAACTGGTTCGTAATTGCTGGGAAAAAAAGTAGGTCACAAAAAACTGGGAAAAAAGTAGGTCACAAGACCACTAACTCCCCAGCGAACTGGTTCCTAAACAGAAACGGGTTTCGAACCTGTGTCAAATAAAATTCTGTATTTACATGTGGTGGGCTATAAACCCATCGCACCTGTATACTACAGTTTTTGTCTTATGCTCAGGTTGTTGGATGAGCGCAAAAACATGTCTTAAGAGGATTAAGCTTGTTAAACTGATCAGGAATTATATGCACTTCCTGCAAAAATGAAAGCAAAAAAGGGAAAAGTGCATCTGTTTGTAATTGTCTCTTTATTCGTTTGTTGATGTGTATGTTTGCCTATATGTACCTGTTTGTGTGTTAATTTCTGGTTTATTTGCACTGTGAGAAATCGATGGTATGATTTCAATTCATTTCTTTTCAAAGTTAGTATTTAAATTTTTACCAATTATATAGCGACGGAATATTTTTATTATTATAAAAAATAAATTGGAATGCTTTTTTTAATGTTGTTCGTACCAGAATGGGATACTTGTTATATGGGATCCTTTTTATTCGAACTCTATTGCTAGAATCGAAAATATTCAGAAGCGTTTTACGAGGCTCGCTCTACGGCGTCTTTTATTTCTGGAAAAATATGCCCAATTATGAGGTGATGTATAGTTTGCTGGGCCTCCAGAGCCTAGCTTGCAGACGCAAGTTCGCCAAAATTTATTAAAGACATATTTGGTACAATAAACTCTTTGGAATTGTTGTCCATTATTCCAACATACATATATCACCTACAGTGCTCTCGGGATAACGTTAACTAATCAAAACCACAAGTATTCAAGTTTATATATTTCTTCACGTTTGTGAGAGGCCGACCTTAATACAAAAATTGTAATTATGACTGTTGTTTTAGCGTTTTATTACAATTTAAATAAATAATATTAATTTTATTTTGACTAAACTGGAATTTTCATTATTGTTAAACTTTCCCATATATATAGATAAGGTTTAATATTTTAATAAAATAAATATATAATTTGACATATATTTCAAATAAACCAGGATGAAAAACTAATACTGTGGAACCTCGGTATACGACATTAATCCGTTCCGGATGTTTGGACTTATACCGAAAAGAACATATACCAAACCAACCTTTCCCATAAAAAGTAATGTAAAAATTATTAATCCGTTCTCATGTTAGAAAAAACTCCTTTTAAACACATTATTAAAAAAATTCATTTTATTTTTGAAATTATATTGTGTTACATGTATTATTTAAATAACATTTAAATTTTATTAAAAAATCTTTCCAAAGAACTCTGTGTTCGTCTTCTCCTCAGAATGTCTCTAAAGTGTAACATTGTCAGATCTTTACCAAGCGATGCTATTGAGATTTGTTTGGACTTTGTTTAAGTTTGCTTGGGTGGTGTTTTTTGTCCATCCATTCAGGCAAGACAAAACAATGTCTTTTTTCAATTCCATTGTGATTCTAGTAATTTTTTAAGTTTTCTGTTTTTTTCGTTTTCCTTCTTTAGATTCATTACTAAAAAAAAGCTCACAACCTCACTTTCGTCGTCGCCGTCAAAAACTGTTTTGGTCTTTTGTTATTCACATATGTGACCTGTAGAAGCAAAACAAATCTCTTCCTAATAAAGTCATAATCAAATATGTCATAGTGCTACTTTTTAATAGATGGCGCATATGAACAAAAGTAATAAATGTTCATAAATTTAGTCGTATACCGAAATAAAGTCGTATACCGAGTCGTATATTTTGTCGTCAAAACAGGACGTATTCCGAATTTGACGTATTCTAAAGCAGGTTGCTAAAGCGGATAAGTCAACATTTCTAACGCCTTTCTAAAGCCTTTGTTGGTTTTCTACAGCGTATTTTTGCAATACGCTGGAGCTCAGTGGACATATCTTTTTGGTAGTCCGTCTGCTCGCGGAGCAAAACCACGCACTCGTCCTTCTTGCGGCGTTTTGGTCTTGGACCAACAGTTAAGGCAACAGCGGAAGCTGAGGCAGCGACGGAAGTTGAGGCAGCAGCGGAAATTGAGGCTGCAGCGGAAATTGAGACTGCAGTGGAAATGAAAACGGCGGGAGGAGTTTGCGTTGGTGAAGCAGAACTTATAATTATTTAATGAATCAAGTTATCAAATTAAAGCTTTGGTGACAATGCTGAAATCAATGTGTTTTTAAAATTAACAATGTAATTACTAATTTTCACGAATATTTACCGCCTTTACCACTCATATCTTCATGAGAACGCTTTTGCGGCGTTTAAGGCGCACCATGTATCCGGCGTTTTGACGCAACGGTTATTCCCAGGCCAAGTATTTTCTCAACTTCACTCTTTTTTGAAGTGAGAATGAGTGGACAATATGGCCCTCCTCCCGTTTTACCTTTCAGGCTACTCCAGACCTACATATAATTATAGTAATAAGTAAGAGCGTTAGCTTTGGCCTGGCCTAAGCTTATATACCCTACACCCGCATGTGTGAAGTGAGGATAAAAAGGGGGCGGGTGACTCAATTACAGATAGTAAATTTTGATCTATTAACACATTTACAACACATTTACGCTTCCTCAACAAATACTTCATTATATAGTATGGAATACGAGCGTGTCATGCCAACTTTTGGCTTTTACCAATACAGTAAATACGGCAATGAAATTTAAAGGCTGAACCAGGCAATGCATATGCAATGCAAGTTTCGAGAGAGAACTAAACGAAATGCAAGCTATTCATTTCATACATCAGTACAACGACCAAGCAATGCATGGAATTGAAATCAATCAAAACAGCTGTTTGTAGCATTATGACAAAAAATGGCTTTTTGCCATTGCCATTGCCATTGAGCCTTAAGTTTCAGCTCCGGGATGCAGCTGAGAATTTCAGTTCTCAAAACAGATGTTTTAATATGTACTTAAAAAGTAGGCGTGGCTCCCACCTAATTTACAAATGGAGTGCCTTACCCTTTTCCAATCTACACCTTTTTCAATTGTAGTTCAGAATTTTTCATTTGTAGTTCAGATATTCCATTTGTAGTTCAGAATTTTTCATTTGCAGTTCAGATATTCCATTTGTAGTTCAGAAATTTTCAATTGTAGTTCAGAGATTCCATTTGTAGTTCAGAAATTTTCAATTGTAGTTCAGAAATTCCATTTGTAGTTCAGAAATTTTCAATTGTAGTTCAGAATTTTTCATTTGTAGTTCAGAATTTTTCATTTGTAGTTCAGAATTTTTCATTTGTAGTTCATTTATCAGATATCTGAATATCTGAACTACAATTGAAAAATTCTGAACTACAATTAAAAAAGGTGTAGAATAGTTCTAATGGGAGGTCCGCGGGAATTTAATTTCCTGCGTATTATCTCCCATTTTTCTTCGCTCTGCTTACTGGATCCAAATTCTGGCGCCCCTCTTGCTAGCTGTGTGTATCAGAATTCTGAACTGTTCGTTTGTTGTTTGCATAGCTTAAGCTATTTGAATATGATTATTTTTTAATTGAATTAGAAAAACAATAGATGCATCCTTATTTGCAGGTCTTAAAAGGTCTTTAAAACCTTTTTTCAGATATGTTTTCATAACCTGTTTTATGAGAAAAAAAATTATTATTTTATTTCCTTTCCTTTGTCAAAACAGTTAATAGTTATTGCCAGTGCTTTTTTTTGTCATAGAGTGCTATGTAACGGCGTTCCATGACCATTATCGAAAGTTTTTAATAGTTTTAAAAGAGATTTTTAAATTTGATGTAGTGTGTACGTTACATCGAGAGAGAATTGGACAAAACGTACAGTCTAATTCGTAAAAAGTTATCAATGAGTTATAACGCCCTTAAAATGCTGAATTCAAAAAACAGTATTCATAAAAGTTTTTTATCTTTAAAATTTGCTTTATAAAACAGTTAAAAATTGTCAATATTTAAAAACGAGCTGAAGCAATTTTATCGGCATTATAAGATATTTTCACCTGAATTTTTATATATAAAAAGTCTGCAGTATTTAGTATTATATTTAGCATATTATTATAATCTACTAGATGTACCCGTCCCCGCGTTGCTGTGGCTAATTTTGGTTAAATGGTTAGAAAGCGTGTGTTGCTTCCGACCAAAAATGAAATATTCCTCATACAAACGTTGAAACCCGTTTTCACCCCTTCAGGGGTTGGATTTTGAAAAATGCTAAAATATGTATTTAATTAATTATACCAAAGAGTATTAAGACCAAGTTTAAAGCAAATCTGACCACAAATAAAATATTCCTCATACAAACTTTGCAACCCCTTTCCACCATCTAGGGGTCGAATTTCGAAATATCCGTTCTTAGTGCTTGTATACATAATAACGTCTTTGCAAAATTTTAGCTATCTAGGTCCAAGCGCTTAGCCTGGGCGTTGATGAGTCAGTCAGGACTTTCATTTTTATATATAGAGATTATATGCAGAATTTGTGGAAAGAATTTCGGCAAATGTTTCCCGTAAAAGAAAATTTTACAAAGACCGCGAGGATCCATTTAAATGGCCGAATGAAGAATTTCGAAGGCGGTATAGATTTTCCAAAACAGGAGTGGAAAAAATTATAGGAATGGAAGAGAGGAAAATATACCTAGACAGCAGAGCGCGAGGAACTTCGCCAAAGTTGCAAGTGCTCCTTAAAGCAATTACGATTTATTAAAGAATTAGATTATTTAATTACATTTTTGTAATTGATTAGATTCAGGGAGATACGGGTGACTTGCACGGGCTGAGTCAAGCCACGGTTTGTCGAATTTGTGTTAGAGTAGCAACTGCCTTAGCAAAGCAAGCAAGGAACCTCATTAAAATGCCTGAGTCCCTAATGGAAGAAACTGAAGCAATGAACAAATTTAAGGCAATAAAAGGATTTCCTGGCATTATTGGTGCAATTGATTGTACAAATATAAAAATAAAAAAAGTTGGAGGAGACCAGACACAGTTTTTTATAAATAGAAAAGGATATTATTCTTTAAATGTACAGGTACATGCATTTAGAAATATCCAATTTGAATGAATTTGACATAATTCAAGTCTACTTTTAGTCGGTTTGTGACGCAAATCTAAAAATTTGCAACATTGTAGTGAGGTGGAGACTCTTCCTTAAAGCAACAATTTATGGAAGGAAAATATAAGGGTCGCTTGCTGGGAGATTCGGGATAGAGGCTGCGCCCATATCTTTTTTCTCCCTTATCAAGGCCACAAACAGTCAAGCAGAAACGGTACAACGTTCAACATATAGCAACAAGAAATACAATCGAGAGGTGCTTCGGAGTTTGGAAGCAAAGATTCCGATGCTTGCTCGACGGCATGACGGTGTCTTTGCAAAACGCTAAAACAGTTATAATAGTCCTTTTCGGCAGTCTTGCATAATTTTGCAATAAATTCAAATGAAACCATTGAAGGTAAAGTAGAAAATATATTTTTGTTGTTATATAAATTTACTTGTTTTTTATTTCAGAAACAAATTTCAGGGAAATATCTGAAATACCAGAACATAATAATAACGAACAAATCTCATCAGAAAGAAGGAGAGCAAATTTAATTTTGAATTCTGAATGCAATTTTTGAATTATTGAATGCAATTTTTAACATTTTGTTGTTTAAAAAACTTCAGTTTTTCAATAAGAATTTGGTGTTTTAAATCTAAATTAGCTGATTTTTTCTTCTCGTTTTCCATTTGCAGTGCATGCAATTCCCCACGACATTTAATTTCGAAATTTACAATATCTGATGCTGCAGTACTAGGAGCGGAAACGTTTCTTTTAAATTTCTTTCCTTCCTTTTCTTCGTTTGTATTCAAAGAGACTACTTCCGTTTCATCCATAGCAGCTTCGAGATTTTTTGAGTCAGGTGCCTGAGAAAACATAAATTACCTGTTGGTTTCGGTCCAAATCGTATAAATAATATTCTACAACAAATTCGTTCGGCAACAACGCGGATATGTCATCACTTGCCACAATTGGTACTTCCGTTTGTTGTCCGCCGCCTGTTTTCAGCAGCTCCATTCTTTTGTTAAATTTTTGTTTCTTCGCCATCATCTTTGTAACAGTCCATTGAGCTTCGTTTCTTGCTTCCTACTTCGTTGAAGCTGTAAGAAAATTATATTTAAATTCATGTGTTTGTATAAAATACTATAAACTGTTTTACCATGTGTTCAAATCCAGCTTGTTTTTTTGCTGTTTGGTGTTTGTGTCCGTATTTTTGTTTTCCAAAACGTGGACTCTTTGCCTTATAAGCTCTTGCAGCAAGATCTAGTTTTTTTTATTAAAAATTTTTTATACACATGAAATGCATCTTACCTTCTCTTCATTTGTCCAATTTTCGCCGCGATTTTTTCTTTTCTTACCTGATATATTTTCAGAAGACAATCTTTATGTTCGTTTTTTTTACTGGTTTTGTAGAATTTGAATAAATTTTTGAACTTAATTGACATGATTTTATTATTTAATTTTTTTTGATTTTTTTTTTTTGATTTTTTTAATTTTTTTTTTTTATTATTTATTTTTCCAAAAAAGGGCTGGTTATTGCTAGTTATTCGCTGGCATATTTAATAAAAAATTCAAAATTTCGAATGACACAAATTAATATTTAAACTCCAGTTTTCAAATATTAAATTTTTCGAATTTTTCTAAAATTATCAACTTCTAAATTATATGGCGTTCACACGGACCGAATTTTCGATTGAAAAGTCGACTTTTCAAAAGTTCTCTGAAAAGACGACGAAAAGCTGTTTTTCGTCCATGCAAATACTGTCAAACGAAAAGCAGCTTTTCGGCGTCTTTTCAACGAAAAGCCAGTGAAAAGTCGCTTGCAACTCTGATTTCCCCTGAATTCTATTACATTTCAATCAAAGTGACATTCGGACACTTTCACAGAACCAATCAGAAGGCAGCATTTTTATTTCGTTTACATTTTTATGTGTGTGTATGAAAAATTATTTTGAAAATTCGCTTTTGCTTATACTTTTGATTAAAATTTTGTCGTCTGAACAGCAATTTTGGGAAATTTGAAAAGTCGACTTTTCAGTCGAAAATTCGGTCCGTGTGAACGCCATATTAATGACAAATCACGTGAATTGAATTTTTCTGAAAAAAATTCCATACACACAGTTGTTTTATGCATGCACCAATGTTGCCTCCATTATTATATACCCTCGTACAACGATGAAAAAAATTTTATTAAGGAAATTTTACATCAACAGTTATCAAACATGTTTCTAGTAAACAAATTTATGTGAAAATTAACATTTGAAAATAAACAAAAAATTTAATGCTTCACTCTCACAAATTAAATACCGTCAATTCTATTTTTTAATGGACGGAAGTTGGCGAGCAAAAAATTGCACGAAGAGGAAATACTTTTTGTTCTAACTTGTTGTTTTCAGTTATCTAGTAAAAAAATAGTAAAAGCTAGTGCTTTCTAGTGTTAGCATTATTATTTTCATTTTTAGCGTGTTTTTACAACAAGTTTTTAGGTTTCCAGTATGTTTTTTTTGCATATGTTTTTACGCAATTACCAGAATAGACAAATTGCCTTACGGCAACAATGACTTCTATTGAATATTATATTTCAATTGAAAGCTAATAGCCTGTACTATTTAATAACTCCAGTAAAAGGATACTTTTGTTAAAGTTTTTTTAAAAAAACAAGCTTTTTAACAAACAAAATTTTTCAAATTGTTTAGAAGGTAATTTCGCGTAAATTAATGCACATTTTGTATTTTGAGAAGAAATACAAGAAATGTATTTTACATAAAATGTCGGCAATAAAAAATTATTTAAAACGGTACCCATATCCACTTTATGGCATGTACAGTTTAGGAGATATCACACTAAAAGTTTTAAATTTTGAATGGCTATAACCCCTAAACCATGAGAATTTCCCTTGAACATTCCATGAGAATATTCACTGTGGTTGTATCTAGCAACTATGATCTGCTGACGTCATAGATGTCAAAAGAGACTTTATAGGCACTTTCTCTCTGCAGTGATTGTAGCTATAAATATACGCGAAGAAAATAGGTGTTGGTATAAAATTGAAAGCCGCCTGTAAATTAAACAATGTTCAGAAGTTATGGAACATATTTATCGTTATCAAGTAGCTCCAATTTTTTAGTTTTTTTTTTTTTGGTATTAGTGCCCTTTGTCCTGACCCCAACAAGCGACAAAAAAAAAAGTGTCGCTCTCCCTTGGGGGCGGGGCTGGAGCCTCCTGAAACAATGACGCGATTTATTGTCTATATCTCCGAAACTATAAAGATATTTGTATGACATTAGTACCATTTGAAAGCTAATGAAAATGTCATTAATTAATGTTAAATAACTTTTTATCGAAATATGTATAGTTTTATAAATAAACGCATCTTAAGGTTTTTAGTACCTTAGATAAAATAATTTTTTCTGAACAAAAATGTGTAATTAACCCAAGCAAATATAGTAAAAATAAGATAACATGTATTTTAAGCTTTCTAAAAAAATTTATTTCGTTCTAATCGGTGCAGCTTTTATGGAGAAAATGCAATTTTTAAGGTAAGTTGACTTTTTTCGACTTTTACTACTATAAGTGTGCAACGTTGAGTCTTAGATGATTGGGAACATATTTACTGTTATCAAGTAGCTCCAATTTTTCTGTTAATTTTTTTAGTATTAGAGCTCCTTGTCCTGACTCCAACAAGCCAAAAAAAAAATATCGCTCTCCCTTGGGGGCGGGGCGGGGCTGGAGTCTATATCTTCAAAACTGTATAAGATATTGGTATTAGATTAGTACCATTAGAAAGCTATCGAAAATATACTTTAGTTATGTAAAATAACTATTTATCGAAATATGTATAGTTTTATAAATAAACGTGACTTAAGATTTTTAGTACTATTTTTTTAGATAAAATAATTTTTTCCGAATAAAAATGTGTAATTAACCCAAGCAAACATACTAAAAATAAGATAACATATATTTTAAGTTTTCTGAGGAAATTTATTTCATTCAAATCGGTGCAGAACTTACGGAGAAAACGCATTTTTAAACGTAAGTATAAACTACCAATTTAGAATTTTACTACTATACGTATTTTTAATAATGCGAACGTACTAAATTTGCACCGTTGGGTCTTTTAAGCTATGGCGCCAGTTATCGTTTTTCTTGGTATTGTTGATGTAAACTGGAAACAATATTCAATTTGCGATTTGTTTGTGTGGTATATTAAGCATTATGTATGAAACAAATATAAATTAAATATTTAAAATTTTGCAATATGAATTAAGCGCCGCAGGCGAAAAATTTTTAAGAAAAATCGCGCGATTTTTTTTTTAATTTCAAAGCATATACAAAACTAAGGAAATAGCGCTGCAGTTAAAGTCTATTGTCACTTTGTTACTAACACTACCACCACAATTACACCAAACATAGAGCAAAGTACCAGAGACGCATTATTGTAAAAAGGTATAATAAGATAATTTGAGAAAGTAGTTTATTATAAATTTAAAAACGAGTTTTCTTCATAAATACAGCACCGATTTCAACGAAATAATTTTTCTAAGAAAGCTTAAAATACATATTATCTTATTTTTAGTATAAATCTTTGGGTTAATTACACATATTTGTTCGGAAAAAATTATTTTATCTAAAAAAATAGGACTAAAAAGCTTAAATCACGTTTATTTATAAAACTATACATATTTCGATAAAAAGTTATTTCACATAAATTAAGGATATTTTCAATAGCTTTCTAATGGTACTAATATCATACTAATACGTTACACAGTTTCAGAGATATAAACGATTTTATTTTAAACTTCAGAGGGCTCCAGCCCCGCCCCCAAGGGAGAGCGACATTTTTTTTTTTTTGCTTGTTGCAGTCAGGATAAAGAGCACTAATACCCAAAAAATCAACAACAAAATTGAAGCTACTTGACAACGGTAAACATAAGTTTTCTTCCTAACTACAAGATTTCTTCATAACTACAGCACCGATTTGAACGAAATTTATTTTCTTAGAAAGCATAAATTACATGTTATCTTATTTTTAGTATATTTGCTTGGGTTAATTACACATTTTCGCTTGGAAAAAATTATTTTATTTAAAAAAATAGTACTAAAAACCTTAAGTTACGTTTATTTATAAAACTATACATATTTCGATAAAATGTTATTTGACATAAATTAATGACATTTTCAATAGCTTTCTAATGGTACTAATTTCATGCAAATATCTTATATAGTTTCGGAGATATAGACGATTTTATTCAAATTTCAAGGGGCTCCAGCCCCGCCCCCAAGGGGGAGAGACATTTTTTTTTTGCTTATTGGTGTCAGAACAAAGAGCACTAATACCCAAAAAATCAACAAAAAAAATTGGAGCTACTTAACAACGGTAAACATAAGCCGAAGTTATATTCGTTTGCATAAACTTCGCGGACTTCAAGTTACACATTTTTTGAAATATTTTGTGCTTATATTGTAAAATATATCAGCTGTATATCTAAAGTGAAGTAATGTAATCAATCTGAATGTGTATTTTTGTGTTTTTATATAAATAATGCATAAATTCCTTGCTTTTTGTATGCACACAGTTGGTTTCTAGTTCCCAAGTCCTATGACAGCTCGTATCGGAGAAACTGGGTCGATTTTAGCTTACGGTATACCCCGTCTCTGACAGGCTTGACCGAAAATCATGCAAAAATAGCAACAACTTTAGCTTTTTCTTGTGAGGCTCCTGTCCTGTGTTTAATGCATAAAAAATCTTAAAAAAACAAAGCAGAAACAGGAAGAACTATACTGTCTGCGTATACGATATAACCTCCCAAATCTGTTCTGATTTCTTCAAAGCTTTTTTTGTGACATCATCTGCTGAGGAGTTTGATTCTACGTGCATTTCGCCCAAATCTTGAATATGAATTTTTTTTAAATATGCGTTCGCGTTTAAACAGTTTCTCGCGACTATTGTATTTATCTGACGATTTATCCATAAAACCAATTAGTCCATCTGGTTTGGATTTTTTTGCTTTTTTTAGAGAAGCATTTCGAATAGGTCCGCTAGCGGAACTAGGACCATTGACATGAGTCCAGGTTTTCAGGACCTATGAAGATAAATATTTTTGTAACTAAACTATATAAAGGGAAATACGGTTTTATATCTGCAAGAAATGCACTGGAGACACATATATCTTGCTTTTTATTGACCTTCTTCATGATCTATAGACCTATAGATCTGCAAAAAATTCGGGTTTTTTGACAAAATGCGGTGTTCTCTTTCAGCTACAGTAGTTGCTGCAAGAATTCCTTTACCTTGTCGCGATCGCGACACCTGCAGCTGTTCCTTCGGCTTGCCCTCAGGCGAGATCTTTTACACTGCATGAGAGGAATGAGAGAAGGAACGTTGTTGGCTTGTGATTCAAACCTTAACTAAAATGTATTTATAGTACAAAATTTATTAAAACCCACTTGCAAAACAGCGGCTGTGTCGCGGTTCTCTGCCATCCATGCTAGGCGCTTGTTCATCACGTACAAGGTGCCATCCGCCTTCTTGCAGCAAAACTTTCAAATTTGCATCAACACACTTCTCGCATCTTCTTGCAAGAACGGATGTCAATTGGCTGTCAGCTGGTAACAACTTATTTGGCTTATATTTACATCTTCTTACCAGCTCCAATTTTTTTGTCGTTTTTTTCTTGTGTTTGTGCTTTGTTCCTGACCCCAACAAGCATAAAAAAATTGTCGCTCTCTCTTGGGGGCGGGGCTGGAGCCCTTTGAAATTTAAAATATAAACAGCGATATCTCCGAAACTACAAAAGATATTCAGATTATATTAGTACCGTTAGAAAGCTAATATAAATATCATTAATTCATGTCAAAAGACATTTCATCGAAATGTTAACAGTTTTTGAAATAAGCGCAATTAAACATTTTTAGTACAATTTTTTTCCATTAAAAAATTTTTTCTGAAATAAAATGTGTAATTAATGCATGCAATTATACCTTATATATAATAATAATATCTTATATATAACAAGAAAGTATATAATTTAAGCTTTCTTAGAAAATTTATTTCATTACGATCGGTGCTTTATTTACGGAGAAAAGCGATTTTTAAAGTGGCAACGAACTACTTTCTGCAATTAATTCTTTATACACTTTTTCAAGAATGCGACTCTGGTACTATGCACTGTAGCTTAATGGTGTTGGTGTTGTTTTGAAGTGATAGAGCGTAACCTGCGGCGCTTTACTGATACACAAAAATTTTTAAGAAAAATCGCGCGATTTTTCTTAAAAATTTTTCGCCTGCGGCGCTATACTGAAATAAAAAAAAATTTTAAGAAAAAACATTACAAAAAAAACAACAATAGAACAACAACTATGGGTAACTCCCGCCATAGCTTAAACTTTCTAAGACCCAACATTGCATACGTTGTAAAGTCGTACTATTAAAAGACTGTATAGTAGCAAAATTTAAAAAGGGTAGTTTATACTTACTCTAAAAAATGCGTTTTCTCCGTAAAAACAGCACCAATTTGAATTAAAAAAATTCTCTAAGAAAGCTTAAATAATCTACTTTCATATATTAAGTGTAATTGCATGCATTAATTACACATTTTATTTAGAAAAAAATTTTTTTACGGAAAAAAAAGTATTAAAAATTTTAAATTGCGTTTATTTCAAAAACTGTTAACATTTCGATGTTAATTAATGATTTTTTATTAGCTTAATTATTAATGATATTTATATTAGCTTTCTAACAGTACCAATATAATCTGAATATCTCTTATAGTTTCGGAGATATCGCTGGTTATATTTCAAATTTCAAAGGGCTCCAGCCCCGCCCCCAAGAGAGAGCGACAATTTTTTTTATGCTTGTTGGGGTCAGGAGCAAAGCAAAAAACACCATGAAATCGACAAAAAAATTGGGGCTGGTAAGAAGATGTAAATTTGTTCCACTTATTTTTTCACCATACGCAGTAATAGCAAAACAAGAATATGGTATTTTGTACGTGAACTCAGCATTGCACAAATATGTCAAATCGAATTTTGAAATGGCGAATTCGAAGTGTGCTTTCCCGTATTCGTATTTCTCGTATGAGTAGCAGACACCGCGCTCACTCAACTAATTGATATTATTTTTGGATCTGTGAATTTCTGTGCGTTTGTGGTCGCTGGACGGACAGCCGATATGCACAGGCATCTCTGTCGTGTGAGGCTGCTTAATAGCCTGAACACAGTCATTTCGTCGACGATGAGTGATGAGCGATGATAGTTGTCAAGCAAACAAAAAAAAGAAGAACAAGACGTATTATGTGGCTAAGGAATTAGAACACGAGCGACTAGCGACGTTGCTTTCGTCGACGAAAGCAACGAAATTTTATTTTTTTCTCGCTTCCCATAAGAGCCAATGTAATTTTGACACTAGCGACGTCATTTGTAGTCAACGAAATTTGACTGTGTTCAGGCTATAATACGCTACGTTTGAGATACTATGCACTGAAGTTAGTTGCGATTTAGATTTTGTGACAAAATTCCACTTGTCATTTTTTTAATGAACTGGATAAGATCTGCAGCCGGATTCTAAGATTCTCTAAAGCTAAATCTCTATCCGCAAACAAATCTAAAAGAATTTTAGCGAAATTTAGCTCCAATTCCGATTCTCAATGATAGGAATCTCTAATTTTGCTTCGCTAAACCTTAAAATTTCGGAGACTGAACGTAAACTTAACGAAAACTTGGTTGTCATCATTGAAGATTTTCCCCCGTGTTCGGGAATTCATTTTAATTGTTCTTTATAATTGGAATACAGCACAGAAACAAGTGTTTTATCACTTCACTTTATATAATTCACACATATAATAAACAAAAATTTGACAATTCACTTCGCTAAAAGAGCGTCACGGTAGCAAGTAGAATAACCTTACTAAAAGTTGCCACACTTAGGGCCGGTTGTTCCATCTCCGTGTAAAGTAGTGTGTAAATTTATCCGGAGTGTAAATGTCAACACGCGTTGTTCCACCTTCGTGTAAAAGTAATCTGCCGGATAACTATGAACCAGAGATAATGAGATAAATGAACAACACGGCAGATAAATTACACGGTGGTTGGACCAGCGTGTAGCGAGCTTACACAGCAGATAAATGTTTAATAACGTTTGTAGAGAGGACGCGGTTCATGTTATTGACAAATGAAATATACGTGCTGGGTGCCGGAGCTTTTTAATTGAGCAAATATTTTGGAAATGAACTACGAGGTTAATATATTTGACAGCTTGTTTAAGTTTTCATATTTTTCCTTTAAGACTTTACTGCTCCTAGGTATATCTCCTCCCTCCTCGTTGAAACTCTTTGCAACTTTTTCCCATGCTTCACTCTTTTCGCGCCAAGTGAAACTATCGGTTTTCTTACACTCTATTATTTTTTAATGCTGTCTTACAACTTGTGTCACAATTTACAACACTTCTTGCGGAGAGAAATTTGCGCTTCGGGCTTTCAATAAAAAAAAAAAATCTGTCTGTCAATCAAATCGCATGATAACAGTCGACTGAAGTTTCACGATATTTGCGATATTTGATATTTCGATATTTGCGAAATAGCGTCAAACAATGCACTCTGAGATAAAGCCCCTGGTAACATTAATCTACTGTGTAGTTAACCTACAGATAAAGCAATATTTACATGGAGATGGAACAACCGGCCCTTAAACGAAGTAAATATCTATAAGTATCTACAGTCTAGGCAGCACTGTAAAGCAACCGCTTTATCCATTGTTAGTTTAAATATCATCAGGTTCAGTTGGATCTCTTTACAACTCATGGGGAGAACTCCAACACTGCATTCAGACAGGTTTTCACAAGTTTTCGGTGCCTTTCTGTAAAATAAGAGACCTACACTTTTACACTCTTGCACATCGCTTACATTTTTCGGTCAGTTTATTTTTAGCATTTTAGCGATAAATTTTTAGCTTTAGCTAAAAGAAAATTAGAATTCGGGGAACAGGTTTACCGTTTGAGCCATGCCCCAATTTTTTTTCATTTGTTGTTGTTGTTGTTGTTTTTGGAGCTGATTCTAATAAAGCCATCGTTTTTGTCGCTCTCCTCTAGTTTAAAAGTTATAGCCCTCAAAAATTTGGAATTGACATGCCTATAACTCATAAACCTGGGAAGATATTTTGATCATATTGTTACCGTTAGAAAGCTCTCTAAAAGCCTTTCAATTTCTTTCATATACCATTTTTCCGAAAATTGTATAGTTTTTATGCAAATTGAAATTTTTCATTTTTGGAACTTTTTTTTTTACATTTAATAATTTTTTTCGTTTCAAAGTAACCTATTTAATATTTGGAAGAACAATAAAGCTGAGAGCTTTGAGTATTTTTTTCATTTTTATCAGTCTAGTATTTGAGGAGAAAATAGCTCTTAAAGGTCAGAAGAACGTAAGTAAATACTACTTTTTTCCATTCTACTACTATTAAGAATTAATCTATTGTTGGTTTCACGTAATTTTTTTTAGTAATATTTTAAATTTTTACATAATAAAAACATTCTTTGAATCTGCGCCGCAGGCGCAGGCTAATTTTTTTTTCGTTTTTAGACGAGTAATACAAAGTGTAGGTTTAGAGTATAGTAGTATAATGGAAAAAGTCGTTTTTACTTACGTTCTTCTGACTTTTAACAGCTATTTTCTCCTCAAATACTTGACTGATAAAAATGAAAAGAATACTCAAAGAAAGCTTACGGTCTCAGCTTTATTGTTGTTCCAAATATTTAATAGGTTAATTACACACTTTGAAACGAAAAAAATTATTAAATGTAAAAAAAAGTTCCAAAAATGAAAAATTTCGATTTGCATAAAAACTATACAGTTTTCGGAAAAATGTTATATGAAATAAATCGAAGGTTTTTTAGAGGGCTTTCTAACGGTACCCATTAAATCGAAATAACTTTTTTGGTTTATGAGTTATAGGCATATCAATTCCAAACTTTAGAGGGCTATAACTCGTAAACTGGAAGAGAGCGACAAAAACCGATTTCTTCATTAGAATCATCTCCATAAACAACAACAACAACAACAAAAAATGCAAAAATTGGGGCATGGCTCAAACGGTAAACTTAAGCCGAATTCGGCTATACAGCAGCCGAAGTTCATTATACAACCACATAGTTCATTAAAAACAAAATTTTAAAGTTGTATCATGTGTGTCATATGTAACTTATTATTGTGTTTGTGGGTTTTTGTTGACTTCCCCTATTAAGTCTGAAGTGCGATTTATAGATATTAACAAACAGTATTCAATCATTTTGCGAAGGTATTTTTAACATTCTTATTAAAAGTAAATATTGCTTATAACTCTCCTAAGTCTCTCTTTCCTAATAAGTCTCCTAATCCAAATGCTAATGTCATAAAAAATTGTTAAATTTTTGCCGAGCGGTGGTTACATGAATAAGGGGAATATTTTATTCCAACAATTTTTTACTACTTTCTCTGGTAATTCCTATCAATACATATAGTCATTATTTGTATACGGACGACCTCGGTTCAGAATTTGTAAAGATCTGGACAAGTTATATTTTTTATTATTTGGGGCGTACCATACATCCTCTTTGTTTGTTAAGAACAACACAGTCGGATAGTTTGGAAATATCACGTATATATTGTAAAAATTCTTCATATGTAATACTATTTTAGACTTATATTTACCGTTGTCCAAACTCCAATTATATTGTTGTTGTTGTTTGTTGCTCTAAACCCCAACAACAACAACAATTTTGCTCGCTCTCGTCTGATTTAAGAGTTATAGCCTTTTAAAGTTTTAAAAGTTTTTTTTTTAAAGTTTTAGCCTTTTAAACTATAAAAAATACATATTTGAATGATGTAGGTACCGATGCAAAGATATTAAAAAACCTTTCTTTTGTATAAGATAATATTTTATCCAACACCGTGCATTTTTAGAGAAAACACATTTTAAATTTTGGAAAAAGTTATGAATAGGTCCCTAGCTCCGATTTTTATACCCTGCACCCGAAGGGATGAGAGTATATAAACTCTGTGCTTCCATTTGTAACGCATTAAAGGCGTGGCAGGTATAGAAAAGTATATATATTCTGTCTTAGAATCACCTCCCGAGTCGACGTAGCCCCGTCCGTCTGTCTGTCTCTGTGGAAATCTGTAGAAATCACGATTGCAGGAGAACGAATAGAGATATTGGCTGCATTCAGGACAACAAACTGTGTTGGCTTTTTCTTGTCAGAATAAATCATGTGCTCTGAATACGTTTGCCGAGTCTTTGCTGAAAAACAACAACATTTAAACAACAACAACACTTTATGCCAAATTCCACGTGGCCGCCACACGAGAAGTAAACAAAACACTGAAAATTAGTGACAAAGAAGAAAGTTCTGAGCAGATCCAGCATACTAATTTTTGGCTAGAAAAAATGGGGACGGCTTTGTCAGCCCTTCTGACCTTTCTAACCCCCTCAGACAAAAAAACAGAAAAAAGCCAACACAGCTTGTTGTCCTGAATCAACCAATGCTTAGGAATGCGAATCACAAGGACACATGGTAATTTATATCTAGATCAGGAAGATTACATCAAGCAGATGTTACGAAGATACAACATGGAAGAGTTTAATGCTATATCAACTCCAACTGATATAAATACAAAAGTTAGAAGCAATCGATGCGTCCATGAAGGATATACCTTATCAACAAGCAATCGAAAATCTCTTGTTTGCAGCGCCCCGATATTTGTCAAGCAGTTAATTTTTTAAGTAGATTCAACACTAACCCGCATAAAACCCACTGGATGGCAGTAAAACGGGTTTTCCGATATTTAAAAGGTACAATAGATATGAAGCTCGGTTTTTTAAGGAGAGGTAATTCAGACTTCTTAAGATATTCCGACTCAGATTGGGGAAACGATACTGAAGAGCGTCGATCGGTGACAGGCTTTATCAACATATTTCAAGGTGGAGCAATATCATAAAGCAGCAAACGTCAACCAACGGTAGCACTATCTACTACTGAAGCTGAGTACATGGCAATTTCAGCAGCTACTCAAGAACTCTTATGGTTACGTTCACTTGAAAATTTAGTTAATATTAACTTTCGAAGTAACCAACCGACGAAATTGTATTGTGACAACTTGAGTACAATTCACTTGGCTTCAAACGATGATTATCATTCAAGAGCGAAACATAGATATACGCCATCATTTTGTCAGACAAAGAAGAATGAAAAATGAAGTAACATTTTGTGGTATTTCCACACATAATATGTTGGCCGATTTTTTAACTAAAGCAGTTAGTTCTGAAAAACACAAATATTCTTGTAAGAAAATAAGGTTACATAAGGGCTGTTGAATTAATACACTTTGTTATAAAACACTGACAAACTTGATGTTATTTATATATATTTACCCGATCGACTTGTTTTGTTAATTTTTCAGCATTTCGAATAAAACATTTATTCTCTCATAATAAAACTTTCAAGCAGTTCGTTTATTCCACGCATAACCTTCAGTCGCCAGACTTTTTCTTGGCCAGAAGGATATTGACGTGGTTCCCGCGAGAACAACATGGCGATCCATTGGACAAGCATGTTGAACTCACAAGTTCGTTGCTTCAGTCGCGAGAGAGGCCATTGGACCAAAACAAGAGATCCATTGGACCAAAACATGTTGTAACTTCAGCAGCAAGAGCGGCTGTGGAAAGGAGAGAGAATACAGACGTGGTGTCGCGAGAGCAACATAGCGATCCATTGGACCAGCAGTTCGTTGCTTCAGTCGCAACATGAGTGATCAATTGGACCACAACATGTTGTAACTCCAGCAGCGATAGCGGCTGTTGAGAGGAGAGAGGATATTGACGTGGTTCCCAAGAGAACAACATGGCGATACATTGGACCAGCATGTTGAACTCACAAGTTCGTTGCTTCAGTCGCAACATGAGTGATACATTGGACCACAACATGTTGTAACTTCAGCAGCGAGAGCGGCTGTAAAGAGGAGAGAGAACAAAGACGTGGTCCTGCGAGAGCAACATGGCGATCCATTGGACCAGCATGTTGAACTCACAAGTTCGTTACCTTAGCGATTCATTGGACCACAACATATTGTAACTCCAGCAACAAGAGCGGATGTGGAGAGGATACAGACGTTGTCCCGCGTTGTAATGTCGATCCATTGGACCAGCATGTTGAACTCACAAGTTCGTTGCCACAGTCGCACCATGAGCGATCTATTGGACCACAACATGTTGTAACTTCAGCAACGTGAGCGGCTGTGAAGAGGAGAAAAGGTGCTGACGTGTGATCCATTGGACCACATGTTGCAGTCAGGAACCAGAAAGCTAATTTCTATCACAAGGTCTTACCCTTGCCGAGGTTCGCAGGCAACTAACTTCATGTGTGTTTTATCGTTTAATTTATACTTTTCGGAGGGCTCGTCGTTTAGTGTTTCTGCTTGTTTCTTCACCATCACATGCATAGCTTCGTCTCGTTTCGACTTGTTGTCTCTTAACAGCTGTTTTGCTGGTTTGTGACGGTAAATAAGTAAAATGAAAACTACTATATACAAAGAAAATTAAAAATTTAATAATCAGTTTAATTATAATGTAATCAATGTAATCGATTTTGTTTTAGAGAAATTTTTACATTCGTAGTTATGTGATATAAAAGATAAACGAGAAAATTCATAAACTAAAATAACAAATTCATTGAAAGAAATAAGTTTGTGTGCGCATTTTTTGCATCTCAAAATGCGCCATCACAACAGGATTACATATAATGACTCTGAATGCGTGATAGGTAAAAAATGTCAATAAAAATAAATTTTTAATTAAATAAAATTTAATAGTGCGTACTTAGAACTACTCTTCGCATTTACACAATAACACCAGTAATTGAATTTAATTATTATTCAGCCTTGTTCTGTATTCCGATCCAGAATTGATTCTGAATCGAAATTGAATTCCGATTTTTATTTTTAGAGGTGTTCTGCAATCCGATTGAATTGCGCATGTTCGAAACGAAAACAATTCCGATTCGAACTCATCCAGCTATTTTTTACCTGTCACTTTAGCCTTTAATAAACTTTGTGGCTCTCAATAGCGTAGTAGAGCAAATACTCTAGCCTAGCACGTTGAGGATGTGGGTTCAAATCCCACCAACGTACACATGGTCATATAAAAAGAAAATTGATTATTTTTTTTAACCTTTTTTAGATTGGTGGGTAATTATTGTTGCACCTAGTATTCCCTGGAGCGCTTTGTATTCTCCAGAAATACTTTCTTCTGATTTTGCATTTCCCAGCATGTCTATGATTAATTATCATTCGTGGTAAAAATTAAATAATAACAGGAGTACCTTTTTGCACTCGGAATTTTTTTTATTGGTAGACCAATAATATTGAGTTTCTCCGCTAACTCTTCCCACAAAAATCGCATCAAATTTTTTACAATCAAATTCAAATTCACAAACAAAAAGTTGGTGGGATTACTTCCGACAGATAATTCCGATAAATCGAAATGCAGAACACCTCAATTCCACCAAATACGCAAACATCGGATTCGAATATCAGAATCGGAATACAGAACACCTTTCAGAAAAAAGTTATCCAAATCAAATCCGATTCCATATGAATCGGAATGCAGAACCAGGCTGATGTTATGCTGATTTTATGTAAATCAAAATGTACATCTAGCCTAAAAAGTCCGTAATTTTAGTTTGTTTTTTAAATATTGTTTGATAGTAAGAACTCAGTTGGTTTTGACCCTGGAGGAAATTCCTATAGGATTTACACTGACAGATCCAAAATGAGTACAGGAGTCGGGGCGGGTGTTTACTCTGCTGATCTCAATTTGACAGAGGCGTATAAGCTCCCAGATTACGGGTCCGTATTCCAAGCGGAAACTTTCGCTATACTGCAAGCCTGTACGCTAGTAAGAAACAGCGGACTTGAATCAAGGGATGTGGTAATTTTCTCTGATAGCCAGGCTACTATCAAGGCTGTTAGCGCTATGCTGGCTTCTTCAACCCTTGACCTGTATAATCACTTTTTAAGCCTGGCCAATAAAAAATTGGGTTCGTTGTAAGAGTGCAACATATCCAGGGAAATATGGCCACGATACAATCTCAGTAGGACAATAAACTTGTTGAGGATGTCTAACAGTTCATTCAATAAGTCCGTAGGATGACAAATAGATGACGTTACTAGTTTTTTTCTTATATGATTTTTATTTAGTACTAACCTTCAAACGATACGTGTATAAATTTGGCAGCATTCTGAATATTGATTCGTGAGTTATAGCATTTTGTGTGAAGAAACTTTTGTTTTTAAAAAAAATGGAAAAAAGTGGGTTTTCGGGTTTTAATAAAGCATTACTTTTTGATGAAAAAAAATACAGTGGAAACCAAACAACGGCTTGATATACATTATTTAAACTCCGCTTGGAATACGGACCCGTAATCTGGGAGCTTATACGCCTCTGTGAAATTGAGATCAGCAGAGTAAACACACAAACTTATTTCTTTCAATGAATTTGTTATTTTAGTTTATGAATTTTCTCGTTTATCTTTTATATCACATAACTACGAATGTAAAAATTTCTCTAAAACAAAATCGATTACATTGATTACATTATAATTAAACTGATTATTAAATTTTTAATTTTCTTTGTATATAGTAGTTTTCATTTTACTTATTTACCGTCACAAACCAGCAAAACAGCTGTTAAGAGACAACAAGTCGAAACGAGACCAAGCTATGCATGTGATGGTGAAGAAACAAGCAGAAACACTAAACGACGAGCCCTCCGAAAAGTATAAATTAAACGATAAAACACACATGAAGTTAGTTGCCTGCGAACCTCGGCAAGGGTAAGACCTTGTGATAGAAATTAGCTTTCTGGTTCCTGACTGCAACATGTGGTCCAATAGATCACACGTAAGCACCTTTTCTCCTCTTCACAGCCGCTCACGTTGCTGAAGTTACAACATGTTGTGGTCCAATAGATCGCTCATGGTGCGACTGTGGCAACGAACTTGTGAGTTCAACATGCTGGTCCAATGGATCGACATTACAACGCGGGACAACGTCTGTATCCTCTCCACATCCGCTCTTGTTGCTGGAGTTACAATATGTTGTGGTCCAATGAATCGCTAAGGTAACGAACTTGTGAGTTCAACATGCTGGTCCAATGGATCGCCATGTTGCTCTCGCAGGACCACGTCTTTGTTCTCTCTCCTCTTTACAGCCGCTCTCGCTGCTGAAGTTACAATATGCTGTGGTCCAATATATCGCTCATGATGCGACTGAAGCAACGAATTTGTGAGTTCAACATGCTGGTGCTATGGATCGCCATGTTGCTCTCGCAGGACCACGTCTGTGTTCTCTCTCCTCTCCACAGCCGCTCACGCTGCTGAAGTTACAACATGTTGTGGTCCAATGTATCACTCATGTTGCGACTGAAGCAACGAACTTGTGAGTTCAACATGCTGGTCCAATGTATCGCCATGTTGTTCTCGTGGGAACCACGTCAATATCCTCTCTCCTCTCAACAGCCGCTATCGCTGCTGGAGTTACAACATGTTGTGGTCCAATTGATCACTCATGTTGCGACTGAAGCAACGAACTGCTGGTCCAATGGATCGCTATGTTGCTCTCGCGACACCACGTCTGTATTCTCTCTCCTTTCCACAGCCGCTCTTGCTGCTGGAGTTACAACATGTTTTGGTCCAATGGATCTCTTGTTTTGGTCCAATGGTCTTTCTCGCGACTGAAGCAACGAACTTGTGAGTTCAACATGCTTGTCCAATGGATCGCCATGTTGTTCTCGCGGGAACCACGTCAATATCCTTCTGGCCAAGAAAAAGTCTGGCGACTGAAGGTTATGCGTGGAATAAACGAACTGCTTGAAAGTTTTATTATGAGAGAATAAATGTTTTATTCGAAATGCTGAAAAATTAACAAAACAAGTCGATCGGGTAAATATATATAAATAACATCAAGTTTGTCAGTGTTTTATAACAAAGTGTATTAATTCAACAGCCCTTATGTAACCTTATTTTCTTACAAGAACATTTGTGTTTTTCAGAACTAACTGCTTTAGTTAAAAAATCGGCCAACATATTATGTGTGGAAATACCGCAAAATTTTACTTCATTTTTCATTCTTCTTTGTCTGACAAAATGATGGCGTATATCTATATGTTTCGCTCTTGAATGATAATCATCGTTTGAAGCCAAGTGAATTGTACTCAAGTTGTCACAATACAATTTCGTCGGTTGGTTACTTCGAAAGTTAATATTAACTAAATTTTCAAGTGAACGTAACCATAAGAGTTCTTGAGTAGCTGCTGAAATTGCCATGTACTCAGCTTCAGTAGTAGATAGTGCTACCGTTGGTTGACGTTTTCTGCTTTATGATATTGCTCCACCTTGAAATATGTTGATAAAGCCTGTCACCGATCGACGCTCTTCAGTATCGTTTCCCCAATCTGAGTCGGAATATCTTAAGAAGTCTGAATTACCTCTCCTTAAAAAACCGAGCTTCATATCTATTGTACCTTTTAAATATCGGAAAACCCGTTTTACTGCCATCCAGTGGGTTTTATGCGGGTTAGTGTTGAATCTACTTAAAAAATTAACTGCTTGACAAATATCGGGGCGCTGCAAACAAGAGATTTTCGATTGCTTGTTGATAAGGTATATCCTTCATGGACGCATCGACCGCTTCTAACTTTTGTATTTATATCAGTTGGAGTTGATATAGCATTAAACTCTTCCATGTTGTATCTTCGTAACATCTGCTTGATGTAATCTTCCTGATCTAGATATAAATTATCATGTGTCCTTGTGATTCGCATTCCTAAGCATTGGTTGATTCAGGACAACAAGTTGTGTTGGCTTTTTTCTGTTTTTTTGTCTGAGGGGGTTAGAAAGGTCAGAAGGGCTGACAAAGCCGTCCCCATTTTTTCTAGCTAAAAATTAGTATGCTGGATCTGCTCAGAACTTTCTTCTTTGTCACTAATTTTCAGTGTTTTGTTTACTTCTCGTGTGGCGGCCACGTGGAATTTGGCATAAAGTGTTGTTGTTGTTTAAATGTTGTTGTTTTTCAGCAAAGACTCAGCAAACGTATTCAGAGCACATGATTTATTCTGGCAAGAAAAAGCCAACAAGGCTTGACCGCTCTGAATGCAACCTTTGCTGATAACAACAACATTTAAACAACAACAACACTTCATTGCCTAATTCCACGTGGCCGCCACATGAGAAGTAAACAAAACACTGAAAATGAGTGACAGAGAAGAAAGTTCTGAGCAGATCCAGCATACAAATTTTTGGCTAAAAAAAATGGCGATGGCTTTGTCAGCCCTTCTGACCTTTCTAAACCCCTCAGACAAAAATTCAGCAAAAAGCCAACACAGCTTGTTGTCCTGAATGCAACCATTGTCATGAAATTTGTTATTTCATGGACAGGCCGATGCTAACGCTCTTGTTTTCTTTTCTTTTTACCATTGGGACCAGAAGTAGCCAATTTTTTTTTCCGGAAGTCTTGGATTTAGAAGCTTTTAAATGTCAAATTAAAACAATTAGTATTGAAAGGCATTTTTATATCGAAAGGTATATGTAGCACTCAATCATCAGAATCTTCTCGGTAATGTGAAGTTTTTTGCATACAGGTTTTTCTGCGTGTTGGTGGCCTTCGGCCGCGGCAGGAATTATAACCCTCAATCAGCAGAATTATCTCCCTGCAAGACTGCTACCTGGTAATTCACCGGTTATTTACCTGGTAGCGCTCCACGAAGTTTCGGTTAAATTTTCTATTATTTTCTTAAGAGCATCGGGAAAAAAGTACCAGAAACTTTTGTGTACGTGTGATCGTGTACCCCTTTCTTTCCTATACAACAAATCCATATGCTTAAACGTATAGTGCGCTCTTTCGCACCATTCGCACTCTGGTAGCGCTACCAGTTAATTAACCGGTAAAATACCAGGTTGCGATACCATTTCCAATTTTTAACTAATAAAATGCAAGTTATGGTAAATATCATTTTTTTATTAATGTTGTTTGTAAAGAAATTAAAGAAATGGTTTAAATAAAAATGAAATTATTAATTAATATATCACAAATGGTAAAATCGCAAAATGAAATTACATTTAATGTTGAAGTATGTACTTTGTATTCCAATTATATTTTTATTCCAAAATAGAGCAGGAACTGTGTGGTTTCATATAGTTGGATTTCTTCAGGAAATCTTCGGAACAAATGGAAATGTTTCAGAACATCTAACAAGCTGAAAATAAAAATATTTTGTTTAATGTTTGTATCTTTTTTGTTAATTTTTGGAAATAACACTTCAAACACAACTTTCCTTGTTCACGTTGATTTTTTTCTGCGCTGCTTTTCTGGCACTAGTAATGGCAGAATGAGAAAAAATCCATTTCAGCCACGTTAATATTGGCATTTCTTTCCCACTCAGCCACCATTGTCAAAAAATAGTGAGACCGTGTTAGTGATTCTTGAAAATAATGCAATAGTGTGTGCGACTCGGTTATTCTTGTTTTGCTGGGCTCGGTAATGTTAAAGCTGCGTACAAACAGAATGCGTAAATTTTTTTTGGATGCGTACGGAGCCGTTGTATTACACAGAATTCAATGGAGCTGTACAGACAGAGAAAAAACGTTGTTTACATACGGAACGACAAAAAATACGGAGTCGGATGCGTTGTGAAAATTTACAAAATGTCCTACTGGTGTTAGTGTTTTGTGGGTGTGTGAGTTCATTTCTACAATTTTTGGAGTTGCCAGAGTTCAGATTACCAGTTATTGTTAGACAGTTGAAAGTTTGAAGGAAAAACTTTTCAAAAAATTAGCCTTTTCTGTAAATATGGCACCTTGCTCTCGATAGATAAACAAACACGTTTTGTGTCGCATCGTGTTCTGTTCGTACACCAAAACGGAGTCCGACAAAATCTTGTCGGAGTACGACAAAATTTACGCATTCTGTTTGTACGCAGCTTTAGTCTTATTATTTTAATGCAAAGCGTATTTATTATAACTCTGAATATGCGTCTGTAAATACAAAGTACGCAGTATTTGTAAGCAATCACAAAATTTGTATATATTTTCAATAATTTGCTAAAAACACGAAAGATACTTAAATATATTATATACTGTTTAAAAGGTATTATGAGCTATAAAAAAGTGATTCCATTTTATACCTTGTCATTTAAGGGGAAAACAAATTATTTTGTAAAACGAAGTAAGCCATTTTTTCTAAAAGTTTAATTATCTCCGCAATTATGGCAGTAATCAGAAAAATTGTTATTAGATAAAAGGAAGCCCTTGAAATAACCTTATCAACGGCGTCGATATCTCCACTCGTTTTAAAGATATAGCACTTAAATTTTTGGCATTCCAAGGCCTATAACTCCTAAACTACACAAGATCGGCAAACATTTTCATCACCTTTGGTCTAGGGGCGATGACGTTTATCAGTAAACATTAGCACTTAAGATAAATCTTTTATGTGCACAACAATTATCTAAATAACTTTTAAGTAAATTATAAGTACATACATATGTATAAGTACGAATTCAACAAAAAAATTAATGTTGAAATGAATAATTTCGGCAAAATGCTGGAAGGTAGAAGAAGTGGAAGCAAGGAAAAAATAAAAGATAGAATAATAATGAAGATCGATATTTTTCAGAATAGACTAAGAAAAATGTTAAAAAACAAGGCGCTTGAAGCTCAGAAATCTAGTTTCACGCTTGATATGGTTGGACAGTGAATTCCATAAGTTTACGGTGCTAACGAAAAACAACCGAGACGACGTTAAATATTTTAAAAATTGTAAAATGAAGTTCAAAGTTCTTGCAGACACAGTGAACTGCAGCTTATTATGCAAATAAGCTAGATCTCGAGAACGAAGCAACTTAGATAAAAATATGCAATTCCTATATTTTAAATAACTAGATGTCTCTGACACTTAAGAATCAGCGTGCTAATACCAACAACATGACCGAATGTAGGCAAACCCTGAACTTAACGCGCAGCAAAATTTACAGCAGTCTGCAGCTTGTGTAAGGACACAGTATTAAGTTTACAATAAACTAGTTCAAAGTAATTTAAAATAGGAACAATCAGTTGAGTAATCGACCTATGTTTAGAATCTCGCGGAACGCACTCAGAAGAAAATCTTAAATTTCTCAAAACAAAATAAATTTTCTTAATAACATAATTAATATGATCACAACAGGAAAGCGATGAGTTAAGAATGTAGCCAAGATTTTTTAATTTCGATACTACCGTCAGACTAACATTATCCAAATAAAGAGTAGGTAAGTCCTGAGGTACCCGCTTACAGACAGAGAGTACATATGTTCTGGTGGGATTAAGTGTTAGGCCATTACGTAAAGCCCACTAATTAACCAAGTCAAGATCACAATTTACTTTACTGCAAACTTCATCAATGAGACACCTTGGACTGGACAAAGACAATTGCAAATTATCAGCATAACCATGCATCATAACATATGTATTTACAAACCTTAAAAATATCATTGATGAATAATGAAAAAAGTAAGGGTCCAAGGATAGATCCTTGAGGAACACCATACTGCAAACTTTTATATTTCGAAAATGACTGTCCGAATCGTACACACTGAGCCTGTTGCTTGAATAACTCTCTAATAGTCTCACAGAACTGATAGAGAAATTATAATAAGATTTTAATTTTTTGCAGACAATAGTATGATCAATAGAGTAAAAAGCTTTAGAAAAATCAATTAGGAATAATAAAGTCGGAGAATCTCTATTATATGAGATCCTAATGTAATCAACAATTTTAACAATTGCAGTTGAACAGCTGTGCCCTCGGCGAAATCCAGACTGTAAAGGTGATAAAGGATTATTTGCGTTTATATGCCTAGTAATTTGTTTAGCCATTAGAGATTCACACACCTTGGAAGATAATATACTTATAGGTTTAAAATCACCTAAACAATTTTTAAAAAAATCAGAGCTAGGCACCTATTCTATACTTATACCTAAATTTTTACTACTTTTTCGTATTCATTAATTTTTTTATCTGTAAAATAGATAATTAACATACAATTATGTCAATATTAAGAAAACGGAGCTTCTTAGCTTCCTGCTCAAATTTTTTTTACCAGTGTCGGTGTAGGATTTCAGTAGAAAACGCATTTTAAAACTCACAATCACGTAAGGAAAAAGTACTGTTTTGAATTCTACTACTACATCACCCAAAGAGAGTTCTGTTGATTGCAGGGATTGAGGGTTTTAATCCCTGCTGCGGCCGAAAGCCGCCACATAGAAAGAACTTGTATGCAAAATTACTTTACATTATAAAAATAAAAAAAAAATTAAAAACGCTGGAATGAATGCATCGAGCTAAAAGAAGACTATGTTAAGAAATAAAAATAATTTTGAGGAAAAAATGCCTTATATCTTGGTTAAGTCGGAAGGTTTTCAGACCACCCTTGTATAATTAAGCATTTTATATATAAAAGTTTCTATATCAAAGATTTCTCTGCGTGAGAAGATTCTAACGTAAAATAGATCAAATAATGCAGTCATCCTTTGGAAACTGAGTAGGAATAACAACACTATATAAAAACATTTTACTTTCTCGCGCAAAATAATAACTGTTGACGACATCATCATTTAACCGTGTCCAAAAAACAAGAAAATATCAAGATCAATTGTATCAAATATACACAAATTTGTTTAGCCCACTGTTGAAAATTAATTCACATATTTATAAAATTTGATTTCGAATCAAGCCTTGACTGTCGGACAAGGCATATTTGGTATTGTTTTCAGCAGCGAAAGCAAATGGAAGCTCTTCAGATAACCTTTGAAAGTGATATTTGTTTGAAACTGCTTTCAAGATGTCTTGTGCAGCCCTTTATTGTGTAACGCATTAAAGGAAGTATGGTAGATACAGAAAAGACCGGGTTGCTCAGAATCACCTAATTGCAAAAGAACGTATTAAGGCATTGGAAATATGAAAAATCGCCAAAATACCGAAATTAAAGAACAGTTCCAAGATCAAATTTTTCGTGAGTTTTAACACCTACTTGGTTGCTAAAACTCTAAGTTTAAAGTGTCCTTCGTGAAAAACCTACGGCCGCAAAAAGCAGTAAAATTCTCTGTGAGTCCAACACTTACTCGTTTACCAATTTTGTTGCGTTTGAAATTTTTTGGATGAAATTTTCGATATTGGCGTTTCGGGATTTTTACTGCCTCCCAAAATCGGCCCAGTGACACGCCTAATTTGTTAACAAACCAGCAGAGTACTTGCGATTGTCTTGCATTCATGAAATTACTAATTTTACGTGAAAAGGAAAAAACCGACAAGTGAGATACACACGGAACTTTCAATGAAAATGATTTCTTCCTCTATCAAAAGGTAAACAGCGCTTTCCAGCAGCAGATTTTAGAAGCTCAGTGTCTTGAATAGGATATGACGACGGAATACGCATTAGAATTGGTCGCTTCACTGCTGAGATATGCATCTTGATACCGTACCTTATAAAAAGCCGTGATCTTATAAAAAACCGTACTGTGCGTACTTGCCTTCAGCGGCAAATTTACTTTGGGTAGTAAATTTAAATAAGTTACTTTGGGTAGAATAGAAGATATGAATCTTTATGTTTCTTTATATAAAAAGGAGCACTGCGCCCTCCAAAGGAGAATTTTCAAGACTATAAAAAGACCACTGCATTTTTTATAGAACGCATGACAAAATGTCGAAAACCCAATCAAAATTCATCACCCCGTTGCAGAGATATGTAGCTTTAAGACTATAAAGAAGCACAGCGCTCTCCATCGGAAAATTTTAAAGGCTTTAAACAGAACAGCCCACGGCACTCTCCACAGAACGCCTGACATAAAGTCCAAAACCGCATAAAAATTGATTCACCTACCTGGAAAGTAATATGAGCTGCAAATATGCAGTGCTCCTTGGGAATAAAGAAAATAAGAAGTGGTTTACTCAGTTCCGTTGTGGTCGTACCAGCACAAGTGACGCCAAACGTTCAGGTCAACCAAAAGAAGTCGTCACGCCAGAAATCGTCAATAAAATCCATGGAATGATATTGAACAATCAAAGGATGAAAGTTCGTGAGGTTGCTGACGCTATAAGCATCTCAACTGAGTGGGTACATCACATTTTACATGAATATTTGGACATGATAAAGCTATCCGCGCGATGGGTGCCGCGATTGCTCTTCTACCACTCAAAAGGAGTGTTTGGCGATGTTCAACCGCAATCGGAACGCCGTTTCGTTACCGTAGACGAAACATGGATCCATCACATCACAGCAGAGACCAAAGAACAATCAAGTTTCTGAACGTGCGTTCACGTGGGTGAACGTGCGCCAAAGAAAGCCAAGGTGGGTCTGTCGGCCAACAAGGTCATAGCCACAGTTTTTTTGGATGCACGATGTGTCATTTACATCGATTACCTTAAAGAGGATAAAACAGGTAAAAGGGTAAAAAAGTGCTGTTCCAACAGGATAATGGTGCAAAAATTCATATATTGGACTAGAACTGCTACCCCATCCAGCATATTCTCCAGATTATTCCTGTTTCCAGACATTTTCCTGTTTCCAAACCCGAAGAAATGGTTTGGCGGTAAGAGATTCCGGTCGAATGAACGCCTATTTTGAACGCCTTGATAAAATCTATTATTTGGAAGGAATAAAAAAAATTCAAAAACTGGACTAAACGTATCGAGCTAAAAAGATATGTTAAGAAATAAAACGCTTATTTGCCAACGGGCAGAAAACGCTTATTTGCCAATGGGCAGAAAAATTTTTATTTATGGTTTTAGACGATAATTATATATACATATATCGCCGTATTAACTTGCATCTCGTCCAAAAGCTCTTATTCATTCTGTAATTGTTTGAACATATATTGCATGTCGATAAAGTCTAGCTGAATTCGCAGCTGTTGGATCGACATAGTACATACTTACAATCTCTTTATTTTCGCGTAAAGATTGCAACCGAATTATAGTTTTCTCGGGTTGAAGCACTTTCATCCAAATATGAACATCCTCACGCCTACCTTGCGATGACCACTACCACTATTACCTTGTATGAAGATAGTGGACTATTCCGATTCTTTTCAATATCTGTATATATAAAAATGAATGTTTGTTTGTTCCTCATGCATTCCTAAACCGATCATAAACTGATGATGAAATTAAAAAAAATTAAAAAGAAAATGCTTTTTAGTAAAACCAACAACACATTTATAACACGCGTTGTCGCTCAGTCTAATATGTTATGAAATGAAAATTTGAAACGTTTTTGAAAAAAATTTGAAAATTTGAACTCAAATATTTTTGTGGTTGACTTCAAAAATTTAATTAAAAATAGTTGAATATTTAGATTTGGTCAAAACACCCCTGTATAACCATTTTGGGTGGTCGCAAACTACCTCCCACTATGTCAAAAATTTGTTTCACTATATTTCCTATCGATTGGTGTCAAAACAAAATTTGGGTCAAAACACCACCGCGTGAAACATTTTTCGTCATTTCAAACCATACCACGCCCATTTTAACCACTTAGGGGGCGAAGATCTCCAAAATGTATTCTCATTGCACTTTGCATTTTGGGTGGTCGCAAACTACCTCCCACTATGTCAAAAATTTGTTTCACTATATTTCCTATCGATTGGTGTCAAAACAAAATTTGGGTCAAAACACCACCGGGTGAAACATTTTTCGTCATTTTAAACCATACCACGCCCATTTTAACCACTTAGGGGGCGGAGTTCTCTAAAATTTATTCTCATTGCATTTTTACGGCGTAGACCAATTTCAATGCAAAATTTCATCTTCCTGGTAGTTTTGAAATTATGGCTTTTTTTTGCCATTTCAGACCATGCCACGCCAATTTATGGGTCGGAGTTGGCCTCTTAACTATACTTGGATTATTACAAACACTTTAAAAAAAATTGCCAAATCGGTCCATCTGTTCTCAAGTGCTGCAATTACCAACGAACAGAATTTCATTTTGATTATATAGAATAATATGAATTCTGTCTGTAAATCCGTGTTTATAGCTTAATTTCCAAGCATGTAGAGTGAATTTAAAGTTAAAATTTGATTTTAAAATTTTAGACGGGTAGTACCGTCTCTTCTATATGGAGGGTAGCCGGAAAAGTCACGTCAAAAAATAAAATTTAGGTGTTCGGATACCCCATGTTGAGGGGTATCCGAATCACCCCCACGTATGTCCGCGATTTGCCGTAGTTTTCGAGTTATGATTTTTTTAATGAGTTTTTGAAGATTGTCGACCGGATCGGATCGACATAAAAAGTTTTTGTTTTAAATTGTAGAAGGTTTTAAACTAACTGTTTTTAAACTACATAACTGCAACTGCAATCTAGTGCTTCTGTAAAGATACTGCATGTTTTGTTATTTCAACCCTTTAGTAGAAATGATGTCATCACTGACTTGCGCATGTCGAATAAATTGTATTCTGTAGCCATATATTGATTATTTACGTAAAATTTGCGGTGGCAAGTCAACAAACTCATTGGTCATTTAAAATATTTAAAATAGTATTTAAAATTAAGATAATAACAACCGATTGAAATGATAGCATCCTTAGCAATAAAAAACTATAGAATGTAAGCATTTGATATGAAACTATTTTTTAAAGAACTATCCATTCACAACTTTGGATAATGGTATACAATTTCGTTAAATTGTTTGAGGACATTGTGGGACAAATAAATATATTTTAACCATTCATAAGAATTAAAAAGTTTAAAAGTCAAATGTAAAACCCAAGAACCATAACTCCAATATTATGAGAAATTGAAAGGAACGCATAACAATATGAGCTTATTGTGAAAACGCTCACGTTATAAAAATTTATATAAGTGAGTAGAAGCATCCTTGAAACATCCGTTCGCTTATGATTAATTTCATTTACACAAAATTAATTTTTAAAAATGCTTCTTTGAAATTCATGCAGATCTAAAGCCGAAGTTTTATTCTTGAGCTTTATCGTCTCTTTGGGGCGTGGTTAAGATTATAGGAAAACGAATTAGGATGACATAGAGAATTGTCGCATACATTTTCTGTCCTACGACGCATGAGTTGAAATCCTGTTGCTGAAACCAAAATTCTGCCGCATCAAAATATGGTTTCGAAAATGTAATTGAAATGTAATTGAAAAGTCTCATTAAAAGCGTAAGTAATAAACAAAGCGAAAGCAAGAAATAAAACATTTTTACGACAATAAACAAAGACGAACTTCTAAAAACTTTCCATATAGACCTTGTCGTTCCACTAGTATGAGCAGAAAAGAAATATAAATCATATTTTCACAATTATTTATATAAAAATAGGGTCTTCACTTGAGAAATAAAAAACCAAAATTTAATCTAACGCAAATCTTAACAATATTTTATTAAAATTAAATATATTTTTAATTTTCAGTCGAAAAATAGAGAATATCGGAAAAATGACACAAATGACTCAGGATGAGATCATTAGTAATACCAAAACTGTGCTGCAAGGCCTTGAGGCATTGCGTGTCGAACACGTTTCACTTATAACAGGCATGGGCGAATCGCATAGAGATATTGAAAAAAAGGAAATCGTTACAAAGAATATAGAATATATTGAACTGGGTTTAAGCGAGGCTCAGGTAATGATGGCATTATCATCGCATTTACAAAATGTAGAAGCTGAGAAGCAAAAATTAAAAACTCAAGTGAGAAGATTGCATCAGGAAAATGCTTGGCTTAGAGATGAATTGGCGAACACACAGCAAAAATTCCAGGCTTCTGAACAATTAGTAGCGCAATTAGAAGAGGAAAAAAAGCATTTAGAATTCATGGCATCTGTGAAAAAATATGATGATAGTCAAGAACAGGAAGAATCATGTGAAAAGTCCAGAGCCGATCCTGTAGTTGAGTTATTTCCAGATGATGATCATGAGGACAGAAACCAAATGTGTCCAACACCGCCTAGTCAGTTTGTGAATCAAACTTCGGGTTATGAAATTCCAGCCCGTTTGCGAACTTTGCACAATCTTGTAATTCAATATGCTTCTCAAGGAAGGTATTTTTAATAAAATGAAACTTAAAGGCGCAGCATTAATTATATATATTTAGATACGAAGTTGCCGTTCCGTTATGTAAACAAGCACTTGAAGATCTGGAGAAAACAAGTGGGCATGATCATCCAGATGTTGCGACAATGCTTAACATCCTAGCATTGGTTTATCGGGATCAGGTATTTGATTTTAAAATTGTGAACATTAAAATGTATTGCATAAAATTCATTTACAAAAAAAGTGGGAAAAGGTTACAAATCTGAATTCGTTTTTTAATTCTTGGCAGGATATAAATTCAAATAAACATTGTATAATCTAAGATTATGCAGATGTAGCTTTTATTTAACAAGAGATAAATTCTATAAAATGATATTTATAATTACTACAGTTTTTGCATGGTTAAGGTGGATCCCTTTAGGCCCGATTTCAAAATGTATGGAACTAATCTACCGATTAACATTAGTTTTTACCAACATCCGATTACCTAACCTGATTATGGGCCAATTGTAGTAGATCACGTGGGCTCTGTTACACTTCTCATAATTTGCAAATAGCTGATTTCGATTATGAACAAGTTACAAAATCCCAGACACATTTTGTTTTGAAAAATTATAACGCTTTTTTTACAAAAAGGCTTATATTTTTGAACAAAAAGGTTGTTAGATAGTCTTAGACAAATAAAGCAATTATCATCCTCTACAAAAAATTCCCTATTACTTTAAAACTACTTTTATATATATTTCTTCCTTTTTATTTTCTGGATAGGAAGATGAAAGAGAGCCTATTTCATGTAAATTTCTTTTTCTCACGCTATTTCTATTTAAAAGCGCCAATTAACATTTGTGGAATTTAGGCAGGACTTGTCAAAGTCAATTGCTACCTCATCTTCCTCTTAAGTTAAGCGGAACATTAATCGAGATTTCTGATTTAATCAGACATTGCTAAAACGAAGTTGTTTCTATCCTTCGTTTAAAGTGATGTTTAACACTTAGCCGGACATTGTGAAAACCGAGCCTTAGTAAATCATAAACATTAAATTTTTAGATAACTACACGTTTCCTGAAAAAAATTTTTTACCCGTGTGTAATTTCGTAATCTATCCAGACTCCCGAAAACCCTCCTTCCGGGTTCGTTTACTTTGAGCGTTGAGCTGGCGGGAGGTGAAGAAATAGGTGTTAAGAGTAAAAAAACACAGTCTGTGTGCCTATAATTATGACAGTGGACTAAGGTTAGTTTGGAGATACATATTTGAGTTTTGAGGTATGCTATACTTAAAAATGTTTGAGGGAAATGATCCAATATATTATCTTGATATATTGGATTAATTTATGTTAATAAAATTTTGTGTGTAACTTGTAAGGAAAGGTGATCTTTTAAGGCTACAAATTACTCAGTTCATTTTTATACCCTACACCCCATGGGATGAGGGTATATTCACTTTGTTTCTCCGTTTGTAACACATTGAAGGAGGCGTGGCAAGTATAGAAAAGTATATACATATGTATATTCTGGCTCAGAATCACCTCCTGAGTCGATTTAGCCCTGTCCGTTCGTCTGTCTGTCCGTCTGTGGAAATCACGATTACAGGAGAACGAACAGAGGGGAGCACCACTAAATCCCACATTACAAAATCCAACAAGAATAAAATCCAACATTTAAAATTTTGAGAATCCAACAGTACAAAATCCAACATTGGAAAATCCAACAATACAAAATCCAGCTTATTAAAAATCCATTTCGTTAAGTATTTCAGATGTCCTTTAAAAAAAACAATTTTGTTGACTTGTTGAGAAGGCATTGTTGTGGCCGAAGGCCGCCATGCAGAAAGACAGGGTCAAGAAAACTTTACATTACCAAGAGGATTATGTTGATTAAGGGTTATAATCCTTGTAATAATCAACGCAGGAAAACCCTGTATAAAAAAAGCGTTTACATTTCCGATAGGATTTTGGGAGTTATTTTCATTGGGAGTTAATTCATTATTTTTTGGGAGTTTATTCATTTTAATTGGGAGATAATTCATACTTGGAAAAAGTTGGGAGTGAATTCATATTTTCGTTGGTAGTTAATTCATATTTTTTGGGAGATAATTCATTTTAATTGGGAGTTAATTCATCTTTGAAAAAAGTTGGGAGTTAATTCGTATTTTCATTAGGAGTTAATTCATTATTTTTTTGGAATTAATTCATACTTGGAAAAAGTTGGGAGTTAACTCATATTTTCATTGGAAGTTAATTCATTTTTTTTGGGAGTTAATTCATTTTCATTGGGAGTTAATTCATATTTGAAAAAAGTTGGGAGTTAATTCATATTTTCGTTGGAGTTAATTCATATTTTTTGGGACTTAATCATTTTAATTGGGAGATAATTTATACTTGGAAAAAGTTGGGAGTTAATTCATATTTTCGTTGGGAGTTAATTCATATTTTTTGGGAGATAATTCATTTTAATTGGGACTTAATTCATATTGGAAAAAAGTTGGGAGTTAATTCATATTTTCGTTGGAGTTAATTCATATTTTTTGGGACTTAATTCATTTTAATTGGGAGATAATTCATACTTGGAAAAAGTTGGGAGTTAATTCATATTTTCGTTGAGAGTTAATTCATTTTTTTTGGGAGTTAATTCGTACTTGGAAAAAGTTGGGAGTTAATTCATATTTTCATTGGGAGTTAATTCATATTTTTTTGGGAGTTAATTTATTGCAATTGATTTTTCTGAATAAAAAATACGTTGATATGTTCCCATTGAATTTTATTAATGGAATGAAAAACTTTTCAGTAAAATGAAAATATTTGACAAAAGTTTTTCATCTGAAAAACTAGATACTAGATTTATGTTGAGTATATAAACAAAGTGTTGTACATTACAAAGTATATATTCCAAGGAGTGTTGGAATATAACACTTTATAACACTCAACACTTTATAAAAATATTTAACATAAACCAAACAGTTCTGTGAACTTGCTATGTTTTATTTTTGGCAAATTCTTTGTTAACACATCTGCAACCATATCATTTGTTGAAATATAATTTATTTCTATTTGTTTGTTTTTGACAACATCTCGAACATGATGATATCGGACATCGATATGCTTGCTGCGGGCGTGATTATCGGGTTCTTTGCAAGTTGCTGCGCGCTTAAGTTGTCACTCATTGAAATAATAGGATGATCCATTTTGTGTAATTCCGTTTCCGATAGTTTCCAATTTTCTTAGGTAAATAGCTTCCTTAGCAGCAATAGATAATGCCATATATTCCGCTTCTGTACTACTTAAAGCTATGGAGGTTTGCTTTTTCGATTCCCAAGAGAATACAGCTCCTGCTAAGAAGTATGCGTATCCTGTGTACGATTTCCAGTCAGAATTATCTGAAGCCCAGTCTGCATCTACATATCCATAAATTGATTTACCTTCCCTTTTATATTGAAGCTTCAAATCAATAGTTTTTGATAAGTATCGTAAAATATGTTTTGCGCCTGTTAAATGTTCAATGTGAGGCGTTGTGTTTCGTTTTGAAAGCTTGCACACTGAATGTAAAATATCCGACCAGTCAATATTATAGCAATTCACTTGAAACCCAGGATCTAAAGGTGTTGAAACTGATCTACAGTTTTCCATATTTTGTTGTTTCAATAAATTTTTTATATATTGTTTTTGGCATAGTGAAATATTACCAGTTTCTCCTTCTCTTTCAACTTCCATACCTAAAATGTATTGAAGTGGACCTTTGTCTACCACGTCGAAAGCATCAGATATCTTCTTCTTGATTTGAATAAGTTCTATTTTACTGCTACTTACTAAAATTAAGTCATTCACATATACAGCTATGAAGTTGTAAGACCCGTTTTTATTCTTCTTATACAAACATGGTTCGGAATCGCAAGGTATGAAACCTATACTTTTTAATACCTGATCTAGTGTAATATTCCATTCACGACCGGATTGTTTAAGTCCGTAAATGGCTTTATTGAGTTTTAGAACTTTTGTAGGAAATCTTTGATCTACGAAACCATTTGGCTGCTTCATATATACATTGTCATGCAAATCGCTATTAAGGTACGCTGTAGTTACGTCCATTTGATGCATGTGTAAATTGTGTTCTACTGCTAATGCTATCAACATTCTGATGGTTGCATAACGAACTACGGGAGAAAATGTTTCTTTATAATTAATCCCAAGTTGTTGGCTACAACCTTTTGCAACCAGTCGAGCCTTAAATCTCTCTATATGACCTTCTTTATCCTTTTTAAGAGTAAAAACCCATTTGCAATTTACTATTCTTTGATCGTTCGGTAAATCGACTAATGACCATGTTTTGTTATTGATAAGAGATTCGTATTCCTTTTTCATAGCACACTGCCATTCTTTGGCGTGTTGACTATTTAATGCCTCCTCAACTGTTATTGGAATGGAAATTTCATTATTCATACAGTTTAGGACGTTATATTGTTTTCGCGGTCGTCCGCGTTGGCCAGTTCGAATAATTTTGGGTCTACCAGGCCCAATCTTTTGCTGCTGTTGCAATGCTTGATCTTGTTGTGGTTCTGTTTCGACAATGCTACCGTCATTTTCTACGTTTTGTTCAGCATCAGTGAAATTGTCAGATTCTGAACTTATCGAGTCTTCTGAAATGCTAACATTTACATTCTCAACATTTCTTTCTCCTTCTACAACCAAGTTTATTTCCTTTCTTATAGGCTCAGTAGTTTTATCTATAAATTCAATAAGGTCTATTCTATCGAACCTTGATTCTTTTGCCATGTTTTCCGTATTTTCTTTTGAAATTCCTTCGTATTTTAAGAATTTAGTTTCATCAAATCGAACATCCCTTTTTTCTACGATTTGACCTTTAACTGGATCGTACAAGCGATAAGCTTTTGAAGTTAGAGAGTAACCTACCATAATGTATTCCCTCCCTTTTGCTTTGAACTTCTTTCTTTGGGTTTTATCTAATCCATAAGCGATAGATCCAAAAATTTTTATGTGCTTAACGTTAGGCTTTTTCTGTGTCCACATTTCGTGAGGAGTTTTAAAGTTCAAAATTTTTGTAGGTGATCGATTTCTTAAATAGACAGCTGTAGCCACAGCCTCAGCCCACAAAGTTTCGTTAAGACAAGAATGAATAAGCATAGTACGGGCCATATCGACTAATGTTCGATTGGCGCGTTCCGCAACTCCATTTTGTTGTGGAGTATACGGTACTGTTAGCTGTCCCACAATGCCATGTTCACTTAAGAAATTATTAAATGGCTTATTGTGCCATTTATCAAACTCTGTGCCATTATCACTTCGCAAAGCCTTAATATGTTTGCCTGTCTGACACCTTCCATTGATTTAAATTCTTTGAATTTACTTAAAACTTGGTCTTTACTTTTGATGAAGTATACAAAGATCCTTCGTGACATGTCGTCAATAAATGTAAGAAAATACAAAGATCCACCTACTGAACTTTTCCTAATCGGTCCACATAAATCTGTGTGAATCAAATCTAACACATTTTCTGCGCGGTTTTGTGAATCTTTCGGAAACGGTTTACAATGTATCTTCGACTTCATGCATGTTTCACATTGCAAATTTCTTGGAAAATTCTTTATATTAATTCCACTTACCATTTCTTCCTTAGACAGATCAGCTAAGCTTTGAAAATTCAAATGACCATAACGCATGTGCCATTTCATGTTTCTTCTTTGGGCTTTCAACAATATACTGCTACTATTATTTTTGATTGGTGCGAATTGATTATTAAAATTTACGATCATACCATTTTGGACTGCTTTGGACACTGACATAAAATTTGCTTGCAAATCGGGGACAAATAAAATTTCTTTAAGAATTATGTCGTTAGGCCTTGATTTTATTGTTACGTTACCTATTCCTTCAGCTTGAATGTATTGGTTACCTGCAAGTTCGATCCTTTCATTATATTTCTCCAATGTTTGGAACATTGATCCATAACAACACATATGTGTGGTTGCTCCACTGTCAAGGCACCATACGCTTCTAGAGAGTCAGTGTGAGTCGGTACCCGCGAGAAGAGTAAATGATTGCAAATTTTGATTGCTGGATTTCTTTTCCGCTCTGCATTTAGCCGCCAAATGTCCCTTCTTTCCGCAATTGTAGCATTTTCCATCAAATTTTGACCCGTTTTTGTTTCTGTTATCGCCTCTTTGTTGTCTTGAATACTGACCTTTTGCTATGAAAGCCTGTTGTGCATCAGCAGGGCTTTGCGTCTGATTGGTTTGCTGAAACTGACGTTAATTTTCTTCCGTAACTTTCAGCTTCAAAGTTGTCAAATTTGGCAACTGATCGCGAGTTTCCATAGCGATCACAAAGTTATCAAAGGATGGTGGAAGGCTGGAAAGTAAAATTATTACTAATTGCTCCTCAGGAATTATGATATTGGTTTCAAGAAGTTTTTCAACAATATCCGTAAAAGAATTTAGATGTTTGACCACATTGTCTTCATCCAACATCCTAAGATGAAGCAATTTCTTATAAAGGGTCACTTTTCTGGCTGGTCCTTGCGGTTGATACAGATCTCTTAACTTTCTCCATGCCTCTTTGGAAGATTTGCAGTGTCTTACGTAGTTGATTTGCGATGGTTTAATGCTTAGCATGATGGATGCCAAAGCCTTCTCGTCTGCCAGGATCCATTTTCTTGCATCTGAGGAATCTTCGTCCTCCGGTTTTTCCGAGCTACCGTTTACAATGGTCCATTGTTCTGTACAAACCAGGATACTGCGCATATGTACACTCCATGATTGATAGTTGCTTTCATCGAGTTTCTCTATTTTATATAACGATGATGAAGTAATTTCTTAATCTTTAGAATGGGTCCTGGGCCTATAACCTATTGCAATTAATTTTTCTGAATAAAAAATACGTTGATATGTTCCCATTGAATTTTATTAATTGAATGAAAAACTTTTCAGTAAAATGAAAATATTTGACAAAAGTTTTTCATCTGAAAAACTAGATACTAGATTTATGTTGAGTATATAAACAAAGTGTTGTACATTACAAAGTATATATTCCAACATAATTCATACTTGGAAAAAGTTGGGAGTTAATTCATATTTTCATTGGGAGTTATTTCATTTTTTTGGGAGTTTATTCATATTTCAATGAAATTATCTCTGCCGCAGCTAAAGGCCGCCACGCGGAAAAACCTGTATGCAAAAGACCTCACATGACCGTGAGGATTCTGCTGATTGAGGGTTATGATCCCTGCCGCGGCCAAAGGCCGCCACACGAAAAAGCCTGTATGCAAAAAAACTCACATGACTCACGTGAGGATTCTGCTGATTGAGGGTTATGATTCCTGCCGCAGCCGAAGGCCGCCACACGGAAAAGCCTGCATGCAAAAAAACTCACATGACCGTGAGGATTCTGCTGATTGAGGGTTATGATTCCTGTCGCAGCCGAAGGCCGCGAAAAGACTGTGCGAAAAGACTTCACACGGAAAAGACTATGCAAAAAGCTCTCACAACCGTGAGGATTCTGTTGATCCCTGCCGCGGCCGAAGGCGTCCTTCGATAATAATCCTCAATCAGCAGAGTCCTCACGGTCATGTGAGTTTTTTTGCATATAGGCTTTTCCGTGTGGCGGCCTTCGGCTGCGGCAGGGATCATAACCCTCAATCAGCAGAATCCTCACGGTCATGTAAGTTTTTTGCATATAGGCTTTTCCGTGTGGCGGACTGCGGCCGCGGCAGAAATCATAACCCTCAATCAGCAGAATCCTCACGGTCATGTGAGGTTTTTTGCATACAGACTTTTCCGTGTGGCGGCCTTCGCCCGCGGCAGGGATCATAACCCTCAATCAGCAGAATCCTCACGTGAGTCATGTAAGTTTTTTTGCATACAGGCTTTTTCGTGTGGCGGCCTTTGGCCGCGGCAGGGATCATAACCCTCAATCAGCAGAATCCTCACGGTCATGTGAGTTTTTTTGCATACAGGCTTTTCCGTGTGGCGGCCTTCGGCCGCGGCAGGAATCACAACCCTCAATCAGCAGAATCCTCACGGTCATGTAAGTTTTTTGCATATAGGCTTTTCCGTGTGGCGGCCTCCGGCCGCGGCAGAAATCATAACCCTCAATCAGCAGAATCCTCACGGTCATGCGAGGTTTTTTGCATACAGGCTTTTCCGTGTGGCGGCCTTCATAACCCTCAATCAGCAGAATCCTCACGTGAGTCATGTGAGTTTTTTTGCATACAGGCTTTTTCGTGTGGCGGCCTTCGGCCGCGGCAGGGATCATAACCCTCAATCAGCAGAATCCTCACGGTCATGTAAGTTTTTTGCATATAGGCTTTTCCGTGTGGCGGACTGCGGCCGCGGCAGAAATCATAACTCAATCAGCAGAATCCTCACGGTCATGTGAGGTTTTTTGCATACAGGCTTTTCCGTGTGGCGGCCTTCGCCCGCGGCAGGGATCATAACCCTCAATCAGCAGAATCCTCACGTGAGTCATGTGAGTTTTTTTGCATACAGGCTTTTCCGTGTGGCGGCCTCCGGCCGCGGCAGAAATCATAACCCTCAATCAGCAGAATCCTCACGGTCATGCGAGGTTTTTTGCATACAGGCTTTTCCGTGTGGCGGACTGCGGCCGCGGCAGAAATCATAACCCTCAATCAGCAGAATCCTCACGGTCATGTGAGTTTTTTTGCATACAGGCTTTTCCGTGGGCGCCCTTCGGCCGCGGCAAGGATTGCAACCCCCAGTAGGCAAAACCCCGCTTCAAACCGCATTTTTTTTGGGAGTTGTTTTATTTTCATCGGGAGTATATCATATTTGAATAAAGTTAGGTGTTAACTCATATCCTGATTGGGAGTTAATTCATATTTTCATTGGGAGTTAATTCATTTTTTTTGGGAGTTAATTCATACTTGAAAAAAGTTGGGAGTTAATTCATATTATCATTGGGAGTTAATTCATTTTTTTTTTTTGGGAGTTAATTCATACTTGGAAAAAGTTGGGAGTTAATTCATATTTTCATTGGGAGTTAATTTGTATTTTTTGGGAGTTAATTCATTTCAATTGGGAGTTAATTCATATTTGAAAAAAGTTGGGAGTTAATTCATATTTTCGTTTCGAAGTTAATTCATATTTTTTGGGAGTTAATTCATTTCAATTGGGAGTTAATTCATATTTGAAAAAAGTTGGGAGTTAATTCATATTTTCGTTGGGAGTTAATTCATATTTTTTGGGAGTTAATTCATTTTAGTTTGGAGTTAATTCATAATCGAAAAAAGTTGGGAGTTAATTCATATTTTCATTGGGAGTTAATTCATATTTTTTTGAGAGTTAATTCATACTTGGAAAAAGTTGGGAGTTAATTCATATTTTCATTGGGAGTTAATTCATTTTTTTTGGGAGTTAATTCATTGGGAGTTAATTCATAGCGCCGAGTTTGTATTATCGAGAGGATTTTGTTGATTGAGGATTATAATCCTTGCCACGACCGAAGGCCGCCACGCAGAAGAACCCTTAATGCAGAAAGAGTATCATTACATTATTATTACATTATTGCCACGGCCGAAGGCCGCCACGCAAGACCGGAAGACCCTGTTTGCAATTTATACAGTTTTTCCGGCATCTTTAATGAATTTAATAATTATATGGTGGATTTTGTGCCTGTTGGATTTTGTGCTGTTGGATTTTGTGTAGTTGGATTTTGTACAGGTGGATTTTCAAATGAAAGTGAAAGTGAATTCAAGTGAAATTTTATACCCAACCCCGAACAGAGGTATATTCATGAAATTTGGAACGAAACTTCATTGTTATCCTACGCTGTTTAGTATTGAAAATGGGGAAAGTTGGATTAGTGCCACGCCTACTTTTTATAGCGAATATGAATCCATCCTATTCCTATTGAGCTTATAGCTCAATTTCTCAGCTTGTAGAGTGAATTTTAAGCTAAAATTTTTTTTTCTGAGACCACCATTTTAGAATAAAATATTCTCCCAAAAATGGGCGTGATCCCCCTACTGGTGTACCATAACATATAATGAGGTTTTTGGTAGGAAAAGCGGTGTTGTAGATGAGTTAATCGATCAAAATTTTTTATATCTGGAAATAAAATGAAAGTAGGTGTCACCCGCCCACTTTTTGTCATCACTTCGACGGATGCGGGTGTAGGGTATATTAGCTTCGGCCAGGCCGATGTTAACGTTCTTACTTGTTATAATTAAACGATTCGCTGAAAGCAGCCTTCACATATACTGAGGTGGAAAATTCCTAAGATAAAAATAAATTTATTTGCAAGAAGTTTTCAAAATTACGGCCAAGTTCCTGTTCTGTGTTTTAAAAAAGAATTAAAGCCGATCCGGTCGAAAATTTTTAAAAGCCCATTAAAAAAATCATAACTTGAAAACTACGAAAGATCGTGGACATACATATGTACATGGAGGTGATTCGGATACCCCTCAATATTAGGCACATAAATTTTATTTTTGGACGTGACTTTTCAGGCCACCCTGTATATAAAAAATGTTGACTGGTTACAAAAACCACGATTACAGGAGAACGAGAAGAAGCATCGTCATGAAATTCGCCACGTCATGAATATTAGAGAGAATATTCTCTCCCATGCTTTTTGATTTAACCTACGTATGAACTACATATACATATATTAATGCATATGATTCAAGGTTTTTTAGCTTTTAGCTAGTTTACGGTATTTGTGAAAGTCATCTCACAAAAAATGGGCGTGGCACGTCCACTGGTATACAATAACGCTTCCATTTTTATACCCTACACCCGAAGGGTGTATACCCTCGTATAGTAACTTTGTTCTTCCGTTTGAAACGCATTAAAGAAAGCGTGGCAGGTATAGAAAAGGATATACTCGTATATTCTGTCTCAGAATCACCTCCTGAGTCGATTTAGCCCTGTCCATCCATCTGTCCGTCTGTCTGTCCGTGTTATGTATGACTTTAAATTGGCACCTGTTGATTGAATGGATGGGAAATGGATATATGGAATGCATAAGTTCTGCATGTGCAATCTGTGTGTCTTGATTCCCTTTTGTTTTACTGATTTAGGCGGTGGTCGGCGCTTAATCTGACTCCAGCGTGATGGCACACCGTTGGTTTAAGCCTTTTTAAGGCAGGCACCCACGTTACACACCAGAGACTGTCTGTCTGTCCGTTCGTCCGTCTGCGAAAATCACGATTACAGGAGAACGAATAGAGGTATCGTCATGAAATTTGATACGAATATTCTTGGTTATCCTTGACTATTTGGTATTGAAAATGGGAAAAATCGATGCCACGCCTACTTTTTATCGTGAATATAAATTCATCCGTGCCTTTAGCTTAATTTCTAAGCATGTAGAATGAATTTACAGCTAAAATTTTATTTCCGAGTCCACCGTCTGAGGTTAAAATGTACTTCCCAAAATGGGCGTGGCCTGCCCACTGGTGACAAAAACTACAATTTCAGGAGAACGAGGAGAAGTATCGTTATGAAATTTGGCATGATTATTCTCTTCAGTGTATACTCGGATAACGCGTTAGGCTGCGGTTTCGCTAAGAGCGTTTTTTGTTGGCGCATATCAGCGCTTCAACGCGCAAGCAGTAAAATCTATGTGATTCGGGTGTTGTGTTTTTAGTTAGCTTAATTACATAGCGTGAACTCTAGCGTCATCGCGCTATGCGAAGCGAAAAAAAAAAACGCTGTGATTTAAGTTTCGTTTTTCAAGCGCCTAGAAGCGAATATTCAGTGTAAAATAAACGGTTAAAAAGAACGTTTAACGTCGCTTTGTGAGACATGAAAAATAGAAAACATTCCGATAGGAATATTTATTCAAACTTGTGGGAAGACATGTACGAGGTCTGTTTAAAAAGTATCGCGAATTTTGTAATTAACGCGGATTACGTATATTCGATTTTGAATTTTTTTTGTGGCGTTATGTTGTTGCTCATGTCCCTTACTAATGCTGACAAGTTCGGCCACTTTGAATGTTCACTTAATTTTTTTACAGCTATTTTGCTTGGACGTGTTTGCCTCTGGAGCAGATATTTCAGTCACACTTAATTTTTGAACTGTTTAAATATTTAGATTAAGAAAGAATATACGTTTTCAAAACTTTCAGTGAATATGGGAAACTCATTCCTATTCTAGGAACACAGCAGATTTATTAGTCTACGGTTCCGATTCCGATACCTGAAAAAGTGTCGATACTTCCGATTAACGATTCCGATTCCAAGAATCGTCCCATGATAGTGTCAACCCAGCCTACGCGCCCTAACCTTTTGATGCTTTCAATGGGAAACACCCTGTATATTTTATTATATATAAAAACAAAATATTAAGGAAACTTTTCATATATATCGTCAATTTAAATGCATATAAATAAATAAGTATTTAACTTAACATAAGTTATAATACATAACTTTAGCATTTTTTATTAATTAATTTAATGGATTCCATAAATTTTTTCAGAATAAATATAAGGAAGCAGCGAACCTTTTAAATGACGCACTATCTATACGGGGTAAAACTCTGGGAGAAAACCATCCTGCAGTAGCAGCAACGTTAAATAACTTAGCTGTTTTATATGGAAAACGTGGTAAATACAAAGATGCGGAGCCCTTATGTAAAAGAGCTTTGGAAATTCGGGAAAAAGTATTAGGAAAGGATCATCCAGATGTCGCGAAGCAACTGAATAATCTAGCTTTATTATGCCAAAATCAAGGAAAGTATGATGAAGTTGAAAAATATTACCAACGTGCTCTTGAAATATATGAGTCAAAGCTTGGACCTGACGATCCTAATGTTGCTAAAACTAAAAATAATCTAGCCAGCTGTTACCTTAAACAAGGAAAGTATTCCGAAGCCGAAATGTTATATAAGCAGGTTCTAACACGTGCTCATGAAAGAGAGTTTGGTACTATAGACAGTAAAAATAAACCCATATGGCAGGTAAGTTGATTTTTTTTCGCTCGTCATATTCTCATATTTTAGCAGAGGTAACACATTTGCGTCACAAGTACCCTAGTGGTTGCATGGCTGCCACTGTTAGTTTCATTCTAATGACAAAACAGTGCCATCTTGTAGGTATACCCTACACCCGAAGGATGAGTGTATATTCACTTTGTTCTTCCGTTTGTAACGCATTAAAGGAGGCGTGGCAGGTATAGAGAAGTATATATATTCTGGCTCAGAATCACCTCCTGATTCGATTTAGCCATGTCCGTCCGTCTGTCGGTCTGTCTGTCCGTCCGTCTGTGGAAATCACGATTATTCTAATATTAAGTACGAATATTCTTTGTTATCCTACGCTGTTTGGTATTGAAAATGGGGAAAATCGGATCAATGCCACGTCTACTTTTTATAGCGAATATGGATTCATCCTTGCTTATAACTCAATTTCTTAGTTTGTAGAGTGAATTTTGAGCTAAAATTTTTTTTCTGAATCCACCATCTTAAAATAAAATATTCTCTCAAAAATTAACGTGGTACGCCTACTGGTGTACCATACCATATAATGAGGTTTTTGGTAGGAAAAGCGATGCTGTAAATGAGTTAATCGATCAAAATTTACTATTTGTAAGTGATATGGAAGTGGGCGTAACCCGCCCACTTTTTATCCTCCCTTCGACTGATGCGGGTGTAGGGTATATGAGCTTCGGCCAGGCCGAAATTAAAGCCCTTACTTATTTTTATTTCACTTCATTAAATGTAATTGTAAATACATGTACATATGTAGTGAACATTGTAAAGTCAAAAGTTCAAAATTGATGTTAGAAGAAAAATTCTAAATTTCAAAAACTAACATAGTAATTCTTATAAATGCTTTCTTCCGAATGAAAAAATTTTTTCAAACTTATTCGGTCTTATTCATAAAAAAAAAAATTAAACTGCCTTAAAAATCTGTTGTCGGCAAAATGTTTTTTAACTTTAAAAAGCCTTTTTAAAATCTGTTATTAACATAAACACATTTAATTAGTTTTGTAGTTAAAAATGGTTTTTGACAAATTTTTTTACGATGAAACGACATCGTTTTTGAATTTGTCAGTTTTTTTTTTATGCTCCAAATAATTTATAGAAAGTTATTAAGGGGGTAATGCTAAGGGGGTAATTTTAAGGTTTCAAACACCCCGACCATATTAAAAGGGAATTTTTTTTCTAATTTTGTAGAGTAAAATAATTTATTGAATTTTATTATGATAGAAGAGGCGAAGTTTCAATCAGATTCAGATAACTATGTTCTAATTGTATAGAATATAAACAAAAGTTTTTTTAAAATATTTTGGCACTAGGATATGTAATAAGGACAGAATGATGTTTTTCGTCCTAACTAAGGTCAAACTAATAATTCCTTCACAATTGTTTATATTTTGAATGGTATTACTTTATTTTTAATGTATGTAAGTACATTTCGATCAACATCACCGCCAGAAATTTGAATGAGAAATAATATACATATGTATATTTATGTAATATGTTATGTAATACCCCCAGATTCTTGAAAATTATAAATAAATTACCTTTTACGATTAACATGACTTAAAGTTTAAAGACCCCAAGAAATTTTTACTTGTGGAGCCTTAAATTTAGTTAAATTTTAATTTAATCTAAAGCAATTAATATTTGCGACATGTAGGATTTTCATCGTTTACCAAACGATAAATTATCGTCTCCAACGATAAATTAAAGAATTCGGCTCGTTTTGCGAGTATGTTCTTAGAGAAATTTTTAATAACCAAATCGGAGAACTTAATAGTAACTTAATAACTGATCAATACGGCATTTAAATGTGTATTCCATTATGCATGTACATAATAATCATTGCGCGAGCTTTGTCACGAACAAAATCTCACTGTAAAACTATTGACAGAACACTAAGCTTTTTCATTAAGTCAGTGATGGGGCTATGTCATCCCCTTTTCAGGCTAATAGAGCTCTCGGTAATGAGAAAAACGTCACCTGATCCTCACCATCAAATAGATACCTTTGTACCACGAGACAAGTTCATCCAGTTGCTCAGCGCTTAATATACATATAAGTCGTACACTTGTGCAACAATGCAATAATTTTTTGTAAGCACTTGTTGTTGGTTATACCTCTGCTTGAGACACCGAAGGTACTCAAATTTTTCAATACATACGTCGAAAAAGCGTTGAATGATGGGAGTCACTTCTGCAAAGCGGGAAATTTGCAGTCATCGTTCCATATAGCGGTCAAGCAAAGTTGAGTTGAGTTGAGTTGAGAAATGGTCCGTACATGATGTCTAACAGCTTACGTTTTACCACTATGTGTAGCGTCAACCCAAAAGAAAATTTGATTAACAAATTAAAATGCAAACGGTTTTATTAGGTCCTGCTCGGTTTTATTTTATATATTTTCATCTATCAAAATTTGACAAACCGGTTTGTCTCCAATCCAAAATTGACAAGGGATGACGGAAATTCGTTCCAACGCCTAAAAGGCATTGATGACTGTATTTTAAAATCTGTCAACTTACAAACCTCATACAAATACTTTTTCAGGTAAAAATTTTTTATGAATAACGTTTTTTAGAATTTTTCTTACAAACAGTTTACAAGAGCTTTGTAAGTTTCTATGAATATGACCTATTGTGTATATTTATCTATTTAATATATGTATTTATATTTTTTAAAAACAGGTGGCTGAAGAACGTGAAGAACACAAATACGACAATCGCGAAAATACTCCTTATGGCGAATATGGAGGATGGCACAAAGCTGCTAAGGTGGATTCTCCTACTGTTACTACAACTTTAAAAAATCTTGGCGCGCTTTATAGGCGTCAGGGAATGTTTGAAGCTGCTGAAACATTAGAAGATTGTGCTTTTCGAAGCAAGAAAGAAGCTTTGGATTTAGCAAAGCAAACTAAAGTCGCCCAATTATTAAGTGGTGGCGATAAACGTCGAACAAAAAACTACAAGGAAGACTGTGAACCTGTCGATGAGGTATTTTGTATTTCTTGTGTGTACTTATATATTTTCACTTATGAGTGATATTGGCAGTGACAGTTCAAAACCAAAAGTTATAATCAAAACTTAAAAATGTCTAGAAGCTAAAATGTCTAAAATGTCGCAGAAGCTGTCAAGATTCAGAGGAGGAGGAAACTATTTTCCACTTACTCTGTGGGTGTGCAGCACTTGCAAATAAAAGATTCGTACATTTGGGATCTCACTTCTTTCAGGCCTTGTCTGACCTAAAGGATGCAGCAATAATGCAAATAAAAAGATCCGTGGTTGGTTCAGGCTGGTTTACAGCAACATATGGGCAGCGAAGCTATCACAAGGTAACATGTTTTTGGTCTGAGGAAGCCTAAGTGAGCTAGTATAACACTACCTGCCACCCAACCTGACTTAACCTAAGAATGCAATAAGAATGTCCTTACAAGTTTCCTTTTTGTCGGGTGGAAACCCTCATGGGCTCTAGCGCTAGGTCCACTGAGCGCCAGGAGTGTGATCTCACTAAAACCACATCGGCTCGTGTTCATCCTCCCCATGCGACCTTCGTTAAGCATTTTACCGTGGGGGAGTTGGCTTAAACAGCTCCTTCTGCCCTTCTAGCTCTTTCCAGCCTTCTCTTCTCGGCGATAACTATTACCGCCATTCTACTTACAGCATTCCATTGTTGGAGATCTTCTAGCATAAAGCTAACAAAATTTTCTTGCGTAATCTGCATGCCAAAACTTTGGTTCAGATCGCTCTGAAAATGTCTGTAATATGGACAAGTGAGGAAAATATGTTTAGCGTCCTCAATAACGGGCCCACAATGCGGACAAAACGGATCCGGCTCGTGTCCAAATCTATATAGGATTTGAAGCAGCCATGACCACTTGCGCTAGATGGAAATTCACCTCCCCGTACGATGTCCCATAGCCAGGAGTCTAGATGCCGAACAAGTTGCTATGTCCATTGTCCTTTCTCAGCACATTGCCATTGCCTCTGTCACTTCTCAATAGTCGCTTCCCGCCTTGACGAAAACGATGTTCAGGCATGTCATCTCGAGCATGAGTTGCTTCTATTACCATTAGCTCAAGTGGTAATAAACCCGCGAGCACAAGCGCCGCATCCTCGGAATAGCTCTGAGCCAGTATTGCTTTTGATCAAAGGGGTGCTCTTTACATTATAATTGACTTAGTTGCCGTCGTCGCTGTTTAGGTCCAAATGTATGCGCCTGCAGCCTTGCGCTGGGTGTAAGTTAAATGGGATGCGAAGTTCAAACGACGATCTATCATCACTCCCAGGTATTTTATAAAAGGCCTTAATGTGATTACTGAGTCACCAACCCTTATATCAATGACCACAACTTTTTCCCTGCTGCTTATTAGTACAGCTTCGGTTTTGTGCTCTGCCAATTTTAGGCCCACTGAGCAAAGCCAACTCCTAATACGCTGTATAGCCACATTAGCTGCCTCCTTAATCTCGTCAAGGTGCTTAGCCACAACAACTATACCGATATCATCAGTAAAACAAACAATCTTTGCAGATCCAGCTTCAAGACTTTATCGTACTTGGTAAACGGAACCTTGTGGTACACCTCCAAGAACTTTATATTTCTTCTGGCCTTCCGCTGTATCATACAGCAAAATATGATTATCTAAGTAGCTACAATTCACACGGTATAAATAAGCTTAAATCTTAAATACCCGAAGAGCTTGTAGAATTCTCTGCCAGTTTGCAGAGTTAAGCGTATTTTTCCCATCGATCGTTACTACTTAACAGTATTCTTTAGAACCTTTCAGGCAACGTGTACCCTCTATAGCTTCATGAGCAATACTTTCAGCTAGACTCAGTGCGTCCAATGTCAACCGCCCGGAATCCAAATTGCCGATTTGAAAGCCGCTTGTCCACAGCATTCAATAGTTTGCTTTTCGAGGGCGGTCCGATAAGTTTTTAAGGGTTGGTAACGAAATCCCGAAAGACAAAATCCCGAACGACAAAATCCCGAACGACAAAATCCCGAAATGACAAAATCCCGAAACGACAAAATCCCGAAATAACAAAATCCCGAAATTACAAAACGAGTTTTTCGGTATTCTCCATCTTCTTGAACATTTTAAAACCACTAGCAAACAATTCCAAGAAAGTAATAAAAAATTACTCTTATTTTACTTCTTTAAAATTATTATTAAAAAATAAAAAAAAACATTATTAAAAAAATTTTAGCAGAGCCCTCTCGGAGGCTCTGAAGTGAGGTGATGTGAGGTTTTTTGCAGACAGGTTTTTCCGCGTATTTGCAGCCTTCGGCTGCGGCAGGGATCATAACCCTCAATCAGCAGAATCCTCACGGTCATGTGAAGTTTTTTGCATACAAGTTTTTTCGCGTATTGGCGGCCTTCGGCCGCGGCAGGGATCATAACCGTCAATCAGCAGAATCCTCACGGTCATGTGAAGTTTTTTGCATTCAGGTTTTTTCGCGTATTAGCGGCCTTCGGCCGCGGCAGGGATCATAACCCTCAATCAGCAGAATCCTCACGGTCATGTGAAGTTTTTGCATACAGGTTTTTCCGCGTATTGGCGGCCTTCGGCCGCGGCAGGGATCATAACCCTCAATCAGTAGAATCCTCACGGTCATGTGAAGTTTTTTGCATATTGTAGATTATAACCTTCAGACAACAAAATTCTCTCGATATTACAACTTTGCTTTTCTGCCATTGTAAAGAAAGGCAAGTAGGCGCGTACTTCGCTTCGGAAAAAATTTTGACTTAAATGTCATTTCTTCATTAATTTAAATTTTATTTCGTGATTTTCGGGATTTCTCATTTCGGTATTAAAAATTTTTCGGGATTTTGTCGTTTCGGGATTTTGTCGCATCGGGATTTTGTCGTTTCGGGATTTTAAAATTTTTCGGGATTTTGTCGTTTCGGGATTTTGTAATTCGGGATTTTGACTGTCTCCCGTTTTTAAGCCTCAGCACACGATGGTCGCCACGATCGCAAGAGAAATTTACTATCGTGTAGTACATTCTTGTAGAAAGCGAGATAGCTGAGATAGCTGATAGCTCAGCGAGATAGCTGAAACAGTAGGCATCTTAAAAAACCGCGTGGGTCATATTCTGCATAAAATATTGGGCATGAGAAAGCTGTCGGCGCGTCGGTGCTGCGTTTGCTTACTACGGACAACAAGCGCAACCATGAGACCACTTCAGAGCAGTGTTTGATGCTGCTTAGGCGCAATCCGAAGGAGTTTTTGCGTCGTTTCGGACCGTCGATGAAACATGGATCCACTGGATACACACCACATGGATACACACCAGAGACCAAGGAAAAGTCGAAACAGTGCACTTCAACCGGCGAACGTGCTCCGAAAAAGGCGAAGACTGTCCTATCGGCCGGAAAGGTGATGGCCGATAGGGATCCACCGTTTTTGGGATCCAAAAGGTAGGATCTACATCGACTACCTGGACAAGGGCAAAACGATCACAGGGCTCTACTACGCCAAATTATTGGGCCGATTCGACGCCGAATTGCAGAAAAAACGGCACCATTTAGCGAAGAAAAAAGTGCTCTTCCACCATGACAACGCACCGGCTCACACCTCCGCCGTCGCCACGGCCAAATTGGTCGAATTAGGCTGCAAACTTCTACCCCATCCACCGTACTCTCCAGATTTAGCCCCGTGCGACTTATTTTTGTTTCCAAACTTGTAAAAGTCACTCGCCGTGAAGAAATTTGAGTCGATTGAGGAGGTTATCGCCGCCACGGAGGCCTACTTTGCAGACCTCCAGAAAACGTTATTTTTCAGACGGGTTAAAGAAGTTGGAGCATCGCTGGGTCAAGTGTATCGAGCTGTAAGGAGACTATGAAGAGAAATAAATCGCCACTTTTCCAAAATTTTCGTTTTTCTTTTGTATGCTAAGTACTTATCGGACCACCCTCGTATATTAACGCATACATGAAAGCATGTATTAATTGAAAATGATTCCTGGTTCTACTCCTTTTGCAGTAATCGTGGCTTTTGTCACTAATAGGCGCCCTCTTAGATGATTGCCTCCTGCACCAAGAAAACGACAAAGAGAAATTTCAATTTTTCGGTTCCGGTGCGCCTTCTATATAATTGTATATTTTTGGCTTTAAACAAAATCAACACCACTTGAATTTACGATGTAGGCTGCCAAAACAGATATACGCACACATAAACGTTTTATGCTTGCTCTCTCGTTGCTTCTCTCTGTTCATGCTTGCTCACTCGTTGCTTCTCTCTGTTAATGCTTGCTCTGTCGTTGCTTTATTTTCCCCTCAGCTGTTCCGCCCGCACCCAAATGCGAAAAATCATCCGAGATGCGTCTTCTGTATACTATTTATTCTGTGCTATAAGAGAGATCCTTTCTGTTCGAAGATTTTTTTAAAAATTTATAAGAGAATTTAAGGTGTGCGACTCCAATCTGACCGGTCCGCGAAAACTTTAAAAATATATGTTAATTGAATTTGTTAACGAGTCGACTTTTTTGGGAATGTTTTATTAACCTTTATGGGTCTGAGGAGGAACCCGGGTACCTTTTGCATGTTTAGAGCAACATAACTTCGATTCTATTAAACATAGAGACTTGAAATTTTGTGACATCTTAAAACATCTTAATTTAGATTATGATATAATATTGGCATTTTTCTCTTTTAAAGTTTTTCTTACAAAATCCGTCGATTTATTTCTGACACCTATCATGGCTGCCGAGGTACCCGGCCGCCTTTTCCTTTTCTAATTCCATTTGAAGTTATAAAGCTTATAATTTATTGAATTATGGGTAATGTAAATAATGTATTACATTTAAATTTTTGACAGCATGGGTTGCAAATAGGGTTGGAAATAGAGTGTTTATTACACACGGGCGTCGAGCATATACAACAGCATTTTCTGGTCTTTTTTGTTTATATTCAAGGACCTGCAAATATGACAGCTACCTAAGAGGTATTCGGCCCCCAGTAGGGGAAGACAGCTACGCTCCGGTGTGTTTTTCTCTATTTCCAAATTTCCAAAAATTTTCATTCAATTCATTCATTTGCATTCAAGGTACCCGGGTACCTTGTCAGCCATAATATGTTGTTTTTTTCTTCAGTCCCATTAAGGTTAATTGTATTTTGACTAATTAGAAACAATTTCAAAAATAATATACAGATTGTAGAAAAAGAAAAGCAGCGATCACATTGATTAGTATACTTATGCATTGGTTAATAAATCAGAAATATTCATTATTCAATGTAGTTTGCAGTTTTTTCACAACAGATTATTCTTTTAAATTAGAAATAATATTATCACCGGTCCGCATAAAAAAAGCAGATCTTTTCCGGTCCGCGATGAGTTTTGAGTTGAGAAACACTGATTTATAGTGGGATTTTAGTTGTCTCCCCCGCAATCTACTGAGCAAAAGCTCTCTGCTCCACTGGAGTATCGCAAGGAATATCCTATCCATTAAACGGGGAAAACGTCAACAAAGCGCCCCTTACCGCGTCTAATGTCTTAATTCTACCTCGGCAGCCTGTAAACAATTTATGCAATGGACTTCATGCTGCGCCGGATCTGAAGCTACCAGGAAAGTGTCTGCCCACCATTTCTTGGGCAGATTCCTGGGTGACTCCTTTCTTTTTCCGGATCAGTCCCGTCCTGGACGATGGATCGTTTCATGTCATCTACAATTTAAATACATCTAAAATATCCTTCGTGTTGAAGGAGAAATTCCTCCATGTTTGTCCTATCTGTTTCCGGAAGACTTTCTTCAACCGTTTTTTTATTTTCTTTTGCTACTAGCCCATGCGACAGAGGCTTTTTGTCTCATGTACCCATTAAAGGCCGTTCTTGTTTCCCTTTCCATGGACTGAAATTCGCCGTTCCACCAAGAAACAGAGTCTTCTTCGCCTACTCCAGTCTGGGGACACGCCCTCTAAAAACCATTTTGAGGTATTTTTATCTCATACCGTACAGGAGTGGACCAACAGAAAAGTTGGTCACCAAAGAATAATGGAAGGCATCCTCCTCTTTTGAGAATCCTGACTACACTGCTCCGACTTTTCTCCCAGTTCGTAAGTTTGGTACACATATACCAGACTGAAAGGACGGGGACGATGGGTCAGTGCCGAACAGCGATGGTATACACTCGTATACCGATGGTTCAAAGCTGGACGGCAGTGTAGGTGGTGGGATTTTCTCTGAAAACTGCGGAATAGCAAAAAAATTTCGTCTTCCCGACCACTGTAGCGTGTTTTAGGCGGAGGTTATAGCAATCCGCGAGGCACTGTCATGGCTGAAGGAGAATAAGATATCTGGAACTGATATCTATATCTTTACCGACAGTCAGACAGCGATTAAGTTCCTGAAATCAACTCGTCTGGGCACCGAATTGGTTGTTACACCCCGTAGGGCAGATGTGGGTATGCCTTTGGCTACTGGTAAACACATGCTCTTTAAAGACGCAGTGAAACAAGCCACTAATAATTGCTAGGCAGGTATGGCCTTACTTCCATCTAAAAAATTACAGGAGTCTCCTCTCACTAGGCAAGGAAGATATTAGGCGGGTGATAGGAGTCGTGACTGGGAATTGCCTTATTAGCATTCATGCTAAACGCCAGGTATGAGGAGGAAAAGGAAACCATCCGGCATATGCTGTGCTGCTGTCCAGCACTGGCTCAGAGAAGGTACACCTATATGGGAGTACACTTCTTTAACAATCTCTGTGAGATAGTACCTCTCAAAATAGGGAGTCTTATTCGCTACATAAACAGCTCCTTAGGCTTTGCTTAAGCGGAGGGGATAAGATCCATGTGGTACCACAACGGACCCAAAAGCGATCTACGTTTGTTTTTGAGGCAGCCACAATTACCTAACCTTTCTCAGTTGTAATCCCGAATTTTTAGAAAGTCACAAACCATTTTTCTTATTAAGAAAGACTTTAATGTAAACACATTTGTAATAACTTTTTATTTTACAGTGAAATAAATACATAGTGAAAAATAGGTGCAGTGTACATAAGAGGAAATTTATTGAACTAAGCGCGAAGATTACAGTTTGCATTTGCATGGTCGCTGGTTTATTGACGAACACTCGTTTTTTCAAATACTCCCTAAGAAAACAGTCGGGAGTCCTTAAGTCCGTCTAGTTAAAATCACTATTGCGCGAAATTATGCGTTCCCCGAAGATGTCACAAATCCATTGTTTCCCTGGCAATGTGCCCTGTGGCTCCATCTTGTTGGGACCAAAGTTGTGGATGGTTTTCCACAGCTGGCCGAAACAAGTTTTCAGGCATTGACTGATACTGAGCCGTAACTTCATTGGTAACTGCATTGATTGGTAACTGCATCACAGGCTTAATTTTAGCAAAAATATGATCCTTTCGGATGATATACCACATCAAACAGTACACTTGAGTGTTGTTCTGTTGTGTATCTTTTCATATTAAATTCTAGAAGTCTTGTTTATAATCTTCTGAAACAAAACATTGAATATAATGATGAATTGAAAAAAGTTGTAAAGAATTCAAACCATAAATCAATATGTTTATAATTTTTAAAAAATTTCACAGCAGAATGATTGGAAATGGATAAAATTCTACCATTCATACATATGTGCATACATACAAAAACATCAAATAAGTCGACGGCATTTGTGTAAAGTGCCTCGCCTACAATTTTAAGTTAAAATAATGAGGTTAGTAACCTAACCTACAGCATCTCCTTCGCTTATCGAATAATAAAAACAGTAAATAAGATTTCACTCGTTCTTAAAAGTCGTAGAACTAGCACGTGTTGTTATTTTTAAGTTTCAAAGAAAATGAAATTTTTAAAAAATCACAAAATTTTTCTAGAAAGCGAAAATAATGAAGTAGAAAAATCCGAACTTGAAGATCGATTAAATCGATCGATCGATGGGCATTAGGTGCGCCCATGTAACCAATGATGGTACAAGTCGACTACCCTCTGAAGATAAAAACCCATTTTTTAAAGGAGTTTCGGGTAGAGCACCACATTGTGGGGGTTCCTTTCTTTAACGTTTCTCACGTACTGGCCGCTCAAATTTTGCTCCTGGCTATTGCCATACGATCATTGATAGGTACACCTATTGAATCTAATAAAAATTTTACATAATTTTACATATAATTAAAATACATATAGTTAAAATTAAAACTAAATTTTTATTAAAATTGAATATTTAAAATATAACTATATAATCAAAATAGAAAATAGAAAATATTCAGAAAATAGTCGAAGTAAGCACTTATTCTGTAGCTTACAAGTAAGCTCATTCTCATCTCTTCGGGTGTAGGGTATAAAAACAAAAAACATTTTGAGACACCCTTTATAAAACATATTTGTACAATGTACATATAAAACTTGAAGTATTTTATGAACGCTTATTTAACAACATCTTCTGTTCAATTTCAGAAAATTATTAAACCGTGATGGAAACGAAGATGAGAACACATAACTGGAAAAATAAACTGGATCCAAATTTTTATATATATTTATGTTAACAGGAATTTAAATACACGTACTCATTCCGAATAAATAAAATGAAACTCTAAATAGGTTTTATTATATTTATAATACATTGTTGGAGGTATCTCCAGCAGAATATTTCTATTAGAATGGTTTTTTACATTCTGTAAAAATAAATTTTTTTTATATACAGTACAACCTCGCCAGTTTAAACACATATAGTTAACGCTAGTCGTCACATATAATTCCTCGCTAGTCCAAACACATATAAGTTAACCTTACTTCCTTTAGCCTTGTCTTTGAACCTTTTTAGAAGGAGTATATCTGCTGGGGACGGACGCTTGATTTTATTCTGCCGACTCAATTGCTCTGAAAAATATTTTTTTGACCTCTATGCGAAACTTTTTCAGTCTTGTCAGCACTGTCATCCGATTCAGTGTCGCTTTTTTGACATTGGCCTCGATTTTGTAAGACGGAATATATAATTTCATGATTAAAATAAGAATTTTCGTTTTCACCATTTGCCCAGTTTTTTATTTCTTCTGCAGTCATGTCATTGCTTAACAATAACAATAACTGTTTAATTTCCGTTAGAGTTTAACCGACAAAACTACTTTCCGAACTGCAGAGATAAAAAAAATTGAATTGTCCAAATTGGCCTGTTCTGGTCGGATTACTGAATAGTCCGAAATTGCGCGTGTCCGTAATAGTGTGTTGCACTGTACTGTATTGTACTGTTATCTTCATATATTTTTTCTTTTGATTCTCAATTACAACTTTATAAAATATGTACAAAAAGCAAAATAATTCGGCAGCCACCTTAAGGTGATATAATGCTAAAGGTTGAAAGGAATGCAGAAGAAGAATGTATTATCCCTTGACTCATGGGCAGAAAAAAAGGAAATACATGAAACCGTTGGCAGACAACAGAAAAAGCACAAAACTGCTGACATGAAGGAAGAATAAAGGGGTTAACTTTTCTGCCAGCGTCGCTCAGTTCGTCAAAAAATGACGCGGTCATATGTGTAGGGATCCCCCAAGTTTTTATTTATTTATTTATTAAGATTTAAACTAAGCATAAAGTGAATACTTTTTATCGCTGGCAGGAGTAATCTTGTAAAAATGAAACATATAACGAAAATCCGACTCTGTTCGGCAGAGTATGCATAGAGCATTGGTGGTTGTGCGCGGGAATAGGGTGAAGGTGGGAGGGAGGAAGAAGGAAGTGGAGTGAAGGGAGTGTGGTGGTTGGGGAGGGAGGGTTTGTGTGCTAAGGGAAGAATAATGAGGGTTTTAAGATTTGGCAGATGTTTGAGTATGAACAGCTGTTTGGCAATTATATTTAATACAAAAAGTTTGTAGATTAGAATCAAGGTTAAAATGCCAAAAATATCCGTGAGCGCTTTCTTTTTTGATCGTTCCGAAATGCAACGATGTAAATGCTTCTTCTGTGGAATATTTTTTTGGAAATGTTTGACAAAGCTGGTGAATTAAGTATGGGCGACCACGAAAAGAAATTCCGCATGGAATCCTGCAATTTAATGGTGTGGCGGTTTGCAACATTCAGCCTGGTTCTGCATTCCGATTCATACGAAATCGGATTTGATTTCGATCACTTTTTTCTCGAAGATGTTCTGTATTCCGATTCCGATATTCGAATCCGATGTTTGCGTATTTGTCGGAATTGAGGTGTTCTGCATTTCGATTTATCAGAATTTTCTGTCGGAAGTAATCCGACCAACTTTTTGTTGGTGAATTTGAATTTCATTGTAGAAAATTTGAAAAATCTCACACATGCTCAACTCAACTCAACTCAACTGGATGAGTTTGAATCGGAATTGTTTTCATTTCGAACATGTGAAATTCGATCGGATTGCAGAACACCTCTACAAATACAAATCGGAATTCAATTTCGATTCAGAATCAATTCCGGATCGGAATACAGAACAAGGCTAATTGATTGTAAACCTAAGCAATCACATTTTATGGAAATGAAAACCAAATATGTTGCTTTATTTAACAATCTTGTAAATATTCGTGTGTGGTTCGATCGGCGTCACGACGCGAACGTCATTCGATATTCGCGTAGCTATTAATTTACGGCGCCCACATTTCGGGCTCCCAATTCATTTTTATGTTATTGTAAACATAAGCGAAGCCTTGTGCTATCGCGCTGCCAGCGAGTCGGCTTAGCTACCCGACTTCTTGGCAACGCGCACAGCTTACGCTGTCCGATACATGCTAGCGCTGGCATGATATCGGACCTTATAAATTCGTGGACAAGATCGTAAAACGACATTGTAACAATGTCAACAACAGTATACGCTACTGTGGCGGTCCTTATCGTGGGAGCGCTTTACTTCACGCTAAAGTATTTGCTGCGCTGGCTATTTTCGCACTCCCTTTGGGATTCTGGGCTTTCGTAGCCAGCCGAGACCAGAAAAGAAAAGCCTTCGCTATCGCGGCATCGGGCGTCCAAAGTTAGTTGATACAAGTTAGTCGCCACACTCGGATCAATCTCGCCAATATCGGTTAAAATCATCGCTAACTCCAATTTGTAACTTTTCAATTGTAAATATATACTTGTACATTTAAGTTCTTAAAACTACAATAAAACCATGACACTCAACAAAAGAGGAAGCGTATTTTATTTGTACGGTGTGATAGAAAGTGCGGCTCAATAGACATCCACAATGGCAAGGGATATGAGAATTGGAGCCTTCGTGTAAAAGTGTATTTAGACTCCGTTAATGACTTGGAAGCTGTGACTGGTTAAGCTCCAAATGGTGAAAATTCTGCTCCCGCATCAAAGCACAACGAGAAAAATAGGAGAGCGAAGTTGATAATAATGAGTTGCATTTCAGACGACTACTTAGACTACGTCAAAGATAAAAAAACGGCAAGAGACTTTTGCGGATAGTGGACGACTCTTGAAGACGTTTTTGCATTCAAGTCAGCGTCCAGCCAAACAATAATAAGGAAACAATTAGCTAGGTCTAAACTAATGGAGGGAACATTAATAAAGGATCATATTTTGGAGAATGATGGTCTGGTAAGGCAACCTAAGTTGCTAAAGTAGCAGGAGCCGCATTGGCTGGAAGCGATCCTTTCTTGCAACTATTTTTAACCAGAGCTTGAGACTATTATAATTTATTTTAAAAAAGTCCCGGAATAAGATTTATTCAGTGACTTTTATTTTTAGTCATTCAAAAAGTCTTTCAAAGACTTATTTATAAAAGTTTTTTATAACAGTTATTTAAAGACTTCTTTTTAAAAGTCATTCAAAAAAATCTTTAAAAGACTTTTATTTTTGAAAGTCTTTCATAACAGTTATTCAAAGTCTTATTTTTAAAAATTTCAAATTACAAATGTGGCAAATTACATTCAGCCTGGTTCTGTATTCCGATTCATACGGAATCGGATTTGATTTCGATCACTTTTTCTCGAAGGTGTTCTGCATTCCGATTCCGATATTCGAATCCGATGTTTGCGTATTTGTCGGAAATGAGGTGTTCTGCATTTCCATTTATCGGAAGTAATCCGACCAACTTTTTGTTGGTGAATTTGAATTTGTTTGTAAAAAAAATCGAAATTTTTTAACACATGCGATTTTTGTGGGAAGAGTTAGCGGAGAAACTCAATGGAAACAGGTAGCTCTGTTATTATTTAATTTTTACCACGAATGATAATTAATCATAGACATTCTGGGAAATGCAAAATCAGAAAAAAGTATTTCTGGAGAATACAAAGCGCTCCAGGGAATACTAGGTGCAACAATAATTAGCCAATAATCTAAATAAGGTTAAAAAAATAATTAGTTTGATTATTTTTCTATCTATGACCATGTGTGCGTTGGTGGGATTCGAACCCACATCCTCAACGTGCTAGGCGAGTACTTGCTCTACTACGCTTTCGAGAGCCACAATTTTTATTTTCAATTTTCAAATTTCAGTTTATTAAACGCCAAAGTGACAGGTACAAAATAGCTGGATGAGTTCGAATCGGAATTGTTTTCGGTTCGAACATGTGAAATTCGATCGGATTGCAGAACACCTCTACAAATCCAAATCGGAATTCAATTCCGTTCAGAATGAATTCTGGATCGGAATACAGAACAAGGCTCATTACCACATATGATTTCGATAGTTACGGCTTGATTCGAAATCAAATGGAAGCACTGCATCAATGCAAAAATGTTGCTATTTTAGTTTCAATCCCTTCGTGTCGTTATATGCAGCCCTCTAATTTGAGTGAAACAAAATACGTTTACTTTTTTAATTAAAAAATTCTACGATGGATAGGCGTACATATGTATACCCTCAGCCTGGTTCTTCCGATTCATACGGAATCGGATTTGATTTCGATCATTTTTTTCTCGAAGGTGTTCTGTATTCCGATTCCGATATTCGAATCCGATGTTTGCGTATTTGTCGGAATTGAGGTGTTCTGCATTTCGATTTATCGGAATTTTTTGTCGAAAGTAATCCGACCAACTTTTTGTTGGTGAATTTGAATTTGATTGTAAAAAAATTTGAAATTTTTTAACACATGCGATTTTTGTGGGAAGAGTTAGCAGAGGTAGTCAATATTTTTGGTCCACCAATGAAAAAAGTGCCAAGTGGAAAAAGGTAGCCCTGTTATTATTTAATTTTTACCACGAATGATAATTTATCATAGACATGCTGGGAAATGCAAAATCAGAAAAAAGTATTTCTGAAGAACACAAAGCGCTCCAGGGAATACTAGGTGCAACAATAATTAGCCAATAATCTAAATAAGGTTAAAAAAATAATGAGTTTGATTATTTTTCTATCTATGACCATGTGTGCGTTGGTGGGATTCGAACCCACATCCTCAACGTGCTAGGCGAGTACTTGCTCTACTACGCTTTCGAGAGCCAAAATTTTTATTTTCAATTTTCAAATTTCAAATTTCAGTTTATTAAACGCCAAAGTGACAGGTACAAAATAGCTGGATGAGTTCGAATCGGAATTGTTTTCGGTTCGAACATGTGAAATTCGATCGGATTGCAGAACACCTCTACAAATCCAAATCGGAATTCAATTCCGTTCAGAATGAATTCTGGATCGGAATACAGAACAAGGCTCATTACCACATATGATTTCGATAGTTACGGCTTGATTCGAAATCAAATGGAAGCACTGCATCAATGCAAAAATGTTGCTATTTTAGTTTCAATCCCTTTCGATCATTTTTTTCTCGAAGGTGTTCTGTATTCCGATTCCGATATTCGAATCCGATGTTTGCGTATTTGTCGGAATTGAGGTGTTCTGCATTTCGATTTATCGGAATTTTTTGTCGGAAGTAATCCGACCAACTTTTTGTTGGTGAATTTGAATTTGATTGTAAAAAAATTTGAAATTTTTTAACACATGCGATTTTTGTGGGCAGAGTTAGCAGAGGTAGTCAATATTTTTGGTCCACCAATGAAAAAAGTGCCAAGTGGAAAAAGGTAGCCCTGTTATTATTTAATTTCTACCACGAATGATAATTAATCATAGACATGCTGGGAAATGCAAAATCAGAGAAAAGTATTTCTGAAGAACACAAAGGGCTCCAGGGAATACTAGGTGCAACAATAATTAGCCACCAATCTAAAAAAGGTTTAAAAAAATAATCAAATTTTTATTTATATGACCATGTGTGCGTTAGTGGGATTCGAACCCACATCCTCAATGTGCTAGGCGAGTACTTGCTCTACTACGCTTTTGAGAGCCACAGTTTTTATTTTCAATTTTCAAATTTCAGTTTATTAAACGCCAAAGTGACAGGTACAAAATAGCTGGATGAGTTTGAATCGGAATTGTTTTCGTTTCGAACATGTGAAATTCTATCGGATTGCAGAACACCTCTAAAAATACAAATCGGAATTCAATTTCGATTCAGAATCAATTCCGGATCGGAATACAGAACAAGGCTGACTATGTACATATTTTAAACTATTTTATTTTCCAATGATGTTTTTCTCTCGGCGACTCTTTATTCACTGAATATTTTACAAAGTTATTTTATTTAATATTTAAAATAAGCCTACTACAACTCGGCCATCCTGACTGTCGATCGCCCCGATCGATTCACTACAAAATAACAATTATTATTATTGATCGGCCATCCTGATTTTCGATCGCCCCGATCGATTCTCAAAGAAAACTTATATCTATACAATAGTTTACTTCACTTGTAACAATATAATCAAATTTGCATGTCATTTATTGAGATCTGTTTTCGTAGTGAGTATGTTTTGTGAATATTATTTGAATATTGGCATTATAAATCTAAATCACACACTTCTGAACTTCGCCAATCCACCCACTTTCTTATATGCGAAGCCTCAATAATACTATCGTATTATAATACTTTCGTATGGTATTTGGCTATATTGACAATTTTTGACATCGCGAATCACATATCTATCATTGGGAAGAACTTTATAAATTTTATATGGTCCTTTAAATTTTGAAATAAATTTTTGGTTGTACAACTGAATCAACGTTTCTGATCAATACGAATTCACCTTCTTCGAACATCGGTGGAGGTTTATGTCTTTCGGAATGATACTTTTCATTTCGGTTTTGGACAAACTTGATAGCAGTAGAAGCATCTGCACGTAACTGTTTTATTCGATTTTCAGAATAAAGTGAAAATTTGTTTTCTAAATGTTCAGTAAGTATATCTACCTTTCTACCTCTCTGTGATACCCCAAATAATAAAATGCTCGGTGCCTGTTTTGTACTTGAATGGATGGAGTTGTTTATAGCATACTCGACATCAGAGATCATTCGTGCCCAATCAGCATGGTTAATTGGTTCGGTGAGCTTAGCTAACATGTTTTTTAAAACTAGATTTATACGTTCAACTTGGCCATTAGCTTGAGGTGAAGCTACTGCTACTTTGACATGTTCAACATTTTTTTCTAATAGGAACGAACTAAATTGTAAAGACGTAAAGCAAGATCCTCTATCACCTATTATTCGTCGTGGACGACTGTAATAATCAAAATACTTTTCAAGGCAAACGCAAACTTTCTTTGTACTCGTTGAGTTTACAGCATACAATTTAACATACTTAGTGAAAGCATCAACAATTACTAAAATATGTTTACGCTTAGAAAGAAGAGATGGAAGTGGACAAAAATGATCGATGTGGAGTGTATCGAACGGAATAGGTTTCTTTGTCAGACTATGTAATATGCTACTATTTGAATGGGGCGAAGCAGAGTACGAAATACATTTAAGACAATTCTTAACAAAGTTCTCTACTTTGTTCTTCATTAATGGAAACCAATAATGACCTCGAATTTGCTCAACACACTTCGTGACGCCTAGATGACCCAACTTATCGTGAATATGGCGAATTATGTTCGTTTCCATTTCCTTAGGAACGTACAGCAAAAGATTTTTATTTGAATCCTCACGGAATACAAGCCCATCGCTTAGTACAAAACCATTCACTTCTCCTTTTTCTAATTGTTCTCTTAATTGAATAATATTATTGTCACGATTTTGAGTGAGTTGCAGCTGGATATCTATATCTTCTGCTTGTTCAGGTGAAACTATACGGCGTAATACGGCTATAGCCGTATAGATACGGCGTAATCTATTCGTATTCGGCATGATCAATAAATTTTCTATTCAGTAAATTATGTTTTTTTTTTTTTTTTGTAATCCCACTTCTGATGATTTAAACTATTTTATTTTCCAATGATGTTTTTCTCTCGGCGACTCTTTATTCACTGAATATTTTACAAAGTTATTTTATTTAATATTTAAAATAAGCCTACTACAATATGTACACTTCGTATGTATATATTCTTCATTAAGGAAGGTAACAACTATTAAAAACAATAACAAAATACAATATAACAGAAGCATCGACATAACGACAAAACATAACAACTAACACACGGTATAAGGTAGCTTTGGCCGTCGCGCAGTGGACTGCGACAAAAAAGCGCGGCCAAAAGTCCACAAAGTCTCTCCGAGTTTTTAAAAAAAATTGGTATACCATTTTGAAAAAAAATTTTTCTCGAAATCCTACCTTATAATTTTTTTTGAGCAAATTATTGAAAGTGAACCTTTTTTTAATTCTCTAAAAAGTTGTTTTTATTTGTTTACCTATGTTTTTTAAGTGTTAATATCTCGAAAACTATTTAATATAGCTAAGTAAGATAAAAGGTACCTAAAAATTCAGAGAATTCTGTATAAGAAAAATTAGTATGCTTCTGTGTTTGGTAAAAAAATTGTTTGCAATTGTTTGCAATCCATAATTTGTGTTTTTTGGCTTAATCTAAATGTTAATATGTCGAAAATTAATTAACATAACTAAATAAGGTAAAGTGTTTCTGAATATATGGAGATTTTACATAGGAAAAATACAAATAAATGTTTGTGTTTGTGATAAAAATATTTTTTTTGCAATTTTTTGAAACAAGGTAATTTTTCTCGCCGCTTATAATTGCAAGGTCTCGGCGCTTATAATTGCTTATCCTAGAATTGATTGTTTTTGAAACTTCAACGTATTGTGTACAAATTATCCGAACATACTTTACTCGCCCAGACCCGACGGAACAGTTTTTTTTATATTTGAAAATTTTAACTACCTGTTTCGTGGATATTTTTGAGTATTTGTTGAATTTATGGAAGGGCACATTTTTATACCTGATTACATCAAAAAATAATGTTTATTTTATTGTTTTGTTTTGATTATTTACCAATTAAATACATCAACGCTACTCCTTTTTACAAATTTCAAAGGAGTACGAGTATTTTAAATTGAAGGAGCTCTTTAAATTGAAATTTGGAAATTTTTAAAAATATTAAAAAATTGGGTAAAACAACTAAAAAAAAGATGTGTTTGACAAGAGGAATTTTATAAGGCGAAAGTATGAATATGAAGAATATGTTTAACAAATAAGAAGCCCACTTACAGATAGTAAATTTTTATTTATTTAACTCATTTACAACTCCGATTTTCTCAAAAAACAGTTCTTTATATTGTTTGTTATACCAGTGAGAGTGACACGCCCATATTTTGTGAGATACGCTAAAAGGGTTTTTTTTTACGCGACCTTTATATACAAATTTTAAGTTTAGAAGTTTGTAAAAAATATAAAAAAAGTTTTGACATGTTTGGCACTTAAGTTTTCACTAAGATACACCTTTTTACTATCATTTCCAGACAACTATTATATCAAATTATATCAATTATATCAATTATTATTAGGGATTAAAAGCCTCAGCCAACAAAACCATCTCCTTGTTGAAAAGTCTTCCTCTATCCAGGGTCCTTCTGCGCAGGCAAAGTGTCCTTCTGCATGCCGGCCTTCGGCCGTGGCAGGGATTAAAACCCTCAGCCAACAAAACCATCTCCTTGTTGAAAAGTCTTCCTCTATCCAGGGTCCTTCTGCGCAGGCAAAGTTTTCTTCTGAATGCCGGCCTTAGGCCGTGGCAGGGATTAAAAGCCTCAGCCAACAAAACCATCTCCTTGTTGAAAAGCCTTCCTCTATCTAGGGTTCTTCTGCGCAGGGAAATTGTCCTTCTGAATGCCGGCCTTCGGCCGTGGCAGGGATTAAAACCCTCAGTCAACAAAACCATCTACTTGCTGAAAAGTCTTCCCCTATCCAAGGTCCTTCCGCGCAGGCAAAAAGTGTCCTTCTGCGTGCCGGCCTTCGGCCGTGGCAGGGATTAAAACCCTCAGTCAACAAAACCATCTACTTGCTGAAAAGTCTTCCCCTATCCAGGGTCCTTCTGCGCAGGCAAAGTGTGGGAGGGATTAAAACCCTCAGCCAACAAAACCATCTTCTTTGCTGAAAAGTCTTCCTCTATTCTGGGTCTTTCTGCATGCATTAAAGTTTTGCATATCCGCATTAAAGTTCAGTCGACGCCGTAATTTTGGGCGTTACAGCCTCCGCAGAATGAAAATTCGTCACTGCTGGCTTTGAAATTTGTATAGGTTTGTGTGGGTAATCAGACGTCACGACTGTAGTCACGACTGGCTGCTGGCGACAATTCTATTCTAAAGTCATGCTCTCTTGGTCTTTGCTCTTTTTATTTTTCTTTGTTTTCCTTTCTTTATTACTTTTTCTCAGCAAAAAAATGGCCACGTTTTACCGAAAAACGTGAGGATTCGTTGTATCGTTGCTTTCACTCGTTGCTTTTGGATAGAAAATGTAAACTAAAAACGGGTTGGTAACGAAATCCCGAAAGACAAAATCCCGAACGACAAAATCCCGAACGACAAAATCCCGGACGACAAAATCCCGAAATGACAAAATCCAGAAACGACAAAATCCCGAAATAACAAAATCCCGAAATTACAAAACTAGTTTTTCGGTATTCTCCATCTTCTTGAACATTTTAAAACCACTAGCAAACAATTCCAACAAAATAATAAAAAATTACTCTTATTTTACTTCTCTAAAATTATTATTAAAAAATTAAAAAAAAACATTATTAAAAAAATTTTAGCAGAGCCCTCTCGATAATGTGAGGTTTTTTGCATACCGGTTTTTTTCGCGTATTGGCAGCCTTCGGCTGCGGCAGGGATCATAATCCTCAATCAGCAGAATCCTCACGGTCATGTGAAGTTTTTTGCATACAGGTTTTTTCGCGTATTGGCGGCCTTCGGTCGCGGCAGGGATCATAACCCTCAATCAGCAAAATCCTCACGGTCATGTGAAGTTTTTTGCATACAAGTTTTTCTGCGTATTGGCGGCCTTCGGCCGCGGCAGGGATCATAACCCTCAATCAGCAGAATCCTCACGGTCATGTGAAGTTTTTTTGCATATTGTAGATTATAACCTTCAGACAACAAAATTCTCTCGATATTACAACTTTGCTTTTCTGCCATAAAAAAAAAGGCAAGTAGGCGCGTACTACGCTTCGGAAAAAATTGTGACTTAAATGTAATTTTTTCATTAATTTCAAATTTTATTTCGTGATTTTCGGGATTTCTCATTTCGGTATTAAAATTTTTCGGGATTTTGTCGTTTCGGGATTTTGTCGCATCGGGATTTTGTCGTTTCGGAATTTTAAAATTTTTCGGGATTTTGTCGTTTCGGGATTTTGTAATTCGGGATTTTGACTGACTCCCCTAAAAACATATGTTCTAGACTTTTAAAAATTTATTCAAATTTACAAATTTTTACAAATTTTACAAATTTTCAACAAATTTTTAAAATGCAAATAAAATATGAACGCCAAATATAAAACGTTCAGCGCAACAGAGCAACAGATATACAATCTGTTCTTTGTAGGGTATAAAAATATCTTGGAGACGGACAGGATTTGTGAGGCAAATGGTGAGCGACTGGTAGCGGTGGGCAAATTGCAGAAGCCGCTTTTTCCTTTTTACATGTTTTCAGAAATATGGAATGTAAACAAATTCTGACAGCGACAACCACATCCATTTAAGACAGTCGCCGAGAGAGAGAGCAAAGCCTTTCGTGACGACCTTTCATTCTGCGGAGGCTGTTATTTCATTTTCAGAAATTTTATAATTTTTACAAAAAAATGAAATAAAGCCCAGTGGGCTTTATTTCATATTCAGTTTTTATTGAAAATGAAATAAAGCCCAAAAAAAATGAAATAACACCCAAATTTTACGATTTCAAATCTTCATATAAAAAGAAAGTGGGCTTTATTTCATTTGGGCGTTATTTCCCGGAGCCTTTTTAGTTTTATCAAATGAATTTAACTACTGAAAGTATGTATTTTCTAACTATGTAACTAAAATAAAATTGCAATAAGAAGCTTCAAGCAAATCCGACCACAAATAAAATATTCCTCATACAGACTTTGTAACCCCTTTTCACCACCTTAAGGGTTGAATTTCGAAATATCCGTTCTTAGTGCTTGTATTCATCATTAAAGAAAAGTCTGTGCAAAATTACACAGCTTTCTAGGTCCAAGCGTTTAGCCGGGGCGTTGAAGAGTCAGTCAGGACTTTCATTTTTATACCCTACACCCGAAGGGATGAGGATATATTCACTTTGTTCCTCCGTTTGTAACGCATTAAAGGAGGCGTGGCAGGTATAGAAAAGTATATATATTCGCTCAGAATCACCTCCTGATTTGATTTATCCATGTCCGTCCGTCTGTCTGTCTGTCCGTCCGTCTGTGGAAATCACGATTACAGGAGAACGAATAGAGGTATCGTCATGAAATTTGCACCAATATTCTTTGTTATCCTACGCCGTTTCGTATTGAAAATGGGGAAAATCTAACCAGTGCCACGCCTACTTTTTATAGCAAATATGCACTAATTCGTGCTTATAGTTCAATTTCTCAGCTTTTTAGAGGGAATTTTAAGCTAAAATTTTATTCCCGAGTCCACCGTCTCAGACTAGACTCAGAAATGGGCGTGGTCTGCCCACTTGTGACAAAAATGACGATAACAGGAGAACGAGTAGAAGTATCGTCATAAAAGTTGCTACGAATATTCTCTTCCATTTAATACTCTTTAATATCGGAAATAGAGAAAATCTAACCATTTCCACGCCTACTTTTTTTAATAATATTAGTGAAATAAAATTTGAGAACTGAATTTCTAAGCTCGTATTTCGGATCTAAAGCTCAAGTTTTATTGCCGTGTTCACCGTATTTACCGGTGGAATTTATCTCACAAAAAATATGCGTGACATGCCCATTGGTATACCATACCATATAATGAGGTGTTTGTTGAGAAAATCGGTGTTGCAAATGAATTAATATATCAAAATTTACTATCTGTAAATTAAATTAAAGGGCCACTTTAATTACGCTCCTTACGCTTTCTTTAGCTCTTAAGTGGGGGGAAATAATGTGAAACATCAACGCTTGGACATGTCATTAAAATTTGATTCAGGATCTAGCGATCATCTTGTGAACCAGAAGGATTACTTCACAAAAAAGTATGCTCTGAGAAATCTAATTACAATGAATTCTAAATTTTAATTGAAAGAGTTAATGAGAGTTCTACCGATTTAAAGAGTTTTAATTAATGTTTTAATAAGGTTTTTATTAACTAAAATTTTAAACCGAACCGAATTACGAAATGAAAACCGAAATTTGAGGTTGGAAAAAACAACGATAAGGTTTCAACGAAATGATTAGAAGATCACTTTAGCGCTAGAGAGAGCACGTCCGATCACGTCGATTACCAGATTGACAATGATAATATGGTAGAATTAAATAAAATTTGGATGCCAGCGTCTCTCCTGGTCCAGAAAATTACGCTAAGCTCATTTTTAATTTTTCTAACGACTTACTGTTGCGTTTCTTACAGCCAAAACACAACCTTGCAGTGACTGCAGCAGCAACTCTCTCTCACGCAGCAGTAAAACTGTATGTTGTAGTAGGGTCTACAACAGCAAGTCATCTGTTTGTTTACACTCCTGCATTCTATTTTTTCGTTTTTGAAGACACTTTTTCTTTATATATTTATTCCTACTTTGTAACGAGTTTATTTTCCCAGCCGGGGTATCCTCAGCGGCTTCAGTGTCCATAGTAGAGGGATCTCGCAACCCTCTAGGAAATTCACCACCGCTACCGAATTCCGCACGATTGACCAACGTGTCAATCAGTTCACTGGCTAACTGGTAGCTCAGCTCGGACGTGGTATATTGTTTTTCACTTATTCTATTTATGTATATTTTTAGGGAGACAGGCAAAGTGCCTGACGACAGAATGTCGCTTACAATCTCGGGTGAAGGTCCTAAATTATACAATAATTTTTATGAAGGTAGGCCGAGTGCCTAGCGACAGAAGGTCGCTCACAATTCTTAAATCTACTACAAAGTTTTTTTTTTTTTTTTTTTTTTTAAAAGTAGGCAGAGTGCCTAGCGACAGAGGGTCGCTCACAATTCTTATTTTTCCTCTATTAATTTCTTCAAAGAAAACCTTCCAGTCAAGCCGGTTGGTCGTACAAAAAAATAAGAATGAGAAAACCTCCAGTCAAGCTGGTTTAGTCGTAAAAAAAAAAAATAGGAAATTTGAAAACCGTCCAGTCAAGCTGGTTGGTCGTACAAAAAAATATGAGTGAGAAAACCCTCCAGGCAAGCTGGTTGGTCGTACAAAAAAAAAAAAAAGAATAAGAAAACCTCCCAGTCAAGCTGGTTTGGTCGTACCAAAAATCTTAGTCTTATTCGGCGAACCAAATAATCGGACCTGACAAGTAAATAATCTTGAGCTGTAATCTTGTGGTGGGCTATAAACCTACGTCACAATATACACCAAGATCTTCCCTGAGATCAGGTCGATTTCTGTTGTTAAAATTCTGTTTTAAGTTACTATGAGTTTATGAACTCGATGGGAATTATACTGCCGTAAGCAAATGAAAACAAAAATTAATTCCTGTGCCGCTTGTATATTTTACAACAGTGTTGTTGTTGGGCAATGGAAAACCTGTTTGAAAAAGAAATATTTCTGATTTCTTTTTTGAATTCTTTTATTTTATATTATTTATTTAAACGTCCATTTTGTCTTAATTATTGTATTGCTATTTAATGTTCGTGTTGAAACATTAAATAAAAATATTCTTTCTTGAAAGTGGTTGTCGTGCCCTTGCCATGATACGAACCCTGGCCACTGAACTGCGAGACAGATGTTCTAGCCGCTAGGCCGAAGAATGCTCTGATTGAGCGCTTGCTTACTACTGTCTAGATAAGAATTTAGTTGTAACGATTTTTGGTCGTTACAGTCTATCCCCACGAAGGGGTACAGATGAAAAGAAAAAAGGACGGAAGAGGCTTAATTTCTATAATTAGCGTAATGTAAAGAAAGAAGTCAAACAAATCAAGTAAATAATTCATTAAAAAATTTTTTTTTTTTTTGTTGTTTTTAAATTTAAAAGTTTTAAAAAAAACATTTTATCGGTTGTCGGTTGTAAAACGGCGTGTTTCGTGGATTGGGAGTTTGTTGAGTTGTTGAATTTCGGTTCCCATTGCGGAGTGTCCGGAGTCGGTATTGTGTTTTTCTGGTTGGCAATGTTGTGGTTGAAACTGGACGGAGAGTAACCAGATCTTTTCCCGGGTTGGTAACTTTTTCTGGATTCGGCAACATCTGGTGTACATTTTTGCGATGCAAGTGGGCTTCAGGAGATGGCATATATAATGGGACCGGTTCTGCCCTTTCTGCCACGTTCCTTGGCGGTATTCCATGTCGCCGTGGTCGTGTAGCGACAGTGGTTGTCCGGAATTCAACCGGAGGTTCAGGATTTGCTCTGTATTGGGCACATGTGAAACATGATCTTACATATTTTTTGATGTCCACATACATTTTTGGCCAAAAGTATTGCTTGCGTGCTCTTCGCAATGTCTTGTGGAATCCGAGGTGACATGCTGTAGAGTGATCATGAATTTTTCAGAGTATTTCTGATTTCTCATTGGCGGATATATAGAGTTGCCGACGAGCTGGTCTGGTGCGGGATTTTGGTTGGGGTGACAGACTGTTGGTGGCCACGTTTAATTCTCCTTTTCTTCTTTCAGTTTTAAACTTGCATTTTTGCATGGCTGACTTCTGCGGGTAGTTCCGTCGTTTTTCAAGGGGTCTGGTATGTTTATCAATACTGCAGAGGCCTTTTGAATCACTTATTCGTTTCTGTTTCTTATTACGAAACGCTTCTACGGTAGTGTCTGGTTGGCTTACCATGCACAAGTGATTCTCCCGTTTAGTTTTGGGAAGTTGGATTTCTTCTCCGGCGATAGTTAATTTGCAGTTGAGTTTCGTTAATAGGTCCATACCCATTACGAAATCCTTTAGGAAACCTGGTAGGAAATACACTCGGTGTGTGAATTTCAATGCTCCTACTTCAATGATGGTTTCAAAACTTTCCTGGATATTAATTTGATCGCCATTCGCTAATATTAAAGGCTGTACCTCTGTAATAGCTGGAACCCCATGGGATAGGTAGTCTCTAACAGTTGAGCCAATAAATGACAGGGTGGCTCCTGTATCGAGCCAGGCGTTCGTGGGTCGCCCGTTGCACAAAATTTGCATTTGGAGTCGGTCATCTTCCGGGGTGATTGTTTTCGTCCATACGAGATTAGATTTTCGACAGGGACAATCCTTCGACTTGGTATCTAATTTCCCACAATATGAGCAGAACAGCTTTGCCTGTCCCGTGCATTCTCTTCGTGTGTGCCCTGGTTCTTGGCATGACCAACAGTGAGTGCATCGGGAATAGGGTTGTGCAGTAATCCAATTTGAAACGTGTGGACGTTGACTGCGCGATTCTTCGCCGCGAATGTGTTCATATTCGTCCGTTTGACTCATCAGTGAGTCGAGATCTTCAAAATCTGTTCGGCGAATATACAGGCGATACTCTGCTCTTAGACCTTCATAAATTCGGTCGACGTGGTCTTCCTGACGCAGCCTCGGATGCTGGCGAACCATAGACATCATCGTCATGATATAGTCCTTGGCCTTTTCTCGTAAACCTTGACGTCGCCGTATGAAGTCTTCCTCTATGCGTTGTAGGTGTCTGGGTGGTAGAAAAAATTTTAAAGCGGTCTCTTTAAATTGTTCCCATGTCTCCACCTCTTCCTTCTTATAACGCCACCAATCTCTGGCGCGCTCTCTGAACAATTCGTTCAAAGGCAAGAGCAAGCTGTTGTGGGGAATACGATAGCAATCGGCTAACTCTTCAATATTCTCAATAAATTCTAAGATTGAGCGAGATCCATTGAAGTGAAGGTTCCACTTTCTCACTGTATTCATGACATCAACTTCGGGTTGAGCGCATGAGGTGTGGGTGGTCACTGCTGGTGTGGGTACAGGTACTGGCAGACTTACTGTTCCAACATTTGTTGGTTCTGCTTTGGCTACGTTGTCTGATGATCGCTTGGCACGACGTTCTTTTTGGAAAGCGCTCAGCCGCTGTCGCATTTCCTTGACGTTGCCCTCTGTAGACAATCCCAGTAGTAGCATCTGTGCTTCCAATTCTTCTTTCTTTAATTTGTATATGAAACTTAAATTCTCGGGAAGACCTTCTTCCCTGGTAACTTCTAAATGTGGTGAACCGCTTCGCGATGAAGACGGTCCCTGCTCGGGCGCCATTTGTAACGAGTTTATTTTCCCAGCCGGGGTATCCTCAGCGGCCCCAGTGTCCATAGTAGAGGGATCTCGCAACCCTCTAGGAAATTCACCACCGCTACCGAATTCCGCACGATTGACCAACGTGTCAATCAGTTCACTGGCTAACTGGTAGCTCAGCTCGGACGTGGTATATTGTTTTTCACTTATTCTATTTATGTATATTTTTAGGGAGACAGGCAAAGTGCCTGACGACAGAATGTCGCTTACAATCTCGGGTGAAGGTCCTAAATTATACAATAATTTTTATGAAGGTAGGCCGAGTGCCTAGCGACAGAAGGTCGCTCACAATTCTTAAATCTACTACAAAGTTTTTTTTTTTTTTTTTTTTTTTTTAAAGTAGGCAGAGTGCCTAGCGACAGAGGGTCGCTCACAATTCTTATTTTTCCTCTATTAATTTCTTCAAAGAAAACCTTCCAGTCAAGCCGGTTGGTCGTACAAAAAAATAAGAATGAGAAAACCTCCAGTCAAGCTGGTTTAGTCGTAAAAAAAAAAAATAGGAAATTTGAAAACCGTCCAGTCAAGCTGGTTGGTCGTACAAAAAAATATGAGTGAGAAAACCCTCCAGGCAAGCTGGTTGGTCGTACAAAAAAAAAAAAAGAATAAGAAAACCTCCCAGTCAAGCTGGTTTGGTCGTACCAAAAATCTTAGTCTTATTCGGCGAACCGAATAATCGGACCTGACAAGTAAATAATCTTGAGCTGTAATCTTGTGGTGGGCTATAAACCTACGTCACAATATACACCAAGATCTTCCCTGAGATCAGGTCCATTTCTGTTGTTAAAATTCTGTTTTAAGTTACTATGAGTTTATGAACTCGATGGGAATTATACTGCCGTAAGCAAATGAAAACAAAAATTAATTACTGTGCCGCTTGTATATTTTACAACAGTGTTGTTGTTGGGCAATGGAAAACCTGTTTGAAAAAGAAATATTTCTGATTTCTTTTTTGAATTCTTTTATTTTATATTATTTATTTAAACGTCCATTTTGTCTTAATTATTGTATTGCTATTTAATGTTCGTATTGAAACATTAAATAAAAATATTCTTTCTTGAAAGTGGTTGTCGTGCCCTTGCCATGATACGAACCCTGGCCACTGAACTGCGAGACAGATGTTCTAGCCGCTAGGCCGAAGAATGCTCTGATTGAGCGCTTGCTTACTACTGTCTAGATAAGAATTTAGTTGTAACGATTTTTGGTCGTTACACACCTAAAAGCGTCAATACTTAAGAATATACTTAAGAACAACATTTTTATAATGAATCATTTTTATAATCAAGTCATAAAAACTCCTTCTGACGCACTTCTTCAATTAAATTTTCTTCAAAATTCATATTGAATTTGAATTGTAATAATTTTTTTAATTTATTTTTTTAAGTCAAAATCATAAGGTTTTCCTTCACTTTTTCTATACAAATTTTTCGAGATTTTAGATAAAAGGTGTGCAACATTTTTTCTCGCTCTTTAAACAAAATCACTGCTGCAGGAATAGAATCTATGTTATCTGCAGTGGCTGGCGCAGTGGCTGTCCCCATAAGCTTGTGTATAAAATTCTGCTCGCTGCTGCTGTCGCTGCGAGGTTGTGTTTTGGCTGTTACTCTTTCCAGGTTTTCTTGCTCTCACAAGATTACATGACCTCTTAAATCAAACCTTTGGATGGTATATTTTCTTGTTTGACGGCAACACATCCATATTGTTTTTTTATTTAAGGTTAATACTTACAGTCATACAATAGTCCGATCTTTTTAAGCATGTTTGGCAACAGAAACTCAGGAAAATAAGTTTCCTTCCTAAAATTTAATTTACTACACTTTTATTTTCGTCAGCATTTTTGGAGTATTTTTGAGTACATATTTGTTTTTACTTTACCTTTTATTTATACTTCACTTTCGGAACCTTCAGTTGGCTGGAACGATCAACTTTGTCAAATATTATACATACATCGCAAAAGATGTAAATCGTCAATAGTATCCACCTCTAAGGAATCTTTGGAGCTTACTACAATTATCGCACATCTAAAAGAATTTTTCTTATTGAATAATACTCCATATTAATTAATCTATAATAAAAAGTTGGAAGGTATTTAAAATATTATGACACTATATTTTATTTTTATGTTAAGGGTCTGTGCCAATTGACACTAAAATTTAGTATTATGCTGAATCATTTGGTCTGTTTGTTTACTTTTCTAGTAAATAATAGTAAAAACTTCAAATTTTGTAAACAGGGAGAATTTTACTTCAACAGTTATCGAACAAGTTTCTGTCGAACAAGTACGTTATCAAACGAACCTATTGGAAATATCAATAAAAACGCTACGCCGGCTTTGCAGTATGCGCTAAATGTCAACAAATTTTCCTACAACCACAGGGATTCCCTTTGTGCTTCCGTTTGAGACACATTAAAGGAGGCGTGGCAGGTATAGAAAAGTATATATAAGAGTAAGCACAAGCCTCGAAAAACTTTCTGAACGACCATCTGTCGCCAGGCACTTGGCCTGTATTGAATTTTGTTTTGTAAGCAGCCTTCTATTGAGTAGATAATATAGATCTATATTATTAGACATAGAATCAATATCATTATTAGATATAGATATTGAGTAGATGATATAGAATAAGGAAAAATCAACAATATACCGTCCGAGCTGAACTACTGAGAGGTAGTCAGTGAACTGATCGACGAAATCGTCAATGTCAGTGCCGAATCGAAATCGATGACAGTGGGTCACGAAATCCCACTGAAAAAAACACTGGGGTCGCTGAGCTCGGCTGGGGAAAAAACTCGTTATAATTATTTAATAATTATTTATTATTTAATATATCTAACATAAAAATAAGGCACTTTTAAAAAGTGGATTTTTTAAAAATATCCCTAGTGTCGATTTTTCTCAAACTGATTATGAGCACTAGGTCGACGTTCACTAAACCTGTCGATCTCTGATCAAGGACAATGTGCGGATGCCTGGGCTTTTTAGAGCCCCACTTTTTTAAGGGTGATAAAGAGGGCCAAATTGGTCTGAGTGAACGGGAGACGAGTCATCCACGCCATTCTTACCTACCCACCTGTGGTCCTCATTTCGTTTTTTCGAGCCTCTTCCGATAACTCTTCAATACGCAGTATATGGTGGTTGATTATCTGCTCCCCATCACTACTTTGCGAACTGTAGGTGGCATAACCCTACCCATGTATGTACATACATATGTACAATTCATTGTAAGGGTCAGTGACGTAGCATGGGTGACAGCCGGGGCGGAAGAGGTGGTGTCACCACTATACAATTATTTCACCATGGCAATTTTTATATTTTTTTTACTAAGTGTAATTAAATAGGTGTGATGATCGCTGCAAGACACTTGAATGGAAATCTACACTCTGTTGTGGAATCTACAGTCCGGTCAGACAGACCGGAATTTTTTAGGAAATATGGCAAAATATATGTAGGGTGCTTTTTTTGCAACAATGTCCATAACATATATGTAGGCTATACTCGTATATGAGAAAATGAGGATGACAGAAATTCTTTCAAACACAAAATAAAAATTAAAATAAAAGAGTGTTACCTTTCGTTTTGGAAATGGCTTTCGGTAATCATTTTTC